>CM060341.1:23071926-23074426 GCA_030674155.1 Stramonita haemastoma | reverse complement strand
ATTAAGCTGAAATGGCTCTCATACATTCTGTTTACATCCATCACTTTCTCTCAACAAACAAACAAAAAACAAAAACAAAAAAAACCCAACAAAACCCCCCACAAAAAACCCAATAACAACAGAACTCAAAACAAGACATCAAGAAATAATCACTCACACTGCAGCATTTCCATATCATATGTAAATGTGTAGCAATCCTGACGATCGCTATAACACATTCCATTATAAATGCACAATCCAAAGCAGTACAAGTGTTTCGTAAAACTTCATCACAACTTTCAAAAAAAATATCACGAAAGCATCTACCGAACTTGCTAGATGTCTGGTATATTGACACTGTACTATATTGTTGCTATTACTTTCTGAAAATGATGTGAAACATTTGAATTCCTTGTGTTCAAATCATTACATAACAACACAAACACATCACCCTATGTCAACAGTTACTCAGTCAAGTATTCTTAAATGTAATTAAATCCGAAAATCAGAACGTAAATAAAGCAGAGAACCCTCTGGAGGAGCACAACAAAATACAATGTATAATGTATCTGTCATATTATCAAATAATACGCTTTTAAATTATAAGCACACAAAAATTTTACAAAGTACTGTGTACCTCTCTCAAGTATAACGTAAATTCCTTTTAATAAAAAAACACACAGCCACTCAATTGTCTCCCTTGCGTGGTAATTTCATAACAAAACATACACAGGTATAGTCAGAAAAGATATCAGGAATTAATTCTTCAATAAAAGTTTGAATAAAACACAAAACATCTTCGGAGCTTATAAGATAGACAAGCCTGTTCCTAATAACATTAAACATTATCCATGGACATCCCAAAACAAAAAGATGGATCACCATTTACTACCAACAACATTTACAATATCGTCATGATCTTACAATCTATCTTTAGACACACTCCTGTCACGCCCTCATTCTCACGAAAATCTCTTTACAGATGACAAATAACATGCCCTCTCTGTCACACGTCATTCATGTGCAGCAACACTGACAGTTTTAGAAAGCAAAATAACTGGTGTAAGCATTCAAATTCACAACCCCTTGAAAAAATATCCCCAGAGAAATTACAGGACTGCTAGGCTGTCTCTCTCTCTCCCTCCCTCTCTCTATCCCTCTCTCTATCCTATCTCTATAAGCTGATTGTCATCATTTAAAGTGAGCTTTTTACTATCAACAAGTAGATAATCAAATATCATAGTGGCTCTCTTGCCATCTTGTCTGGCATTTTTCAGATGTGGAGTTAGTCTCTTTCTAATGTCTCTAACACGTCTAGAAAAGTCTTCCCCAACAAAAACATTTGTACCCTTCAATTTCTTTTTTAGATTCAAAATTTTCCTTTTTTGTGTATAAAACACACAGCGGGCCAGTAAAGGAGAGTCAGGCTTGCGGTTGAGGCGATGAACTCTATCGAATTCAACCTTCTCCTCCAGGTCCAGCTTCTCTGAGCACAGGTTCTGTAGCAGTTCCTCATAGTCACTGTTCGTCTCACCGTCTTCCCTTGGTATGCCGTAGAAAATTAGATTGTTCTGCTTTGACCTTCCTTCAAGTTCATCAAGTCTGGTTTCATAGACTGTCATTCTTTCACTCAGGTCACTGTTTTCTTGTTGTAGGTTCTGCTTCTCCGACTTCAGCTCTTCAACTTCTTCCTTCAGCTCCCTCATCTCATTCTTCAGTGCAGCATAGTCCTCCCGTAGATCACTGATCTGTTTTTTCACGTCGGTGAATTGAGCAGTCATATCATTCCTCAGAGCTTCAATAGAGGCCATGACATCAGTGATGGAGGGCTCTGGTGCCGAAGCAGAAGCAGAAGTCTGAAGTTTGGCAGGTTTCTCAAAACTCACTCTTTGGGATGAGCTGGTACTAGAGAATCGAGTCTGCCTCATGTTGTCTTTGGCTGGTGGAGGGTTGGGACCTGGGTTCGATTCAATATCTCCACATTTTAATAAATTCCCACCCCAGAACAGATAGGGGAGCAGAAAACAAAACAAAACACCGCCCACTGAGCAGGTAAATTTGAAAATGGCCATACCGGCAGCCAACTTATTTTTGGCCCTTTCAGACATGAAACCAATGTCTACAGACAAAAAGCGGCCACACATAGTACTGACTCGAGTTGCACTTGAAGACATGACGAATGCACTATCACCATGCCAGATATCCAACACCAGCATCACTCCAGTCTTCAGTAATCTGCATACATGCAAGAGAGGCAACAGCACACATCCTTCCACTGATGCAACAGTTCACTTCCCCAGAGAGAGAGGAGAGAGAGAGAGGAGAGAGGAGAGAGAGAGAGAGAGAGAGAGAGAGAGAGAGAGAGAGAGAGAGAAGAGACAGAGACAGAGACAGAGACAGAGAGCAGAGAGAGAGAAAGGCAAGGCAAGGCAAGGCAAGGCAAGGCAAGGCAAGGCAAGGCAAAGTCTTTTATTCGAGGATAATAGATAAGCACTCGTGTGCTTTTTTACATCCAGCCCCC
>CM060341.1:23064426-23066926 GCA_030674155.1 Stramonita haemastoma | reverse complement strand
GTTCTTTTTCCTTACTTCCCCTCCCCCCTCCCCTATCCAAAACCCTCTGCACAGCGCACAAATCCAGCATCACTCAGTCGAGAGTTCTAATTTTAGTGTGCCCTTTCCTTTTACCTAGTCCAAGTGTGGTCAGTTCCTGCTATAATTAGCACCAGCTGGCCTCCATCTGGGCTGGGATAGGACGGGTCAGTTAGCAGCTGAGCGGAGCTGAAGGTGAGGGACACTGACCGCTGTGTCTGCACCATTGCTGAACGAACCCTATCGTGACCAAGGTGGCTCACCCAGTCAACTCAGTGCCTATCGTGCTGGACGATGTTCGCTGTGTGGGCACCGAGGATTCCCTGGCCGGCTGTCGCTACACCCTCACCCCAACTGCAACCACAGGGGGACCTGGGCGTCGACTGTCAGATCGGTATGTGAGTCATTAATACAGACAGGTGTCGACTGTCAGATCGGTATTTGAGTCATTAATAAAGACAGGTGTCGACTGTCAGATCGGTATGTGAGTCATTAATACAGACAGGTGTCGACTGTCAGATCGGTATTTGAGTCATTAATAAAGACAGGTGTCGACTGTCAGATCGGAATTTGAGTATTAGCAATAAATAGAGTGTGTACTGAGAAGTAGTGTAAATTTGGAGTGCTGTATAGGTGGTGGTTGAATGGGTTGGGTGGTTTAATAGGGTTGGGTTGGTGTTGGATGGTGAGGTTGGGTGGTTTGGAATAGGGTTGGGTGGTTTGGAATGGGGTTGGGTGGTTTGGATAGGTTGGGTGGTTTGGAATGGGTTGGGTGGTTTGGAATAGGGTTGGGTGGTTTGGAATAGGGTTGGGTGGTTTGGAATAGGGTTGGGTGGTTTGGTAGGGGGGGTTGGGGGTTGGGTGGTTTGGATGGGTTGGGTGGTTTGGGGGTGGGTGTTTGATGGGTTGGGTGGTTGAGAGGGTTGGTGTTTTGGTGGGTTTGGGGTGGGGTGGGTTGGGGGGGTTGGGGTGGGTTGGATGGGTGGGTGGTAGGATGAGGGGGTTGGGTGGTTTGGTGGGTTGGGTGGGTTGGTGGGGTTGGTGGTTTGGGGGGGTGGGTTGGGTGGCGTTGGAGGTTGGTGTGGGGGTAAGGGAGGAGGTTGTTGGGTTTGGTTGGTTTGTATGAGGGTAGGGTTAGGTGGGTGAGAGGTGGGTGCGGGGAGGGGGGGTGGGGTGGGTAGGTGAGGTAGAGTGGTGAGGTGGGTGGGATGAATTGGGATGTGGAGGGGGATGGGGTGGGGTAGGGTTAGGTAGGATAGAGCAGGATAGGGTAGGGTGGGTGAGGGTATAGTTTCTCTTGTTTGGTTCTTTCTGTCAGTTTCTGTTAATTTGTTCTTTTTGCGTTGATTTGATTTGTTCAGTTTTATTGAATTTCATATCCTCTCACTTTAGTCTCCAATTTTAATCCCTACATTTCCATGACTTCGTTTTTAAATCTGTGTCTACCTGTCTTTCTGCCTGTCTCTTTCTCTTTCTTTGTCCGTCTGTCTGTTTCTCTTTCTCTGTGTCTGTATGTCTGTCTGTCTCTCTGTATCTGTCTCTGTATCTCTGTTCTCTGTCTCTCTTGTCTTCTCTCATTTGTTTTTCTTCGTCTCTGTCTGTTTTTCTGTCTGTTGTTTTTCTGTCTGTCTGTCTGTCTGTCTGTCTGTCTGTCTTCTGTCTTTCTCTCTCTTTTCTCCTCCTCTCTCTGCCTTCCTGACTGTGAGCAGCTTTTCTTTCTTTCTTTCTTTCTTTCTTCTTTCTTCTTTCTTCTTTTCTTTCTTTCTTTCTTTCTTTCTTTCTTTCTTCTTTCTTTCTTTCTTTCTGTCTTTCTTTCTTTCTTCTTTCTTTCTTTCTTTCTTTCTTTCTTTCTTTCCTTTTCGTTGTCACTGTCTTTTTGCTGTCTGTATATCTGTCTGTGTGTTTGTCTATCCGTGTTTCTGTCTATCTGTGTATCTGTCTGTATATCTCTCTCTCTCAGATTTGTGTTTCCTTACACTTTTGTTTCTAGCTTTTTGTTTATTTTCATCTATCTTTTCTTCTGTCTTTCTTTATTTTTTGGGGTGTAGATGTCTACTACCTTTATTTGATTCTGACAATTTTTTTTCATTTCTTGCAAGTTAACCCATTCCTTACTGTCCCCCCCCCCAGGCTATACAAGCTTAAAAGTGCGGCTGGTCGACCACCAAGGACACACAGCCACGACCATGAACACAGGACGCGTGGAGGTCTTTTACAACAACACGTGGGGCACAGTGTGTGATGATCGCTTCGGTCCCAGTGATGCTAGCGTCATCTGCAGACAACTGGGCTTCAATGGGTTAATATGATTTTTGTTTTTAGGAAGATTTTTGTGTGTATTTTTGTTTTGTTTTGTCTGTATATTTGCTTGTTTGTTGGTTTTTCTGATTGTGGTGACTGAGGTGTAGGGGGGGGGGAGTTAGGGGATGCAGTGTTTGACCACTGGTTTAGTCCCAGTGAAGCCAGGATTACCTGCAGACAA
>CM060341.1:23029426-23054426 GCA_030674155.1 Stramonita haemastoma | reverse complement strand
AATGAATGAATGAATGAATGAATGAATGAATGAATGAATGAATGAATGAATAATCTTTATTTTTCAAAGATAACAGAGTAAGTATTCACATCCTTTTTTTCATCCAGCCCTTGCCCTGATTAGGGAATGGCAAAACAAAAACAAAACAAGAAAAGAGATATTTATTCTTTTATATCGAGGATAATGGAATAAGCACTCTTGTGCCTTTTTACATCCAGTCCCCGTGTGTATGCAGTTTTCTAAATGTCATCTGTTCCCACCGGCACACGATGACCTACTCTTACGAAAAGCGGAACAGGATTAAAGTGTGCGCAAGATGTTCTGCGTGCGTTCGCACACGGAGCCTCGGTTTAAAGTCTCATCCGAAGGAGAGAAGAGGGGAGAGAGAGAGAGAGAGAGAGAGAGAGAGAGAGAGAGGAGAGAGAGAGAGAGAGAGAGAGGAGAGAGAGAGAGAGAGAGAGAGAGAGGTTTGTTTGTTGTTGTGGAATGTGTAATGGAAGTTAAGGAAGTGAGTGGAAGGAGAAAAGATTAAGAAGTAGGATCAGTGTTGGTATTTTTGTGCACTTTAAAAATAAGAAAAAGTGATAAAAATAATACTTTTAAACAGGAGCAAAACTCAAACTCAACAAAGTAGGAACATTTAACAAGGATAAATAATGTAACTCCAATAAATATTCCAGTGGGCTGTGCAATAAACATCCTTTTCATTGTTCTTGAGAACATTATAAACTTTTGGCTCCTTAATGCTCTATCACAAGTGTGTAATCTATAATGTATATATTTTTAGAAATAAGGTTTTGTTTCAACCAAAGGAATTTTGATCTGATTTGATTTGATTTCTTCTTCTTCTTCGTTAAAAGCTCAGACAGCAACTATTGTTGTCGGTTATATGATCGAAAATTCGTTGCACTGTCGTTAAGCGCCTGCCAAGTCAGGCCCAACAACCCGACCTAAGTACAAGAGAGAATTGTTATCTTTTAAATCTTTCTGGAAAGAAAAAAGCAGCAGGAGATTGGACCAAGAAGGCAGAAAACAGACAAAGAAAAAGGCGACAGGAAGAAAAGGAACAAGGCAGAAACAAAGAGAAGGATAGATAGAAACCAAGACATTTCTAGCTCAGAATTTCCAGAATTTGGGGATGTTGGCCCCTAGTATCCCCTCATTTGATTTGATTTGAGTTGAGCTGAGTTGATTGGCTATCCAGGGGGAACTCTACGGGCAAGACTGGTGAACGGTTCGTCCACGTCTAACGGGCGTCTGGAGATCCTGTACCAGGGCAACTGGAGTACGGTGTGTGACGACAGCTTCGGCAGCCCAGAGGCCGTGGTGGCCTGCAGAATGCTGGGCTTCACCAGGTCAGAAGGGGGGAGGGGTGGGGGTCAGTGGGGT
This sequence comes from Stramonita haemastoma, assembly GCA_030674155.1. NCBI lineage: Eukaryota > Metazoa > Mollusca > Gastropoda > Neogastropoda > Muricidae > Stramonita > Stramonita haemastoma. The sequence continues at coordinate 23,053,037 of CM060341.1, read as the reverse complement.
GGGGTGGGGGTCAGTGAGGTGGGGGTCAGCGGGGCGGGGTTGGGTGGTAAGGGGGAGGGAGAGGGTGATGGTAGTGGTGGTGGGGTGGGGGAGTGTTTGTGTGTGTGTGTTGGGTGGGGGTGGGGGTGGGTGGTGGAGGGTGTGCCGTGTGTGGAGGGGGAGTGGTGTGTGTGTGTGTGTGTGTGTGTGTGTGTGTGTGTGTGTGTGTGTGTGTGTGTGTGTGTGTGTGTGTGTGTATGTGTATGTGTATGTGGTGTGTGTGTATGAGCGCGCGCGCGTGCGTGCGTGCGTACGTTTTTGCGTGTTTGTGTATGTACGTGTGTGCGAGTGTTCATAATGTGTGTGCGTTTATGTATGTATGTATGTATGTATGTATGTATGTATGTATGTATGTATGTATGTATGTATGTATGTATGTATGTATGTATGTATGTATGTATGTATGTATGTATGTATGCATGTATGTATGTATGTATGTATGTATGTATGTATGTATGTATGTATGTATGTATGTATGTATGTATGTATGTATGCGTGCGTGCGTGGTGGTGTGTGTATTTATGTATGTATATGGATATACATATAATATATATATATATATATATATATATATATATATTATATATATATATATATATATATATATATATATTATAATCATAAAATGTATAATCCATATATGTATATATGTATGTATGTATGTATGTATGTATGTATGTATGTATGTATGTATGTATGTATGTATGTATGTATGTATGTATGTATGTATGTATGTATGTATGTATGTATGTATGTATGTGTGTGTGTGTATTTATGTATGTATATGGATATACATATATACATATATATATTACATATATATATACATATATATATAGTATATGTATATATATGTATATGTATATATATGTATATATGTATATATGTATATCCACATACATGCATATGTATGTACGTATGTACGTATGTACGTATGTACGTATGTACGTATGTATATGTATGTATGTATGTATGTATGTATGTATGTATGTATGTATGTATGTATGTATGTATGTATGTTTATGTATGTGTGTGTGTGTGTGTGTGTGTGTGTGTGTGTGTGTGTGTGTGTGTGTGTGTGTGTGTGTGTGTTGTTGTGTGTGTGTTGTTGTTGTATGTATGTATGTATGTATGTATGTATGTATGTATGTATGTATGTGTCTGTGTCGCCGTTTTCACACTAAATAGTGATATCAGACAGTGAAGTCAGTAACCTTACAAAAACCTAAAATTTTTTGCCAAAATGTTCACTTTCTCTCCTCCTCACCCCACTCCCACCACCTCCTCCACCACCCCACTCCTACTCTCCCTCCCCCCTCCCCACACCCCTACTCCCCTCCCTCCATCCACCTCCCCACATCCTTCCTTACAGCCCCAACGCTCTGGCAGTGAGTTCGGGAGTGTACGGTCGCGGAACAGGGCGCATCCTTCTGGACGACGTGCAGTGCACAGGGTCTGAGCGGAGTCTGGCGCAGTGCGGGAACAAAGGCTACTACAACCACAACTGCAACCACGGGGAGGATGTGGGAGTGCAGTGCGACCCCCGTGAGTGCTGTTGTCGTTTTATTGGGGAGGGGGGGGGGGTAGGTGGAGTTTGGGTGGAGTTTGGGTTTGGGGTTTTTTTGGGTTTGGGGTTTAAGTTTTAGGTTTTGGGGGGTTTGGTTTTAAATCGCAACCCCAACCGTGGTTGGGGTAAGGGGTTGGGGTTAGGTTTGGGTGGGTTGAATTGGGCGGGGTCGGGAGGGGTGGTTAGGGTTTGGTTTGGGTGAGGTTTGGTTGGGTTTGGTTAGGTCAGGGTTGGGGTTGGTTTAGTTTGGGTTAGGTTGGTTGGGTTAGGTTGGTTTGGGTTAGGTTGGTTTGGTTTATTTTTCTCCATGGAGATGCTTGGGGCCTGTCAGTATAAGTGAAATTCTGGAAATTCTGTGCCAGGAGTTCTCTCTTTTCTACCTCTCTCTTTGTTACTTTTCTTCCCATCACAACCTCCTTCTTGTCTATTTTCTGCCTTCTTGGTCCGTTCTCCCGAAAAGATAACAATTCTCTCTCAAAGGAAATGTTGATAAAAAAACAATTATCTATCTATCTATCTATCTATCTATCTATCTATCTATCTATCTATCTATCTATCTATCTATCTATCTATCTATCTATCTATCTATCTATCTATCTATCTATCTAACTATCTATCTATCTATCTATCTATCTATCTATCTATCTATCTATCTATCTATCTACTCTCTCTATCTCTCTATCTATCTATCTACCTGTCTATCTGTCCGTCTGTCTGTATATCTATCTCTTCTGTTTATCTATAGTCTCTCTGTCTATCTATCTATAGATCTGTCTATCTGATCTATTATCTATCTATCTATCTATCTATCTATCTATCTATCTATCTATCTATCTATCTATCTATCTATCTTCTATCTATCTCTATCTATCTATCTATCTATCTATCTATCTATCTATCTATCTATCTATCTATCTATCTATCTATCTATCTATCTATCTATCTATATCTGTCTGTCTGTCTGTCTGTCTGTACGCTCTATCTTGGTATATCACCACGCCACGCCACCTACACAGCATCAGTCCACGCACGCAGCCACGCCATACCATTACACCATCACTACAACCACCACACACACACCCACCCACACCACACCTACATCCACCCACACATCATCATCACACATCATCCTACACACACCACACATACCACACACCTATCTCCACACCTCGCCACCACTCATTACACCATACCAACACCACACCACCCACCCCACACCACACCTACCACCCACACCACACCCACACCACACCCCATACAACCACACCACACCACACCACACACACACACACACCACACACACCACACCACAATACCCACACCACACCAGGCTACAAGCATAACACCTTCATTCCTTTCCGTTCACTCATACATTCCTCAGCCTGTAGAGAAGCCAGCTTTTTCCGTCTGATTTGAATGAAAGTGGTATAGTCGGTCACTAGAACAAGGTTGCTTAAAGGATTTTAGTTTTGGTTTTATCTGAGTTTGTGTGTGATTAATGTAGTTTTCCCACAACGCAGGTTTTTGCCCTGGGTTGACCCTCATGGTTGACCAGGGCGTCGATACAAGGAAGGACAGTAGAGTTGGTTTTATACCCTGTTTTAATCTCTATAGAGTTGCACAGTTATATTCTGAGATTTAGAATTGTACGAGATGACAGCTCCGATATGGCCTGTGTGGTCAGCATGGCGATAAACAACATGAATGGATTGGATTCTTCCCTCCTTCCTCCTACCTTCCTTTCTTCTCTTTCTTTCTTCCTGTCTGCATCCCTTTACTCTTCTTTTTGCTGCTTTCAGAGGCTGTGCAGATACGTCTTGCCGGCATCAACCGGAATCGCTACGACATGGGACGGGTAGAAATCCGGGTGGGGCGTGACTGGGGCACTGTCTGTGACGATTACTTCAATAACCGTGCAGCTCAGGTGGTGTGCCGTCAGCTGCGCTACCCTTCGTGAGTCTTCCTGTTTTCTCTGTGATCTGTGGTTGAGAATCTTTCTCTCCAAAGTCGGAGTATGGATGCCTTTTTTGCAGTTCTTTTGGCTCAGCCCCAAAGTACCTGTAGACAGTTGCACAGTTTTATTCTGAGATTTAAAATTTTACAGTGTGACAGCCCTGATGTGGCCTCTGTGGTCGGTGGGGCTATGAATAACACGATTGGATAGGATTTGCCAAATAGTGTCCTCAGTTATCATTTGACGTAAGCTTGAGGGGACGGGATAGCTCAGTGGTTGGTCAGAGGCTTCGCTTAAATTCCCACAAGCTAACCAGTATATCAACCTTTATATAACAAGATTAAGCAGTGTTGAGTGTGGTTACAAGTGGATGGGTGACCGTTTTGCGCGCCTTGGCTTCAGTACATTCTCCCAGTTCACACCAAAAAATGTTGCATTCTACTTTTCATTTGCTCTTTTCTCAAAACATTCAAACACATATCCTATGCTATCCGCTTGATAGATATCCATTCTGATCATATTACCTCATATATCTATACAGTTTTTAAGTTCTTCATCTTTGGTTTTAATTTTTCTTCTATAACAGTTTCTGGTTTCATCATAGGTAAGGTAAAGAAAGGTACCTTTACCTTTTTAACACTGTTTCTGATTTCATCACATCAGACACATTCATCCAGTTAATAAAACTCACCTTCTAGTTTGTTACAGTATTTACATTTTTTCTGTCCTCTCTGGATATATTTCAGTGTCTCCCTTTCTCTACCATGAAGTCGTGACAGCTAATGGGGAATTTAGCAAAGAAAAGGTCTTCTTACGATTGTAGCTTTCATAGTTTCATAGTTTCATAGATGTGGTTCCAGCCTGTGCTATGTGGCATGTCGAAAGCCTTCTTACGGCTTTTGTCTTCATAGTTTATTCGAATGAGACTATAAACCGAAAGTATAAACGCATGCAGAACATCTTGAAGACACGTTAAACCTGTTCTGCCTTTCGAAAGAGCAGGCCATTGTGTGCCGGTAAGAGCGGATGACAACAAAATTAAAAAAAAAAAAAACCAGTATGACCAGCCGCCATGGCGCAGTGGTTAGCGCCTTGGATTCCGAATTGGAAGGTCACAGGTTCGATTCCCATAAGAGTCATGGGGATTTTTCGGACTCCGGCTGGTTCCTACCCAAAGTGAGTTTGATGTGGCCTCAGTGGGGAGACTGGGACCACACAGTCGAGCTTCATCCACTTTGCGAATGCGAATTTGAGAGTGTTGCTCAAATTACCTGACCAACACTGCAGGTGTATATCTTGGGCCTGGTTGACGCCGGGATGTATTATGATAGTATTTATTTATTTATTTATTTATTTTATTCTTTTATATCGAGGATAACAGAATAAGCAATCATGTGCTTTTTTTCATCCGGTCCCCGTGTGCATGCAGTTTTGTAAATATTGTCATCTGTTCCCACCGGCACACGATGGCCTACTCTTACGAAAAGCGGAACAGGATTTAACGTGTGCGCAAGATGTTCTGCGTGCGTTCGCACACGGGGCCTCGGTTTAAAGTCTCATCCGAAGGACTTTTTGGGGAGAGTGGAGTCAGCACTGATGTTAACTCCAGGAAGAAAATTTCCTCGACCGGACTCGAACCCGGGTCTTCAAATTGCCAGCGCAATGTTCTGACCAGGGTAGAGTACAACCCTGTCAAGTAGTCTCAAAGCGGATGCACTTCCACAGCAGCATCATTACATCATCCTCATCACCATTGATCATCATGTAATAATAAAAATTGCCCCTGATTCGGTAGCGCCCTTTGCTCTGGTCTCATTGTGACCTCAGATTCAGTTGACTCATGCACTTCTGTGCCTGTGGTGAGTTTGTGTCAAAGCCTTTGGGGTTGGGGGTTCACGGGAGACGGTCGTTGGAGGGATGTTGTGGTGGTTGCCACCTCGTGTGGGTGGCTCATTCAGTCTTGCTCCACGACTGAGCTAATACTGTCGTTAGTAGGGGGCTTAGTAGGTAGTGTTCTGCGTATGTTAGCTCAGAACAGGCACCACTGAACACCACCAAAGTGACCCAGCAGAAGTGCAGGGCTCCTCTGGATGGTGGCCCCACGGCAGCCTGATATTGATGAACTCTCTGTTGACTCCCGACCCTGAGGATGAAACAAAACAAATTTGGGTATGGCTGTGGTGGGGGCATTGAAATGAGCGGCGTGGGAACAGCAGGACCGGGACGTTACAGAAGATGAGGCAGCAAAAGAAAAAAAACAAACCCCAAAGCATTATGCACACAAGTGTTGTGTTTAGACACCATTCCTGAAGAAAAATCGGGGAGTTGGAGTCGCCAAGGCGGCTCGGGGCTGTAGACCATTATGACAACGTTCTGGCGGCTCCTGTGACAGCATTTGAGCCATGCGAATCGACGATTACCTTTCCAATGGATCATTCCAGCTACTTGAAGAGGAAGGTGGGGGGGGGGGGTGTCTGCCGCATGGGTACCAGCTTTTCCTCCATGCTTACTTACTCAAGCTTTGCGCTCTACAGCCTGGAGCGCAACTCCATAGTCTTCCGAGACTGACGGATGCCTACTAGTTTATGGGACATGGCCCCAGAGTGTGTGCTAATGTGGCATTGGGATGTATGGTCAGGGGGGCAGCCATAGCGGTCACTGGGGGCAGGTTCGGTCAGGGCCGTGGCCGGATCTTGCTGGACAACGTGCGGTGCAACGGCTCGGAGAGCAACCTCCTGGACTGCTACCACGCCATTGTGGGCACCAACAACTGCGCTCACAGCGAGGACGTGGGGGTCATCTGCACTGACGGTCAGTGCGGGGGAGGGAGTGTAGCTGTGATGGGGTGGGGAGGGGTGGGATGGGGTGAGGTGTAGTGGGGTGTGGTAGGGTGTGGTGGGATGGGGTAGGGTGTGGTGGGATGGGGTGTGGTGGGGTGTGGTGTGGTGGGGTAGGGTGGGGTGTGGTGGGATGGGGTGTGGTGGGGTAGGGTGTGGTGGGGTGTGGTGGGATGGGGTGTGGTGGGATGGGGTGTGGTGGTGGTGGGGTGTGGTGGGATGGGGTGTGGTGTGGTAGGGTGTGTTATGGGTGTGGTAAGGTGGAGTGTGGTGGAGTGTGGTAGATCGGGGTTGGGTGGAGTGGTGAGTTGCAGTGGGGTGGGTGTAGAGGGGTGTGGTGTGGTGGCGTGGGGTACGGTGGGTTGAGATGGGGTGTGGTGTGGTGGGGTGTAGTGTGGTGGGTGTTGTGTGTGGGGTGTGTGTGGTGAGGGGTGGGGTGGGTTTGGTGTGTAGTATGGTAGGGTGTAGTGTGGTGTGGTGGGGTAGGGTGTTGACTGGAATGGAGTGGAGTGGGTGTTGTGTGATGGGGTAGGGTGTTGTGTGTGAGGAATGTGTGGTGAGGGTTGGGGTGGGTTTGGTGTGAGGTGGGGTAGGATGTTGATTGGAATGGAGTGGATTGGGGTATTGTGTGGTTGGGGTTGGTGTAGTGGTGTGATGTGGAGTGAAGCAGAGAGGAGTGGGATACGACAATGTTCTTACACCCCGTGTCTGTACACATGCACCCAGTGTCTGTACACATGCACCCAGTGTCTGTACACATGCACCCAGTGTCTGTACACATGCACCCAGTGTCTGTACACATGCACCCAGTGTCTGTACACATGCACCCAATGTCTGTACACATGCACCCAGTGTCTGTACACATGCACCCAGTGTCTGTACACATGCACCAGTGTCTGTACACATGCACCCAGTGTGCGTACGCATGCACTCAGCGACTTACACATGCACCCAGTGCATGTACAGATGCATCTAGCATCCCTACTCATGTACCAAACGTATGTACACATGCACCCATTGTCTGCAAACATTCACCCAGTGTCTGTACATATACATCCTGTGTCTGCACTCATGCACTCTGTGTCTGTACTCATGCACCCAGTATACATATGCACTCTGTATTTGTACAAATACACCCAGTGTGTATACATGCATTCAGCTTCTGCACACAGGCACCTAGCTTCCGTACCCATGTACCAAGTGTCAGTACTATGCACATAGCGTCTGTATTCATGCACACGTCAGCACTCATGCACCTAGTGTCTGTATTTATGCACCCAGTGTCAGTGCTTATACACCCTACGTCTAAGCACATGCAACAGCGTCCATACTCACGCATCCTGCATCAGTACTCATGCATCTAATGCACCTAGTGTCAGTACTCATGCACCCAGCGTCTCATGCACATAGCGTCTGTACTCATGCAAGCAACAGCCATACTCCCGTACCAAGGACCTTTCTGGTGCACCTAACGACCTAATTCGTGCTTCAAAAGAAGGTACTCAAACACCAAGCAGCTATCTTATTTATGTATTTATTTATTCATTTATGTATTTATGTGTTTATTTATTTATTTATCTATCTATTTATCCTCATGCATTCCAACGTCTTTAAATTTACCATGCACACAAGAACGCTCTGTATTCATGCGCTCAGCGCCTTTAGCCATGTATACAACGCCCTGTATATATACACTCAACAACCGGTACACACCCACCCAAAAACAATACATATACACCCAAACAAAAGTACTCGTGCACCTTTAAACAGGGTACATTTGCACTCTAAAACTTTTAAAAACCACCATTTTTTAAACTTTAAGTTTTGCGTCCTTTCAGTCACTCCGACTAGCGGGAACCTGACGGCTCGTCTGGTGGGGACAGGGGGGAGTACAGGGAACATTCAGGAAGGACGCCTGGAGGTGTTCTACAACAACGCGTGGGGCACGGTGTGTGACGATGGCTTCACTAACCGCTCTGCCAGGGTGGCCTGTAACATGCTGGGCTTCACCAGGTGAGACATCCACGGGGAAGGTGGGTGGTGGTGGTGGTGGTGGTGGTGGTGGTGGTGGTGGTGGTGGTGGTGGTGTGTGTGTGTGTGTGTGTGTGTTACTCCTGGGTTTTTTTCACAGATCTTGATTAAACCATTGACACTGGGGACAACAACAAGTGAGAGGCTGTATGATCAGTGGCTTTCTTTACCACTCATGGAATTCCACCTTACAGCTTAGTCTTTAGTGATCGACTATGACTCTCTGACTAGGAAGCTTGACTTGCACAGTCTTTATGTGCTGCAGCTCTTGGGGATAGTTGGCCTTAGGAGAACATCTCCAACGCTGACTGTCCTTATGCCATCTTGGCCGAGAGAGTGGTGGTGTGCTGTGGGCAAGGCATCTCCACTGTAATCGAATTTCTGCCCGATTTCCGAAACAGCAGCTGCCTCCTCTACTGTTTTGGAGGTCATCGTCGAACACGACGGGCAAACATATACACCAGTAGTAATGTAATATATAATTATATGGTGTGTGTGTGTGTGTGTGTGTGTGTGTGTGTGTGTGTGTGTGTGTGTGTGTGTGTGTGTGTGTGTGTTTGACTGGATAGAGTGTGAGTGTTAGTGTTTTGTTGTTTTGGTGTGTTGCCGGTGTAGAGTGGGGTGGGTGTGGTGTGGTTTGGTGTGGTTTGGTGTGGTAAAGTGATGTTGTGTTGGTGTGGTGTCAGTGTGTGGTGTGGTGAGGTATGGTAGTTTGTGGTGTGTTGTGTTGAGTTGGGGCGTGTGTGGTTTGGTGTGCAACACAACATAACCCACTACTACTACTACTACTACTACTACTACTACTACTACTACTACTACTACTACTACTACTACTACTACTACTATACTACTACTACTACTACTAGTAGTTTACTACTACTCCTACTCCTACTACTACTACTACTACTCCTACTCCTACTCCTACTACTACTACCACCACCACCACCACCACCACTACTACTACTACTACTACTACTACTACTACTACTACTACTACATACTACTACTACTACTACTACTACTACTACTACTATTACTACTACTACTACTACTCCTACTCCTACTACTATACTACTACTACTACCTACTCTACTCTACTACTACTACCACCACCACCACACACACCACATACTACTACTACTACTACTACTACTACTACTACTACTACTACTACTACTACTACTACTACTACTACTACTACTACTACTACTACTACTACTATACAACAACCATACAACGAAACAATAAACATAAAATACGATGTTGTTTAAAAAACAACAACGAAAAAACACTGACACCCCCCCCCCCCTAAAACAGCGCTGTACCCCGGGTGCTTCCCATGGGCGCCTACCCGTCAGGAAGGGGGTTCATCTGGATGGACGACGTCAGTTGCTATGGCAACGAGACCAACCTGGACAGCTGCCGCCACTCCCGCATGGGGCAGACGAACTGCATGCACTATGAGGATGTGGCCATCTCCTGTAGCAGCAGTGAGCACAGGCTTGGCTGGGCAGAGAGGGAGGGGGGTAGAGGGGGGTAGGGGGTGTGTGGAGGTGTAGGGGGTGTGCAGTGGGGGTGGTGGGGAGGTGGGGGTGGATTGTGGGGTGGGATGGGTGGGGAAGTGGGGATTGGAGGTTGTTGGGGGTGGGGTGGGGTGGGGAGGTGGGGTTGGAGATTGTTGGGGTGGGGTGGGTGGGAGGTGGGGTGGAGATTGTTTGGGGGGTGGGGTGGAGGTGGGGTGGAGATTGTTTGGGGTGGGATGGGGTGGGAAGGTGGGGGGTGGAGATGTTTGGGTGGGATGGGGTGGGAAGGTGGGGGGTGGAGATTGTTTGGGGTGGGATGGGGTGGGAAGGTGGGGGGTGGAGATTGTTTGGGGTGGATGGGTGGGAGGTGGGGGTGGAGATTGCTTTGGGGGTGGATGGGGTCGGGGTCGGGTTGCTATGAATCTTGGCTGTTTGTTGTCACAATCGTTATTACTTTCGATCATTATCATCATCATCCTCATCGTCGTCGTCGTCATCATCATCATCATCATCATCAGCAGCAGCAGCAGCAGCAGCAGCAGCAGCAGGAGCAGCAGCAGCAGCAGGAGCAGCAGCAGCATCATCGTCATCATCATCATCAGCATCATCATCATCATCAGCATCATCATCATCATCATCATCATCAGCAGCAGCAGCAGCAGCAGCAGCATCATCATCATCATCATCATCATCATCATCATCATCATCATCATCATCATCATCATCATCATCATGACTATGATCACATCATATGGATATTAACAACCCCTTAACATTTTTTTAAATAGTTCCGACGTTCACCAATGGTGGGATTTTTCCGAATGCGACTGTTTTTGCCCACCATTAAGGTATCCGCATTGTGACATTGGGGATGGTGTCCAAACACGACACTAAGTGTGTATGCGTTTGCTTTTGTATATTTCTTTAGTCATCGTTTGCTACTGGCACAAAATGGCCTACTCTTTTCCAAGGCACCAAGGGTCTTAACGTTGTGTTCTGCCCACTGCCAGTTGGGATGAAAGGATTCATTAGAAATTAATGGTAATTTCCAAGTACCACGCTTTTGGTTTAGATTCAAACCAAAAATCCCCCCCCCCCCAACCCAATCTTGTTCTGAGGTGCACACAACACACCCATAAGGGTCCAGTTGGCCAACGGAACGTCCAGAAACCGAGGTCGGGTGGAGGTGCAGCATAACGGAGCGTGGGGCAGTGTGTGTGATGACCACTGGGGCATCGCTGAGGCCACAGTAGTGTGTCGACAGCTGGGCTATCCCACACCCAGGTGAGGGGGGGGGGGAGATTGTGTCGGGGGGGGGGGGGGTAGGGGTGGTTGGTGGGTGGATGGAGAGGGGTTGGGTGGGAGTGTAGTGTAGTGTAGCGTGTGTGGTGTGTGGGGGGGGGGGGAGTGCGGGGGGGCGTGTGCGTATGTGTGAGTGTGTTTATTCAACTATCTGTTTTTTTCATTTATTCATTCTTCTATATCGAGGATGATGGAGTTGTGTGTGTGTGTGTGTGTGTGTGTGTGTGTGTGTGTGTGTGTGTGTGTGTGTGTGTGTGTGTGTGTGTGTGTTTATGTGTGGTGTAGTGTGTGTAGTGTAGTGTAGTGTAGTGCAGTGCAGTGCAGTGCAGTGCAGTGCAGTGCAGTGCAGTGCAGTGCAGTGCAGTGAGTGCAGTGCAGTGCAGTGCAGTGTAGTGTAGTTGTTAGTGTAGTGTAGTGTAGTGTAGTGTAGTGTGTGTATGTAGTGTAGTGTAGTGTAGTGTAGTGTAGTTAGTTAGTGTGTGTGTGTAGTTGTGTGTGTGTGTGTGTGTGTGTGCGCGCGCGCGTGTTTGTGTGTGTGTGTGTGCGCGCGCGCGCGCGTCGTGTGTGTAGTTTGTTGCAGTGTACTGTACTGTACTATACTATACTATACTGTACTGTGCTGTGCTGTACGTGCGCTTGCTTGCTTGCTTATGTGCGCACACGCTTGTGTTGTATATATATCTGTCCATAAGTGTGTGTGCATGCTGGCGTGAATATGCGTTCAGTTCATGTTTGCGAGCAACTGTGCACGTGCATGTATACACCCCCCTTTTCCAATGCTGTGGTGACCGGGCAGGTACACCCCCATCCCCCTGGCCAACGCCTATTTCGGGTCCAGCACGGGCAGCATCTGGCTGGACGACGTCACCTGCACGGGCAGGGAGACTAATCTGGCAGACTGCACGCTGAAGCCCTGGGGGAGGAGCAACTGTGACCACAGCGAGGATGCCGGCGTCTACTGCATGCCAGGTATGGGAGGCTGACACACCTTGGGTTGACAGAAGGACAGTAGGGAAATTTGTGACGCTCCACCACGAAATGAGTAGCTTAGCACCTGGCCCACTTTTCCACTAGGAGCGTTTAGAGGCAGGTGGGGTCAGGATGTCGATTTTGAGATTTTGATGGATTATAAAACTAAAGCCACTATTCTACCTTGTAGAGAAATATCAAGGCATAGTATGTTTCCTTTTGCCGTTAGACGTGTTTTTTTAAATACCCAAGCCTTCATTCTGACATCCTATTAGGTTGCTTAACTTGTCGATTTCTCATTTTGTCATTTCTGAAAGTCTATCATTTCAAATTGTAATGACTTTTGATAGAATTATCCGATTTTCAATCTGTCTTTTGCATTGTATAGCCATTTTATTGCAGATTAATACATATTCATAACTCAAAATTGACCTCTGGTGCAATGCGACTCGTTGTGTGGTAAAGCGTCACATTTGGGGATGGGGGAGGGGAGGAGTGGGGGTGGTGGAGGGAGTGGTGGGGAGGGGGTATGCAGGATGGTTGACGTAGCATGTATACATCTGCACATGTGTGTGCATGTGTTCTCATACACTTTTATTATTATTATCATTTGGGGGGTCTTTTTGTTTTTCCGCTTCTTCGGGTAGAGTTCCGAGGTTCATCAAATGTTGAGATTTTGGGGATATATTATCGGGTTTTTTGCCTGATATGGAGGTAGCCGTCTTCTGGTGTATGCTGGATATGTTTGTGTTGCCGTAACCCACCGAAAGCTGACATGAATGACAGGATCTTTAACGTGCATATTTGATCTTTCGCATGTACATACACACACAGACACACAGACACAGACACACAGACACACAGACACAGACACACAGACACACAGACACACAGACACAGAACAGACACAGACACAGACACACCAGACACAGACACAACACACACACACACACACACACACACACACACACACACACACACACACACACACACACACACACACACACACACACGCAGACTGACAGACAGACAGACAGACAGATAGACAGGCAGACAGACAGACAGATAGACACACACACATACACACACATACACACACAACACACACACACACACACAACACACACACACACACACACACACACACACACACACACACACACACACACACACACACGTACGCACGCACGCGCGCGCGCGCGCGCGAAAGGAATTTAGGCACCAGCAGGTCTGCCTGCACTCCAAGTTGACCTGGGAGATAGAATAAATGCCAGGGTAAAAGTCCTTTAACTAAACAGGGGCCTCTGTGAGGACTCGACCCCACGGCCGTCAGATCACGGGCACAATGCTCTGACCACTAGGCTATCCCGCCTCCCGAATTTTTACATAGTGCCAACTGAGTGTGTACCCACAAAGCATCGACTCTGGTAACCATGTGGATGGGTGACCGTTTGCGTGCCTTGGCTTCAGTACAGTTCCCCAGTTCACCCAGCTGTCAATGGGTACCTGCCCTCTTTAGGGTCAGGGAAGGTAAAGCAGCGAGGGAGAGGAGATGGGCACTGCCCTCAACATGCTAGTCCCTAGAGAAGCTGAGGTCTCTGACGCCTCGCTCTCCTACGACCACACAGGTTATGGTACACCTTTACCTCTACCAACAAAGTAGAAGGGAGCAGGGGGAGGGGGAGGGGGAGGAGGGGCGGGGGCTGGGGTGGTGAATAGGGGAAAAGTAGTAACAGTCTTAACACAGTTCATAAAACAAAGAACAAATCAATACAAGAGCATGTCAAAAACAAAACAACAACAACAAAAACCAACCAAACAAGCGAGAAACAATAATGCATGATGACAGCAAGGTTATTATCTTCATCATCGTCGTTGTCATCCACAACAACCACAACCACCATCAGAAGCAGCAGCAGCAGCATTAATAACAACATTAGCAACAAACATTAAGAAACGCCCTGACTGTTTACTGACTGACCGACGGGAGGACAGACAGAGAGACAGACAGACAGACAGACAGACACACGGACGGACAGACAGACAGACAGATGGACGGACAGACGGACTGACGGACAGACGGACAGACATATTGACAGACAGACGGACTGACACACAGACTGACTGACTGACTTCTCCTTTTGCATCTTTTCTTCCCTCTGCCTCCCCCCCCCCCCCCCGTCTTCACTCCCCTCACTCATCCCCCATGTATCAATCCTCCCTTCTTCCCTCCTTTTCTCTTTCAGCCCCTCCCACCCTCCACCCGTGGTGTACCGCTTGGCGGGGGGAGCCTCCCAGTATGAGGGGAGGGTGGAGGTGCGCTACAACAACTTCTGGGGCACCGTCTGCGATGATAGCTTCGACTCCAGAGATGCACAGGTGGTCTGCAGGAGCCTGGGACTCAGGTACTATACTCTCTTTCCATGTGCACACTTTGTTTCACTGTCTATCTCTGATTGTGTGCAGGAGCCTGGGACTCAGGTACTATACTCTCTCATGTACACACCTTATTTCACTGTCTATCTCTGACTGATGGGCCACAAAAACACACCCCATCTCGTTACATGCAATACTCTTCAGAAATAACACTGAAACTTAAGATGCACGGTGACTAAAGTCTCGATGATTTAGGATGATTCATACACCATTCTAGCAAAAGGCGTTCTGCTTTACAATGATGGCTGTATCAAAATGATTGACGTACTACTCAAGTTGTTTCAATGCCCAATGCTACACTGTATAAAGTTGTGTTCTAATTATCATTAAAAAAATTTTTTTATATTATTTTCTGAAATAAAGTTTTATTTATTCATTCATTCGTGTATTTATTTAATTTATTTTTGTCCGAGAAGTTTCAAACAGGTTCAAACAGTCCAAGCAGATGTGTGCTAGCTAATCCATGAGTGAATGATATAATCCCTGAGCTTGAAGTGTTTTGAGGTGCATTCTTGGGAAAGAATGAGAACGAGGTTGAGGGGGGTAGGAGGGAGAAGCAGAGAGAGAGGGAGTGTGTGAAATTGTAATTGGTACCGTGACCTTCCACAATAAATGGTTCAATGTTCAGAGTTCCATTTACTTTTTTCAAACACTCTTTTAAATTTTTGTTTGTTTTTGTTCCTAGGCAAGAGCTCCGAGGTAACAAATGATGAGATTTTGCGAATCTGACAGTCCCCCCCCTCCTCCCCCCTCCCCACCATTTAGGTAGCCGCACCGACTCAGAGGCTTTGAAAGCAGTGTCTTTGCCGCATCCTCAAGATCCACTGGGAACAACATGTTACCAATAGAGAAGTGAGCAAAAGGACTGGCATCAACAATATCATAGAAGAAGTGAAACAAAGGCGATGGAGGTGGCTGGGCCATGTCCTCAGATGAACAAGACCCGACATCCACATGCTGCACTCAGATGGGCACCACCTGGAAAAAGGAAGAGGGGCAGGCGTTAGGTACATGGAGGAGAACTATAGAAGAAGAAATGAAAATAATGGGCAAAACATGGAATGAAATCAGCTGGCTTGCCCAAGACAGAGATGGCTGGAGGAGACTTGTTGGCGCCTTTTGCTCCACCCGAGCGAGAGGATTAACGATTCCCACTGTGAGGTTGATGTCTTAACTCGACAACTGTCTGCAAACCTTTTTTTAAAATACAATTTTGTCACCCAGTCCTACTGGCACACAATGGCCTACTCTTACAAAAGGCGGAACGGGTTTTTTAACATGTACGTAAGATGTTCTGCGTGCATTCGCACACGAGTCTCGGTTTATAGTCTTATGTGAAGGGCTTGGACATTAAGCTTGATTTTTTGGTCAAAATTATATGAACAGCAAGGCTGGGAATCGATCCCAGAACCTCACGTTCACTTGTTAGGTAGATGAATGTCTTACCCATCCTGCCACCCTCCATCCTGCTCTTTGGTTTGAGTAAACGAATACAAATACTTAACTATTCCAAAATTCGATAGATTTTATGTGGGTTACGAGCATAAAAACCATAAAGCCCTGTCAACATGTAAACATTTCATCTCGTAAAACAGTACAAATTGATATCACAGTTTAAGGCAAACATTTCCCTATGCTAAAAAACAAGAGTATTCAAATGATCATCAGTGATATCCATCCATATAATTACATGTGTGTGCATGCAACTAGACAGGCTACTGGTGCATTGGTGCACACACACACACACACACACACACACACACACACACACACAACACACACACACACACGTGCGCTTGTGCAGGCAGGCACGCACACACATACAAAAAAGTTCTTAGAATAAGGATATGTTATATATATATATTATGACGTAAATCTTGTGTGTGCGAACACACATATGACGTCTTGCGCACATATCAACACACACACACACACACACACACACACACACACACACACACACACACACACACACACACACACACACACACACACACACACACACACTATTGACTCCCTGAAATTCTTTATCCCATACATTGCCAACTACACCCTCTTTTCCTGACACTCATACACCCACCTACTCCCCCCCCCCTCCTGTCTAATATCACAATTTGTGAAAAGACCTTAAATGAATTTGAACACACACCCACCCACCCACACACACACACACACAACACACACACACACACACACAACACACACACACACACACACACACACACACAGAGACACACACACACACACACACACACCTTCTCCCCCCCTTCCACATACATACACACACACTGTAATTCTCCCACACCTTCACCTGTTCTATCTAGCAAACCGTCATGGCGCCACTGAAGATCTTGCAACCAGCTTCCTCCACTCCTGGAGGTTTTCAGCTAACCCCAAATGTCGACACACACACACACACACACCACACACACACACACACACACACACACACACACACACATATATATATATATATATATATATATATATATATATATAAATCTTTTTTATTGCACCCCAGTGGCGGCACGGTTCTAACCCGGGTGGGGCAGGGTCGAGGGCCGATCTGGATGGACGACATGGCCTGCACTGGTCAAGAGGCCTCCCTGGACCACTGCCGCTTCAAGGGCTGGGCACAGCACGACTGTGACCATCAGGAGGACGTCGGCGTGCGGTGTACTAACCGTGAGTAAAATCAATCACAAATAAACATTTTCTGTCGAGAATAATGGAAGAGGCACTCATGTGCTTTTTTAATATTATATTATATATCCAATCCCTGTGTGTATGCAGTTTTGCCAAATTTGTCATTTTTTCCCACCGGCACAGACTGACCTACTCGTCCGAAAAGTGGAACGGGTGTGCATGATGTTCTGCGTGCGTTCGCGCACGGGACCTCGGTTTATAGTCTCCTCCGAGGTCTCATCTCAGCGTCTGTGTCCCTTCAAGTTAGTCCATCCTGATCTGAGGCCCTACCTCAAACAAGCGGTCTAGAGGTAACGCCCCTGCCTAGAAAGTGGGTAATAGGGGTTCGATCCCCGTTTGGGCCAAAAACCTCCCACCCCTCGCTCTAGTCCACTAGACCGAGAGTGGTTGTCTGGGTGCTAGTCTTTGGGATGAGACGATAAAGCGAGGTCCCGTGTATTTATACATCATTATTTAGCACACGTAAAAGAATACACGGCAACTGTGGAGTTACTAGTTGTCCCTGGCAAAATTCTGTAGAAAAAAGCCACTTTGATAGGGAAATTAATACAGTTGCAGACTGGAACAGGAAGAAAATGGGTGGCGCTGCTTTTGTGGTGACGTGCTCTTTTTATGTGTATGTGTGTGCGTGCGTGCATGCATATTGTGTGTGTGTGTGTGTGCGCGCGCGCGTGTGTGTTATGTGTGTGTGTTTGTGTGTGTGTGTCTGGATGTCCTTTAAAAGTCAATTTGTGCATGCTACTTTCCTGCGCACACACACGCCCCCCCTCCCCCACCCCTCACACACAAACAGGTATACTTCTTCAGACATATACACTATATACACTCTACCTGCACATAGCATCCTAACACACTCACAGCATCTTCCATATTCGATCCCCCCCCCCTACCTAAAAACTGCTTATACAGCCACCGTACCAGGCATTCGTGCAACACTCACACCTTGTTTACACCATTCTACAGCCAACGTACCCAACCTTCCCATTCGCCTGCAAAACGGAGGGGGCTCGGACTCAGGGAGACTGGAGGTGCTATACCACGGGTCGTGGGGCACTGTCTGCGATGCTGGCTTTGATAACAGCGCGGCTGCTGTCGTCTGCAGGCAGCTGGGCTTCGGCACGTGAGTATCGGTAGGGGGTGAGGAGATGGGGGGGGGGGGGGGGTGCAAGTAGGTAGGCACATGAGGGACTGGATATTTTAAAACAAAATGTATAGGAGCGCTTATTCTGTGTAACGTTGAAATAAACAGAATAAACGGACGAATGAATTATTGTATAGACACATAAGGGTAAGCTTGCAGGGTGATGCAGTATTTTCAATAGAGTGCCAATCAGAAACAGGTGTGCTGGTTTTCACAGATTTTTTGTTTGGACGTATGAAAAAATGCACTGTGCACTTGTTTTTGGGCTTGAGGCTATTGGTTAAAACCAGGTAGTGATGAGAAAGTGGGGAATGATCATCAAAATTAACGAGGATTGCTTGTGTTCCTGCAGTGTTGACCTTGCAGGAGCATTTATTTATGTGTTTATGTATTCTTTTATATCGAGGATAACTGAATAAGCGCTCATGTGTTTTTTTTTACATCTAGTCCCCGTGTGTATGTTTTGTCTATTTTGTCACCTGTTCCCACCGACACACGATGGCCTACTCTTTCGAAAAGCGGAGCAGGATTTAAACTGTGCGCAATATATTCTGCGTGCGTTCGCACACGGGGCCTCGGTTTACAGTCTCATCCGGAGGACTTTAGGGGAGAGTGGAGTCGGCACTGATGTTAACTCCAGGAGAAAAATTCCCTCGAACGGGAATCGAAACAGGATCGTCAAATCGCGTGCAATGTTCTGACCACTAGGCAGTCCCGTCCCCCTATCATTGTGGTGAGGCAGCTAGCAGACGACAAAAAACTGAGGGGGGTTCAGTGTTTGCTGAATAAAAGGTAAACAAGTTCAACTCTGCCAAATTTGTTCGTACTGTCAGTTTTGAAATCAGGGGCTAGTCTTTCACAGAAAAGGTTGGTTTTATTTCTGCGGACGCTTTAGTACGTGCAGTGCAAATGCAAGAGTGATATATGAAAATAGCATTGCCATACACCATAAGCTACAAGTACAAGTTTGTTGTTGCTATGATTAAAAATGCTGTTTCTTTTCAAAATTCATTTTCATTTCTAAATAAATTCTATTTAAACCACATATGAAAAAACAACGGGGATGGGATAGCTCAGTGGTCAGAGCACTCGCTTTCCCCAAGCTAAGGTTAAGCAGCATCGAGCATGGTTGCCAATTCGATGTGTGCCCGTTTGCGCGACTTAGCTTCAGTACAGTCCCGCAGTCCACACAGCAGCAAATGGGTACCTGCCCTCTTTAGGGTCAGGGAAGGTAAAGCAGCGAGGGAGAGGAGATGGGTGCCGCCCTCAACATGCTGGCCCCTGGAGAAGCTGAGGTCTCTGACGCCTCGCTCACCCACGACCACACAGGTTATGGGACACGTTTACCTGACCTTTTTTACGTATGGAAATAGGAAAAGTGGCGGGATGTAACGGTTGTGTGTCACCTGTATTATACCAGGGGCACGGCACGAGCTCTGGGCGGCGCTCACTTCGGGGCGGGGCCGGGCCAGGTGTGGCTGCAGCACGTGCGCTGTGTGGGGGCGGAGAGCAGCCTGAACCGATGTAACCTGACCTTCAGCAGCGGCAGCAGTGGAGGATGCAGCCATTCCCATGATGTAGGCGTGGCTTGTCACGGAGGTCAGTAGAGACCACACTTCACATTTATATCCCTCTTAATCCATTTGGCTTTTTAAAATATTTTATTTTTTACTAAGGTTACACTTTAGTGTTACCTTGGGGGTTGTGCGCGTCGGGAAAAAAAAAAATTCCACAGATTTTTTTTAAAGTGTAAAAAAAAGAACTGTGCACTTGCTTTGGGGATTGAGGACATAAAGCAATACCAGGTAGTCACGAAAAAGTTGGGAATGATCATCAAATGAGGATGGCTTGTGTTCCTACAGCCTTGACCCAGGGAATGCATATTGCCGTTAGGAAGCTAGCAGACGGTAAATGACTCAGGGGGTGCAGTGTTTGCTGAATTTTTTAAAAAAAGTTCTAACCTTCCAAAATTCATGCAAAATGACCTGAGTTTTGAGTCAGGGGCTGTCTTTCTGAAAAAGGGGTTTTATTTCTGTGGATGCCTCAGTGCATGCAGTGCGAATGTAAGAGTGATGTATGAACATAGGAGGAAAAGTAGTCACAATCAATACTGGTGTGTAGCCTAACTAAGAAAACTCGGTGTCTGTTGTTTTGAAGGCAGGAATCCCAGTTGAATAGTTATTAGAATGTTCACCTTTGTATGTACTGTGTGTGTGCGCACGCACGCGCGCGCGCGTGTGTGTGTGTGCGCGTGTTTGTGTGCGTGCGTGTGTGCGTGCGTGCGTGTGTGTGTGTGTTGTGTGTGTGTGTGTGTGTGTGTGTGTGTGTGTGTGTGTGTGTGTGTGTGTGTGTGTGTGTGTGTACTTTGATATATGTTTATCCTATGTGTGGACGGTCATGTGTGTAAATGATTTCAATGTACGCTCTTTGATTTGTTGCTTTACAAGATTCGGCGCTAAAAAAAATTCAACACATTATTTATTTTATCATCATCATCATCATCATCATATTATTATTATTAGTATTATTATTATTATTATTATTATTATTATTATTATTATTATTATTATTGTCATCATCATCATCATCGTCATCGTCGTCATCGTCATCATCGTCATCGTCATCATCAATAGCATTATGGTATTATTATTATTGGTATATATTATTATTGTATGTCATTAGCTTTTTCACTTTAAAAACAGACAACAATAGTTGCTGTCTAAACGCTCGAAGAAGAAGGAGAAGGAGAAGAAAAAGAAGAAGAAGAAGAAGAAGAAGAAGAAGAAGAAGAAGAAGAAGAAGAAGAAGAAATGTCGACAACGACTATAAGTATGACATTGACGATATTACCACCATCATAATGGTATGACATTGACGATATTATCACCATCATAATGGTATGACATTGACGATATTATCACCATCATAATGGTATGACATTGACGATATTATCACCATCATAATGGTATGACATTGACGATATTATCACCATCATAATGGTATGACATTGACGATATTACCACCATCATAATGGTATGACATTGACGATATTATCACCATCATAATGGTATGACATTGACGATATTATCACCATCATAATGGTATGACATTGACGATATTAACATCATCATAATGGTATGACATCGACGATGGTGATACCAATAATGATAATGACGACCACCAAATGTCGATGACGACGATCACAAACAACAAAGACTCAGATGACGACGATGACGACGACGATGGCGATGCTGATAGAGATGATGATGTGGACAGGTGCCATGCCGTCGCTGCACGTACGGCTGGTGGGAGGGGGCAACCGCTTTGAGGGGAGGGTGGAGGTGCAGGTGAACGGCACGTGGGGCACTGTGTGTGACGACGAGTTTGACAGCAACGACGCCAAGGTGGTCTGCCGCATGATGGGCCTGCCCACGTGAGTCCTGGAGGAGAGGAGGAGGGGGAGGAGGAAGAAGGGGGAGGAGTAAGAGGATGAGGAGGAGGAAGGAGAAGGAGGAGAAGAAGAAGAAGAATTGCGAAGAAGAAGAAGAGAAGAATTGCGAAAGAAGAAGAAGAATTGCGAAGAAGAAGAAGAAGAAGAAGAAGAAGAAGAAGAAGAAGAAGAAGAAGAAGAAGAAGAACAAGAAGAAAGAAGAAGGGGGAAGAGTAAGAGGAGGAGGAGGGGGATAATACTGAGAAGGAGGAGGAGGAGGGGGATGAGAAGGAGGAGAAGAAGAAGGAAGGAGGAGAAGCAGGAGGAGGAGAAGGAGAAAGAGAAGGAGATGAAGAAGGAGAAAGAGGAGGGGGATGAGAAGTGGAGAAGGAGGAGGAGATCATGGTGGTGGTAGTGGTGGTGATGAAAATGACGATGGTGGTGGTGGTGGTGGTAGTGGTGATGGCGATGAAGATGATGATGATGATGGTGGTGGTGGTGGTGATGGTGGTAGTGGTGATGGTGTTGAAGATGATGATGATGATGATGTGGTGGTGGTGGTGGTGGTGGTGGTGGTGGTGGTGGTGGTGGTGGTGGCGATAATGATGATGGTGGTGAGAATGATGGTGGTAGTGCTGGTAGTGGTGATGATGATGATGGACGGTGGTAGTGGTGACGGTGTGGTGGTTGTGATAATGATTATGATAATGATGGTAATGATGTTGTTGATGATAACAATGTGATGATGATGATGATGATGATGAGTGATGATGATGATGATGATGATGATGATTGTGAAAAGGGTAATGGTCATGATGGTCATGATGGTGGTGATTTATGATCAAGCCTTTCCCTGAGGCCTGCCAGCATTTCCACCCTCTGGAAACTGTGCTAGAAATTCCCTCTTTTTATCCCTCTCTTTGTTTCTGCCTTGTTTCTTTTCCATCAAGCAGCTCCTTCTCCTCTATTTTCTGCCTTCCTAGTCCATTCTCCTGCCTTTTTCCAGAAAGAGTTAGAAGATAACAATTCTCTCCCACGCTGAAGACAGGTACGCCGGCATGACTGTCAGGTGTCACAGTAGTGGACATTTTGCATGTTACAAAAGACAAGCTTAGTGCGACACATTCTGACACCATGTGACGACAAGAAGAAGTAAGGACGAGAGTCGAGAGAACGACGAGAAGACAGGACGAAGAGAAGAAGAAGAAGAAGAGAGAAGAAGAAAGAAGAAGAGAAAGAAGAAAGAAGAAGAAGAAGAGAGAAGAAGAGAAGAGGAGGAGGAGGAGAGAGGAGAAGAGGAGAGGAGAGAGGAGAGGAAGAGAAGGAGAAGAAGAGAAAGGAAAGAAGAAAAGAAAAAAAGGTGCTGCAAATAATGTAGTCTGTCACTAACTGTCTGTCCACTACTGTCTGTCCTACTGTCCACTACTGTCTGTCCACTACTGTCATTGTCCACTACGCTGTCCACTACTGTCTGTCCACTATCTGTCCACTACTGTCTGTCTCACTACTGTCTGTCTGTCCACTACTTTTGTCTGTCCACTACTGTCTGTCCACTACTGTCTGTCCACTACTGTCTGTCCACTACTGTCTGTCTTGTCCACTACTGTCTGTCTCACTACTGTCTGTCCACTACTGTCTGTCTGTCCACTACTGTCTGTCCACTACTGTCCACTACT
>CM060341.1:23016926-23021926 GCA_030674155.1 Stramonita haemastoma | reverse complement strand
CTTCAGGCAGGTCTTCTTTTCTTCATGTTCACTCTCTTCAGGCAGGTCTTCTTTTCTTCATGTTCACTCTCTTCAGGGTTAAGCTGTCTTCTTTTCTTCATGTTCTCTCTCTTCAGGCAGGTCTTCTTTTCTTCATGTTCACTCTCTTCAGGCAGGTCTTCTTTTCTTCATGTTCACTCTCTTCAGGCCTGTCTTCTTTTCTTCATGTTCTCTCTCTTCAGGCCTGTTTCTTTTCTTCATGTTCACTCTCTTCAGGCCTGTCTTCTTTTCTTCATGTTCTCTCTCTTCTAGGCTGTCTTCTTTTCTTCATGTTCTCTCTCTTCAGGCCTGTCTTCTTTTCTTCATGTTCTCTCTCTTCAGGCCTGTCTTCTTTTCTTCATGTTCACTCTCTTCAGGCTGTTTCTTCTTTCTTCATGTTCACTCTCTTCAGGGTTAAGCTGTCTTCTTTTCTTCATGTTCACTCTCTTCAGGCAGGTCTTCTTTTCTTCATGTTCACTCTCTTCAGGCCATTGTCTTCTTTTCTTCATGTTCACTCTCTTCAGGCAGGTCTTCTTTTCTTCATGTTCACTCTCTTCAGGCTGTCTTCTTTTCTTCATGTTCACTCTCTTCAGGGTTAAGTTGTCTTCTTTTCTTCATGTTCATCTCTCTTCAGGAGGTCTTCTTTTCTTCATGTTCTCTCTCTTCAGGCAGGTCTTCTTTTCTTCATGTTCTCTCTCTTCAGGGTTAAGTTGTCTTCTTTCTTCATGTTCACTCTCTTCAGGCCATGTCTTCTTTTCTTCATGTTCACTCTCTTCAGGGCTGTCTTCTTTTCTTCATGTTCTCTCTCTTCAGGCGGTCTTCTTTTCTTCATGTTCACTCTCTTCAGGCCTGTCTTCTTTTCTTCATGTTCACTCTCTTCAGGCCTGTCTTCTTTTCTTCATGTTCACTCTCTTCAGGCTAGGTCTTCTTTTCTTCATGTTCACTCTCTTCAGGCCTGTCTTCTTTTCTTCATGTTCACTCTCTTCAGGCGGTCTTCTTTTCTTCATGTTCACTCTCTTCAGGCGGGTCTTCTTTTCTTCATGTTCACTCTCTTCAGGCTGGGTCTTCTTTTCTTCATGTTCTCTCTCTTCAGGCAGGTCTTCTTTTCTTCATGTTCACTCTCTTCAGGCCTGTCTTCTTTTCTTCATGTTCACTCTCTTCAGGCAGGTCTTCTTTTCTTCATGTTCACTCTCTTCAGGCCTGTCTTCTTTTCTTCATGTTCTCTCTCTTCAGGCAGGTCTTCTTTTCTTCATGTTCACTCTCTTCAGGCTGTCTCTTTTCTTCATGTTCTCTCTCTTCAGGCAGGTCTTCTTTTCTTCATGTTCATCTCTCTTCAGGCAGTCTTCTTTTCTTCATGTTCTCTCTCTTCAGGCAGGTCTTCTTTTCTTCATGTTCTCTCTCTTCAGGCATGTCTTCTTTTCTTCATGTTCTCTCTCTTCAGGGCGGTCTTCTTTTCTTCATGTTCACTCTCTTCAGGCCTGTCTTCTTTTCTTCATGTTCACTCTCTTCAGGCCTGTCTTCTTTTCTTCATGTTCTCTCTCTTCAGGGTAGTGTCTTCTTTCTTCATGTTCACTCTCTTCAGGCCTGTCTCTTTTCTTCATGTTCTACTCTCTTCAGGCAGGTCTTCTTTTCTTCATGTTCACTCTCTTCAGGCAGGTCTTCTTTTCTTCATGTTCTCTCTCTTCAGGCAGGTCTTCTTTTCTTCATGTTCTCTCTCTTCAGGCCTGTCTGCTTTTCTTCATGTTCTCTCCTCGTTGTGCAGGTGGGGGGCAGGGCAGTCTTCGTCTGATGCCCGGCCTGAGCCATGGCCGCCTGGAGGTGCGGTATAACGGCACGTGGGGCACGGTGTGTGATGACTACGTCAGTGGCTCCAACGCCAGAAGCATTGCTCAACTGGTGTGTCGGCAGCTGCGGCAACCTTAGTAAGGCTTTGGCCTCTGTTCTTTACTTTTGGTTTGGGTGGTTTGCTCCTTTGCTTTCTTTCCCGCCTTTCCTTTCCTTTTTTCCCCTGTTTCCATTCTTCCCTTGTTCCCCTTTATTCTCTGCTTCTATTTCTCCTTCTTCCTTTTCTCCTTCCTTCCTTTCCCTCTTTTCTCCTTCCTTCTTCCCTCTTTTTCCTTCCTTCTTTCCCTCTTTTTCCTTCCTTCCTTCCTCCTGCAATTATTCCCTCTTTGGTTTCTACCCTCCATCCTTCTTTTTCCTAGGTTCTTCCCACTTTCCTTCCTTTTTTCCTTCCCTCTTTTTTTTTTTTTTATTCCCCTTTTCCTTCTATCCCTCCTTTCTTCTCTCCATCCTTCTTTTTCACTTTTCTTCCCTCCTCCCCTCCATTTTTTCTATTTCCTTCCCTTTCTTTTCCTGTTTTCCAACCTTTCTCTCCTTCATTCTTCCTCCTCCTTTCATCCTTTCTTCTTTTTCTCCTTCCTTCCTTCTTTCACTCCGCCTTTCTTTCCCCTTCCTTCCTTCCTTCCCACCTATCTTCCATCCTTCCTTCCTTTATTTCTTCCCCTTCTTCCTGTTTTTTCTTTCTTTCCCTTCTTTTTTCCTTTCTTCCTTCCCACCTTTCAGCCTTCTTTCTTTCCCTCCTTTCTTCCTCCCTTGTTACCCTTCCCTCTTCTTTCTTTCTTTCCCTCAGTGGTTCCTTTCCTTCATCTTTCTTTTCTTCTTCCTGCCTTCCTTCTTTTGCTCCTCCTTTCCTTCCCTCTTTACTTTCTTCCCTCCATTGCTCCTTCCTTTCTACCCCTCTTCGTTCTTTCCTTTCTTCGAAAAAAGAAATAAGGGAGATGTGATGTCTGATTTTGACTACCACACAGAAATAAAACAAACTGCAAACTGTTGATTGTTTTTGTCAACGTTTCAAGTGTCCCTTCCCCTTTACTCCCATACCTCTGAGAAAACCCAACAAAACCCTATTTAATCAAAAGATTATATATATACATATATGTATTGTTATCCACCTGGGATTAGCCTATCAGCTGGGTGTGGACTTTATAATCTCCCTTGCATTCTTCCTCATAAAAGATCCCCGAACATAAGGCACAAAGATTCAGTAGGTGCGTATTTTCTTCTATATTCTTTTTTTTTTGCAATATTTTTTACATACATATTCTCTTTCTATGTTCCTCTTTTACTGGCAGCAGTGGTAGGCCTCCCTGTGCTGTTCTCTGTAAGACACTCTTGGCCAGTCTAGCTAATCATGTGACGTGCCCGCACCACTTAAGTTTGCACAGCAGAAAAGCCAAACACAAAGAGGCCTGGTGTGACCTTTTGTCCAGCGCGGGGGCAGTGGCGGTGACCAGGGGAGGGCAGGGGAGAGGCACAGGGCAGATCTGGCTGGACAATGTCCAGTGCACGGGCAGGGAAACCTCCCTGTTCCAGTGTCGCCACAACCCCTGGGGCACCAACAACTGCGACCACGGGGAAGATTTGGGCATCATCTGTTCTGCAAGTAGGTTTTTGTGTTATGGCTTGTTTTGTGTTGTGTTATATTATGTGTTGTGTTGTGTTATGTGTTGTGTTATATTAGGTGTTGTGTTCTGTTATGTGTTGTGTTAGGTGTTGTGTTGTGTTGTGTGTTGTGTTATGTGTTGTATTGTGCAGGGTGTTAGCTCATGTCTTGTGTTGTGTTGTGTTATGTGTTGTGTTGTGTTGTGTTGTGTTGTGTTAGGTGTTGTGTTAGGTGTTGTGTTATGTGTTGTGTTAGGTGTTGTGTTGTGTTGTGTGTTGTGGTATGTGTTATATTGTGCAGGGTGTTAGCTCATGTCTTGTGTTGTGTTGCGTGAGGTGTTGTGTTGTGTTGTGTTGTGTTGTGTTGTGTTAGGTGTTGTACTGTGTTGTGTTGCGTTGTGTTGGTTTGCAGTGTTGTGTTGTTTGTTGTGTTATGTGTTATATTGTGCAGGGTGTTAGCTCATGTCTTGTGTTGTGTTGCGTGAGGTGTTGTGTTGTGTTGTGTTGTGTTGTGTTAGGTGTTGTACTGTGTTGTGTTGCGTTGTGTTGGTTTGCAGTGTTGTGTTGTTTTGGGTGTTATGCTGTGTTGTGCTGTGCTGTGCTGTGTTGTAGTGTGGTGTTAAGTTGTGTTAGGTGTTATCTTGTGTTGTTTTGGGTGTTGTGTTGTGTAGTAGTGTATTGCATTGTGTTAGCTGTTGTCTTGTGTTGTGTTGTGATGTTGTCATCATATTCGCTGTCGTCGTCGTTTTTTCTCCAACGTTGTTGTCAATTTTTCTTCATCGTCGTTGTTGTCGTCGTCGTCGTCGTTGTTGTTGTTGTTGTTGTCATCATCATCGTTGTCATCATCATCGTTGTCTTCATCATCGTTGTAATCCTCTTTCTCGTTTTCGTCGTCGTCGTCCTCCTCCTCCTCATTTGTCACATAGTCTTCAAGACGGTCGGGACACCATATATCTGGCGCCAAGCGCGCGCACACACACACACACACACACACACACACACACACACACACACACACACACACACACACACACACACACACACACACACACACACACCACACACACTCCCCCCCTTCCTTCCTTCCTTTCCTCCTGTCCTTCTTTCTTGATACTTTTCTGCATCCATTGATCTGATTCCAATCTCTGTTCAGCGACCACACCCACTGTATTCACCATGTCCATTCCCATGAGCACACCCTCTCCTGACTTCTTTCTTTCTTGCTTGCTTTCTTTCGTTCGTTCGTTCTTTCTTTCTTTCTTTTCTTTCGCTCTTTCTTTTTTCGCCTTTTCTTTCTTTCGCTCTTTCACTCTTTTTTAAAATTTTCTTACGCTTTTTCTTTGGCTCTTTATTTTCCCCATTCTTTCCCTATCCCTCCTTTCTTTCTTCCTCTCTTCCCTCCCTTCCCCCTTCCTTCCTTCATCATCCATTCATTTGATTCAACTGCTTTTCAACCATCACACCCACAAGGTCCACTATGTCTATTCCAATGACCACACCCACAAGGTCCACTATGTCCATTCCAATGACCACACCCA
>CM060341.1:23009426-23011926 GCA_030674155.1 Stramonita haemastoma | reverse complement strand
GTTGTTCATGTTGTTCTTGTTGTTCTTGTTGTTCTTGTTGTTCTTGTTGTTCTTGTTCTTCTTGTTCTTCTTGTTCTTGTTCTTTTTGTTCTTCTTGTTCTTGTTCTTCTTGTTCTTGTTCTTGTTCATGTTCTTCTTCTTCTTTTTTCATATACTCCCATCTCCCACTACACCATAATGTCCTTTTTTTCATTGTCACTCAACTTTTCGCTTTCTTTCTTTCTTTGAAAAAACACCAACCCCTG
Organism: Stramonita haemastoma; assembly: GCA_030674155.1. Lineage (NCBI taxonomy): Eukaryota > Metazoa > Mollusca > Gastropoda > Neogastropoda > Muricidae > Stramonita > Stramonita haemastoma. Next base: position 23,011,681 of record CM060341.1, on the reverse strand, counting down.
TTCCACATCAACACACAGTTCAACAACCCAGCAGCTTCCTTCTGTTCACTGACTCAACGAACCGAGGCATCTACCGCATGGATTTGAACTCTTACTCCTTCATCACCATCCCCCTGGCGGGCCACGAGAACCCCATCGCCATCGACTACGACCCTGTTGACCGCCGTGTGTACTGGACTGATGTTGCGGCCAAAGAGATTCGAAGCGCCAGCATTGATGGAACCAACAACGCGACTGTGCGACGTTTAGGGTCAAGTGAGTTTGGTGTTGAGTTGGTTTTTAGTGTGTAGTGTGAAGGGTTTTTTTTGTTGTTTTTTTAAATACTCGTCTTGTTGGTGGTGATGGTGATGATGGTGGTACAGTCTTTCTTGTTGTTGCTGTTGTTGCTCTTCTTCTTCTTCTTCTTCTTCTTCTTCTTCTTCTTCTTCTTCTTCTTCTTCTTCTTCTTCTTCTTCTTCTTCTTCTTCTTCTTCTTCCTCTTCTTCTTCTTCTTCTTCGCAATTCTTCTTCCTTTCCCTTTTCTTTGTCGACGGCTCAGACAGCAATTATTGCTGTCTGTCATGTAAGACCAAAACAATGAGTTGTTGTGCCAGTAAGTGCCTGTCAAGACAGGCAGGCTCAGCTCCATCCGACGTCAGCATGGGAGAGAATTGTTATCTTTCATGTATTGGTTGATTCATGTAGTCATCCGTTTATCTATCAATTTTTTTTAGTACATTGAGCGTGGCTACCAAGTGGATGGGTGACCGTTTGCGCCCTTGGCTTCAGTACAGTACCCCAGTTCACCCAGCTGTTAATGAGGATCTGCCCTCTGAGGTAAAGCAGCGAGGGAGAGGAGATAGGCGAGGGGAGGGGAGGTAAAGCAGCGAGGGAGAGGAGATAGGCGAGGGGAGGGGAGGTAAAGCAGCGAAGGAGAGGAGATAGGCGCCGCCCTCAAAATGCTGGTCTCTGGAGAAGCTGAGGTCTCTGATACCTCGCTCCCCAAAGACCGCATAGGTTGTGGGACACCTCTGCCTTTTTATTGATTGATTGATTGGTCGGTTGATTGATTTATCTGTTTATTTATTTATTTATTTATTTATTTATTAATGCATTCACGTACTTGTTAATTTATGTAATTTTTCTTATGCATGTATTTATTTATCTATTCATGTCTTCCGTGGCAGCTTCTGTGTCTGACGGAATCGCTGTGGACTCTGCCTCACGTCTCATCTTTTACACCGACACGGGCACGGATATTATCGGCCTTGTCTCCATTTCCGGTAATGCGCAGAAGGCCGTGATCAATTCCGGGCTGGTGGAACCACGCGCCATTGTGCTGGACATCATGAATGGGTGAGATAACAAACAGAGCATAAAAACAACAATACTAAAATAACAAGCACCCCCAACTAAACCAACCAACCCAACCAGCCAACCAACCAACAAAACAAACACAAAAAACCCAAAACAAACAAAAGCAAATAATCCACCCACCAACCAGCCCAACAAACCAGCCAGCCGAAAAAAAGAAAGAAAAAAAGCAAAACAAGGCAAGGAAGCAAAAGCCAAAACATGAGTGGCATTTTACAATCACAATTACACTGCATGCACTGTAAAACTATAACGATTAAAAAGTAACAAAATGTCTGAAAAGCGACAACACACACACACACACACACACACACACACACACACACACACACACACACACACGCACGCACACGCACGCACGCACGCACGCACGCACGCACGCACGCACGAGTAATGATTCAGAGTAACAAAGCAAATTTATGACAATAATTATTCAAACACATCTAATGAAATATCTCTCTAGCATAATCAATGCATACATTACCAGTGTAAGTAATTCAAAATAGAGAGAGAGAGAGAGAGAGAGAGAGAGAGAGAGAGAGAGAGAGAGAGAGAGAGAGAGAGAGAGAGAGAGAGAGAGAGAGAGAGAGACAGACGACAGACAGACAGACAGACAGACAGACAGACAGACAGACAGACAGACAGACAGACAGACAGACAGACAGACAGAGAGCGGGGAGGGGGGGTGTTTATTTATCTATTATTTATTTATTTATTCTTTTATATCGAGTATAATGCAATAAGGACTCATGTACTTTTCTTTTTTACATCCAGTCCCTGTGTGTACGCGGTTTTGCTAATTTTCTCATCTGTTCCCACCGGCACACAATGGCCTACTCTTATGAAAAGCGGAACAGGCTTTAACGTGTGTGCACGTTGTTCTGTGTGCGTTTGCACACGGG
>CM060341.1:22986926-22991926 GCA_030674155.1 Stramonita haemastoma | reverse complement strand
AACATGCTTACACCAGAAAACAATAATACAACATACAATTATGATATTATGTACACGCGCATGCCTACGGACAAGGCCGCACGCGCGCGTGCCATGAATGTGCAACATACAGTATCAAAGTTGTTTTCCTAATAGAAAATGTCATCCTAAATTAAACCTTTCCGACAGTAAGATAAATTTCCCTACAGCTGCAAATATTGTATAATTATCTTGTATACTTTTATCATTTTTACCATACAATAAAGCTGTAACATCAGATTTTTATATCACCAGGCAAGACATCTATGGTGACCACACGGCTCTGGTGGTAAAGAGGGCAGTTTATCAAATAATGAGCAGCATCCTCAACAGCGGCCCCACATTCACATGAAGACCAGTTAGTTAAATGGCGTCGGAATAAGTCATGCTTTAAATCACTCATTTCTAACCTAAGTTTACAAAGTATTATTTCTGTTTGTCTATTGGGTAAATAAAAGTACTTGGGCACTATACAGTCTGCTGTATTAAGGTAGTGCTTAAGAAGACTTAAGGAATTCTGCTGCTTGATTTCCTCTGGTAAATCATTCCAAAGGCAAGTGGCAGAAGGAAAAAAAGAGGATTATACAATTCCGTTCTGCAACGTGGAATCTGCCTTTCTAAAGGATAACGACGATGATATGGATTTAATGAAGAAACAAGATGTGGAAGACGATCTATCAAATATAAAGGAGCCATGCCGTGAACAAGTTTATAATATAAAATTATCTTATGGCGACGACGTCTTTCTTTCAGGGATATAAACCCAGACTCAGTATAAAGTTTCTCGTGGCTTGTCCCTCTTACAGCACCAACAATAGTTCTGAGAGCATCAAGATGTAGATTTTCTTATTCATTTGCTATTTTCTGACTACAGTTGTCCCAAACAACATCTGAAAAATAAAATGAGGCATAATAAATGATTTATACATAACTTCTAATGATCTACGACTAAGCCGATATTTAAATGAACGAAGACAAGCTATAAGAACACGACATTTCGAAATAACAGATTTTATATGTAAGTCCCATTTACAGTTGTTTTGAATAATAACCCCTAGGTGCTTATGATAATCTGTTTCTTGTAACGTTACATCACCAAATTTAAGAGGGAATGTTTGTACTAGATTTTGGGTTGAAATTGTCAAAAGTTCAGTTTTAGAAGGGTTGAATTTAGTTTTCCATCTAGAAGCCCACTCAGTAACTTTATTAAGATCAGAGTTTAATATTTCTGATCTGGTGTTGTTGTTTTCTAAGCCTAGATATATGCTAGTGTCATCTGCAAAAAGTTTAACCTCTGCCTGAATATTATCGACAATGTCATTAATATAAATAAGAAATAATAGAGGTCCAAGCACAGAGCCCTGTGGAACGCCAGCTGAAAGAGGGAGATAAGGTGACTTACTTCCCTTCAGAACAACTGCCTGGGTGCGGTCTTTTAAGTAATCAGTAAGCCAAGCGAGCAGTTGACCTCTAATACCTAGAGCAGATAGTTTGCAGAGTAGTGCACGGTGCCAGACTTTATCGAAAGCTTTTGAAACATCAAAGAAAATCGCTTGTACTGTAGTTTTAGAATCCAAAAATTTACAAAAGTCATCATAAATACTCAAAACCCAGGAAGAAAAATCTCGTCGTTAGATACACTCTCAGATAGCCAGGTTTCTGACAAAGTTATAACATCATAAATACTAACTTCACACTGCAGTAAGTCAAGTTTATTACGAAGACTACGTGTATTTAAGTGGATAACAGATGAACCACCATCACATTATCAAATGGACCTGGATTAGGGTGGATGTCGCCTGCAAGTTGCAAAAGAAAAGCCAAGAAAAGTATAGACAGAAATAAGGCAGCCAGACCAACATCTTTCGGCGCCTCACTTAAACGTAAATCTATAGCTTGCAAATAGTTATCATTACACCTAGAATCATATTTATTATTTTTAACGCTATTTCTGATCGTAACACAGAAAAGAACTAATGGTAAGACAGAGGACCCCTTCAGTATAAGAAGAAGAAGTGGACCAACATTAGCAGCTGTGATAAATGACAATTTAAGAGTAGACAAAGAAAGCGCCCTGGTGTAAAACAATCCGACTCTGGCCCTGTGCTGCATAGCATCACATGTCATGTCACAGCACGAAGCAGAAAATCAAACAACACAGTAGCCAGAACCATTAGAGTGAACACGATGCTGTTCTACGACACCCCGCCTCTCGCAGCCCGATACATGCAGAAACCCCCCCCAAAAAAGACCAGAAATGAAAAAACGAGAAAAACGCACATGAGCATAAATAGAAAAACAATTGATCTCGGTGGTGTCCCCTTTGTTTTTACATGACACTGTGGTTAGTAAGTATGCACTCCAATCCTGCATTTGGAAGCAAAAATCAAAACATAAACAACCACAAAAGTTCATGACAAAACTGTCTCACAGCAATATCTCATGACAGCAGGTTTCAGACAATAATACAGCCTTTTCCACTGTTTTTTTTTACCAACATACATATTATATTTTGACGAGGATACTAAATATCATGGTATAGTCATGGTCATCCGCCTTAAGTTGGAATATCCTATGGAAACAAAACGTGGCCACCCCGAAGGAAAAGATAGAACTCAAAGTCGTATACTGCAAAATCCCAACGCATGTGAACCCACAACTTTACAGAAGCGAATCTTTCCCTTCTTTACATTTACGAGGAAAATAAACACTCCAACAAACAGAACAAAAGAAAATAGTTGTTTCTCTATCACGTACAGCACAGTACTTCTGAGCTTTTAATGTGTGGACAGACTTATTTACATCATTTTGCGAACCTTGTTTGCAATTTTTTTTTCTTTTTTCACCAAAGTGGAAAGAAAGACAAACAGAACGCTGCACAATTTACGGGTGTCTCCAAAAATAGCAAAAATTTTGTTGTGCGTGCAAGGGAATTAATTAGGGCAATCCCTAACAGTTGCATATTCTCAGCTGTCAGAATTTCAATAATTCTGCCAGAGTTAACTCCTGCGCGGTAACCCGCCATGGTAGTCAGGGCCTGCTAGTCAGCTGTGCTCAGAGTTCTAGTCATAAATCATAAATACAACTAGGTATCCATACGTACACTTACTCTTACACAGCCATACATATCATTACATTCATAGATGTTTACAGACGCACACATCCGCACATAAACACACACACACACACACACACACACACACCAAACACCACACACACACACACACACACACACACACACACACACACACACACCCCTGCGCGCGTACACACACACATACACATACACACACACATACATACACATACATACACACGCACACACACACACACACACACACATACAACACACCCACGTGCATGCACGAACGGACGCACACATACACACACACACATACACACACACAAACACACACACACAAACAAACACGCACGCGCATATCAAATAGCAAGTAATATCCAATATGAGTAGAAAAAACAACAATTTAGCAACAATACTATGGTTCATTCTCAGTTAAGCAGACAGGGGTTATGTCACTAACAGCATCATTACAGTTGTTAAACATTACAAATACACCCAAACCCTCAACACATAGAGTGACACCAAGAACATAAGAAGTCTGTCTTATAAGAAGTGAAACAAAGTTCTATGTTTGTATGATGGCTCATAACAACAACGGCAGGACATAGCATCAAATTCAAATAAACAGATTGATCGGCAAATGACGTTGATAACCAATTGTCATCTCACCACAACTCATGTACCCAATCTTGACCATCCTCCTCCATTTGACCATGCACACGTGCATGTACACACAAAGCACACACACATACACTCACACACACACGCGCGCACACGCGTGCATTTATACACGCGCGCACAAATCTACACACGTACGCATGCAGTCGCGCACTGTTTATCTAGTGTAACATTTGTGTAACATTTGTATCCAAGCGTGCACAGGCATAGACACCATTTCACATCGCGGTAAATAATGTGCATCCACACACATATGCACACATATGTACAACAGCCACACAAATCTTTCTTCACTGTAAACTTTCTTGTTATGTGTGTAGGGATGCTTTTAAGTTTTCAGTTCAAATTTTGCATAACACTCACTGGAGACTTTCTTCTCATGAATTTTCAACGAAGATTGTCACATGGTTCTGCTGCGCAAATGACAAACGGCGCAAAAACACTTTAGAAGTCTGTACTATTTGAGAAAAAACACAAAACAACATAACAACAACAGAAAAGAAAACACTAAAAGACCTCACAATACTTGTTGATTTTACAAGGCACGCTGCTTTGAGTGCACAAAATGTGCGGAAGCAAGGTAATCAATGAGGATCACTGGGGAAAACTCACTCAAAAATAGACACAATAACCACGGTAGATGGTCTCATCAAACTGTGACCAAAAAAACCAAAGCAAAACACAAACATAAAGAAAAACCATCATCAGAACCAACTGTTACACAATAGCGTGGCGGGTTGTGGGCATTGACTCGGCGGATGGACACGCTGAGGGACATCCATCCTCCCCCGGCTCGCTCCTCTCTCAGAACACGTCAATGCCACGTCTGGTGGTGACCCGGTGGACAGTGCCCTGGGCGTTCACAAAGATGACACCATCCTTTACCCAGGTGTCATCAATGCACTTGTCTCTTCTTCTTCCCCCTGGCGATGGCGGCAATCTCGGCCCTGGTCCTCGTCAGATCGTCGTTCAGGTACAGGCGGGGTCTGGCAGAAGGCACCTGTGCAGAGGTATTCCACTGGAGACGGGGGAAAACCTTCGTTGGGTTGACCTGGGCCAGCTTCTTCTTTTCAGACAGTAGTCGCTTCTTGTATCGATACGAAGTCATCTTGACTAATATTGGTCGCGGCACTGTCGCATCAGCTGATTTCGAGCCTACTCGATGACAGCGATCGACTATATCGTCACAGACATCTACACCGATGGATTTGGCAACAGTTTT
>CM060341.1:22959426-22981926 GCA_030674155.1 Stramonita haemastoma | reverse complement strand
ATTTTGTTTGATGACTTGAATGTGAAGCAGTTTACTTTATTTCATTTTCTTTTGTCTTCTTAAAAAGATATTTCAATCTATTTCAATTATCATGCTATTTCTTTTTCTAATTATATATTTTTATCATCTTTTATATCATGTCTCTTTCATACCAAACAGAATAGTTGAAATAGTGTTGTTGTGATTCATAGGGTAATGCAAAATAATTGTAAAACAAAAGATGTGACGAGTGGATATTTTTCCATTCAAAATGCGAATGCTTTTTTCTACACAGGTAAGATGCATGTAAGTGTATTATTAATTTACTAATCGTTTATTTGCGAAATATGGTTAAGCTATGCTCGTGGGGTCATGTGTTTGCATTTTGTTGAACATTGTTTATTTACATAATTTTTGGAAAAAGGTGTCTTGGTCTTAGAATGAAAGATGATGTTTAACCCCACCTTTTCATTTAGTTGTCTGATTTTTTTTTTAAAACTCGTTCGCGCAGGCATATTAATAATTATCTCACACAACACACACACACACACACACACACACACACACACACACACACACACACACACACACACACACACACACACACACACACACACATATATATATATATATATATATACACACACACACACACACACACACACACACACACACACACACACACACACACACACACACACTCTCTCTCTCTCTCTCTCACACACACACACACCACACGCACACGCACACGCACACGCACACACACACAGAGTTTATTATGAACGTTCAAGTGTATGAGTAATCTCTCCCAACATGGGAAAGATGTTATACTGTGCAGTATGAAAAGAAAGGAAATTTCTCGGCTTCTAACATTGTAGCTTTCATTATGATCAAAACCTCTTTGTTGACTTGTTTATCATTATTGTGTTGTATTTTTACCAACCTCCTCATCCCCCCATCCCCCGACTCTCTGAAAATAAAATGCTTTGTTCTACCTTTCTTTAAGTTTTGTTGTGTTATTTCGTGGCGTTTGCTTTCTTCTGAGTTTACACGTTATCACATGACCGCGGGATTGACAAGACAGCTTGCAGACGAACCCAAAGCAGAAACCCCAAAACTGTACATGTGACTCACAACCAAAGCAACCTCTTCCACTTTAAGGCCAAGATTCTTCTGGGCCATGGAGGCACGTTTTTTTTTCTTTTTATTTTTTGCTGTCTCATCTTCTGTGAGCCACCGAATCAGAGACAATGTTCCTTTATTTCATGATGATCAGTGAGGATGAGGATGATGTCACGATGCTGCTGTGGAAGTGCATGTGCTTTGAGACTACCTGACAGGGCTGCACTGTACACTGCCTATTGTAATGTATCCTAGCGTCAACCGTGCCCGAGATATACAGACACCTGCAGTGTTGGTCAGATATTTTGAGCAGCACTCTCAAAATTGCATCCATTAAGCAGATGAAGCTCGACTATGTGGTCCCATGCCCAGTCTTCCCAATGAACACATCGCAAACTCACTCTGGGTAGGAGCCGGCCGGAGTCCGAAAGAAATCCCTAGGCATCTTAAGGGATTCGAACGCGCGACCTTCCAGTCTGTAACCCAAGGCGCTAACCACTGCGCCCTGGCGGCTGGAACTCGTTTCATCGCTCCTCGGGGTTTGGCTTGATCCCAGTCAGCTCGTGTATGTGCAACAAAAGCCATACATCAGTTCCAACTCATTTGTTCTCTCTTTGAATCCCCGAAGTCGGAATGCAGCTGCCGTCATGGTGGGCCAAAAAGGGTTGCATACGCAAAATGTCACCATTGGTGAACTTTGGAGCTGTAGCTGGGGAACTTGTACAGCTGTTATCTTCTTTGAAATCTCTCTGTTAATGTACGTTGAAGTCAGTTCGTGCATGTGCTGACAGAAAGTTACACATCAATCCCAACTCCTTTCCTCTCTGATTGTATTTTGAAGTCAGATTCTGTATGTGGTGCCGAAAGTTACACGTCATCCAAACCCGTTTTGTCCTCTCATTTCACGTTGAAGTCACTTTGTACACATGCAACAGAAAGTTATACGTCACCCAAAGTCGTTTTACTTCTCTTTTGCTTTGCTTTGAAGTCAGTTTCTGTTTGAGGAACAAAACATGTACACGTCTATTTAATTATTTTATTTATACCACTATGTCACAGCACATTTCTCTGCGTGAAATTTGGGCTGATCCACCCGGGAGAGCGCGTCGCCACAAGTGCAGCGCCTACCTTTTTTTTTTTTTCTTTTTCTATCTGCATCTGTATTTGTTTCCCCATCAGAGTGGCTTTTTTGTACAGAATTTTTCCAGGGACAACCCTCTTGTTGCCGTAGGTTAAAAACTCACACGTGCGCTAAATAATGTGTAACACACGGGACCTCGGTTTATCTCGTCTCATCCGAAAGACTAGCACCCAGACCACCACTCATGGTCTAATGGATGGCGGAAAAGTTTGAGGCCCAAACGGGATTCGAACCCCCGCACACTCCGACTGACTTTTCGCTTTCTAGACAGGCGCGTTACCTCTAGACCACCAATTACGTCAGTTCCATATTCATCATTTTATCTCTATTTTATTTTATTATATTTTGACCTGAGCTCTTTTTGTGTATGTGCAATAGAAAGTTATCTGTCAATTCCAACTCGTTTTTATCTCTCATTTTACTTTGAAGTCGATTTGTGCATTGCAACAGGAATGTCATACGTCAGTCTTAACTCGTTTCATCTTTCTTGCTTAACTTTGATCTCGGATTTTTTTGCGAGTGCGCAACAGAAAGTGACATGTCAATCCCACTTGTTTGGTCCTCTTTTGCTTTTTCTTTGAAGTCAGTTTCTGTATGTGTAGCAGAACATTATACCAATGCAACGTGGTTTATCCTCTTTTGCTTTTTCTTTGAAGTCAGTTCCTGTATGTGTAGCAGAACATTTATACCCAATGCAACGTGGTTTATCCTCTTTTGCTTTTTCTTTGAAGTCAGTTTCTGTATGTGTAGCAGAACATTATACCCAATGCAACGTGGTTTATCCTCTTTTGCTTTTTCTTTGAAGTCAGTTTCTGTATGTGTAGCAGAACATTATACCCAATGCAACGTGGTTTATCCTCTTTTGCTTTTTCTTTGAAGTCAGTTCCTGTATGTGTAGCAGAACATTATACCCAATGCAACGTGGTTTATCCTCTTTTGCTTTTTCTTTGAAGTCAGTTCCTGTATGTGTAGCAGAACATTATACCCAATGCAACGTGGTTCATCCTCTTTTAGTTTACCTTCACACCGAAGTCGGATGCACTGGATCTGACTGTCAGTCGGTTAACGGCAGTGCAACACATTTTCGCTCATATGACGGACAGCAATAGTTGCTTTATGGGCGTTCGAGGAGGAGAAGAAGAAGAAGAAGAAGAAGAAGAAGAAGAAGAAGAAGAAGAAGAAGAAGAAGAAGAAGAAGAAGAAGAAGAAGATTGATTGATTGATTGAATCTTTAATTGGTAAAGAATTAGGCACAGTAAAGGCCTTTTTACAATTCTGCCTTAAAAGACAACAAACCAAGGCTAATCAAAAACAAAAGAAAATCATAATAAAATAAGATGAGAAGAAGAAGAAGAAGAAGAAGAAGAAGAAGAAGAAGAAGAAGAAGAAGAAGAAGAGAGAAGAAGAAGAAGAAGAAGAAGAAGAAGAAGAAGAAGAAGAAGAAGAAGAAGAAGAAGAAGAAGAAGAAGAACAAACAACAACAACAACAACAACAACAACAACAACAACAACAACAACAACAACAAGAGAAGAAGACCAAGAAGAAGAAGAAGAAGAAGAAGAAGAAGAAGAAGAAGAAGAAGAAGAAGAGGAAGAAGAAGAAGAGGAAGAAGAGGAAGAAGAGGAAGAAGATGAAGAAGAAAAAGAAGAAGAAAAAGAAGAAGTAGTTTGCCTTGATCTTGGCTCTGTTGTATATGTGCAGCAGAAAGTTACGCGTCAACTCCACCTCGTTTATCCTTTTCACGTCAATTTCTGCATGTGCAACAAGAATGACACGTCAGATCCATTTCTTTATCTCTCTTTGACTTTATTTTGATCTCAAGTCTTTTTGGTGTACGTGCCACAAAGGTAATACATCTATTGCTGACCAGTTTCTCCATCATGTATGTTTCTTTGAACTCGGGTTCTTATATATATATAATATGTGTGTGTTTGTCTGTGGGTCTCTGTGTGTCTGTATGTCTGTGTGTGGGGGTCTCTGTGTGTCTGTGGTGTCTCTGTTGTGTGTGCTGTATGTGTGGTGTGTGTGTGTGTGTGTGTGTGTGTGTGTGTGTGTGTGTGTGTGTGTGTGTGTGTGTGTGTGTGTGTGTGTGTTGTGTGTGTGGTGTGTGTGTGGTGTTGTTGTGTTCAGGATTAGTCATAAGAACACTGGTCAGCTTCGTTCTCACTGGCATCAGGTCTGTCTCTTCATTCGTCCAGTCAGTCAGCCGCGGTGTGTGTAGGCCGGTGGATTGAAGGGTCCCCATGAAAGCCTGGCTGAGGATTCCTGTCAGTGGCGGTGAGGGCAGACTCGTTCTGGAGATTCCAGGGGAACTTGAATGGGAGGCTTGGACACTCCCTCCCAGTCACCCTGTGGCAATGATTACAGAAAGAACCAAACGAAAATGTGTTGTATTCTCTGCCAGTTATATCATAATCTTGTAGGTAAGAAACAGGGCATGCAAACATACTGCCATAATAATATACACATTATACAAAGATAATCATCCAAGCCCGCGCTCGTGGGCACGCACACACGCGCACACACACACACACACACACACAACACACACACGAACTCGCGCACGCGCGAGCACGCCGTACACACACACGCACACAGTCGGAACCCATACACAGAGCAGAAGCAGAAGCCGAAGAGGAAGAAGAAAAAGAAGAGAGAGAGAGAGAGAGAGAGAGAGAGAGAGAGAGAAGAGAGAGAGAGAGGAGAGAGAGAGAGAGAGAGGAGAGAGAGAGAGAGAGAGAGAGAGAGAGAGAGAGAGACACACACACACACACACATGCACACACACACACACACACACACACACACACACACACACACACACACACACACACACACACACACACACACACAGAAGGGTGGAGGAAAGACAGACAGACAGTGACAGAGACACAGAGAGAGACAGAGACACAGAGAGAGACAGAGACACAGAGATGGACAGAGACAGACATTTTATTTTTTATTTTTTATTTTTATTTATTCTTTTATATCGAGGATAATGGAATAAGCAATCATATGCTTTTTTTTTTTACATCCTGCCCCCATGTGTACGCAGTTTTGTAAATGTCACCTGTTCCCACCGGCACACGATGGCCTACTCTTACGAAAAGCGGAACAGGATTTAACGTGTGCGCAAGATGTTCTGTGTGCGTTCGCATACGGGGCCTCGGTTTATAGTCTCATCCGAAAGACTGTTGGGGGGAGTGGAGTCAGCATTATGTTAACTCCAGAGGAAAAATCCCCTCAACGGGGAATTGAACACGGGTCGTCAAATTGCGAGCACAATGTTCTGACCACTAGGCTATATCCCGCCCTAACGTTTGTGGTTATGTGAGGCATACACACAAGAACCCGAGTTCAAAGACATTCAGAGAGAGAGAGAGAGAGAGAGAGAGAGAGAGAGAGAGAGAGAGAGAGAGAGAGAGAGAGAGAGAGAGAGAGAGAGAGAGAGAGAGAGAGAGAGACGAGACAGAAGACAGACAGACAGACAGACAGACAGACAGACAGACAGACAGACAGACAGACAGACAGACAGACAGACAGACAGACTGACTGACTGACATAGGAGAGAGAGAGACAAAGAGAGAGAGACACACACACACATATAGACAGACAGACAGAGGCAGAAAGGAGAGAGAAAACAGTAGTAAAAGAAAACAACTGCAGATAACCAGTTAAAACTTCATGCAGATGTTTTGGGTGTTTTGCATGGCATCGTGACTTATTAGAGGGCCCCATGGCCTGATACCGCTGACTTCAGCCCTCTAGGTTTCTGTCAGGGTTATCCCACGCTTATCTCCTGTACCCTGGGAACCCAAGCTTTTGCCAAGGCTCTTGATTGCTTGATGTTCCCGTCATAGGTCATATGGGATATATCATGGAGACAACAGAGCCACCAGTTGTCCTCCCTTGTCCTGACAGGAACATCGCCAGTTGGTCCGGGGCTGCTTTTGCAGTTAACCCCCTATCCGCCACCTGGGACCCGCCTGGTTGAGGATGGTCGCTTCACCAGGATTTACAAAACTATATTACACGGGGACTAGATGTAAAAAGCAGTACATGAGTGCTTATTCTATTATCCTTGTAATGAAAGCAAAAGCAAATGAATTTAAATAAAAACACGGAAGCCCTTGGAACTCTGAAGTCGTGGATTCAAATTTCAGCGGCCTCTAGTGAACTAGGAGCGGGGATTTTAAGATCTTCCAGTTCAACATCAAGTGCAGACCTACCAGTGTCTTCCTTCCCTTCGTGCATACTATTACACGTGCAGAAGATAAAATATGCACGTTAAAGATACCATCATATATGCAAGTATTCGGTTTGATATGGAAACATGAACATACCCAATATACATCTCGGAGGTCGGAATGTGGCTACCTGTAGGGTGGGCAACAACAGCTGTATTCACAAAACCACAATGGTGAACCTCAGAGCTCTAGCTGAGTTACAATAAAAATGAATAATAAATTCATTAAAAAGCAATGTAACACTGACTGGATATCGCCTTCCATTGGGTTGTTGGCACTGCACTGACAGTGGCGCCTCCTGGTACAGTGAGGTCAGTAGCTGCACGTTCAGGGGCGACCACTCAATCGCCGCGAAATTCTGGGTAGGCGTTTTTCGAGAAGAAGTCGTTTGGTTTTCCATTCTAGAAAGATGGACAGAGAGTCATGCTTTAACATTTTCTTTGAACTGGCGCTTTTCGTTTTACCTAAGGACAATTAGTGACGGTAACTAAATCTCTGACTGAATTATGAAGACGGTTTGTGTGTGTGTGTGTGTGTGTGTGTGTGTGTGTGTGTGTGTGTGTGTGTGTGTGTGTGTGTGTGTGTGTGTGTGTGTGTGTGTTTGTTGTTTGTTTGTTTGTGTGTAAGTGTGTATGAGAGACAGAGAGTGAGAAATGAAATGAAATGAAATTAGTTTTTTGATATTATTATTATTGAACATCAGCCTTGGGCCACTATTCAAAACAAAGTCGGTGATGGGGGAGTGGATTTGCGTGTATATAACAAATTTGTACAAAATTTCACAATAAAGCAACAATACACACTTAATCCAACTCTTCTTTTTTCTATTACTTAGTTTACATACGTTCTGTCATGATTTTTCTTCTTGGAACAGCATGGAATAAAAATGTTGCTAGCTGCACTGAACGACATTTACTATGTGCCTGAAGAAGAAAAGGCATAGGCACACGAAGATTTTTCAGGTAACTGGTTCGCAAATCTGTATATAATGAACAAATATATATTAGATGGTATTCATCTTCAATAACGTTTTTGCACAAAGAACATTTTTTTATCTTGATAGGTGTTGCTGTATCTATTAAGATTATCATTTAAAGGAAGAACAATCATTCTGGCCTGTGACAGTGCAGCTCTGAAACAAAAAAGTCGATACTATGAAGATACAATTCTTTTTTTTTTTAATGTCTTTTTTAATAGATCTATATGTTGCGTACCTATTGCTCTCTCTCATGACACCCGACCACTCCTGAATAACCATATCGATTACTCTTTGATTGAGTACACTAAGGAATCCCCAAACGATATTAAACCCTGATTTACACAACAGTTCTCTTACACTTGCTACCCAACATATTTTTTACCTTTTTGATCTAGTATTAATTACATTTCGTAGGCCTTTGTTGGCAACCTCTGATGACTCATATCAATTAATTTTAACTAATATCTAACTGCACAAATACATGAATTTACAAATAAAGGATATCTAGCAAGTTCCCAAATAAACCATTTTATTTGGTGTTTTAATAGGAACTCCCATAAAACGTTTACAAGCCATCAAATATACTTTTCTACAGATTCTAAGCGATTTACACCCCAAACTTCAGGATATTATTATATAATATATTATATATATATATATTATATCATTCAGTTTAACGTCTATTCACGTTGTGATTTTAGATGCATATAGCAATATTAGCTTAATTTTTACGTCAGAAACTTTAAAATAAGCCTGGTGAGAAATATCCTTGTTGTTGTTGTTCTTTTAAGCTCTAATTAAACTTAATAGTGCTTTTTCCCCTTTTACACAAAAAAGTTCGTACCCAGCCTATGACAAAGTTTTGTCGTAAAAACATACACCATACAGCAATATTTATTTACAACTTCTAACTTTTTGTCTCCTAAAAACCATTCCTCATCCTTCCCCAAACCCCTTCTTTAAGAGAGAGAGAGAGAGAGAGAGAGAGAGAGAGGAAGAGAGAGGAGAGAGAGAGAGGAGGAGGAGAGAGAGAGAGAGAGAGAGAGGAGAGAGAGAGGAGAGAGAGAAGAGAGAGAGAACAATGAACAATGAACAATGAACAAGATTTATTCTTCAGGCCACCAGCCCCAAGAATGGGATAAACAAAGCATAGAAAAGCAAAGCAAATAATGCAAAAAATAAAACAAAACCTCATGACATATGTGGCAACTGCTAAAACATATCAAGTGTGAACATGTGTCCTTTTATATTAAACTGACCTCTTTTAAATACTGTTATTTTGTTTGTCAAGTCTCCAAATTTTCAACAAAATCCTGCCTTATTGTTAAGGCATTGAAAAGATATAAACTTAGCTTAGGAATGGTAAAGACAGAGCCACATTTCAACACATTTACGTATGGCTGATCGATTGAGACCAATTGAGGAGAGAGAGAGGAGAGAGAGAGAGAGAGAGAGAGAGAGAGAGAGAGAGAGAGAGAGAGAGAGAGAGAGAGAGGAGAGAGAGAGAGAGAGAGAGAGAGATTATTATTATTTTATTCTTTTATTTCGAGGATAACGGAATAAGCACTCATATACTTATTTACATCCACTCCCCGTGAGTATGCAGTTTTGTCAGTTTTGTCATACGTTCTCAGTGGCACACAATGGCCTACTTTTCCGAAAAGCAGAATAGGTTTTTACGTGTGCGCAAGATGTTCTGCGTGCGTTCGCACACCGAACCTCGATTTCTAGTCTCATCCGAAGGACTTTTGGGGGGAGTGGAGTCGGTACTGATGTTAACTCCAGAGGAACAATCCTCTTGAACCAGCTGCCATGGTGTAGTGGTTAGCGCCTTGGATTTCAAACTGGAAGGTCGCGGGTTTTAATCCCATAAGAGTCATAGAGACTTTTTGGACTCCGACCGGCTCCTACCAAGAGTGAGTGTGCTGTGGGCTAAGTGGGGAGACTGGAACCACACAGTCGAGCTTCATCCACTTTACGGATGCGAATTTGAGTGTTGCTCAAACTACCTGACCAACACTGCAGGTGTCTGTATCTCTCGGGCCGGGTTGACGTCGGGATATATTATGACAGTATGCGTAGAGAACAACCCTGTCAAGTAGTCTCAAAGCGGAAGCACTTCCACAGCAGCATCGTTTCATAATCATCATCACCATAGATCATCATGCAATAATAAAAATTGCCTCCGATTCAGTGGCTCCCGTTGCTCTGGTCTGATGATAACCTCAGATTGTTTCCCTATACTTCTGTGCCTGTGGTGAGTTTTGTGTCAAAGCCTTTGGGGTTGGAGGTTCGCGGGGGGACGGTCGTTGGACAGATGTTGTAGTGGTCGCCACCTCGGATGGGTGACTCACTCAGTCTGGCTCCGCGACTGAGCTAATATTGTCGTTAGTAGGGGGCTTAGTAGGTGGTGCCCTGCGTATGTTAGCTCAGAACTGGCACCACTGAACACCACCAAAGCGACTCAACAGGAGTGCAGGGCTCCTCTGGCTGGTGGCCACATGGCAACCTAATATTGATGGGCTCCCTGTGGACTCCATATCCTGAGGATTAGACACAACGAATGAGGGTATGGCTGTGGCGGGGAGATTGCAACGAACAGCGTGGAAACAGCAGGAATAGGAACGTCACAGAAGATGAGGTAACAAAAAAAATGAAAAGAACAATCCTCTTGAACGAAATTCAAACCCTGATCATTAGATCACTAGCGCAATGTGCATAACTCTAAGCACCAGGCTATCCAGAGAGAGGAGAGAGAGAGAGAGAGAGGAGAGAGAGAGAGAGGAGAGAGAGAGAGAGGAGAGAGAGGAGAGAGGAGAGAGAGAGAGAGAGAGGAGAGAGAGAGAGAGAGAGAGAGAGAGAGAGAGATTTGATTTATTTTTTTATATCGAGGACAATAGAATAAGCACTCTTGTGCTTTTTTTCATCCAGTCCCCGTGTGTATGCAGTTGTGTAAATGTCATCTGTTCCCACCGGCACACGATGGCCTACTCTTACGAAAAGCCGAACAGGATTTAACGTGTGCGCCAGGTGTTCTGCGTGCGTTCGCACACGGGGCCTCGGTTTAAAGTCTCATCTGAAGGACTTTTGGGGAGAGTGGAGACAGTACTGATGTTAACTCCAGGAGAAAAATCTCCTCAACCGGACTCGAACCTGGGTCGTCAAATTGCCAGCGCAATGTTCTGACCACTAGGCTATCCGTCCCCTAGAGAGAGAGAGAGAGAGAGAGAGAGAGAGAGAGAGAGGGGAGAGAGAGAGAGAGAGAGAGAGAGAGAGAGAGAGGAGAGAGAGAGGAGAGAGAGGAGAGAGAGAGAGAGAGAGAGAGAGAGAGGAGAGAGAGAGAGAGAGAGAGAGAGAGACATACACACACAGACACACAGACACACAGACACACAGACTGACTGACTCTCTCATGAAGGTGAAGAAAGCCTTCAGAGCTACAGTGTCCACAGCACTTTTGCAGACCTCCAGTTGCACTCGGGGGAAATAGTGCACGTAGTTGACACACATCTCCTGCTGGATGGACAAACCGCCCTGAAACCAAAACAGTCTGCGTTGCTGTTGTTGTTGTTGATGTTGATGTTGGTTTTGATGATTTCATTGTGATGATAATGATGGTGATGATGATAGTGATGGTGTTAGTGGTGATGATGGTGGTGGTGGTAATGGTGGTGGTGATGATGATGATGATGATGATGATGATGGTGGTGGTGGTGGTGGTAATGGTGGTGATAGTGGTGGTGGCAATGGTGGTGGTGGTGGTAGTAGTGGTGATGGTGGTGGTGAGGATGGTGGTGGTGACGATGATGGTGGTAGTGGTGGTGGTGGCAATGATTGATGATGGTGATGATGAGGGATGATGATGATGATGATGATGATGATGATGATGATGATGATGATGATGATGATATAATTGATGACAACAATATTTGTGACATAGCTACTCATAGATACTCACTACACCTCAAAACGCTGTGTCATTGCTATTCATACGCTATTAAA
The DNA here is from genome assembly GCA_030674155.1 of Stramonita haemastoma. Taxonomy (NCBI): domain Eukaryota; kingdom Metazoa; phylum Mollusca; class Gastropoda; order Neogastropoda; family Muricidae; genus Stramonita; species Stramonita haemastoma. The sequence continues at coordinate 22,970,455 of CM060341.1, read as the reverse complement.
AATATATCTAAACAGTTAATCGTGCTTTAGTCCAAGGGAAAGTACTCATGCTGATATCTGGATTAGTCTATTTTCAAATGAGGTACTTTCTCTTTGTAAAGAGCAGAACATCTACTGTCTTTCTCTTCTCTTTGGAAAGAGCAGAACATCTACTGTCTTTCTCTTCTCTTTGGAAAGAGCAGAACATCTACTGTCTTTCTCTTCTCTTTGGAAAGAGCAGAACATCTACTGTCTTTCTCTTCTCTTTGGAAAGAGCAGAACATCTACTGTCTTTCTCTTCTCTTTGGAAAGAGCAGAACATCTACTGTCTTTCTCTTCTCTTTGGAAAGAGCAGAACATCTACTGTCTTTCTCTTCTCTTTGGAAAGAGCAGAACATCTACTGTCTTTCTCTTCTCTTTGGAAAGAGCAGAACATCTACTGTCTTTCTCTTCTCTTTGGAAAGAGCAGAACATCTACTGTCTTTCTCTTCTCTTTGGAAAGAGCAGAACATCTACTGTCTTTCTCTTCTCTTTGGAAAGAGCAGAACATCTACTGTCTTTCTCTTCTCTTTGGAAAGAGCAGAACATCTACTGTCTTTCTCTTCTCTTTGGAAAGAGCAGAACATCTACTGTCTTTCTCTTCTCTTTGGAAAGAGCAGAACATCTACTGTCTTTCCTTCTCTTTGGAAAGAGCAGAACATCTACTGTCTTTCTCTTCTCTTTGGAAAGAGCAGAACATCTACTGTCTTTCTCTTCTCTTTGGAAAGAGCAGAACATCTACTGCCAGCTGCTTTGTATGTGTACGTGTGCTTCGGACTTTTTCGGAGTTCACCTTTTTATTTACAAAAATGGTGATAAAGAATACAGACAGAGAGAGAGAGAGAAGAGAGAGAGAGAAAGAGAGAGAAGAGAGAGAGAGAGAGAGAGAGAGAGAGAGAGAGAGAGAGAGAGAGAGAGAGAGAGAGAGAGAGGAGAGAGAGAGAGAGAAAGAGAGAGAAGAGAGAGAGAGAGAGAGAGAGAGAGAGAGAGAGAGAGAGAGAGAGAGAGACAGACAGACAGACAGACAGGACAGACAGACAGACAGACAGACAGACAGACATATAGGCAGACAGACATATTATATTGTATTTATTTATTTATTCTTTTATATCGAGGATAACAGAATAAGCAATCATGTGCTTTTTTTCATCCGGTCCCGTGTGTATGCAGTTTTGTAAATATTGTCATCTGTTCCCACCGGCACACGATGGCCTACTCTTACGAAAAGCGGAACAGGATTTAACGTGTGCGCAAGATGTTCTGCGTGCGTTCGCACACGGGGCCTCGGTTTAAAGTCTCATCCGAAGGACACACACAGACACAGACATGAGAGAGACAGACAGACAGACAGACAGACAGACAGACAGACAGACAGAGAAAGAAAGAGAAAGAGAGACACAGAGACAGAGACAGACTCACATATAAGTAGACAGGCTACGTGAAAGACTTACCACAGTGACGTGATTTCTACCCAGGGAGCTGTCGTCACATGACGTAATCAGTGCGTCACCCTGAGGACAACAACAATATTGGGGATAAATATATGTTTTATAATTGGTCATCTTTTCCAGCCAGCACGAACTAGCCTTCTCTTTGGAAAGGCAGAAGAGGATTTTAACGTTTGTGCAAGGTACTATCATGTCTAGGGGTGCGACAGACGGGCAGAGGGGAAGGGAAGGAGGCGAATTGGCCTTGTGGTTAAAACTTCGGCCTTGTGCTCTTCTCACGTAGCCAAGGGTCGACTTCGAGCCTTTACTGATGTTCTGTCTAAGGGTTTTTTCCCCTGGAGTTATCTTGGATTCTGACTCTGTTGTCCTGCACGTTTTTCGAGTATTGGTGGTCTCAGAGAGGTAACCCTGCAGACCAAGCTGTACGGCCCACGAGAGGAGCTGGAAAGGACATGCCATTATTTTTCCCAGACACATCTGACAGTGTAAAGCGGACGAGAGGAGAAGAAGAAGAAGAAGAAGAAGAAGAAGAAGAAGAAGAAGAAGAAGAAGAAGAAGAAGAAGAAGAAGAAGAAGAGAGGTAATGCATCTACCTAGAAAGTGGAAAGTCTCGGTGCGATCCCTGCCCATACCTGAAACTTCTCCCCCACCCTCTTCCCATCTACTAAATCGTGAGTGGGGGTCTGGATGCTAGTCTTTCAGATGAGACAAAAAAACAAGGTCTCCCTGTGCAACACCCATTCAGTGCACGAAAAGGAACCCACGGGAACAAAAGAGTTATCCCTAGCAAAAATAGGCAGGAAAAAGCTACTCTGATGGGGAAACAAATATACACACATGCAACCAGAAGAAGAAAAAGGTGGATCTGTCCTTGTGGCGACGTGCTTTCCCAGAAGAGAGAAGCCCGAATTTCACGTTGAGTAATCTAATTTAAGTAATTTAAAATAGTATAACACAAATAATAATAATAATAATAATAACGATATAAACAAATACACAGAAGTCTGCTGTGACTTAAAGTATAATAATGATGATGATGATGATGATGATGATGATGATGATGATGATGATGATGATTATGATTATGATAATAATGATGATTATGATATTGATACTAGTAATAATAGTAGTAATAATAATGATAATAACAACAATACCCCCCAAACCATCAGTACAATGTATAAACCCACGCATAGCATCAGGAAGTGTTGAAATAAAACTATCCAAAAGCAGGCCAGTTTTCGCCCAGAGCTATGGACGACACAAACATACCCAGCATGCAATCTTTAGCACAAGAGGGATGGACTCCGCCAGGTTCAACACGGCCAAGACACATTTGCCTAGAAATTTCAATAGGGACTTGACAGGCGCTATGGCCGAATGGTGAAAACCTTTTGACTTCTATTCCATGGGTCCATGAAGTCGTGGGTTTGAATCTCGGCGTTAGCATCTGGTGAATTCAGGGTGGGGATATTTAATCATCTACCAAGTCAACTTTAAAAACAGACCTGCCATAGCCTTCATTCTCTTCGTGTATATACACATGCAGAAGATCAAATATGTATGTTAAAGACCCCGTCATTCATGTCAGTTTTCGGGTGGGTTACGGCAACACGAACATACCCAGCATACATCCCCGAGGTCGGAATGCGGCTGGCTACCGTAATGGGCAGGCAAAAGCCGCATAAAACCAGACAATCCGTGAATGAACCTTAGATATCTAGCCCAAGAACCAAAACAAAACGAACTACCATTTTTGTAATACAATTTGAATTATACCATAACAGATTTTTTTTTGCATGAAATTGAGGGGCTGCTCTCCCCTGGAAGATCGGGAGCCGCGTCATTACAAGAGCACAAGAGCCACGTCACCACAAGAGCCGCGTCACCACAAGAGCAGCGTCACCACAAGAGCACAAGAGCCACGTCACCACAGGAGCAGCGTCACCACAAGAGCACAAGAGCCGCGTCACCACAAGAGCCGCGTCACCACAAGAGCCGCGTCACCACAAGAGCGCGTCACCACAAGAGCCACGTCACCACAAGAGCAGCGTCACCACAAGAGCACATTAGCCGCGTCACCACAAGAGCAGCGTCACCACAAGAGCACAAGAGCCACGTCACCACAAGAGCAGCGTCACCACAAGAGCACAAGAGCCGTGTCACCACAAGAGCCGCGTCACCACAAGAGCCGCGTCACCACAAGAGCAAAAGAGCCGCGTCACCACAAGAGCAGCGACACCGCATGAGCACAAGAGCCGCGTCACCACAAGAGCAGTGTCACCACAAGAGCAGCGTCACCCATGAGGAAGCAGTTATGGCATCAAGGAACGAGCAAACTTGAAAAATAATCCACACCCATCAATAATAATAGTAAAAGCAACAATAAAAGTAAAAGCAGTCCCCTTACTGGTAAAATCACCGTAGGATATTGTAGACGTCGAATCTCTTGGTAGTGGGGGCTATAGTGATCATCTCTGTTCAGCTCGGGTAGTTCCACCCCGTTTCGGACATGTTGGGTACGTACCCGTTTACCTGTCAGGTGGGTGTGAAGCTGGGAGGCAAACACGGTGATGCCTGATGGGGGTAGACCCTGTAAAACACACAGCCAGACGCACCGATAGACAGACAGATAGTTGAACAGACACACAAACAAAAATAGACATATAGACGCAGACACACAGACACACGCACACACACGCGCACGCACGCACGCGCATACACATTTCTCCATATATATATATATATATATATATATATATATATATATATATATATATATATCTATCTGTGTGTGTGTGTGTGTGTGTGTGTGTGTGTGTGTGTGTGTGTGTGTGTGTGTGTGTGTGTGTGTGTGTGTGTGTGTGTGTGTGTGTGTGTGGTGTGTAGTTCCTCTTTGCAGACGACCCAGCGGTAACTGCCCACTCAGCTGAGCACATACAGCAGCTTATGACTCGCTTCAGTGATGCCTGCCAAGACTTCGGGCTTTCCATTAACTTGAAGAAAACACAAGTCATGCGACAGGATGTTGCTCTCCCCCAGCCATCAGCATCAATGACCATAAACTGGATGTCATCTACGACTTCGTGTACCTGGGTTCAACTATCTCAGACACCCTTTCACTTGACACAGAGCTCAACAAGACCCTCGACAAAGCAGCTACCACCATGACCAGACGGAAGAAGAAATTATGGAACAACAGCAAGCTGACTGAGCACAGAAAGATCCAGATCTACAGAGCGTGTGTCCTGAGCACCCTCCTGTATGGCAGTGAGTCCTGGACTCTGCGTGTCCGACGAGAGTGAAAGCTCCATGCTTTTCACATGCGTTGCCTCCAACGCATCCTGAACATCACTTGGCAGTATAAGGTCCCAAACAATGCTGTTCTTGTAAGAGCCGGATGCACCAGAATGTGTACGCTGCTTTAACAGACAATGCGCTGGCTTGGCCTGTCATGCGCAAGGGTGATGGACGGATCCCTAAAGGCCTCCTCTATGGAGAACTTGTGTAGGGAAAACGCCCCAAAGGCAGACCGCAGCTGCGATTCAAAGACTTGTGCAATACGGACTAAAAAGTCTTAACCATCGACCAGAACAACTGGGAAGCAACAGCCTGGAGACAGACTGTGCAGAAAGGCTTCTCCAAGCTCGAAGAGACACTTGCTCAGCAGCACGAGGCAAAGGGAATGCGAAGAAAAACTGCAGACCAGCAGCAGACTTCATCTGTGCCCTCTGCCATAGAGACTGTCATTCCCGTGTCTGACTGGCCAGCCACAATTAACGCTGAACCAGAATAAACACCTAGAGTGCAACTCCGTAGTCTTACAAGACTAAAGGCTGCCAACCCATATATATATATATATATATATATATATATATATATATATATATATATATATATATATATATATATATATATATATATATATACATGAAGTAAAAGTAAAGGTGTCCCATAACCTGTGTGGTCGTACGGGAGCGAGGCGTCAGAGACCTCAGCTTCTTTAGGGGCCAGCATGTTGAGGGCGGCGCCCATCTCCTCTCCCTCGCTGCTTTACCTTCCCTGACCCTAAAGAAGGCAGGTACTCATTGACAGCTGGGTGAACTGGGGGGACTGTACAAAGCCAAGGCGTGCAAACCGTCAACCATCCAACTGGTAACCACGCATATATACATATATATAATATATATATACATATTATATATATTATATATAACATATATACATAAGATGCTCCTCCACATAATGAGCAATTGTTAGTTATTGACATGTTACTAGTTTGCAATAAAATGGCAATACAATAATAAATTAAAAAAATTAAGAAAATGGATTCAAAATCAGACAATTCTATCAAGAGTTATTACAACTTGAAATGATAGATTGCATGAGATGACAAAATGAGAAGTTGACAAGTTAAGCGTTATAATAGGTTATGAGGGTTTGGGTATTTTTAAAACACGTTTAAAGGCAAAAGGAAACAAATCATGCCTTGATATTTTACTACAAAGTAGAATAATTGCTACAGTTTTATAATCTATCTATCTGTCTATCTGTCTATCTGTCTGTCTATATCTGTTCTTCTGTCTGTCTGTCTGTCTGTCTGTCTGTCTGTCTGTCTGTCTGTCTGTCTGTCTGTCTGTCTGTCTGTCTGTCTGTCTGTCTGTCTTCTATCTATCTATCTATCTACAATCTACCAATCTACCAATCTACCAATCTACCATCTACCTATCTACCTATCTACCTATCTATCTATCTATCTCTGTCCCTTAGTCTGGCGACCGTGGGGGCACCCCTGAAGACTCGACAATCAGTTTCCTCCTTTCCTCTCTCTGTTCTGCCTTTCTCAAAACATTGTTGAGTTCTAGGCCTGTCCATTCGCTGATGTTGTCCTCCCATCTCTTCTTTGGTCTGCCTCTTTTTCTTCCTCCTCGGACAGTGCCTTGCAGTATTGTTTTTGCAAGTCCTTTTGATCTTGTGACATGCCCGCACCATTTAAGTTTACGTTTCTTTACGATTGATAGAAGATTTTCCTAGAGACCACTGGTTTGCTGGATTCTGTCATGCACGTCTTCGTTGCTTATGTGGTCTCTGTAGGAGATGCCAAGGAGTCTCCGGAAGCATCTCATCTCTATCGCCTGCACCAGAGCTGTTATTGTCTGTGCAATCCTGCATACTACCTTTATATATATACATATATATATATATATATATATATAGAGAGAGAGAGAGAGAGAGAGAGAGAAGAGAGATAGATAGATAGATAGATAGATAGATAGATAGATAGATAGATAGATAGATAGATAGATAATATATACATATATATACATATATATATATATATATATATATATATATATATATATATATATATATATATATATATATATATATATATATATATATATATATATATATATATCCGTGTACCAACCCGCCCTTTACCCATCTATCATCATCCATCCATCCATCCATCCATCCATCCATCCATCCATCCATCCATCATCCATCCATCCATCCATACCGCCTCAGTGCACTGGTGTGTGCAGTAGCCGGACAGTGTGAACAGTGTTTGCTGGGGAGGGATCGCCATCGTGTCGATGTACGTCAGACCCAGCTGCATGATTCCTGCGTCATGCGCACGCAACTTCCGGGTGACGTAGAAGCGCAGTCCTGATGAATCAACGAGACCTGTGAGGAGAAGAAGGAAAGCAAATCATGACTGAAATGAAAGAAACTAGTGAGAAAATAACATGAGCAGAGGAAAACAAGTGCAGGTAACCACTCACAACTTCTCCGTCATTTTGAAAAGGATTTATCAAAGATTCAATTTAGGCAAAAAATAACTTAAAGAAAATAATATCTTTTAACGACAGTATTTTAGGCATTTTTAGTAAGGACCTTGCTTTTAGCCTGACCTGACTCGAGTTTCAGCTCCTGGATGAGCCCTCGTCAGAGGTCACGGCGGTGATTGAAGCATGAACCTAGGTGGTACATCACAGCCAGACACTTTTCATAACACTGCAGTGTCAATGGCATATTATGAAAATGAAAGAAAGGAAAAAAGACAGGAAGTAAACAACGAGGAAAGAGAAGGAGGAAGGTAAGATGGAAGAACGAACGGTCGGAAGAGAGAAATGTATAAACGTTCATTGTTAACTCGAGGGAGAGAAACAGCAACACGAAGAAAGAAAATAACAAAAAAAAAACACTGGTAAAGGAGGGGGAGGAGGAGGAGGAGATGGAGGGGGGAGAGGAGAAGGAGTAGGGGGAGGAGGTAGATGAGAACAAGAGCAAAACCAGCTGCCCTGGCGTAGTGGTCACCACCTTGGGTTGGGGGTTGCCTGGAAGGTCGCGGATTTGAATCTCATTGTCAGAGAGATTTTTAATTCTGACTTCGAAAGGGCTATCAGTGCACACACACACACACACACACACACACACACACACACACACACACACACACACACACACACAACAGTGTCAATCCGTAGCCACTCCCCATATTCTCACATCCCCCCCCACACACACACCCTTCCCCAACCCCCCAATTCCCCCTATCCTCCACCCCCATCATATATCTTACACATCTCTAAAAACTGCACTTCATAAGGAAATTGAGACAAAATTAATGAATTAGCTCAGCAGAAAAATCAGCACCTATTTTCAAACCATAAAAAAGGAGAAAATGACTGAAAAATGAAACCTTCTAGCATGGAATTACAGCATGGGTTTTACTACTACTACTACTACTACTACTACTACTACTACTACTACTACTACTACTACTACTACTACTACTAAAAATAATAATGATGATGAAAAGAAGAAGAAGGAGAAGAAGAAGAACAACAACAACAACAAAAACAACAACAATAATAACATTATAACAATAATAGTAAAAAGAAGACCAGCAACAACAACAACAATAACGAGGATAATAGTGATAATAATGACACCACTACTACTACTACTACTACTACTGCTGCTGCTGCTGCTGCTGCTGCTGCTGCTGCTGCTGCTGCTGTATAATAATAACAACTACTACTACTACTACTACTACTACTACTACTACTACTACTACTACTACTACTACTACTATTATTATTATTATTATCATTATTATTATGAAAAGAAAGAGCAGCAACATTAATAGCAACGATGATAATAGTAATAATAATGATACTCTGCTGCTGCTGCTGCTGCTGCTGCTGCTGCTGCTGCTGCTGCTGCTACTACTATTTTTATCATTATTATTATTACTATTATAACAACAACAACAACAACAACGCCGACGACGACGACGACGATGACGATACGATCATCATATCATCATCATCATCATCATCATCATGACGACGACGACGACGATAATAATAATAATAATAATAATAATAATAATAATAATAATAATAATAATAATAATAATAATAATAATATTATTATTATTATTATTATTATATCATTATTAATGATGATGTATTTATATGATGAATGATGATGATGATGATGATGATGATGATGATGATGATGATGATGATGTAATGATGACGACGATGATGATGATAACGATGACGACGGTGATGATGAATGACGATGACGATGATGATGATGATGATGATGATGATGATGATGATGACCATGACAATAGTGATAAGGATAAGAGGAATTCAGAAGAAGAAGAAGAAGGAGGATGAGAAGTACTCAGTACTCACCTGCTTTTTTTTCGGGGTTGTTGTAGTGCACTTCCAGCATGACGTAAGGTGAGAAGTCTGTGCCTCCTATGGGCACTCCTGCCTCCTCTGGATACTCCATGGCCTGCACAACACAACAGTGTCCACATCATGCCTGTACAGAAACAGTTCTCTGTACTTTACCATGGCCTGCACAACACAACAGTGTCCACATCATGCCTGTACAGAAACAGTTCTCTGTACTTTACCATGGCCTGCACAACACAACAGTGTCCACATCATGCCTGTACAGAAACAGTTCTCTGTACTTTACCATGGCCTGCACAACACAACAGTGTCCACATCAGCTCTGTACAGAAACAGTTTCCTGAACTTTACCATGGCATGTTAAACAGCTTTCAAATCATCCATCTCATGACACAAAGTTTAAACCATAATGATTATTATCTTGCCATTGCCATGTAGATAGTTTCCTAATCACCCACGCCATGAAGACAGTTTCCCAATTATCTACACCATGAAGACAGTTTTCAAATCATCCATGTTATGACATAAGATCAGTAACGTTTAAATGATTCTTACCATTGCCTGTTAAACAGCCCACCCCCCCACCCCACCCCACTTTCTTCTTCTCACTTAACTACCTACCCACCTACCCACCCACCTACCTACCTACCTACCCACCTACCTGTGCCCCCATGGCCCATGCCCCGAGGACCTGTTGGCACGGCTGCAGGGGAGGGGGGAGACTCTCCGCCACCCCGGGTCCACTGTAGAGAGGGACGGGTGTGCCCTGGGCGGCATTGCAGTGGAAGAGCTCCATGTGATGGACCACGCTCTCCAAGCCAGGCTGGATCAGGGCTTCGTACTGGGAATGACCAGAGACACGGAGCATGCATCGGGCTGTGCTTGGTATGTTTGTAGTGGTAGGGTGGTGGGATGGAGGTGAAGGTCGAGTGGATGGTGGTGAGGGGGATTACGTGTGTGTGTGTGTGTGTGTGTGTGTGTGTGTGTGTGTGTGTGTGTGTGTTGTGTGTGTGTGTGTGTGTGTGTGTGTGTGTGTGTGTGTGTGTGTTGTTGTTGTTTCTTCAATTTAACGTCTGTTCACACTCAGTGATATTAGACGAGGAAAGTGGAAAGTAAAGAAGTTGAAGAAGGGAGTGGGAGGAGTGGGAGAAGACTGAAGAGTTAGCGTGTGGGTGGATGTTTTTTTTACATGAAAAGGTAATAATACTTTATATAAAAAAACACTAACACACAAAAAAAACACTTAGACATGAGAAAAGTTTAAATTTAACAAAGTGTGAACATTAAACATCAATAATGAAACTACAACAAATTTCCAAGTGGACTGTGCAATAAACATCTAGCAATGGCAAAGGCTAACTTTGAATTTTCAAATACATTTTTCAGAGACTGCTCGGAAATTACAGGTAAGAGGGGCTTTACAATTGGGCACTCAAATATGATATGAATATTTGTAATGTGATCTCCACATAGACATTTGACATTTTTGCAAAATTTTGTGATGAATGCATTTAACTTCATTCTAAAATACAATGCATTTACTCTTCTTGCGGTTATGACACTTAACTGTATTTTAGAGGGAGATATGTAACATGAAGTAAGGGAACTAGTCAGACAACTCTTTAGACATTGTTCCTTGAATTGAACAGATTCTTTCAACTTACTCCATGACGTTTGTTCTAATATGTGGTATCCCTCCTGTAGAGATAAGGGAATATGTAGTTCTATTGATTCCAAATCATGTCTTGCCCCCTTTTTTGCAGCTCTATCAGCCCACTCGTTTGGAAATATTCCAACATGTGAAGGTACCCAACAAAAATGAACCGGAATACCTCTTAAACTTAG
>CM060341.1:22929426-22954426 GCA_030674155.1 Stramonita haemastoma | reverse complement strand
GATATATAGAAAACAAAATGAAATGAAAAATTCAGTCAATTCAAAATGAAATGAAATAGAAAGAAATTCAAGTAGACAAAAAGAATGTAAAATGAAACAAAATAGAATAAACCAAGATATCTAAACACAAGATAAAATGGAATAAACTGAAAAAGAATGGAATGAAATGAAATGAAATAGACAAGACAAAATTTTTTAATGAAATAAAATGGTATAAAACAGGATAAGATGAAAACAAAGTAAATGAAATGAATATAGCAAATCAAGATAGAAACAAAAATGAACTACACTGGAATAAATTAAGACAGAGAAAAGCAAAGTAAATTGAAACACAATAGAATCGATTAAAATAAGATAGAAACAAAGTAAAAATGGAAGAAGGTCGAATAAGTTAAGATGGACAAAAAGAATGTAAAATTAAATAGATTGGAATAAACTGAAATAAGTGGAATAACATAAAAAAAATTTTTTTTAAGTTAAATGGAATAAAATGAAATTATTAAGATACATAAGGCACTCCCCCCCCCCCTTCCCCGAGAAAATCGGAATGAATTAAGATAGATAAAACCAAGTAAAATGAAACAACATGGAATAAAAAAAATTTTTAAAAAAGATTTAAAAAAGTAAAATAGATTGAATTCAGATAAAGAAAAATGGAAATAAAAGGAATAAAACAAACAAACTAAAATTGAAATAAAGTGATGTAATTACAGTAATATCCTTTGAAATCGCAGTATGGGTGCCATGGGATGTCAAAACAAAACACACTAAAATGAAATATAAAATGTAGAGTAAAACTGTTTGAAATCACAGCATGGGTGCTATATGACATGCCAGACGTTTTGGAATCAGTTATACACGCAAACTCATCCAGTATGTACTGACGGTCTCACAGTGATTCCCAGGTGGGATGAGTGAGGCAGAGTGCAGATTCTGGGTGAAACCTATGGTGCTTAAGATGGCCAACTACAACAAATATAACAGCAGCAACAACGACAGCAAAAAAGCAACAACAACAGTAACAATGTCAACAACAGCAGCAGCAACAACACCAGCAATAATAGCTACAGCACAACAACAGCAGCAACAACAGTAACAGCAGCAACAACTACAAAACTACAACAACAGCAACAGTGTCACCGACAACAACAACAGCAACAACAGGAACAAAAACAAAAACAATAACAGCAGCAATAACAAAAATAACAGTAACAGCAACAACGGCAACATCAACAACAACATCCCCCACCACCATCATCACCATCACCACCACTACCATCAGCACCACCACCAACAGCAGCACCAAAAACAACAAGACACAAGCTTACAAACTGAAAACACATTAAAACTGAACACTGACGTCAAAGACGTAATCGTCGTCATCGCAAGTATTAAACTTTCTGAAGAAGGATAGAGTGGTGATGTCATCGGTGATGGCGGACTCGGTCAGGTGATAGTCTTGTTGGGAATCCATGTACAGGTACCCGTCCTTGTCCGTCCACCCGTCCTGGGGAGGAAAAATACTGCATCATCATCATCATCATCATCATCATCATCATCATCATCATCATCATCATCATCATGGCTATCATCTTAATAGTCATTCATTCATTCATTCATTCATTCATTCCTTCTTCTTCTTCTTCTTCTTCTTCTTCTTCTTCTTCTTCTTCTTCTTCTTCTTCTTATCATCATTATTATTGATGGTGTAGGCCTCCGTCAGTCGGTGTCGACTATGGAATTCGCGCCAAAAGACAGGTCATTTGTTCAGCGACAACGCCGGCTGTGGCTAGTCAGTCCGATGCGGGAGTGGCAGTCTCTGTTGCATCTGATGTAGATGTGGCTTGTTGAGGTGGCTGGAGCACATGCCTTCTGCTTGGCTCTCTTTTCGTTTGCTGCGTTGTGGATCTTTTCTTCACCACACTTCAGCTATTATCTATTATTATGAGCTATTATCTATTATCTATTATTATTATTATTATTATTATTATTATTATTATTATTATTATTATTATTATTATTATTATTATCATTAATTCTTTTATTTCGACGATAATGGAATAAGCACTCATTTAATTTTTTTTACATGCAGTCCCCGTGTGTAAGTTTTGTAAATTTTGTCATCCGTTCCCACCGGCACACAATGACATACTCTTCCGAAAAGCAGAACGGGTTTTAACGTGCGCGCAAGATGCTCTGCGTGCGTACAAGCACGAGATCTCGGTTGATGGCCTCATCCGAAGGACTTTTTTTTTGGGGGGGGGGGGGGGTGGAGTCGGCACTGATGTTAACTCCAGAGGAAAAATCCTCTTTAACGAGATTCGAACCCAGGTCTGCAGATCACGAGCACATCACTCTGACCACCAGGCTATCCCGTCCCCTTGTCATCGTTGTCGGCGTTGCTATTATTGTTATTGGGGTTGTTCTCATCGTTGTTGTCGTCAATATTGTTATCATCATCATCATCATTGTCATTATCATCACTATCATCGTCAGCAGCATCATCATCATCGTCGTCGTCGTCGACATCACCATCACCACCACCACCACCACCACCACCACCACCACCACCACCACCACCATCATCATCATCATCATCATCATCATCATCATCATCATCATCATCATCATCATCATCATCATCTAATGCAGCAGCAGCAGAAGCAGAGACAGCATTGTTACCCTTACCCTTGTTAAGAAATATTTGACATGCCAAATTTAAGGCATACAAAATGTTTGAATTAAGCGTTTATGATGAAAGGATATATTTATGACACATGCGCCTACTTATACACGAATACAGAGAGAGAGAGGAGAGAGAGAGAGAGAGAGAGAGAGAGAGAGAGAGAGAGAGAGAGAGAGAGAGAGAGAGAGAGAGAGAGAGAGAGAGAGAGAGAGAGAGAGAGAGAGAGATTCAGACTTCAGACTTCAGACTTCAGACTTCAGAACTTTTACTGTACATCGGCCTTAGGCCACAATACAAAAGAATGGTGGGCGTAGAGTGTGGGCATATGACATGGGTGTTATAAACGTATTACCATCACAATATGTATATGGAATAATGTGTTAGCAATAATTAGACAAGAAAGTTATATAAACCATATCTTAAATGTTCATCACAAAGCAATTCACGTACGTCACGATCAACCATGGTTTAAATGTAGATCAATTTTTAGAAAGGTATCTTATTTCTTCTGTTGGTTGCATGAAAAATAAATCGTGATAAATTGTATCTATCAGCCGGTACTGTAGCTTTGAGTAGCACATATAAAGGCAGACAGACAGACAGACAGACAGACAGACAGATAGAGACAGACGAAGAACACCTTTAGCACACGTTAAAACCTGTTTCGCTATTCGCAAGATTAGGCCATTGTGTGCCGGTAGGAATGGATGATAAGATTTACAAAACTACATACACACTAATGTTAAGCAACATCGAGCGTGGTTACCAAGTGGATGGGTGACCGTTTGCACACTTTGGCTTCAGTACAGTTCCCTAGTTCACCCAACTGTAAATGCGTACCTGCCTCTTTAGGGCCAGGGAAAGTAAAGCAGCGAGGGAGAGGAGATGGGTGCCGCCCTCAATATGCTGACCCCTAGAGAAGCTGAGGTCTCTGATGCCTCGCTCCTCTTCGACCACACAGGTTATAGGACACCTTTACCTTTTTACCTCTTATAAACACGGGGACTGGACGTAAAAAAAAAAGCGCAATGCTTATTTTATTATTCCCGAAATAAAGAACAGATAACAAAAGAGGAATAATGAAAGAGAGACAGACAAAGAGGACAGATATTAACTCGGAATTTCCCACCTGCAAGTGATGCCATCCATCCTCGTCTGTCCAGAAGACCACTACATCAGCGTCACCAATTTCTCCATAGTCTGAAAACCCCATCCCGAACCATCCGCTTGACTTTTTCACATGCGCACGCAGCCGGAAGAACACAGTGGAAGTGATGTAATCCACATCCCAAGATAACCACAAGATGTTTTCGTGATCCAAAGGTGTTATTGTAGCGATATTGGAGTTCCTCTGAAAAAATATTATGGAAACTGATGGATTTTCAGGTAAATGTTATAGCTTTAGAAGCACATGCTACTTGTTCATGAACCACCATTGCAGATTTATTTTCTTTCTGTCATAAACTTCAACCAATGAACATGATTGAAGTTTGCACTAGTGCACTGACCTTGAGAGTGTCTTTGCCGGTGTCCTCTCCGAGCACGATGACCACCACGGGCCACACCGTGAGTCATGGGGATGCTGAAGAGGATGATGAGCAGTATCAGCAGCATCCCTGCATCCCCCAGACTTGTCAACATCCTGCTAGGAGAAGCCATCCTACCATCCTCCTGGTGAGACAAAAAGT
Source organism: Stramonita haemastoma (assembly GCA_030674155.1). Classification (NCBI taxonomy): domain Eukaryota; kingdom Metazoa; phylum Mollusca; class Gastropoda; order Neogastropoda; family Muricidae; genus Stramonita; species Stramonita haemastoma. The sequence continues at coordinate 22,950,052 of CM060341.1, read as the reverse complement.
GGAGGTGGAACAAAAAAGCACAGCGGTATAATTATCCTTCTTCTCGTTGTTCGTGTTGTTCTTTTTTTTTTTTCTTCTTCTTCTTCTTCTTCTTCTTCTTCTTCTTCTTCTTCTTCTTCTTCTTTTCTTTTCTTCTTTTTCTTCTTCTCCTCCTCTTCCTCCTCCTCCTCCTTCTCCTCCTCCTCCTCCTCCTCCTCCTCCTCTCCTCCTCCTCCTCCTCTTCCTCCTTCAGTCTTCTTCTTGGTACCACGCATAGTCATATGTGAGGACGCGACCCTAAGACATACTATGTCAATGCAAGTGAGATATCTTTCTTTGCCAAAGAAATCTTTAAAAGTTCTGTACATTTCATATCTACTCCCTTCACATATGGTCGATGACCATTCCTGCATGAATATACCCATTAATCTTTGTTTAAAAGCATTAATAAAATTACATTCGTTACTGGTACCTTGATTTGTCCATATAAACTGAAAACCTGTTTTACATAAAAATGTCTTTAATATGTGTTACCCGGCATTTTCCCCCGACCATCTAACGACAATAGCATCTAATAACATTGTTTTGGAAGTCTGTCTGCTTCCATGTGCATGCAGTAGACGAAGACAGTACTTAATAGTTCTGACTTTCGTGTTGATAAAGAGGATATCTTTCTAGCTCTCAGTACACTAATTTATTTGGTGTTTTCAAAGGTAACCCCGGCCCAGATATCGCTTGCAAGCTAAAAGGTGTACTTTTTCAAGGTTATCTAGTCTGTTAACTCCCCAGACTTAAGAGAAATGCAACAATATGGACAGCACTTTTGCATCAAATATCTTGAAAAAAGGTTTTTGTGTCATTTCTTTGCATTTTGAATAGGCTCTACTTAAGACATGGACCGCTCTTTTTCCTTTTGTGACAAACGCAGCAGTTCCAACTTTACAGCTTAGTCTTGTGGTAAATGTGAATCCGAGATACGTGTCACTATTTACAACTTCCACACGACCACCATCACAGAACTATTTTTCATTTTTTCAAATGGTAAAAATACATTTTGAATCCAACATAACCAAAACACTCCTCTCCATAATAAGTCTAGGATAGAATATGTGAAGGTGGAAGTTGGAAGTTAAAGGAAAGGAAAGGGAAAGGAAAGGAAAGAAGAGAGAGAGAGAGAGAGAGAGAGAGAGAGAGAGAGGAGAGAGAGGAGAGAGAGAGAGAGAGAGGAGAGAGAGAGAGAGAGAGAGAGAGAGAGAGAGAGAGAGAGAGAGAGAGCATCTTCAAATTACATCGTCATCAAAACAAACCAGTCAACAAAATATTTCAAAAGACTCACACTTCTATTAAAAAAAAAATTATCATCAATGAAACCTATAAGCTCACAATGTGGCCAAACCTAACAAGGAAAAGTAAACCCCGAAAAGCAAACAAACAAAAAGAGCAAGATTGTATAAAAGAAATATCAAATAGGAGCGAAACAACATTCAAAGTTATAAATCAAACACAATGCTTTAAAAGATCATGTATATATACTAATGAAGATGAGAAAATAGCAAATATTCAGGACCATAAAACATAAGGCATTACAAATCTATAAGCCAAAACATTCATATGAAAAATAATACATTCTATGTGTGTGTGTGTGTGTGTGTGTGTGTGTGTGTGTGTGTGTGTGTGTGTGTGTGTGTGTGTGTGTGTGTGTGTGTGTACCCGCGTGTGTGTGTGTGTGCGTGCGTGCGTTTGTGCGTGCGTGCGTGTGTGCGTGCGTGCGTGCGTGCGTGTGTGTGTGAGGGGGGGGGGGACAAGCAAAGAAGGCAACAGGGAAAAAGAAACGCACACGAATAAAAAAAACAAACAAGCATAAAAACCCTTAAACACACAAAAACCCCTAAATAGAGAGAGAGAGAGAGAGGGGGAGAGAGAGAGAGAGAGAGAGAGAGAGAGAGAGAGAGAGAGAGAGAGAGAGAGAGAGAGAGAGAGAGAGAGAGAGAGAGAGAGAGAGAGAGAGAGGAGAACACTTTCTAGCACACACACAAACTGAAGGCAGCTTACCCAACGATGCCAAACGACCACAGCTCTTACCCACACGACGATCGGTGCCCAACTGCTGTTGTTCGAAAGAGGAGGAACACTTTGTACGGGAAGGTGGTCAAATGGGGTAGCATGGAAGTGGCGGGAGGGGGGGGGGGGGCTGTGGGTGCGAAGGGTGGGGGTGGGGGGTGGGCGCAGCGGGATTGAAAGTGCGAAGGATATTGAGCAGCAGGATTATTTATTGCAAAATGTGTGTGTGTGTTGTTCTTCAGTTTAACGTCCTTCCACTAAAAAGTGATATCAGACAGGCAAGTGTGTGAGTGTGTGTGTGTGTGTGTGTGTGTGTGCGTGTGTACGCGCACACGCGCGGGTGCGCGCGTGCGTGTGTCTGTGTCTGTGTGTGCGTGCGTGAATGCGTGCGTGAGTGTGAGTGTATGTGTGTGTGTGAGTGTGTGCGCGCGCGTGTGCGTGTGTGATTACGCTTTGACAGTCTATATAACAAAGTATTAAAGAGAACCGAGGGGAAAAAAAAACAAAAAACCCCCCAAAAACTAGCTGCAAGTAGGCCTATGGTTTTTGGACTATAAGGGAACAAAAACAGCAACAAAAAACCCACTAACCCTTCAAGCTAAAAAATGAAAGTAAACAAGAACTTAACTATTGACTAACAATAGGAACTATAACATGCAGACAAATTTTGGATTTTGGATACATTTACACACACTGATGTATATAATGTGCCCAAAGTTGGGGTGAGGTGGGGGTGGGGGGGAGGGGGAGACTAGAGCTATTGAAGAGGTATACAGAAGAGGTCAAAGAATTTCCATTAAAACAAAGCGATCAATCACAGGAAGATACCAACTGAGCTGTGTAACAGACATTCAGAGATTCTGCAAAGAAGTATATCATTATTGAGGATGCTTTTAAGCGTTTCAGATGATTCTAAAAAGAACGGATCTTTCAATGTAATAGAAATAAATTCTTTAATTTGAGGACAACAAGTAAGCAGATTTTTAACACTAATTTGTTTCCCACACATGCATAGTATGTTCTTACAATATTTTGTGCGAAGGGCATTTAGACGAAATCTATAGACTAAACTTGAGATTTGTCTGGAAACAGACATAGATGAATTTGCATAGAGGGGTTTGGTGTATTTTGCATTGAGGCAATTTTGAGAGTAATAACTATTCGAATTTTTCAGTCTTTTAATTGCCTTATCGTATGATCGTAGAATATATGTTTTAAAAGTTCATAACCCTCTCGAAGGTCTAAAGGTATATTAGCTAAAAGTGATCCTTCAACATTGCATGCTCCTCTTCGCGCAGCTCTATCGATCCATTCATTAGCAAAAATACCACAATGAGAAGGCACCCAACAAAACGTAACTCTAATGCCTTTCAGGGACAGTAGATGAAGAACATGTCTGACTTCAGTAATCATTTTTAGTCGAGTACTTTGATTTAGGGAATTTAAGGCATACAACACAGATTTAGAATCAACACATAGTACAATTTTTAAATAATTCTGAGGTAATGAAACAAGATAATTCAGGGCCTTTAGTATGGCAAAGAGCTCTGCGGTAAAGATAGAAACCCTACTAGTAATATGGTATTTTTCCTCAACGTGAAGGGCTGGTATAACAAAAGCTGCTCCTACATGTCCGTTATCAAGTTTTGATCCGTCTGTGTATACTCTTAAGTGGTCTGAATAGTGATTATCAATGTGCGAATTCACTACGCTGGCAAGGATGTTAGGTGAATCGCTTTTTGATAGATTTGTATGGCATATGTCAAATATTGGCTTTTTCATTTCCCATTCAGGGGTATCTGAAAAAGAAGGTGTAACAGCAAGACTGTTTTCACTAATTTTAGAATCTTTAAACATAGCCGAAGCAAAAGTCTTTATTGATGTCAGTGATACAATTGACCTAGCTCGCTTTGCAAAGTCTATGTCTGATCTTAAACTAACTTCTTTTCGTGAAAAATTTTCGTATGAATAACATCTCAAAACATACTTTGCAGCACAAAGTTCCCTGTAATCATTAAGAGGTAGCACTCCTGCTTCCTTGTAAGAGCCTAAAGTACAGGCATGAAAAGGAACTCCCAGAGATAACTTAAGTGCTTTACTGTCTATGCTTTGCAGTTTATTTAGCAAGTATTGTGGAGCGCTAAAAAAACACCTCTTGTCCATACGTTAGTCTTGAGCGCACTAAAGAGGTAGCTAAAGATATAAGAGTTCTTGTGTCTTGCCCCCAGTGTTGTTTACATACAATTTTTAGAAAATTTAAACTCTTTCTTGCTTTATCTAGTATATAGTTGACATGATTGTACCAGGACAATTTAGTGGTTAGAATAATGCCCAGAAATTTAACGTGTTGGGTGTATTGTATTTTAATGTCATCGATAGTAAATAGAGGGAGATTCTCAGGGTCATAACCTGAACTGAAAAGCATCATGTTTGTTTTTTCAAGCGACAAACTAAGCCCATTTTCTGTCATAAATGAGCTGATTTTATTCAGTTCACACTGGTAAAGTTTCTTGATATAGTTAAGAGTTCGGAGTGGAGTTTTTCTTTTTAATGTTACCTTCATCCATAAGCAAATGTCATCAGCATACTGAACTAAAACTGTTTTATTCGACAATTGTTTTGGTAAATCAGCAATTAAAATATTAAATAAAATAGGAGCAATTACTGATCCTTGGGGTAAACCCATTTCCAGAGATCTTGCGTTTGAATATGTCCCTCCTATTCTTGTCTGAATAGATCTATCTGCCAGAAAATGCTTGATGAAATTATACAACCCGAAATTCCAACAGTTTGTAACTTGATTAAAAGTTGATTATGCCATACTTGCTCATATGCTTTTCGTATGTCAAAAAATGTTGCAAGAATGCTTTTAGGTCTGGCAAACTGTTGTTTGATTTGCGTTATGAGTTTTACTAAATGCTCAACAGCTGATCGACCTTTCCTGAATCCAGCTTGATTCACAGGAATGATTTTATATTTTTCACAAAAATGTGTGTGTGTGTGTGGCGCGCGCGCGCGCGCGCGCGCGTGTGTGTGTGTGTGTGTGTGTTGTGTGTGTGTGTGTGTGTGTGTGTGTGTGTGTGTGTGTGTGTGTGTATGTGTGTGTGTGTGTGTGTGTGCTCGTGGGCGTGCGTAGGGACGAAATGGGACATGCAGATTTTTGACAAACTCCAGTGTACTCAATATTGTAAACATCCATGGACATTTTCCTCAAAAGTGTACCAGGTTTTTAATTATGTACATGTTTTTTTTCTCAGCATCTCACACAGCACTTCATAAACAACGATTGTTATAACAGCTTACAAATGAAAATGTATATTTCAAAAATCCTAAAAAGTACAGTGATGAAAAGATGTCATGTAAACCTACAAAGAATCATGGTAAGGTGACACATAAAAGAGCAAATGACATCAAATCCATCAATATCCTTTTGGCTTAAAATTGTACCATACACAAAGGAAATATTTGTTATTTTAAATTCAGTCCCTCTTCCTTTAACCTGTGCATTCTAAATACGTTAACTACATACTATTGTGATGGGGTGGTAGGTAGATTACTTCCCATGCGATCAGAGCCCTGTCACAGTGTTGTGTTACTAAATCGGGACACACCTGCCAATAGTGCGATGCTCTGTTTCCTTGGATGGTGGTCGAAAACGCTCGTTGCATACTCTGTGCCTTCGTGGTGGACGGTAGAATTTACGCAACCGCCTTACAGAGGTCATGTTCTAACTGGCTAGCTGTACCCATCGAGATGCTGTACAGAGATGGGACATCACATGGGCCAATGTCCACTCTGTTAGACTATCAAGCACAGAAAATCAGATTTTAAAAAAAGAAACTTTTTTAGTGTTCATTTTTCGATTACAAAGAACAGAGGCAAACGTTTCTAATCAAAACAAAATAAAATTTAAAAAAATAAGAATGCAATTTTGTTTCATAAACAAGTGACATTAATTGCTTTTCAAATGATTAACTAAAAGGTACACACACACGTTCATGTCCCTATCAGTAGGCATGCATACACGCATGCACCCACACATAAACACACACACACACACACACACACATACACACACACGCATGCTTGCACACACAGGCTAAATTCAATGTATCATGTCACACATACTAACAACAACCAAAAAAAAAACACCACCAAAAAACACACAAAAACTCCCCAAAGAGTATCTCTGTCAATTCTGTTTACCTACGCCAATTTCCATGTTTTATCCATAAGAAAAAGCACGCTGAGTCAGTTTCAGCTCAAATGCCTATTACACATACAAGTCCTTTTCCGGTATCACCTGGTTGCTATTCAGCAAAAAACACATGGCCAGACACATGTTTCATCTATATGTATGTACACATATACATACACATACACACATATATACACACACATATATACAGATATATATACAGATATATATATATATATATATATATATACATATACATACATACATATATATACACATACATACATATATATACACACACATACATACACACACACACACACACACACATATATATATATATATATATATATATATATATATATATATATATATATATATATATATATATATATAGTCTGTACAATCAAACAAGTCAAAGTCAAAGTCAAGTCAAAGTCAAAAACACTTTAAACATCCCTGAAGGGCAATTACAATACTGACAGGCATATTGATACAAATCATAATCAAACACACGAAGTAGCTACATTTCTTATTTGTTCAAACATTATATAACTTCAAATAAAATGTCACAAACACTCACACTCTACGCGCGCGCGCTTGCACACACGCAAACACACGCATACACACACACCAATGTTTAGATACAATGTTCTTAAAAACCATTGACTAGAAAAGACATATGATCACCATTATTTACACATTATACGAACGCGTTCACACCCGCACATATACATGCATGCATGCATGCACGCACACGCACACACACACACACACACACACACACACACACACACACACACACACACACACACACACACGCTCCCCCCCCCTCCCCATACAATCCACACCCACCCGCCCCCACACTCACACATACACACCCGCCTCCCCCCCCCCCCCCCCCTATCCATACACACCATCCACACCCACCCGTCCCCCCCCCCCCCCCCCCCACGCACATAATTGGTAGAAAAACATGTGAATTTACAAGCAATTCAAAAAAAAAAATCAATAAAGCCAAAAAACCAAACAATGGTTTATAATGATTCCATTCAAAGGTGAATCTACTCAAATTGTTTGCAATCATCGCGTTGTATTGTTCAATTTGAAACCGGTATTTCAACTGTTTTTTAAAAAACTTTTATTACCTGTGAATGGTTTTCAACTCTACATTTGTAAATATACCATTTGGCTAGTAGAATGATGAAATCGAAAACAGCATCTGTTTTCTTACAATTATATACTCCAAAACGAACAATCTGACGTGAAATTTTCACATTCGATGCAATTGTCATTATTATCTTTTTCTAATTTTGTCCAAATAGCTCTTGCATGGTTACAATCCCAAAAGAAATGTTCGACTGAGTCTTTTGCATTACTGCACAGGGCACAATTTGTTGTGTTTGTTACACCCATTGCACACAGAACAACATTAGTAACAACAATTCTATGGAGGATTTTTATCTGTAACCATTGTAGTCTGATATCTTTAATCTTGTGCAATTTTCCAAATACCCTTCTCCAGTTGATTTCTTCATTAAGTTTCTGTGTCCATTTTTTACAACATTTCGGTTCTATGTTATTTGACATCAAATACTCATAATACCTTTTTGAACCCCTGTGCACACTATCAATTACTTGTATTGTTTTGGGTGTATTTGTACAACAATTCACATTGTCACCTATTCTGATTCCTGCTTCATTTGCAAAATGTTTGGTTGATGAAGTTAGTCCATTAAAAGTTACAAAGTCGATACAGTTACCATTTGTTTTAGAAAAATTTCCATAGTTCAAAAACTCACCACTTTTTTAACAAGATGTTTTATTAGATATATCCCTTTTTCTGCTAAAATGTTTTTATCAATGACTCTATTTCCTATGGTAATGTTATTATTATACAAGACAGGTTCTGCTAGATATTCATTTTCATTTTGTGGAGTGATGCAAGCACAGAAATATTCATAAGCCTTAAAAACATGCGTCCAAAAATGATTAACCCTCAGGTGTTTGCGTGCTACTGATGGTCCATAACATTCTAGATTCTTAAGAAATGGGTATAGCATTTCTGCAATACTGACCCATTTGTGATTAGTTTTTCTAAGTTTTCTTACCCATGAAAGCTTCAAAGCAAATATATAATTTCGTATATCCGGTATATTTAGTCCACCTTGTTTGATAGTCTTAACCGCTGTCTGTCTACCTATCTTGTCTTGCTTATCATTCCAGACAAATCGAAAACATAGTTTCTGTAACTGTTTCAAAAATTGGTCGGGTGGGTCTAGTAGTAATATCCATAGATGTATAAGTTTTGAAAGAATAAGGGACTTTAGTACTGCTACTCTACCTAGTGGGGTAATAGATCTCTGTGACAATATCTTAAAAAGCAATTTAACCTCTGAAAATTTATCATTATAATTTATCATTTCACAATCTGTCAGTGTCTGGGTAAACCAAACACCCAATATCTTAAATCTGGAGGGGTTCCAAATCATTTTCAAATGGCAAAATATTTTGCCAGAATTTTTCTTACTTCCTAGCCATATGATCTGAATTTTATCTTCATTCATGAGTAATCCTGAAACTCTACCAAATTGTTCAATAATGTGTATGGACTGTTCAAACGAGGTCCCATCTCCAGCCTTTAAGAGCTGGGTGTCATCAGCATACTGAGAAATTTTGTGTTCTTTGTTTCCAATATTGATTCCTTTTATCACTTTATCTTCTTTTATCATTAAGGTCAAAATCTCTGCACAAAGAATAAACAAAAAGGGTGAAAACGGATCACCCTGCCTGCATCCCCTTTCAATGCTAAACCATCGGTTAGTACTATCATTAACAAGAACAGTCGATTTAATTTTGTTATAGAAAGTTTTAATCCAGTGCGCTAAACTATTTCCAAACCCAAATGCCTTTAACACTTTAAAACAAAATTCCAATTAAGAGAGTCAAAAGCTTTTTCAAAGTCGATAATAATGAGTAGTCCTGGTTGATTTTTTATATTCAAATAATTGATCAAATCATAAATAAACCTTACATTGTCACCAATGTACCTATTTGTCATAAATCCCGTTTCGTCCTCACTGATTAACTTTGGAAGCACGTCCTTGATTCTATTGGCTACATTTAGCAGGGTAATGGGGCCCCAATTTTTTTTTTATATATTCTTAAGGTTTGTCACCTTTAGGGAGACAAGTAATCAGTCCCTCTTTTTGCGTGGTTGACAGTTCACCACATTTGTAGCTCTCATTTAATGATCTCACTATAAAAGGTCCAATTTGCTTCCAGAAGAATTTAAAGAAATCAACTGTGAATCCATCTGTGCCAGGACTTTTCCCGTTTTTCATGTTTTTCAAAGCTAGACCTGCTTCCTCTAATGTAAATTTTCCCGTTTAATGACTAACTTTCCTCCTTTGATAGTTTGGGCATTGCTTTTACTAAGTTTTTCAATTTCACATTCTTCCCTATTTCTTTTTTATATAAGTTTTCATAGAACGCACTTACTTCTTTTTCAATATCTGTCTGATTTTCAACAGTAGTGCCCTCTTTGGTGACTAGTTTTGTCATTTGTTTACTTACAAAATTTCTTTTCTCTAAGTTACAGAAGTACTTTGAAATCTTTTCCCCATTTGCTATCCATCGTGCCTCAGATCTTAGCAATACTTCCATTTTTTTCATAACGTATTGTCTCCAGTTCCTTATTTTTCTCCTTTATTTGTAGAACTATGTTTTCAGTTTTATTTTCTGTATTTTCAAGAGTATATACCCTAAAATCCCTAGCATACCCCCCCCCCCCCCCCCCTGTGCACTGGTTAGGGGCAAAATTGGGGGGGTGGGCGTTTGCTAGGGATAGACCCCTTTGCACAAAGTAATTTTTGTGCTCAACCCTGTAACTGAGTGATCCAGATACTGGAGGGCTTCCAATTTGAAAGATACAGTGTAACACTGTCGCTTCGGCATTTTGCAAAAATGGCACAGAGATTCAAGAACCAACTTCCGGCCATCAGGAAGCATCGTCAAAGTACCGGTACGTCACTGACAGACAAAAGACGTCAGTGGAAAAAGCATGACGTAATTTTAATTCACTTTGTTGGCAATGGGTGGGAGTGAGGAGAGGGGACAAAGAATAAGACAAAAGGAAAGAAACACAAAAAGGTAAAGAAGGGGGAAAAGATGACTTTTAGAACAGTCTGCACAAGTCCTGGTGAAAGTGAGCATAGTCTTTTTAAAAAAAAAAAAGCAGGGTGGACGTTTGCTAGGTAGTTACCCCTGTGCACAACTTTTGGCCCAAAGTGGGGAGTGGGCGTTTGCTAGATGGTGGGCTTATGCTAGGGATTTTACGGTATATCTTTTTCAAGTGCCTTTTCCTTTTCCTGCACCTTTCTTTTTTTCATAGTTGCATAACTTATAGTTTTAGTTATTTTCATCAGTAGGAGGTCTAGAAAGAGCTTATCTGAAATTTTGAAAGTCTATATCTGCTTTTGGTATATCTTCCAAGTTACTTCCATTATATTTATCATGTGCATATTCCTTAATTACATCTGAAATTTCTTCTAGAAAGTTATTATCTCTCAGCAAGTTAGAGTTAAATTTCCAAAAATTCTTACTCTTTTCATTTTTGTCAAATTTTAAAGTTAATGTTACCATCGAGTGGTCAGAGCGATATCCAGGCAAGATATCCGCATTGTCGTAATACCAGTACAAAGAGTCCGATAACAAAAAGAAATCTAATCTACTCTGTTTAAGTGGTGTTGGTTTTCGCCACGTATACTGCCTTCTCTCTGGGTTATTTTCTCTCCAAATGTCTGCTAAACCAAGCTCTTCAGTTACTCTTTCTAAAGCCTCTCTAGCTCTGGGATTATTGATGTGTGTGTAGTGATGACAATCTAGGTTAGGATTCAATGCAATATTCCAGTCCCCTACAGCAATAATGTTATTTATTTTGTATTTTTGGATTGTATCTTTTAGTGAATAGTAAAAATGAGGATTGTCTTTATTTGGTCCATACACATTGACAAGGAGCATGTCTCTTTCCATTGATGAAAAATGCAAGATTATATAGTTACCGTTTTGATCTTTAGTACTGCTGTGTATTTTAAACTCAAAATTATTTGCAAAGAGAATGGCTACCCCTCTTGAATTTGTCTTATACGATGAGAAAATGTATTTGTAACCCCATTCTGAGGTCACATATTTCTCTAGCTTTTGGTCAAAATAAGTATCTTGAAGACAATATATTGAGTATTTTTTCTGTTTAAGATAATGAAACACATCTCTTATTTATGCATATCCCCAAACCTTGACAGTTTAATGAAGCAATTGTAATTTTATCCATAATTTGCAGAGTTAGTGCAGATCCTGACAAGTAACATGACCGGCCATGCAACCTGTAACAGTGTTACCAAAATATATCCCCAAAGGCGCAAGAAATAGGGAAACAAGGTACCTTGTAAGATAGAAGGTACACCTTTTGAAGTTAAAACATAGCATGACATACTGTAATTCAACATATGTTGCAAATAAATAAAATAGAAAAAAAAATCAAATATCAAAAGAGAAAACAGTCAAAAAAGTACAAAAAAGCTGATAAATCCAAACGGTATACGGTTAAAGATTTTTTTCCGTTGGTGAACATTGCAAGCGAACAGGCCGCGAGGCCCACGCAGCAACGGATGTCTTAGGTTCTTTTTCGCCTTCTCGTTATACAAAAAGGAACACAGCAAACCCACTGTCATTCTCCCTCAGTCCAGCTAGTCCATATTATACAGGCAAAGTACATTATCCAAGGAGCAAGGAAAAACAGGCAAACCCACACACACACACACACACACACACACACACACACACACACACAGCACGCACGCACGCACGCACGCACGCACACGCGCGAACACACTCACACACACACACACACACACACACACACACACACACACACACACACACACACACACACACACACACACACACACACACACACACACACACACACACACACACACCTCTTTGGGTTTGAATCCAAACGTTAAGGCCGTTCCGCTCCCCGCCACCTGTCCCTGAGTTTTGAGCGGATTGTCACTTGGGTGAGAGAGCCTAAGCCCCCATACCTCCCGACCACACTGTCGGTGCATGAAACAGATCCCTATGTCAAAACTGGCAGGATCGCTGTGTGCCACTCCATTCAAACAGGTACCTGCTTATACATTCAGAAAGAATAAACAGCTCAATTCATCGACACGTTCTTACATTCTTTCTTATAGCCCCCTCTCCCCCCCCCCCCCCCCCCCCCCCCCGAAATACTACGAATAAATAAAACAAAATGAAATGAATAAAGGAGTAACAAAGGACCTTCTCATTCTCCAACTCTACTCACATGACTGTCCATTTAGATATTTGGTTATCGCTGCAATAACAATCATAATCATAATCATAACATAGCTTATCTCCCTACCCACCACAAAAGCCACATCAGGGCTGACACCGCAATTACGCCTCAACAGCAACTTAAGCCCCAGGTTCAAACCAACGCTTCCCAACACTTTGCACCATCCAACACCATCCCTCTGAAGAAACCAAAATACCAAATGACACAGTACCCACACTACTCCATTCTCCACGGCAAAAAAGCCAGGCTGTGCCCAGGTCGCCAGCCACTCCGCCCAGCCCATCTTCCCCAGATTACCAAAAGGCGAGGATAAACATGTTAAAGTACAAAATATATACATAATGACTGACACATGGGCAAAAATTACTGCAGAATGGACATCCTGTACCCATCCCAGTTTCTAAACTCAATACCTGGTCGCCATGACAACCGCAATACAAAAAACAAACAATCAAGCAAACAAACAAAAAAGGCAGAGTGTCATATCGTGATGGCAGAAAATTGTAAGAGTTGCTTGAAAAAAGGCAGGAGAGAGCACTGGGAAGGCAGAAAATAAGCAAGAGAAATTACAGGAAGAAAAGGAGGAAGACAGAAACAATGAGAGTGGTAGAAAAGTGGAAATGTCTAGCACAGAATTTCCAGAAGGTGGGGATGCTATTTATACTGAAAGAACCCCCGGCATCCCCACGGGGGTGCAATAACGAAACACACAAATAGCCTATGCCTCTTCGAGATCAGAAAAGCAGATACACAGTCATGTCAAAGACAGTGGCAACACTCAGCGTCTGTTTCTGTACAGATTAATTAAGCTAAGGAAGAAAATTCCTTGACCATCAGCACTCTTTGCAATATTCCAATAAACAGCCTGCAGTACACGTACCAAACATCCAATACAATATCACACTTATTGAGCAGTGAACAAGAAGACGGGCTTTCCCGGCAGCTCACGGTTTGACGACCGGGCATCGAGCCTGGTCCCCGCCACCTCCTATCTCCCCCCCGCCCAAATGGGAGTCCACCTCCCCCTGCACTAAACACACACCCAACCCCTGACTCACATCAACATCGACTCCAAACCCCGGAAAGTCCTCCGGATGCCACAGCTCACCGCGATCCTACGCTCCCACACAACACCCCAAAACACGTCACACACCTCACCCTGCCCACCCAAAAGCGCCGAACTCTCATGTCAACAATCGCGAACTATAAAAAATGGTATGTGAACGCAACCTATCCAAATCACCCCCCCCCCCCCCAACAAAAACAAATATAAAGAAACCCAAACAACAGCAACAACAACAAAACTATTAAAAAAAACACACACAACACTCCCACTCATCTGCCCCCCCACACACACACACCACGCACGCACGCACGCACGCACGCACGCACGCACGCACGCACGCACGCACGCACCACACACACACCACACACACACACACACACACACACACACACACACACACACACACACACACACACACACACACACACACACACACGCAATGGGCCTTTCCCGATGAAAGCTAAACTGGAAAAAAAAAAGAAAAAAAAAAGAGACAAAAAACTTAACTGTTAAAGATTACACTTCCCTTTTCATGTTTAATTGCACGCAAATATGCCCCCCTCCACCCCTACCGCCCCCCCCCCCTATCTATGAACCATTATCCAAATTAATGTTGACAGATTTGTTCCCCCCCCTCCCTTCTCTGCTCTCCACTGTCGTCACTTCTATCATGATGATGATCAGCATGCAGTTGTGGCATCACCAGCAATGCCAGCTTCCCACAATAGATTCAGAGGTTAACTAAAGACAAGGAACCCAAACCCAGCGAGATGAAACAAAACCTGGATAGGATGGTGTTTATCCTCCGTACAAAAAAATATACAAATGAAACATATGTATTGTTCGACAGTAAATTAATTATTTGGACTTCAAATTAAAGTAGTCTGTGTATGTCTACCTGTGTATGCATACAATCTCTATGAAGGAGTGCGCCCGCGCGCGCGCGCACGCTCGTTGCGCCCCCGCGCGCGCACAAGTGTGTTCGCACGCACGAGCGCGCACACGCGCACATGCACGCGAACGCGCACGCGCGCATGCATGTTATCTGAATACTGATGTATACAAAAATAGCTCCATGTTTACAATTCCATTTTTTTCCGTCGCCTCACCTGGTTGGTTGGTTTGGGTTTTCTTTCTTCATCTCTCCCTCTTCTCTGTTGTATTTTCTTTCCTTCTTTATTATTTCTTTCTTTCTTGCCTCCCCCCCCCCCCTTCCCGTCTTTCTCAGCGTCCCTGTTTTCTGTCTGGTCCTTGCTCCCCTCCCCCTTTCCCTCTCCCTCTGTCCGTAGTCCCTACATCACCAGTCTCCTTGGGTCTGCGTCTCTGGGTCCTTCCTCCCGCCATGGCCTTTCTGAACACCTCTACATTTGTGGCCAGGTCCAACTTCATAATTTCTCCAGTCTTCACTTTAGCGAGGACCTTGCCGTTGGAGGACCAGGTGGACAAAATGGCCGAATGTTGTTTGGCTTTGTTGAGAAGTTTATAATTGGCATGGGTCAGGTCTTCCCCACTGAGATGCCAGACAGTTTCAGTTTTCTTCGGGATGACAGCACCGCTGCCCTGAAAAAAAATTTAAGTAATGGTACTCATGGGCTAGCAAAATATTTCGAACTCTTGCCTTCTCAAAAGCGCTACAGAGTACCTAAGTTTAAAACCTTGCGATATAAAAATAGTTTTATTCCCACCTCAATTCTGCTGCTTAATCAGAGCATGTAAAAAAAAATCTGAACTAACCCAAAGCAGAGAGAAGAGAGAGAGAGACAATGACAATGACAATGACAATTGTTTATTGTCTCAGGCAAGATGCCCATTGACAAGGGGACAGTGGGAGGGGGACTGGGCACAAAACACAAAATGTCATATTCTGAAAACTTAATTAACAACAGCCCAAATAGTCATCACGTCATGGATTCCATAACATGGTTATCCAGGATAGATTCAGATCCTTTTTTTTCTTTTCTTTTTTTTTTCAAATGTATATAAATTCTGATTAGCCCTTACAATGGAAACTGGTAAGGGGGACAAATTTCCTCTGCAAAACTGTACAGATTCAAAACATACATCTGACAACAAACTTGTCAGCAACAAGGCAATGTTTCTTCTTCATTTTTTCATGACTTTTGAAATTTTGCACCGCTAACACGTGATAAATTTGTAATAATCCATGTGGCATGTAGTGTACATCTCTCTCTCTCTCTCTCTCTCTCTCTCTCTCTCTCTCTCTCTCTCACTCTCCTCTCTCTCTCTCTCTCTCTCTCTACACATAGGCGGATAGCCTAGTGGTCAGAACATTGCGCTGGCAATTTGAAGACCCGGGTTCGAGTCCGGTCGAGGAAATTTTCTTCCTGGAGTTAACATCAGTGCTGGCTCCACTCTCCCCAAAAGTCCTTCGGATGAGACTTTAAACCGAGGCCCCGTGTGCGAACGCACGCAGAACATCTTGCGCACACGTTAAATCCTGTTCCGCTTTTCGTAAGAGTAGGCCATCGTGTGCCGGTGGGAACAGATGACAATATTTACAAAACTGCATACACACGGGGACCGGATGAAAAAAGCACATGATTGCTTATTCTGTTATCCTCGATATAAAAGAATAAATAAAATAAAATTAAAAACACACACACACACACACACACATACACATACACGCACACTCACACTTTCTCCTTCTCTCTTACACACACACACACACACGCACACACAAACACACACACACCCACACACCCACACACACACACACACACGCACGCACGCACACACACACACACTCACTCGCGCACGCACACACGTACACCCCCCCCCCTACACACACACACACGCGTGCATACACACACGCATATTCACATACATACACACACACATACATGCATCCACATACATACACATACACTCATTCACAGCCACAGCCACAGCCACACGCGCGCAACACACACACACACACACAGACACACACAACACACACACACACACACACACAGACACACACACACACACACAGCACGCACACACGCACACAGACACACATGGGCTATCCAAGCAAGAATCGAACTGCGACCACTATCGCATGCATCACATCAAGTCCGGCACTGATTCGATCTTTCAGTCGCTCCCGGTCTGCAAGGGACCACAGCCTCAGTTTGCTGTACACAAAGCTTTCCTCGTTGGTCATCAGTCTGGTGTCCTTCTTCATGAACCAAAACAAATCCGGGGGGGGGGGGGGGGGGGGGGGGGGGGGGGGGGGGGTGTCACCAGCAGCAGTCCATTGGAAGCGAAACACGAGATCGTCAGTTTCACAAATCATCGTGTCCGGATGCCGTTTGCTGGTGAATACGCGACGAAATTCCTGGTTCCTCTGGGTGTCCCTCAGCCTCCGCTGCCTCCATTTATCTGTCAGTTCAGCCACGTGTTTCTTGATGGCGTCGGCACTCGTTCCAACTGCCTGAACTTTCGCAAGAGGATCGTCAGTGACGTCACACTCCGCAGTTTCCGTTGTAAACACAGAGGCAAGGTCAATGTCACGTTGCAGATCAGCGGGCTTTTCTTTCTCCGACTCTGTGACATCGTTTGGTGCATGGCGGATTTCACGTGCCCCCTCTTGCAACGGTGTGTTGATGGCAGAAGGGGGTGTGTCAGTGCGTGACACAGCGCAGCCTGAAGGAGGTGTTGGCATAAATAAACATTGCGAATGTTCTTCTGTCACAATATGTTCACTTTCCTCCAGCTCTTGCCTCTGTACTGTCCTTCTTCTCTCCTCCCCCCTTCGTCTGTTTCTGTCAGTCTGGCTTGGAGGCTTTCTTCGGTAGCTGACAGGTGTGTGCTGTTGCACCATGTTGCTGTTGTTAGCTTGGCTGGCTTGCAGACGTAGCACAACGACTGTGCTGTCGCCACTTCCAGCGATTTTCCAAGAAGTCAGGCGATTTTCTTGGAGCAGAGCATCCAAAGTGACTGTCAACGTTGTTGGTAGGCCGACAACGGGCATGGTTTTGGATGAAAATGTATTTTTTTGACAAACAAGCTAGCAGCAAAATAATCTTCCTGCCTACCTCCAAGGGAGATCACCCACCGACCGAGAGAGAGAGAGAGGAGAGAGAGAGAGAGAGAGAGAGAGAGAGAGAGAGAGAGAGAGAGAGAGAGAGAGAGAGAGAGAGGCAAGTGATGGAGGAAGGGGGTGGGGGTGGGAGACAGGGAGAAACAGAGCTCAGCTAGGAAAGGGACGGGACAATCTAAAGCATAGAGAGGCACTTCTTTTTTCTCTTTTTTTTAACTGTCTTTTTCATATCATACAATGTGTTTTAGAAATTATTTGTTTTATGCCATAAAAATGTGTGCGCGTGTTATTATCTTAGACTGTGCTTAACATTGTAATAAAGATTGTTTATTACTTTCATTGATATTTGTCTTATCATACGACTTGTTTTAACAAGGTAAATGATTTAATATCAATATGGTTTATTTCACAAAATGTGTGCATATGTATGCAGTGTTTTCCAATAGTGCACGCGCGCGCGCGCGCGCGCGCGCGTGTGTGTCTGAATGCGTGTGCAAACTGGTGTGCATAGGAATGGTTGAGATTTTGTTTTGGTGAGTTTATGATTGGGTGAGGCATTGTTGAGCTGTGGGTGATTTTTATATTATAATGTGCGAGCTGATGTTCGGATACTGTGTGTGTGTGTGTGTGTGTGTGTGTGTGTGTGTGTGTGTGTGTGTGTGTGTGTGTGTGTGTGTGTGTGTGTGTGTTTCCCGTGATGTTACTTTTTACATGTTACTTTTTATATGTTTGCTTTTTATGTGTGGCATGTAACCCGCGTGAATTTCTCTATGAGATAATAAAGTATTTTTGAATTTGAATTTGAATTTGACTTGCCTGGAGAAAAATCGCACGATAATCGGGCGGGGTCTGTCGTTGTTCTGTTTGCCAGTGCGGTGGGCGATTTCAATTTCCTTCTCCGATACTTGTACCCCAATTTTGTTGGAAAAAATGTCCCGGCACTTTGTCACACAATCCCCCACTGACTCCTGTCCCTTTCCTCCCTGCCCCTCTTTGACCCCATACACCCTCACATTCCACCCTCTTCCGTGCTGCTTCTGATCCTTCAGGGCCAGTCTCAGTTGACTATTTTCTTTTTCTTGTGCGTCTATCTTTTTCTGCAATTCCTTATTGTCTGTGCAAAGCTGTGTCGTTTTTTTCTTTCAGACTGTCGTTTTCTTTGGACAGGTCAAATAAAGCACATTCTATTTTGTCCATTCTTTTGTTTATCTTTGTCAGTGCTCTTTCAATTTCTTCTTTCATTTTGTTTACACTGTCTTCTGTAGCCATGTTTGTCAGTTTTGCATTGATTTCTTCTAAGACATCACAAAAGGCCATATTGTCCTCCTCCTTATCCGTGTCACTAGTATGTCTTGACTTTGTTTTCTGACTTTGAAACAGGGTCTGGGCTGGTACAGGTGTCGCTATTAGATGATGTTGATTCAAGCTTCTCTTTACCTTGCTCCCCGTTTTGCTTGAAAAAAAACATGAAATGGTGCTAGTCATATCTGTACTTACAGTTTGGCTGGCACTCCGTTGCTTGCTCTTTGCACATTTACACCTTTCTCATCTTGGCAGGAACAAGTCACACACTACCAGAAGCATCGCTGCACAGTCATTACACAGCGCACCAAACAGGAGCGAAGCTACGTTGCAGCATCGGTCAGTGGTGAAAATGCTGTTTTGAGTTCACTGCCACATCTCACCTGGCCTGTTCGCATACAGGTAATATGCATCACAGTTCACTGCATTGCCATTTCACGTGCATGAAACGGGTTATCGGAAGGTGACGTCGATCGTGGGGTAACTCCTTCCTTTGTTTTTCGAGTTGGTAAGAAAAAAATTATACTGCTAGGATTGTCACATCGAGACAACTACAGAGAACCCAGTATTGTCAGGCATCAAGCTGCAGGTCTCCTGAAATTCTTCAAAAAATGAAGAGACTGAAGAAGCAGCTACCTACACAATCTTTGAGCGCAGTTCACCTCCCAGATTTACTCTTTTAGTATTTCTTCTTTGCAATACTTTTTTTTTTGCAATTCCTCTTAGTCTCCTTTGCAATTCTTCTTCTTCGCATTATTGATTTTTCTTCTTCTTCCTCTTTTCAAATCTTTATTTCCAAAACTTCTTTGCAATTTTTTTTGCAATTCTTGTTCGGAATTCTTGTTTACAATTTTTGATCTGAATTCCTCTTCTTCGTAATTTTTCTTCTTCTCTTCTTCTTCGCAATTCTTCTTTGCAATTCTTCTACTTCCTTCTCCTCTTCTTCTTCACAGTTCTGCTTCTTCGCAATTCTTCTGCTTCGCAATACTTTTTCCTCACAATTCTTCTTTGCAATTCCTCTCCTACTTCGCAATTCTTCTTCTTCATTTTCTTTGCCTTTTTCTTCTTCGTCTTCTTCGCAATTGTTCTTCGCAATTCTTCATCTTCTTCGCAATTCTTCTTTGCAATTCTTCTTCTTCCTCCTCCTCTTCTTCTTCACAATTCTGCTTCTTCGCAATTCTTCTGCTTTTTCCTCTCAATACTTTTTCCTCACAATTCTTCGCAATTACTCTCCTTCTTCGCAATTCTTCTTCTTCATTTTCTTTGCCTTTTTCTTCTTCGTCTTCTTCGCAATTCTTCTTCGCATTCGTCGCAAGTCTTTTTTGCAATTCTTCTTCGCAATTCTTCTTCGCAATTCTTCATCTTCTTCGCAATTCTTCGTCTGTTTTGCAATTATTCTTCTTCACAATTCTTCTTCTCGCAATTTTTCGCAATTCTTTGCAACTCTTCTTCTTTGCAAATCTTTGCAATTCCTCTTCTTCGCAATTCTTTTTCTGTCTTTCTTTCTTTCTTTCTTTCTTTCTTTCTTAATTCTTTGCAATTCTTCTTCTTCGCACTACCTCTTCGCAATTCTTCAGTCATTTTTCTTTC
>CM060341.1:22914426-22921926 GCA_030674155.1 Stramonita haemastoma | reverse complement strand
TATACAGACCCGAGCCGCCCTGGGGACTCCAATTCCCCGATTTTTATTATAACAATTTTGTCATCCGCTCCTACCGGTACACGATAGCCTGCTCTTTCAAAAGGCGGAACGGGGTTTTAACGTGTGTGCAAGATGTTCTGCGTGCGTTCGCACACGGGGCGTTTATAGTCTCATCCGAATGACTTTGACATTCAGTTCAACTTTTTCGTCAAACTGGGAAGAAAGGGCGAGGCTGGGTACGAACCCAGAAACTCACGGTTTTCTTGTAGACAGGCGAACGTCTTAACCATCCTGCCACCTTCCTTTCTGACGAATACTCACATAAAAATTGTATAATGCATGCAGAGTTTATAGATCTCGGATTTTGCCGTTTACTTACGGAAATCTACGAAAGTATGGATATTGCCAGAAAAACAACCAAAATTAAAATGAAATTTAAAGAAATCAATAAGCATAAGAAAAACACTATTTTTGGATCATTATGGTAGAATAGAAGACAATACAGCACAATAAGAATTGTCTATATCCTACATGCTTCTCAGCCTGAATTCAGATATATATTTCCCATTTTGGATTAGCTAAGAGACAGGCACCGTGGCCTGTTGGATAAGACGACGGACTTGTGGTCTGTATGTTCTTAGTGTCATGGGTTCGAATTTCAGTGGGAGTTTTCCTAACATAGAAACTGTCAAAATAATACACTTAAAAAAAAACCAAAAAATACTGTGCATGGAGGGTGGGGGAAAGATAGGGGAAGTAACCAGCTGCCACAGATTTCGGACTGGAAGGTCGCGGATTTGAATCCCATAAGAACCATAGGGATTTTTCGGAGCCCTACCCCGAGTGAGTGTGCTGTGGGCTCAGTGGGGAGACTGTGACCACACAGTTGAGCGTCATCCACTTTCTGGATGCGAATTTAAGAGTGTTTCTCAAATAACCTGACCAACACCAATACTGCAGGTGTCTGTATCTCTGGGGCCTGGTTGATGCCAGTATGATATTATGATAGTAACACCGCAAAGTGCAACCCTTTCAAGAAGTCTCCAAAGCTGATGCACCTCCACAGCAGCATCAGAAAAATTGCCCCTGATTCGGTAGCCCCCGTTGCTCTGGTCTCATGGTGACCTCAGATTCTGTTTGCCCAGACACCTCTGTGTTGGGGTTGGAGGTCGCCACCTCGGGTGACTCACTCAGTCTGGTTCCTCGACTGAGCTAATACTGTAGGGGGAGATTAAATTGAGCGGCAAGACTGGGACGTTGCAGCAGACGAGGCAGCAAAAAATAGAAGAAAATATAGAATATAAAAGCATGATGGGGGAAGGTTTGGGGAGGGTGGAGAAGACTGAGAAGGGGGGAAGGTGGTAGAGGGGAGGAGTATAGTAGGGCTAGGTATACACATTTATGGTGGACATTTAAATTTTTTTTTTTTTTTATTTTTTTTATTTTTTTTAATTTATTTTTTTTAATTTTTTTAAATTTTTATTTATTTATTATTTAATTTTTTTATTTTAATTTTATTTATTTTTCTTTTTTTTTAATTTATTTATTTCTTATTTTAATTTATTTATTTAAATTATTTTAATTAGTATTTATTTCTTTATTTATTTTTTCTTTTAAATTTTTTTTTTTTAATTTTTTATTTATAAATTTTTTTTATTTTATATTTTTATTATTAATTTTACTTTATTATTTTTATTTTTTATTATTTATTTTTTTTTTTATTATTAATTATAATTATTTTTTTAATTTTATTTATTTATTTTATAATATTTTTATTATAAATTTTTTTTTAAAATTTATTTTTTAATTTTTAAATTTTTATTATTATATTTTTTTAATATTTTTTTATTTTATACTTTTTATTATTAATTTTTATTTTAATTATTATTTATTCATTAAATTTTTTATTATATTATTTTATTTTTATTTATTTATTATTTATTTATTTATTATTTTTTTATTTTATTTTAATTTTTTATTATTTTTTTTTTAATTTTATATTATTTACTTATATTTATTTTATATTATTATTTTTATATTTTAATTTATTTATTATTTTTATTTTATTTATTTTATATATATTTTTATAATTTCTTTTTATTTTAAATTTATTTTTATTAATTATTTTTTTTTATTTTTATTATATTTTTATTATTTAATTTATTTATTTTAATTTATTTCTTATTTTTAATTTTTTATATTTATATGTTTTTTTTATTTTATTTATTATAATTTTTTTAATTATTACTTATTTATTTTAATTTTATTTTTTATTAGTCTTATTATTTATATTTTATATTATTAAATTATTTTATTTTAATTTATTTATTATTCTAACATTTATATTTAATAATAATCTATAAATTTATCCTAATATATAATTTATAATATACTATATTAAATAATAATATTTAATTTAAAAATAATAATAATAATATTTTAAAATTTTTAAAATTAAAATTTAAATCATTTAAAAATTTTACATAATCTATATTTAATATAAATATAATCATACCCTAATAAAATATCATAATAAATAATAATAATAATAAAAATATTAAATTTAATAATAATATCATAATCTACTAAAAAATAAAAAAATAATCATAATACTAATTAATAAATAAAATATATAAATATTTCATAATAAAATCTTAAAATATTTTAAAATAATAAAAAATAAAATTTTTATAATAATAAAAATAAAAATCATAAATTTTTTATTATAATATATATAAATAATAAATATTAATAATATAAAAAATTATTAAAAATAAATTTTAAATAAATAATATTTAAAAAATAAAATTTTAATCAATTAAAAAATATACATAATAAACTAAATTATAATTAAACTAAAATAAAAATAATAATAATATAATAATATTAAAAAATAAAGTCATAACTATAAAAAATAATTTTTTTAAAATAATAATAATATTAAAATAATAAAAATAAAAATTATTAACAATACCCTTATAAATAATAATATAAAAAAAATTTAAAATTATTACAAATAAAATATAATCTAAAATATTAAAAAAAAATTTTTACAATAAATAATTAATATAATCCTCATAAAAAAAAAATAAAAAAATTTTTTATTTAAAAAATTATTTTTATAACACTATTTTTAAAATAAATTCTTAATAATATAAAATAAAATATAATAATAACTATTATTAATAATAATAATAAAATTAATCATAATACTAATAAATATAAAAAAAATTAAAATTTCAAAGAAAGAGAGAAATAAAGAAGAAAAGAAGAAGAGAAATAAGAAAGAAAGAAGAAGAGAAAAGAAAGAAAAAGAAGAAGAAAGAAAGAAGAGAGAGGAAGAAGAAAAGAAGAAGAAGGAAGAGAAGAAGAAGAATAGAAAGAAGAAAGAAGAAGAGAGAAAGGAGAGAAAGGAAGAAGAAAAAGAGAAAAGAAAGGAAAGAAGAAAAGAAGATGGAAGAGGAAGAAAGAAAAAGAAGAAAGAAGGAAGGGAAGAAAGAAAGAAGAAAGAAGATGAAAAAAGAAAGAAAGGAAGGAGAAGAAGAGAAGAAAAAGAAGAGAAAAGAAAAAGAAGAAAGAAAAAGAAAAAAGAAAGAAAAGAAGAAGAAAGAAGAAGAAGAAAGAAGAAAGAAAAGAAGAAGAGAAAAGAAGAAAAAGAAGAAGGAAAGAGAAGAAAAAGAAGAAAGAAGGAAGAAGAAAGAAGAAGAAGAAAAAGAAGAAGAAAAGAAGAAAAAAAGAGAAGAAAAAAAAAGAAGAAAAGAAGAAAAAGAAAATGGAAAAAAAGAAAAGGAGAAAGAAGAAAGAAGAAGAAAAGAAGAAGAAGAAAGAAGAGAAAGAAGAGAAGAAGAAGAAGGAGAAGAAAAGAAAGGAAGAAGAAGAAAAGAAGAAAGAAGATTAGAAGAAGAAAAGAAGAGAAAGAAAAGAAGAAGAAAGGAAGAAGAAAAGAAGAAGAAAGAAGAAGAAGAAGAAGAAGAAGAAGAAGAAGAGAAGAAAAGAGAGAAAGAAGAGAAGAAGAAGAAGAAAAAGAAGAAGGAAGAAGAGAAGAAGAAAAGTAAGAAGAAAAAGAAGAAAGAAGAGAAGAAAGAAGAAAGGAAGAAGAAAGAAGAAGAATAGAAGAAGAGAAGAAGAAGAAAGAAGAAGAAGAGAAAAAGAAGAGAAGAAGAAAAAAAGAAGAAGAAGAAAAAGAAGAAGAAGAAGAAGGAGAAAAGAGAAAAAAGAGAAAGAAAGAAGAAAGGAAGAAGAGAAAAAGAGAAAGAGAAAGTAGAAGAAAAAAGAAGAAGAAAAAAGAAAAGAAGAAGGAGAAGAAGAAGAAGAAGTAAGAAGAAGAAAGAAAAGAGAAAGAAAAAGAAAAGAGAGAAAGAAGAAGAAGAAGGAAAAAAAAGAGAAAAAAAAAGGAAAAGAAGAAGAAGAAAGAAAGAAAAAAAAAAAAAAAAAAAAAAAAAAAAAAAAAAAAAAAAAAAAAAAAAAAAAAAAAAAAAAAAAAAAAAAAAAAAAAAAAAAAAAAAAAAAAAAAAAAAAAAAAAAAAAAAAAAAAAAAAAAAAAAAAAAAAAAAAAAAAAAAAAAAAAAAAAAAAAAAAAAAAAAAAAAAAAAAAAAAAAAAAAAAAAAAAAAAAAAAAAAAAAAAAAAAAAAAAAAAAAAAAAAAAAAAAAGGAAAAGAAAAAGAAGAAGGAAAGAAAAGAAAAAGAAAGAAGAAGAAGAAGAAGAGAAAAAGGAGAAAGAAGAAAGAAAGGAAGAGAAGGGAAAAGAGAAAAGAGAAGAAAGAAGAAGAGGAAGAAAGAGAAGAAGAAGAAGAAAGAAAGAGAAAAGAAGAAGAAGAAAAGAAAAAGAAGAAAGAAGGAGAAGAAAAGAAAGAAAAGAGAAAAGAAGAGAAAGAAGAAGAAAGGAAAGAAGAAAAGAGAAAGAAGAAGAAAGAGAAGAAGAAGAAGAAAGAAGAGAGAAGAAGAAAGGAAAAAGAAAGAAGAGAAAGAAGAAGAAGGAAGAGAAGAAAGAAGAAAGAAAGAAGAGAATAAAGGAAGAAAAGAAGAAAGAAGAAGAAAGAAGAAGAAGAAGAAGAGGAAAGAAGAAGAAGAAGAAGAAGAATTGTGAAGAAGAATTGTGAAGAAGAAGAAGAAGAATTGTGAAGAAGAAGAAGAAGAATTGTGAAGAAGAAGAAGAAGAAGAGAAGAAGAAGAAGAAGAAGAAGAAGAAGAAGAAGAAGAAGAAGAAGAAGAAGAAGAAGAGAAGAAGAAGAAGAATTTGAAGAAGAAGAAGAAGAAGAATTTGAAGAAGAAGAAGAAGAATTGTGAAGAAGAAGAAGAAGAAGAAGAAGAAGAAGAAGAATTTTGAAGAAGAAGAAGAAGAAGAGAAGAAGAAAGAGAAGAAGAAGAAGAAGAAGAAGAAGAAGAAGAAGAAGAAGAAGAAGAAGAGAAGAAGAAGAAGAAGAAGCATTGTGAAGAAGAAGAATTGTGAAGAAGAAGAAGAATTGTGAAGAAGAAGAAGAAGAAGAAGAAGCATTGTGAAGAAGAAGAAGAAGAAGAAGAAGAAGAAGGAAGAAGAAGAAGAAGAAGAAGAAGAGAAGAAGAAGAAGAAGAAAGAAAGAAGAAGAAGAAGAAGAAGAAGCATTGTGAAGAAGAAGAAGAAGAAGAAGAAGAAGAAGAAGAAGAAGAAGAAGAAGAAGAAGAAGGAAGGAAGAAGAGAAGAAGAAGAAGAAGAAGAAAGCATTGTGAAGAAGAAGAAGAAGAAGAAGAAGAAGAGAAGAAGAAGAGAAGAAGAAGAAGAAGAAGAAGAAAGAAGAAGAAGAAGAAGAAGAAGAAGAAGAAGAAGAAGAAGAAGAAGCATTGTGAAGAAGAAGAAGAAGAAGAAGAAGAAGAAGAAGAAGAAGAAGAAGAAGAAGAAGAAGAAGAAGAAGAAGAAGAGAAGAGAAGAAGAAGAAGAAGAAGGAAGAAGAAGAAAGAAGAAGAAGAGAAGAAGAAGAAGAAGAAGAAGAAGAAGGAAGAAGAAGAAGAAGAAGAAGAAGAAGAAGCATTGTGAAGAAGAAGAAGAAGAAGAAGCATTGTGAAGAAGAAGAAGAAGAAGAAGAAGAGAAGAAGAAGAAGAAGAAGAAGAAGAAGAAGAAGAAGAAGAAGAAGAAGAAGAAGAAGAAGAAGAAGAAGACATTGTGAAGAAGAAGAAGAAGAAGAAGAAGAAGAAGAAGAAGAAGAAGAAGAAGAAGAAGAAGAAGAAGAAGAAGAAGAAGAAGAAGAAGAGAAGAAGAAGAACAAGAACAACAACAAGAACAACAACAAGAAGAACAAGAAGAAGAACAAGAAGAACAAGAAGAACAAGAAGAGTTATTTAGGAAAACAGAGGGGAAAGTGGCCAAAATTAAAGGTGGTGTGCAGCCGAAACTCCCCCTGTCTAGTGGAAGAGCTTTGGCTGGAAGAGACGGGGAGGAGATTGCTCCTTTCTCTGTAGCCTGTCCTCCATTTCTTGTTGGCTGGTGGAAAGGGAATCAGCTTTGGCAGATGGTCCGAACAGCTTGATCTTTTGTTGTTGGGTTTTTTTTTCACTTTTCTTTGGGGGGTCACTCTTTGGCTAGAGGTAGCTCTGAAGTTCCCCAATGGTGAGATTTTTGGAGTGTACTTATCATGATGATTTGTGTGCACCATGAAGGTACCCGCATTCCTGTAGCCGCATTTCCTTATGCTGGGTATGTTCGTGTTTCCGTTACCCAAAACCTTCACGTAACCCCAAACCCAAAACCTTCACGTAACCCAAAACCCCAAATCTTCACGTAACTCAAAACCAAAAACCTTCACGTAACCCAAAACCAATACCTTCACATAATTAACGCAAAATCTTCAGTTATCCCCCCATGGTCCACGGGACTACGGGACAGGTGAAGGTGAAGGTGAATCCACTGTACGCTGGTATGTTGTTGTAGCTGTTGTGCATTCCCCAGCTTAACACTCTGGGGGTCACCCAGAATGTGCACTCTGACTCACTCATCCCACCTGGGAATCACTGTGAGATTGAATTTACACACTGAATGAGAAGTTTGCTCGTACGACTGTTTTCAAGTACCTCGCCATATAAGCAGCCATACTCCAACTTCAGAGGATTTTTTTCCTTTTAAGAAGAGTGCAGGTTGTTATGTTAAGAGCTTATCATGGCTGAAGGTAATCTCAAAACAACATTTTACAACATAACAACATTTTAGTATCGGCCTTAGCAATTAGCTGACATCAATAACCGACAACGCTTTTGGCCTGGGCGAAGAAGGCTGGTATGAATGACGGCCGGCATATTTAACGTGCATATTTGATTTCCTGCATGTGTTTATCATGCACAAAGGGAATTAAAGTATTGGCAGACCTGCACTTGAACCCTGAAGTTGATGTGGGAGATAGAAGGTAGCTGAATCACCACACACGCATGTTTTCTTTAAAAACAAAATTAAATGTTATCATGTGTTCCGACTGGCACGGAAAGGACCTGTACTCTTCCAAAAGGTGAAACATGCTTTTAGCGTTTTTGTAAG
>CM060341.1:22906926-22909426 GCA_030674155.1 Stramonita haemastoma | reverse complement strand
CTCTCTCTCTCTCTCTCTCTCTCTCTCTCTCTCTCTCTCTCTCTCTCTCTCTCTCTCTCTCTCTCTCTCTGTGAAGAAATCAGCTTTGGCAGACGGTCTGTGTACAGTTGGATTTTTTTTATAGTGGCTTCAGATTGATCCTCAGTCTTTGCATTACAGCCTTGGCGGGGAGAAGGAATAGTATTAGAAAATACACTGTAAAAAGGGAGAGAAGTGACTGCTGTTTGGGGAGAGCATCTCAGCTGTTGATAAGAAGCGTTGCCCTCCGTGTGGAGGCCAGTAACCTGTCAGTACAAAATAGCATCCCCACCTCCTGGAAATACTGTGCAAGCAATTCCATCTTTTCTAACCCTCTCTGTGTTTCTGCCTGTTCCTTTTTTTTCCTGCCTTACATTTCCCAGAGAGACTTACAAGATAACAGTTTTCTCCCATGCTGAAGTCAGATGCCTGGGCCAGACTTGTCAGGCGCTTAATGACAGTGCAATGCATTGTTTTGCTCATATGACAGAAAACAGTAAATGCTTTCTGAGTTTTTAAGAACGAAGAAGAAGAAAAAGATGATGATGATGATGATGATGATGATGATGATGATGATGATGATGATGATGATGATGATGATGATGATAAGAAAAACGTTGCACGTGCGTGCGTGTGTGTATGTTTTAGAGAGCGCGAACACGTAGACGTGCATGTGTGCGCATGAGTTAGTGTGTGTACTCGGTTTTACTTTTTCTGTTGTTTTTTTGTTGTTGTTGTTTTGCTTGAGGGACCAGTGACATTAAACAGATGTGAAACAGATATTAACATTCAGCGATACCTAAGGCAAGTTATTCTCTGCATCAAGATGCAAGGCCAGATATGTATACTTACTTGTACATTGTGGGGAAGAACATCAGAGTGACTGCTGAACTTCATAGGCCTTCAGTCCGGGGCGAAAGGAGAAAAAAGTTGTGTGATGTTACACAGGCTATAAAAGTTCCAAATACAGCCTGAAAATAGAGACAGATAGAAAAACACATATTTACATGTATTTGCGCACTCACGCACGCACGCACGCACGCACGCACCCCCCCCCCCACACACACACACACACCACGCACGCACGCCACACAACACACACACACACGCACGCACACACACACACACACACACACACACACACACACAACTAATACTTATTATACTTGGGAATCACAGTGAATGATAAATTGTTTTGCGTCTACAGCTGTTTTCAAACTGCCTCACAATAGAGGTAGCCATACTTTGATTTCAGACGTTTTTTTTCCCTCCTGTTTAGTTTATTGTCATGTTTTGTTTTGTTTTTGTAGCTTAAGGTTATCAGTTTTGTTTTGTTTGTATATGCTTTCATTCTTCTTCTTGGTCGAACGCACAGACAGCGACTATTGTTGTCTGTCTTATAGAGCAGACAGCGACTATTGTTGTCTGTCTTATAGAGCAGACAGCGACTATTGTTGTCTGTCATGGAGCAGACAGCGACTATTGTTGTCTGTCTCATAGAGCAGACAGCGACTATTGTTGTCTGTCATGGAGCAGACAGCGACTATTGTTGTCTGTCTTATAGAGCAGACAGCGACTATTGTTGTCTGTCATGGAGCAGACAGCGACTATTGTTGTCTGTCTTATAGAGCAGACAGCGACTATTGTTGTCTGTCTTATAGAGCAGACAGCGACTATTGTTGTCTGTCTTATAGAGCAGACAGCGACTATTGTTGTCTGTCTTATAGAGCAGACAGCGACTATTGTTGTCTGTCATGGAGCAGACAGCGACTATTGTTGTCTGTCATGGAGCAGACAGCGACTATTGTTGTCTGTCATGGAGCAGACAGCGACTATTGTTGTCTGTCATGGAGCAGACAGCGACTATTGTTGTCTGTCATGGAGCAGACAGCGACTATTGTTGTCTGTCTTATGGAGCAGACAGCGACTATTGTTGTCTGTCTTATGGAGCAGACAGCGACTATTGTCTGTCATGGAGCAGACAGCGACTATTGTTGTCTGTCATGGAGCAGACAGCGACTATTGTTGTCTGTCTTATAGAGCAGACAGCGACTATTGTTGTCTGTCTTATGGAGCGAAATGTGTTGCGCTATCGTTAAGCGCCAGCCAAGTCAGTCCCAGCACATCCGACTTTGGCATGTGAGAGAACTGTTATGTTTGAAGTCTTTGCGGGGAGAAAAGGCAGGCAAACCAGTATTTCAACAATGATCAGTATCAAAAGTTTTTATCCTCCCTCCTTCTGCCACTCCTTTTTTCTGCACTTTATCCCTGTCTTTCTTCCACACATCCTACGGGAGCCATAATAACAGCGTCATGCGTTGACACATACCGATGTCCTTTTCCCACGCTGGTGGGGGCCATGCACACCTAGTGGCCAAAGTAGGCGTCATTTACATCCCTATCAGATTTAGCCAGCCCCAAGGACTTTTTCAGTACGGTGACAATTCGGCGGTTTTACCTCAGTGTGTGCGTGCGTGCGTGC
>CM060341.1:22876926-22904426 GCA_030674155.1 Stramonita haemastoma | reverse complement strand
ACAACACACACACGTACATATACACACACACGCGCGGGGGGGGGGGGGGGGGGACTAGATGTTTAAAAAAAAAAGCATATGAATGCTTATTCTATTATCCTCGAAATAAAAGGATAAATAAGTAAATAAATGAAGAAAGAAACAAATAAATAAATAATTATATAATACATTAAATAAAATGAAACAAAACACACACGCGCGCATGTGCGCATGTGCGCGCGCACGCACAAACGCACACTCACACGTGTGTGTGTGTGTGGGGGGGGGGAGTTGGAGTCCCAGGGCGGCTCGGGGCTGTATATGGCAACGTTCTGGTGGCTCCTGCGACGGTACTGGAACCATTCGTATCGGTCATTGCCTTTCCAATGGATCATTCCAGTGGCGTAGAGAGGGGTGGTCTGCTGCATGGGTAACAGCTTGCTTCAGCTTGCTTCTTACTTACCCAGGCTTTGCGCTCTAAAGACTAGAATGCAACTCCATAGTCTTCCAAGACTGATGAGTGCCTAATAATATATATATATATAAACTTCAGTCTGTGACGTGCCACTGCGTTCACTTTGCAATTTACACCACACAATATTGCAGTTAGTGTCACACACACGCGCGCGTGCATACGCAAACATACATACATACATACATACATACATACATACATACATACATACATACATACATACAATACAATACATACATACATACATACATACATACATACATACATACATACGATAACTCAACACACACACACACCACACACACACACACACACACACACCACACACACACACACAACACACACACACACGCACACACATACACACACACTAACTCCCAACACACAAACACAGACACGCACCACACACAACACACACACACACACCACACACAACACACACACACGACACACACACACACACACAACACACACACACACCACAACCAACACACCACACCAGCACACACACACACACAGAGAACAATGTTAGCCTATCTCAAACATTGTCTATCTCACACCACATCCACAGAAAGCTTCTCATTGGATAACACCATTAGAGGTACAAAATGGCTGACGTGATATATAAGAACCCAACAGATTCGTTTCATAGAGTGCACAGCTTGCAACTTTGCTACAGCCGCAGGGATTTGCAAAGCAGAATCTTCAGTTGACATCCGACTGTTGGAACAACCTGGCTGCTTATTCGGTAAGTTTTCATTGCAGAGAAAACCCAGCTGGTGAAAAATAGTGCCAGTGGCACCAGCACTGGCATTATCATGGACAGCAAGAAAATTGAGAGCGTCCATAGCTTGAAGTAGTAGAAGCTATAGCATTTTATGAAGAATCAAAACCTGACGTTCTCACCAGGATAGCCCAGACAGCAGCTGCAATGACCAAACTAAAAGTCCTCTGGAACGAGCTGAACATCGGCGTCAGCTTCAAGGTCGGACTGATGCGTTCCCTGATTATGTCCGTCATTACATATGCATGCAAAACGAGGACCACCACAGATCGTAAAACCCCCACAATTTATTCACTAGATGCCGCTGCAGAGATTCAAACCCAAAACTTTACAGACTCATGGGGGCGGATTGGGGGGGGGGGGGGAGGGGAAGCCATGCGCTCAAGCCATTCAGCTATAGTGTGGGTCATATCAGCCAGAAACCCACAGTCCAAAAGATGTGTGCACACCTCCATGTATCAGTTTAGCCTAGAATACTTCATGTTTCTTGTTTGTGTTTTTATTTAGTTGACTAGAGTTGAGCTGACTCAATAACAACATTTTCTATTACATTTTGACCGTGTATAGAATAACGAAATCCCCCACTGAGATGCTGGGAGCCTATCAGGATAAATAGCACCCCCCCCCCCCCCCCCCCCGTTCTAAAAATGCTGTTCTAAGAATTTCCCTCTAGCTCTTTCTGTCCCTCTCTTTGTTTCTGCCTTGTTCCTTTCTCCTTCCTGTCACCTCCTTGTCTTTTTCTGACTTTTTTAGTCCATTCTTTTGCTTCTTTTCCAGAAAGGCTTAAAAGATAACAATTCTCTCCCATGCAGATGTCGGAGGCGTTAGGTGTGACTTGTCAGGCGTTTACAGCAGCTCAAGCAAGGCATTCTCGCTCACATGACAGACACAATTAGTTGCTATCTGAGCGTTCGAAGAGATCGAAGAACTGCGAAGAAGAATTGCGATGAAGAAGAATTGGAAGAAGAAGAAGAAGAAGAAGAAGAAGAAGAAGAAGAAGAAGAAGAAGAAGAAGAAAGAGAAGAAGAATGAAGAAGAAGAAGAAGAAGAAGAAGAAGAAGGAAGAAGAAGAAGAGAAGAAGAAGAAGAAGAAGAAGAAGAAGAAGAAGAAGAAGAAGAAGAAGAAGAAGAAGAAGAAGAAGAAGAAGAATTGGAAGAAAGAAGAAGAAGAAGAGAGAAGAAGAAGAAGAAGAAGAAGAAGAAGAAGAAGAATTGCGAAGAAGAAGAAGAGAGAATTGCGAAGAAGAAGAAGAATTGCGAAGAAGAAGAAGAATTGCGAAGAAGAAGAAGAAGAAGAAGAAGAAGAAGAAGAAGAAGAAGAGAGAAGAGAAGAAGAAACAACAACAACAACAACAACAACAACAACAACAACAACAACAACAACAACAACAACAACCATAGCAACAAACTTTTGTATTCGTCCATTTTATGTTCTTCACATTTTCTGTCTCTTACTGATGATTAGCTAAAGCTTATTTACTGAAAGCCTGTTTTTGTGCTGTTGTATTTTTGGGCAGTGGAGGGGGATGTAGAAAGGTTTTTTGTTATTTGAGCTATTTCTTGACTTCAAGTAAAACATTTTTTTTTAAGTAACCGAAATTTCATGATCTCATAATTATCTTCTGTTACAGAAACACCCAAGGAAAAAAAGACAGCCAACACAGTCATCCACCCTGACTATCTACCCCAGAAAGATCAACAGCACAATAAAAAAAACCCATAAAAAACATGCTCCTTCCCAAGCTGAAATTTCTTCTTTTGTTTTGTACGCTACCTTTCCCAGGCAGCCAGTGGAGTGTGCAGAATGACTTGGGGAACGTGGCGGAGTTTCTGTATGAACACTGTGTGCATTTCGCCTCCTTTGTACCGCCAATCTGTGGAGAAAATCCTCTGGGGACGGAATGTTGTAGCTTGTTTACCATCGTGGGGTTTTGCAGGTGACTGGGCCAGAGGAGAGAGAGAGAGAGAGAGAGAGAGAGAGAGAGAGAGAGAGAGAGAGAGAGAGAGAGAGAGAGAGAGAGAGAGAGAGAGAGAGTAGTAGTAGTAGTAGTAGTAGTAGTAGTAGTAGTAGTAGTAGTAGTAGTAGTGAGTTAGTAGTAGTAGTAGTGAAAGAGTAGTACTATCATCACCATTATCGTCATCATCATTATTGTTGTTGGTTTTGTTGTTGTTGTTGTTGTTGATCTTCTTCTTCTTCTTCTTCTTCTTCTTCTTCTTCTTCTTCTTCTTCTTCATTATCATCATCATCATCAGCAGCAGCAGCAGCAGCAGCAGCAGTAGTAGTAGTAGTAGTAGTAGTAGTAGTAGTAGTAGTAGTAGTAGTAGTAGTAGTAGTAGTAGTGTTATTGTTGTCATATCATCATCATCATCATCATCATCATCATCATCATCATCATCAATATCGTCATCATCATCATTATCACCATCCCCCTCTCCGCCCTCCTCCTCCTCCTCACACTAATCATGCCCCAAACCCTCTCCCCCCCTTTTGCCCACAGCCCATCCTGTTCCCCACAAGGCGCTGCGGCAATGCTGCACCTGCAGTCTCTGCTGTACAGTGTGGAGCTGTGTGCGGCGCTCAGGAGCACCCAGCAGAGGCTGTGTCCGGATCCGCTGACAGCCAGCCAGCAGTGCCACAGCCTCTCCTGCCTCACCAACATGATGTGCTACCCCTACTATGACTGTAAGTCTGTTTGTGCTCACAACAGCCCCCCCCCCCCAACTCCAGCTAAGATTTTAAGTTGTGTTGAGTGTGGTTACCACAGTGGGTGGGTGGGTGAGTGTTATTCGCCTTGACTTCAGTACCGTCTCCACCTGTCCACTCAGCTGTCAATGGGTGCCTACATTCTGTAGGGACAGGGAAAGTAAATACAAGTCACACATTACTGTTAGATTCTGACACTGTTCTTTCTATTTTTATAGTTATATCACTCTTGCATTCTAACTGCACGTACTAAGGTATTCACAGACAAACTTTTTGTGTGAAAGGCTAACATCTAAATCCAAAACTCATGTGATTTGGGCACAAATTTGGTCGGTTTGAATTTGTTGTATTTTTCAGAAAAATCTGTACCACCTCAGTTATTAGTCGCCTGCTAGCTGCCTAACCGCAGTATGCATGCGTGGGGTCAACACTGTAGGAACACAAGCAATCCTCATTTGATGGTCATTTACAACTTTGTCGTGACTACCTAGTATTGCTCTATGTCCTCGATCCCAAAACTATGTACACAGTGCATTTTTTCATACTTAAAAAACCTTTGAAAATCACCAGAAAGTGTTTCTAATTCGACTAGCACTCTATAGAAGATACTATACGAACCGCAAGCTTAAACAGGAGTGTAAGGTAAGTCTGTGCTCAGAGTACTAGCTTTTCCCCAAGCTAAAGTTCAGCAGCAATGAGTGTGGTTATCAAGTGAATGATTGACGTTTGCGCGCCTTGGCTTCAGTATAATCCCCCAGTTCACCCAGCTGTAAATGGGTAGCTGCCCTCTTTAGGGTCAGGAAAAGTGAAGCAGAGGAAATGGGCGCCGCCCTAAATATGTTGGTAACGTCTGGAGAAGCTGAGGTCTCTGATGCCTCGTTCCCTCCCCTACGACCACATAGGTCATGGGGCATCTTGACCTTGACCTTTTTTAAAGTCAGTGGTGGTTGTCATTTTAGTCATCGTTGTTGTAGTTTTGGTTGGCTTTTCTTTGTTTGGGGGATTTTAGTTGTTTGCTTTTCTTTGTCCCTCCCCTCTCCCCCCCCCTCCCCCTGGGGAGGCCATGGACCTATCAGTATAAATAGCATCCCTGTCTTCTGGAAATTATGTTCAATTTCTTTTAACGTCTTTTCACAAATTGTGATATTAGACGGAAATTATGTGCTAGAAACCCGCTCTTTTCTATCCCTCTCTTTGTTTTTGCCTTATTCCTTATTCTTCTTGTCACCCCCTTCCTTGTCTATCTTCTGCCTCCTTGGTTCACTCTCCTGCCTTTTTTTTCAGACAGACTTAAAATGTAATAGTTCTCTCCCATGCCTAAGGCGGATGCACTGGGCCTGACTTGTCAGGGGCTAAGCGGCAGTGCAACGCTTTTTCGCTCCTATGTCAGACAATAGTCATTGCTGTCTGAGTGTTCGAAGAACAAGATGAAGCACAAGTCTGCCTTTGCTCGAGTTGGCTGGTTTGCTGTTCGATTAATGGGTTGCCTATTTGACTGGTCGATTGGGGGTTGGTTAGTATTTTAGTTGGTTGGTAAGTTGGTTAGTTAGTTGGTTGGTTGGTTAGTAGGTTGGTTAATTGGTTGGCTTGTAGGTTGGATGGTTGATTACTGTATGAGTTAATTGGGTCGATGCTTGGCTGTTTGGTTGGTTGGTTGGTTGGTTGGCTAGTTGATTGGCCTACTAACCGTGGTAGGTTGACTGGTTGGCTTGTTGGGTGTTGGTGGATTGGTGGGTTGGCTGACTGCTTGTTTGATTAGTTGATTTGGGAAAAAATCAACCTTTTATGCTATGAGCAGTTATTCTACTTTCCCCATGCGGCTTAAGATGATAACATGATATCCAAAGAGATTCACGTGGGCTACTTCCGCTACCTCGAAAAGTCAACTAGGTCATAGGGGTCATAACGGTCAGGGGTCATGCACCTGCAACACTTTGAGATCACAAAGGACATGGAATAGGAAACGTATACTTTGAAGTGGAGAGAGAGAGAGAGACAGAGAGACAGAGAGACAGAGAGAGACAGAGATAGAGACAGAGAGACAGAGAGACAGAGAGAGACAGAGACAGAGAGACAGAGACAGAGAGAGAGTGAACCAATGGAGTATATACCTGTATGACTTATTGGTTGGGAATTTCTTTCTGCCTTGAAGAAGTTTCTGTTTTTTATTGGGAGGGGGGTGTCTAGTTATGGGATAAGATCGTGGGATTTCTTTTATCTGTTTAGACATTTGCCCTGCATGCTTTGTCTCTCTGTCTGTCTCTGTTTGTTTGTGTGTCTATCTCTGTGTGTGTCTTTCTGTTGTCTGTCTGTGTGTCTGTCTGTGTGTCTGTTTTCTCTCTCTCTCTCTCTCTCTCTCTCTCTCTCTCTCTCTCTCTCTCTCTCTCTCTCTCTCTCTCTCTCTCTCTCTCTCTCTCTCCTCTCTCACTCACTCTCTCTCTCTCTCTCTCTCTCTCTCTCTCTCACAAAAAAATCAAAATCTGGCTGTGAAGAGGTGGGGCGTGTTTTGATTGCTCTCCATATTGTGCCGGATTGTGAGTGCTATATGACAGATATCCTTATGATTTTTTGCATACGTCTTCATCAACGGTATGTGAATGCAAAGATGTAAATTGATTGTTCCTGAAAATAGTATATTGATTGTTATTATCGTCTGATGTATCGATATGAAACAAAGAACAACTTATTTAGTTGATGTGTGTTCACAAATATCTACTGTTTTGAATCGGACAAATGCGTTGAGTGCACGTGCAGTTAAACAACCTGTGTGAATAGTGGAGTTTGTTTGTTGACACTGTGCCAAGCAGGTGAGGTGAACATTATGTATTCACGTTGACCTCCCTTTGGTCCCCTGTCCAGGTCAGCATGCATAACTAATGACTGCAAGCACTGTAACTGTTTACGAACTGTGATGTCATAGACCAAGGTTATGACTACCACCCCACCTCTGCCAGATAATAAACTGCAGCCCACTTTGGACTGTCTACAAAAGACATTTTCCTGCACAGGAAAAGAAATCCTTACTTGGAGAAACTGCCTTTTTTATCGTTATACTGCCATTACCAATGACCTAATCCACATTCAGAAAGATGACTATGATAATAAAGATAACGTCCTTTCCCCATCTCTGTGGATTGATGAACCTTCATGCTTGGCAAAGTCAGTTGTGCGCATTTTTTTTCAGGGATCAAAACGTATAACTCTTTCCCTGTATTTTACATGTCAAAGCACAGGAACTCTGTTGTGCCAGGGTGTTGATTGTGAAAACTGGGACAAAAAAGAATTTGAAGTTCTGAAAGACTTTGTGACAGAGTATTCCAGAAACCCAGATTTGCAGAACCTGAAGAAAGCTCTGCTTTCAGTGCCATTTACCTTTTTAAAAGATGAAGACAAGAACATTGTGTTGTCCACTCCCAGTGAAGATATCAGTGCAACTGCTGTTCTACCTTTGGCATCTTCTTTTCCACCATCAAACCAGTGGTACTTTGATGAAGACATTTTGGAAGCGCACAGAAATGATGCTTCCTATGCATCGCCTTTATTACAACCCTTACAAACAATGACAACTAACTCAAGTGAGACTGACAATGTGTCTAGCCATGATGACAAACAATGTGCTTCCAACTTATCAGAAACTCCAACTTCTACTAGTTGCGTGGGAAAAAGTCAAAAAGTAACTTTAAAAGACACTCCAAAAGCAATCAAATCAGTAAAGAAATATCGGAGGCGAACACTGTGTCCTTCTCTACATAACAACAAGACTGTATCCGACAAACTAGGAAACATTGAATCAACCCTAGAACTTATTCTTAGTAATCAGTCTGACTTAGCATCTAATTTCCTTATAAATCAGGAAGATTCAAAAGTTTCACTAAAAAAAGGAACTTAAGCATCATATTGACCTCAGGGAAGAATCCTTAGGGTCTATGATTGCTGATTTAAAGGCTAGCGTTAATAACTTAAACACAGCCTTTAACAGCCTGGCAAAAGAAACTCAATCTCTGAAAACATGTCTGGGTTCTCTTTCCTCCCAGTTAAAACAAACAAAGCAAAAGCCATGTGTACTAAAGGATGTTTTCACTCAATGTGAACCTTCTGACATGTGTGACATTGATAAAGGCACCAAGGTTGAAGAGAACCTGGTGCATGTCCCCAGTCACTCTCCATGCCCGCCATCACATGCACACTCCACAGTGACTGACAACATTCCCAACCATTCTACTGACTCTCATGTTGACTGTGACAACAATGACAAACAATGTGATGAGGTCATCAATGTGTCTGTCAGCAACCGATTTCAGACTCTGTCAGATCTAAATCAGGGGCCAGATCTTTCAGAGAGCAGTAAAACCCATTCCCTTTCACAAAAGGAAAAGCCTGCCTCATCTAAACAAACTGATTCAGCCCAGAATGAAATTTCATTGACCAAAACAGAAGTAGAACAAACTGCTAAGCAGATACTAGATAAACTGAACATCCCTGCCGAGGCTTCATCTGTTTTGATAGGAGACTCTGTGATCAGACATATCAACCCAAAAAGACTGGATAACCAGAGTAACTCTCTATATAAAATATGCATTCCAGGACTATCTGTATTAGACATTATTAATTGGCTGCAAGATCTAGCTAAACATGAACAGGTAAAAACCCTTATCATACATACAGGAATAAATGATTGTCCAAGAGGACCCATGTCCACTCAAAATTGGACCAAGCTTATATCTTGAGCAAAACATGTTTCCCTGCAGCTTGTATAGTTCTCAGTTCCATTCTTCCTGCCCGTGGTAGACACCATCTAAACAATACCATAGCACCATCTAATATAAATATGCACACAGCCTGCACTAACATGCAGATAGACATGATTGACAATCATGGAAGTTTTCTCACTGTAAATGGTGCCCCACGTCAGGCTTTATACAAAGATGCCATTCACCCCAGTCCAAAGGGAACAGCCCGCCTAGCAATTAATTTTAAACAATTTCTCCCCCAGACTCCCCATTCACGTTACTCAAAACCCTCAGACAATATAGTACAGGCTATTGGCAAGAGATATGATTCACGTATTCAGCCTATTTCAGATAACTCCTGGATCACCAAACAAAATTTTGGTTCAGTCCCCAGGTCTTTATCCAAACCTGTAAAGGATGGAAGAATACAGGGGAAGCCACTCCTGTCTGTCAGTGAATTTCCACCATTACCATTGGTAGAGAATCGCCGGGTGGTTCAGAACAATACTGATCATCCTGGTGATTCTCTCCATGGATCCCGTCATCAAGAATCCACCAGGAATGTATCATTCCTGGATGGAAACAATCAGCCTCAGACTGGTGGACTGCAGTCATCTGTTCCATGTCCACCTCCATTCTCCTACCCAGACTATAGGATTCCCAGTGCCCCTCATCCCAGATTCCCCTTCTCACATCACTACCCTCGTCAGGATGCACAAAATGCAGACTTCAGTCAGAGACAGTCCAACTTTCCTATGGGCTCTGCTTCCCTTGGGTTTAATCCCCCAAACATGCATAGCCCGCTCTCACAAAGCTGGACCCCAACCATCCCTGCTGGTCAGTGTGCACAGCAACTTATGCAGCTTGCCTCACAGCTGGTAGCCCAACATGACCAAAGGCAGTGGATATGGTGATTTGGTGATCCAGTTTAGAATTTTATGATGCTTTAGAACATTTTCTTATTCACTTATTAAATTAGTATGCAGGCGTGTGGAGGTGTGTGTGTGTGTGTGTGTGTGTGTGTGTGAGTGTGTGTGTGTGTGTTGTGCTATGGTTGTTATGCAGGACACATGACCGAGTGGACAAGGGGACTGAAGATTTTGAATTGCATTTTTGTTCTGCACGGTATTTTCCCTACCACTACGTTCATTTGAGGTGGTATACCGGTTTTGTTTGTTTCATTTCTTGCTTGTAATCACATTGATTTACTTTGGATTTGTGCTGTTCACAGCATTTACCATTGCATTTCTTGACTATTTGTTCATCCAGTTAGTTGGATTACTTTTTCTTCAGTAAATTTTTTACCAGTTGTTTTCCTCGTGTGTAAATGTTTAAAGTTAAAGTGTGTAGTTACTATGTTAGTATAGTTAAATAGATAAGTTTATTAATTGTATGTGTGTTTCCAATTATTTGTCATTTTGATTTTTGACTGATTGTTTGCAGTATAATGGCAAATAATTTCAAAGTGGAGAAGTGGTTGTCCAAATTTGGTTTTAAAGTAGGATATCTAAATATATGCCACCTATTAAACAAAATATCTGACATGCACCCCATTATTACTAACGAAAATGATTGCTTTCATGTTTTTGGTTTTTCTGAAACTAGATTGTCAGAAAAAGTATCAAATAATGTTGTATCAATTCCTGGATACAATATCATCAGAAGAGATGCCAAAGCCACTCTTGAAACAGGACTAGTAGTATATGTACACCAATCAGTTAGTTATAAACAGATCAGCCATTTTGACAAATATGGTATTGAATGTATATGGATTCAGATTAATTTAAAAGGGACTAAACCAATGTTAATTGGTTTCTTTTACAGAAACCCAGACGAACGAGTTGAATGGTTTGATCGTTTTGAACTCCTGATGGATGACGTATCAAGCCATTCAACAGAACTAATTTTACTTGGTGACTTTAATATTGATTTACATAAACCCCACAACAAATGGAAAAGCATTTATGAATCATATAGTCTATCACAATTAATTAACACCTCAACAAGAAAAGTGTCATCTTCTGAAACATTGATTGATCACATTTATGCAACTAATCCATCTAATATAATAGAAACATCTGTACCTATATTTGGGCTCAGTGATCACTTTCCGATTTGTTTAACTTGGTCAAAAAAGGGTTCTAAAATTCCCATTTGTAGGCACAAATGCATTTCTTTCCGAAGTTACAAATCGTTTGATACAGACAAATTTCTGTTTGATTTATGTATGGCCAATTTTTCAAAAGTTTATCAGTATAATGACCCTAAAGAGGC
Organism: Stramonita haemastoma; assembly: GCA_030674155.1. Classification (NCBI taxonomy): domain Eukaryota; kingdom Metazoa; phylum Mollusca; class Gastropoda; order Neogastropoda; family Muricidae; genus Stramonita; species Stramonita haemastoma. Next base: position 22,893,480 of record CM060341.1, on the reverse strand, counting down.
TCTTGATGTGTGGTACAAAACTTTTCTCTCTGTTTATAACAAGCATGCACCACTCAAAACAAAACGGGTCAAATTCAAAGAAAAGCCTCCATGGCTTTCTGATGAAATTAAAACAGCCATAGCTAAACGTGATTTCCTATTGAAAACAACAGGTAAGGATGACACCTTCAAAAAACAACGGAACAAGGTAACAGTATTAAAAAGAGCAGCAAAAAAGAAATATTTCAGTGAGCTCATTTCATCAAAAAAGGATGTTAAATCACTTTGGAAAGCCATAAACCAGTTATCTGGTAAACCTTTAATATCTATAGCCCCGTTATCAAACAACTTATCAGTTGAAGAAATGAATAAACATTTCTCTACTGTAGGAGAAAAAATTATTCCAGATGATTTTACTAATTGTAACAATTTACTTCTGTTGCAGGATTTTTGCAATTCCAAAAAATGTCAATCAAAGCTGAAATTTGGATTCATTGGTGTTCATGAGGTGTACAAGGAGCTGTGTTCATCAAAACAGTCAAAATCGCGGGGCTTGGATGACATTGACAGCAAAATTTTGAAAATTTCTGCACCCATAATATCTGAACACATTGCTTATATTTATAACCTTTGTATAGAAAAATCAAGCTTTCCTCAAGCGTTTAAAGATGCTAAAGTGCTACCACTTTATAAATCTGGTGATCCAAATGAACCCTCAAACTATAGACCAATTTCAATCCTGTCAACGTTATCTAAGCCACTCGAAAAACATCTTAAACACCACCTCTTATCCCATTTTACTAATTATAACTTGTTTCATGCAAATCAAAGTGGATTCAGAAAAGATCATTCATGCCATACTTTACTAACGAATCTTATAGAACAGTGGCATGAAAACATCAATAATGATATGTTTACTGGGACCATATTTGTTGATTTTGCTAAGGCTTTCGATACAATTGATCATGCTCTCTTATTAAGAAAATTACACATGTATGGTTTACACCCAGAATCAGTTGAACTTATATCCTCTTTCCTTATAAATAGAAGACAAGTAGTTTACCAGGACCGTCTCACATCCACTTTTATGCCAATTACCTATGGTGTTCCACAGGGATCTGTCCTAGGTCCCATTCTCTTTACAATTTATGTAAATGACTTGCCTTTAAGTGTATCAAATAAGTGTGAATTGTTTGCTGATGACACCACAGTTCATAATAAAGCTAAAGATGCCAGTGTTGTATGTACTGAATTACAAAAAGATATTGATAACGTTATTAGATGGTCTGAAATAAATCACATGGTTCTCCACCCTGAAAAGTCAAAATTCATGCTAGTTACAACAAGGCAAAAAAGACAAAATATAAAATCTCAACTACCAGATATTAAAATATATCACAAAAGTTTAGAAGAAGTGGATTCTCATAAATTGCTTGGTTTAAATATTGATAATCATCTGTCTTGGTCAAGTCATGCTTCTATTCTGTCTAAGAAGCTAGCCCAAAAAATTTTTCAGCTAAACAGAATAAAACATTTGCTAGATCAACATACTCGGAAGTTATTTTTTCATGCTTACATACAACCAGATATAGATTATGCCTCTACCTGTTGGGACTTAGCTAGTAAAAAATGCCTTAAGCGACTAGAGAGTTTATATAGACGTTCATTAAAAATTGTACTCCTTAAATCAACATCTTTGGAAGATGCAGATTACAAAGAACTTAACATTTTTCCTTTCAAATTACGATGTCGCTTTAACAAAGGTGTTTTTATGTACAAAATTATAAATAATCTTGCTCCAGAATATCTTTCTGAAAGATTTTTGATGAGAAATATTCGGGGCAAGAGTACTTTTTGTATCCCCCGTCCAAGAACGGATCTTTTCAAGACATCCCTCATCTATTCAGGTAGCAAAGAATGGGATGAAATTCCAGATAAAGTAAAACAGAAATCTAGTCTGTCTTCATTCAAAAAAGCTTATCATAAATATTTATTTGAAATGTTCTGAATGAAATATGATCTTGTCTTTCGTAAAGACCAAAGCATATATTTATATACTTATTTTGTTCATTGCCGGTTGTATTTCCAACTGTCTGGCCTTTATTGTGCTTTGTTTGTGTCGTATGTTGTGTGTGTGTGTGTGTGTGTGTGTGTGTGTGTGTGTGTGTGTGTGTGTGTGTGTGTGTGTGTGTGTGTGTGTGTGGTGTGACATTTTGATTTTTTGTACTTCCACTTCTTGCTATTATATCATTGAAGGGTTGCATTGTGTTATGTATGTAGAATTATTGTATTGCATAGATAAGGTCTTGGATTTTGTTGTTGTTGTTGTTTATTCATTTGTATATTCATGTTATTGTACGTGTGCGTGTGCGTGTGTGTGTGTGCGTGTGCGTGTGTGTGTGTGCGTGTGCGCGCGTGTATGTGTGTGCATTGAAATTTTAATTATCTTGAACTATTTTTTCCTTAATGCTATTAAATGGTGTACAGGGTGAGTGTTGTTCTGTTTGAGTAAAATTATTTGAATTTGTGATTAGAATGTCGTCTTGGATGGTATGTTTATTCCTATAGGCAGTCATATAAATTATATTATTTTATGAGTGTGATGAGAGAGTGAGAGGAGAGAGAGAGAGAGAGAGAGAGAGAGAGAGAGAAGAGAGAGATAGAGAGAGAGAGAGAGAGAGAGAGAGAGAGAGAGAGAGAGAGAGAGAGAGAGAGAGAGAGAGAGAGAGAGATAGAGGAAAAATCTGATTGTTTTGAACTTAGTTTCTCGCCTTTGTGTCATTGAAATAGTGTAGGGATGTGTTTTGTCTTGTTAGCGTAGAATAATTTGAATTTGTAATTTAGAGTGTGAAGTTGGATAAGACTAATACTAAGGGTTGTGACTTGGAATAGTGTATATTGAGATTTTGCTTGTGCCTGTAATTGTGAGTGTAGTTGGATAGTTGGTTACATAAATAACTAAGTAATTAAGCTTATCATTTGCTTTACTATATCTATATGTTATATAATTCTTATGATTGTTTGCCAATGGGTTTTGTTGTTGGTGGGTTTTTTGGGGTATTTTGTTTGTTTGTTTTTTTGTTTTTTTATGAGGACCTGGTGTAAAGAAGCCTCCGGCTTATCCATATTTCCTCAATAAAACATTCGAGTTCGAGTTCGAGTTCGAGTTCTCTCTCTCTCTCTCTCTCACTCTCCTCTCTCTCTCTCTCTCCTCTCCACTCTCTCTCTCTCTCTCTCTCACTCTCTCTCTCTCATCTATCTCTCTCTCTCTAGCTCGCTCTCTCTCTCTCTGTCTAGGTCTCTGTCAAGTCAAGTCAAAATGATCTTTATTGAGGGTAAAAGATTATGTTTACACAAATTTTTTTCAACCTGCCCTCACAAAATTTTTTAGAAAATTGACTTCTAAAACATTCAAAGACAAATATCAACCTTTGTTGAAAACAAGTAAAATAAATGAGGATTTCCTTCCAAACAAAATCTCACAAGATAAAACAAACCCAAGACAGTACAACATAAGCTCAAGTCATACAGACAATTAATAGAAATACGAAGTAACATGGGTATGAATAACGTGCAGCCAAATGTGAGGTAGTATGAACATAAAGGTGGACTTACAATTTGTCCATCAGACGTTTCTTCAAAAGTTTCTAAAACATTTGTTTTGGAGGAACTGATTTTAGAAAAGAAGGTAAATTATTCCACAATCTTCTTTCTGAATAAGCAAGGCTTGATTTATAGAGATTATTATGGGGCCTGGGCAGAAAAGTCTATGGTAGGTCTGTTTTTATTGACAGCAAATTTTTCCACAGTTTTCTTTGGGGCTTTTCTGTTTAATATATTGAACATACATAGATACTTGTTGAACTGCAGTCTGTCTTTAAGTGGAAGGATACCTGGTTCTTTGTAGTTGGTGGTGGTCAGTGTTTTATGATTCAATTGGATTAGTTTGACAGCTCTTTTATGTAGGCGGTTTATATGCTTTAGGTTTGTTTCACTTCCACTATCCCATAAGGTAGAAAGATAATTTATAAGAGATAGAATATGTGCATGAAAGAATAGTTTTCGTGATTTAGGAAGGAAGGTGACAGGATAGTTAAGACGTTCCCTGCCAACAAGTAAACCGTGAGGTTCTGGGTTCGATCCCAGCCTCGCCCTTTCTCCTCAGTTTGACGAAAAAAATGAACTGAATGTCAAAGTCATTCGGATGAGGCCCCGTGTGCGAACGCACGCAGAACATCTTGCGCACACGTTTAAACCCCGTTCCGCCTTTCGGAAGAGCAATGGATCATTCCAATGGCTTGGAGAGAGAGGAGGGGGCGTCTGCTGCATGGGTAATAGTTTGCCCTCCATACTTACTTACCAAGGCTTTGCGCTCTAAAGACTAGAGTGCAACTCCATAGTCTTCCGAGACTGATGGATGCCTACTACTACTACTACTACTACTACTACTACTACTACTACTACTACTACTACTACTACCGTAAAATCCCTAGCATACGCCCACCCACCCCTGTGCACTGATTTAGTGCAAAATTGGGGGGTGAGCGTTTGCTAGGGATAGACCCCTTTGCACAAAGTAATTTTTGTGCTCAACCCTGTAACTGAGTGATCCAGATACTGGAGGGATTCCAATTTGAAAGATACAGTGTAACACTGTCGCGGTATAATTGAGTGAATACAAACCCCGAAAGCAAGTAAGTTAGGTCGTGTGAAGGAAAATAGAAAAAAAGGGACTTTGAGGCAAAGAAGGCCAACGAGTTCCGTCACTTTCCGTTGTAGGTTCTTGTTTGGCAATACCCTGCCTTCAGATCTTTCATCTTCCAGATAATGCAGCACACCTTGGTCGACATGTTCAGATCTAACTGCTGGTCCTTTTGACAGTTTCTGTTTTTGTTTGTCTTTTCCGTACTGCTGTTCAAGTCTATCTCTGTTTTCACTCCATTCCCTGATCCTCTCCCTATCCACAGAAAATTCACGGGCACACTCCGAAACATTCCCACCTGCTTCGTTATCCAGATACTGGAGGGCTTCCAATTTGAAAGATACGGTGTAAGACTGTCGCTTTGGCATTTTGCAAAAATGGCACAGAGAGATTCAAGAACCAACTTCCGGCCATCAGGAAGTGTCTCAAAGTACCGGTAGGTCACTGACAGACAAAAGACGTCAGTGGAAAAAGCATGACGTAATTTTAAGTCACTTTGGTGGGAGTGAGAAGGGACAAAGAATTAAAAAAATAAATAAATAAAGGAAAGAAATACGAAAAGGTAAAGAAGGGGGAAAAGTTGACTTTAAGAACAGTCTGCACAAATTCTAGTGAAAGTGAGCATAGTCTCTTTGAAAAAAGCAAGGTGGGCGTTTGCTAGGTAGCTACCCCTGTGCACAATTTTTGGCCCAAAGTGGGGGGTGGGCGTTTGCTAGATGGTGGGCTTATGCTAGGGATTTTACGGTACTACTACTACTACTACTACTACTACTACTACTACTACTACTACTACTACTACTACTACTACTACTACTACTACTACTACTACTAGATTTAGAAAAAATTTTATTTTTCTAAGTTGATATGAGATTCGTTTTCCAAATGCGGCTATGTGATCTGACCAAGACAAATCATTGTCGATTACTGCACCTAGTACTTGTTGTGAGACTACTTCTTCAATTTGTTGTCCATGGATATTGGCGCGAATGGAGAACGCAATGTCTGTCTTTTTTTGCCGAGTGGTTATAAACATACATTTTGTTTTATTTGAATTAAGAGACATATGATTGAGTTCTGTCCATTCGATAAGTTTATCGATATCTGCCTGCATATCACTCACAAGCTGGTTTGGATCATGGTTGTTACATTGAATTGATTATCATCAGCAAACATTTGACATGAACAATGGATATGCAGAGGTACGTCATAAATATAAATAGAGAACAGAGGTGGTCTTGGTATTGATCCCTGTGGTATTCCATATTTCACGGGTTATAAGGTTGATCTCCTAGGCCCGATTTCAACAAATTGATGACGATTACTTAGAAATGAGACTAAAAATTATAATGCATGGCTGGGAATTTTATAGCATTTTAATTTTTTTTGATGAGGAGAGAGTGGCTAATAACGTCAAAGGGTTTAGCAAAGTCTAGAAAAAGGACTCCTGTAATTTCATTATTATTTATTTTCAAAAGAATGCTCAATTAGTTGTATTAAGGATGTATGGCAAGAAAGGTTTTCACGAAAGCATGACTGGTTTTCATTAATTAGATAATACATTTTAAAATGAGAATGTAAGTGAAATTGTATATGATTTTCTAATGGTTTAGATAGGACTGACAGTATGGATATTGGTCTATACTTTTGCTCGTTTATACTTCAATGGAAAATAATTCTTGTCAATACACAAGTTAAATAAGTACATTAGGGTGTCAGTTATAGTGCGTGCACTGATTTTTAATATTTTACTATCAATTTTCTCAAGGTCTTTTGACCTTGACTTTTTCAATTTGAGTATACTATTAAGCACTTCTGCTACTGTTATTGGGGTTAATAAAATCAAAGAGATGCTTCTAGATGAATAGTATTGTTTTAATTCTATCAGCTCGTTTGTTTTCGGTTTATCTTGTTTGTTTTATCTGTCTGTTTGTCTGCTTCCTCATTCGGATGAGCCTATAAACCGAGCCTCGTGTGCAAATGCACGCAGAACATCTTGCGCACTACGTTAAAACCCCGTTCTCGCCTTTCGAAGATCAGGCCATCGTGTGCCGTAGAGCGATGACATTATAAAAAAACAGCATGCACACAGATGTCTTGTTTTAGACACCATCCCTGAGAAAAAATCGGGTTGGAGTCTTCAGGCGGTTCGGAGCTGTATATGGCAACGTTCTGGCGACTCCTGCGACGGTTACTGGAACCATTCGTTCGCGACTGCCTATCCAATGCCATTTCAGTGCATGGAGAGGGGGGGGGGGGGGGGATCTGCTGCATGGGTAACAGCTTGCCCTCCATACTTACTTACCCAGCTTTGCGCTCTAAAGACTAAGTTCAACTCCATAGTCTTCCGAGACTGATGCGCCTACTCTTGTCTGCTTTGTCTCTCTGTATCTGTCTTCCTCTTCTTCTCTGTCTCTCTTCCTGTCTGTCTGTCTGTCTGTCTGTCTGTCTGTCTGTCTGTCTTCTCTCTCTCTCTCTCTCTCTCTCTCTCTCTCTCTCTCTCTCTCTCTCTCTCTCTCTCTCTCTCTCTCTCTCTCTTCTCTCTCTCTCTCTCTCTCTCTCCTCTCTCTTCTCTCTCTCTCTCTCTCTCTCTTCTCTCTCTCTCTCTCTCTCTCTCTCTCTCTCTCTCTCTTCTCTCTCTCTCTTCTATCTTTTTCTCTCTCTGTATGTAGCTGGCTCTGTAATTATGGCAATGTACTACCGAAGACTACGTAAAGTTATGTTTCATTTTCTTCATTTGTTTCTTCTTCCCTTTTGAATTGTATTGTGGCCAAAGGCCAAAGACCAGTTTAGGTACATGCCAAGGTGTACAATTATGGCAACGTATTACCGAAGACAACGTGAAGTTATATTACATTTTCTTCATTTCTTCTTCTTCCCTTTGAATTGTATTGTGGCCAAAGGCTGAAGTACAATAAAATTATTATTTGTGTTCAGTGTTCTCTTTCTCTGTGTGTCTCTGTCTCTGTCTCTGTCTGTCTGTCTGTCTGTCTGTCTGTCTGTCTGTCTGTCTGTCTGTCTGTCTGTCTGTCTGTCTGTCTGTCTGTCTGTCTGTCTCTCTCTCTCTCTCTCTCTCTCTCTCTCTCTCTCTCTCTCTCTCTCTCTCTCTCTCTCTCTTTCTCTATTTCGGTATGTAGCTCTCTCTCTCTCTTGTCTCTCTCTGTCTCTGCCTGCCTGCCTGTCTGTCTGCCTGTCTGTCTGTCTGTCTGTCTGTCTGTCTGTCTGTCTGTCTGTCTGTCTGTCTGTCTGTCGTCTCTCTCTCTCTTCTCTCTTCTCTCTCTCTCCTCTCTCTCTCTCTCTCTCTCTCTCTCTCTCTCTCTCTCTTTCTTTCTTTCTTTCTCTTTCTCTTTTTCTTTATGTAGCTGTCTCTTTCTCTCTCTCCCTCTTTCTCTATGTCTCTGTCTCTCTGTATCTCTGTCTGTCTCTCTCCCCTCTTCTCTCTCTCTCTCTCTCTCTCTCTCTCTCTCTCTCTCTCTCTCTCTTTCTATATGTTGCTCTCTCTCTCTCTCTCTCTCTCTCTCTCCTCTCTCTCTCTCTCTCTCTCTCTCTCTCTCTCTCTCTCTCTCTCCTCTCTCTCTCTCTCTCTCTCTTAGATTTAAACAGGTCAATTCTAGGTTTTGGTAGTTGATACTCCAACAAAATTCAACTACCAAAACCTAGAATTGACCTGTTTAAATCAAGCCTTGCATACTCAGGTGGCTTACTCTGGAACATGCTTCCGGCACACGTGAAAACATCCCAGAGTAAAGAAACTTTCAAGAAACCCATTTATACCCACCTCAAAAATACTTATTTAATATGCTGACACAACAGAGCCCCTACTACATGTTATGAATAGTATGTTTACAAACTGAGTGCTTGTATGTTAATTACACAACAGAACCCCCACTATATGTTTTGAATAGTATGTTTATGAACTGAGCACTTGTATGTTATTTGGAATCCATGTTATTGGCAATCATTTTTTTTTTTAAATAGTAAAACTTTTTTAGTTGCTGTATTAGGATTTGTATCTTATATATATCATTATTTGAAAATGTTATCTTGATTTTTCATCATGTATTGCACTATCTGAAAATGCATTAGGTTATGTCTTAATACTAGACTTTTTTATATAAATGTTTTTATACATACTATTCTTGACGTGTTTTGCCTGCTTGTAGTTACATTGTTGTTGTTTGTTTTTTTCTTTGTCTTTTTGTTTGGGTATTTCTCTTAGTAATGGCTCTCCTTACTATTCCCTTGGAATGTATTTGATTTTCATAATATGAATGTTCTGGTTTAAAGATATGTTGCATTATGTGATGCCTTGTGTACCATGCCCTAAATGATTGCAGTCTTCCTTTTTAATAGTATATATCATATTTTAATGATTTGAGTTGATTTAAACCTGGTTCATATAACTTTAAATGCTGTTTCGTTGCTACTTCATATTTTTCTATATACAGTTTTGTTGTTTTTAGTTCTGTTTTGTTTTTTGTTTTGCTTTTTGATTGTTTGTTTCTGTGTTGTTGCTTCTCATGATGGTTTTTTGTTTGTTTTATTTTTGGGTTTTTTTTTGGTTTGGTTTTGTTTTTGTTTTTTATGTTGTTTTTTTTCATCTCCTATAGGTTTCATTGATGATAATTACTGTTTAAAGAAGTATTTTTATTGATGTTTTCAAATACTTTATTGACTGGGTTTTTTATGATGATGTAATCTGAATATGCTCTCTCTCTCTCTCTCTCTCTCTCTCTCTCTCTCTCTCTCTCTCTCTCTCTCTCTCTCTCTCTCTCTCTCTCTCTCTCTCTCTCTCTCTCTCTCTCTCTCTCTCTCCTTTCCTTTCCTTTCCTTTCCTTTCCTTTCCTTTCCACCTTCCACTCTCACATATATACTACCCTAGACTTATCTTTGTATGGGTGTTTGGTTCCTATGTTGAACTGAAATGGAATTCTACTGTTTAAATATATATATGATTTTTAATTAGTTTTTTGTGTTTATGGTTTTTACTTTTGTATGTGTGTGTGCGTGGTTTTTTCTATGCCTTCTTTGCTTGTTCCCCCCCTCCACACACACACACACACCACACACACACACACACACACACACACACACACACACACACACACACACACACACACACACACAACACACACACACACACACACACACACAGTACACACACACACCACGTACACACCACGCACGGACGCACGCACGCACGACACGCACGCACGCACACACACACACACCACACACCACACACACACACACACACACACACACACACCACACACACACACACACACACACACACACACACACACACACACACACACACATGGAATGTATTTACTTTTCATATAAATGTTTTTGGCTTATAGATTTGTAATGCCTTGTATACAATCGTCCTGAATAATTGCATCTTCCCCTTCATCTTCATTAGTATATTTTAATTTTTTAATGTATTGAATTTGATTTAAAACGGTTTTATATAACCTTAAATGTTGTTTGGCTCCTATTTGATATTTCTTTTATATAATTTTGCTTTTTTGTTTTTTTGTTTTGCTTTCGGGATTTTTCTTATTATTGTAAGGCTTGGCCATGTTGTGAGCTTACAGGTTTCTTTGATGATAATTATTGTTTACAGAAGTGTTATGTGGGTGTTTTAAAATACTTTATTGACTGGTATGTTTTGATCTTGATGTAACTTGAAGATGCCCCTTTTTTTCCCCTCATCTTCCACTTCCACATATGCTATCTTAATCTTATCATTGGATAGGAATGTTTTGGTTCTTATTGAAATTTGAATTGAAATTGTATTCACTGTTAAAATATAGAGATACGAATTATATTTAGGGTTTTTTGTGTGTTTAAGTGTTTTTTGTTTGTTTTTCGTGTGCGTTTCTTTTTCCCTTTTGCCTTCTTTGCTTGTTTTCCCCCCTCATACACACACACACGCGCGCGCGCGCGCGCGCACGCACACGCGCACGCAGGTACGCACTCCCACACACACACACACGCGGGTACACACACACACGCACACGCACACGCGCGCGCACACACACACACACACACATATACACACACATGGAATGTATTCTTTTTCATATGAATGTTTTGGCCTATAAATTTGTAATGCCTTATGTTTAATGGTCCTGATGAATATTTGCTATTTTCTCATTTTCATAAGTATATATATTATCTTTTAAAGCATTGAGTTTGATTTATAATTTTGAATGTTGCTTCGCTCCTATTTGACATTTCTTTTATATAATCTTGCTTCTTCTTTTTTTTTCTTTTTTTGGCTTTTCGGGGTTTTCTATTCCTTGTTTGGTTTGGCCACATTGTGAGCTTATAGATCTAGGTTTCATTGATGATGATTTTTTTTGATTTTAAAAAAAAAATAGAAGTGTGAGTCTTCTGACATATTTTGTTGACTGGTTTGTTTTGATGACGATGTAACTTGAAGATGCTCTCTCTCTCTCTCTCTCTCTCTCCTCTCTCTCTCTCTCTCTCTCTCTCTCTCTCTCTCTCTCTCTCTCTCTCTCTCTCTCTCTCTCTCTCTCTCTCTCTCTCTCTCTCTCTCTCTCTCTCTCTCTCCTCTCTCCCTTTCCTTTCCTTTCCTTTCCTTTCTTTCCACCTTCCACTCTCATACTATTCTCAACCTTGCTTGTTTAAACTGATATTGCTTCTGACTGCAACAAACAATACAACTATAAGACATTTAGCATTGTATCTACAGAAAGCATTTACAATTAGAAGTACAGTATTAAAGTGAGCAGCAGTTATTGTACTTATGCATTCTATGTCATGATGTAATTATTATGTTTATCCCCCTTCTAAGGGGCTTTGGCCTTTATGAATAAAATGTCTGCGTCTGCGTCTGCGTCTGCGTCTCTCTCTCTCTCTCTCTCTCTCTCTCTCTCTCTCTCTCTCTCTCCTCTCTCTCTCTCTCTCTCTCCTCTCTCTCTCTCTCTCTCTCTCCTCTCTCTCTCTATCTCTCTCTCTCTGTATGTAACTCTCTCTCTTGTATGTAACTCTCTCTCTTTGTATGTAACTCTCTCTCTCTTTGTTACTCTCTCTCTTCTCTCTCTCTCTCTCTCTCTCTCTTCTTACTCTCTCTCTCTCTCTCTCTCTCTTTTCTCTCTCTCTCTCTTTGTATCAACTCTCTCTCTCTCTCTCTCTCTCTCCTCTCTCTCTCTCTCTCTCTCTCTCTCTCTCTCTCTCTCTCCTCCTCTCTCTCTTCCCCTCTCTCCTTCCTGAGCGTTTAAAAAAATTTTTCTTTGTTTGTTTGTTTGTTTCTCTTTCTTCTTTCTTTCTTTCTTTTTCTTTCTTTTTGTGTTCTATTCTTTCTTTTCGTTTTCTCCTTTCTTTCTTGTTTTATTTTTTATATTTTGTTTTTTGCTAATCTTTTTTTCAGTTGCCTGCTACTACAGCAGTCGTGAGAGTGCTTTCCACAGAGGCATAGGTGAGTCCAATTTCTTTATAGTGTAGTATTGTATGAGACGATTAAGCAAGGTCCCGTGTGAAACAAGCATTGGTCGCACGTAATAGAACACAAGGCATCAAGAGAGTCAAACCACTTGGCCAAATTCTGAAGAAAGTTTCGTAAAAAGTCACTCTTGATAGGAAAGCAAAATATTGTTCATGCAGACTGCAGGCGCAGAAAACCCAAACTAATGAGTGGTGTGTGCTGCTCTTGGGGCCACGCGCTCTCCCCGTGGACTCCTCCACCTCCCCATAGAAAAACAACCAACAACAAAACGAACAATAAACAAAAAAAGACATACATACAAAAGCAATCCCCTACCCCAATCCTAAAACAAAATGAAAAATGGGTGGTGCTGCTTTCACGTGGTGTGTACTTTCCGCGGGGAAAGAGATCCGACTTTCTCGGATAGAAATCTGCAGTGAAATAAAGTATTAAAATCACAAGACAATGTAATAGAATACAATAGAATACAACATAATGCAATACAATACATTAGAATGCAATAGAATGGAATACAGTAAAACGCATTGGAATACAATAGAATGCAATGCAACAGATCAGACTACGACAATATACAATAGAATACGATGCAATACAATACGATCCAATGCTATACAATGCAATGCAATGCAGTACAATACAACACAATAAAATACAACACAATACAATAAAATGCAATACAATGCGATTAAATACAATACAATGTGATACAATGCAATGTGATACGATGCAATGCAATACAACACTACTTTGTAAGTGTAGTGTCCTGCAGATGGCAAAGATCAACTTGTTTTTCTTCTTCTTCGTCGAACGCTCAGACAGCAAGTTGTTGTCTGCGTCATATGAGCGGAAATGCATTGCGCTGCCCTGAAGCACCTGACAAGTCAGGCCTAGTGCATCCGACTTCGGCGTGGGAGAGAACTATTCTCTTTTAAGTCTTTCTGGGAAAAGGCGAGAGAATTGACCAAGAAGGCAGAAAACATCCAAGAAGGAGGTAACGGGATAAAAAGGAACAAAGAGAGGGATAGAAAAGAGACACTACCTAGCACAGAATTTCCAGAAGGAGGGGATACTATATGATACTCTACGGGATAGCCTAGTGGTCAGAACATTGCGCTCGCAATTTGACGACCCGGTTCGATTCCTGTTCAAGGGGATATTTCCCCTGGAGTTCACATCAGTGCTGACTCAACTCTCCCCAAAAATCCTTCGCATGAGACTATAAACCGAAGCCCCGTGTGCGAACGCACGCAAAACATCTTACACACACGTCAAACCTGTTAATTTTCCGCTTTTCGTAAGAGTAGGACATTGTGTGCCGGTGGGAACAGATGACAAGATTTACAAAACTGCATACACACGGGGACTGGACGTAAAAAAGTACATGTGTGCTTATTCCATCATCCTCGATATAAAAGAATAAATGAAATAAATAAAAATAAAATAAATAAATGTTATGATATTTTCTAATGTGTTTTTCAACCCTGGTGTTTGTTTCTGGTCTAGCAAATCAAGCTGGACCACTGCAACGCCAGGAAGCATCGCAAGAGACACCTGTACCTCGGGGTCAGAAGAAAGAGAGAGGTAAAAATGATGATGACGATGACGATGATGATGATGATGATGATGAGGAGGAGGAGGAGGAGGAGGAGGGAGGATTATGAGGATGAGGATGAGGATGAGGATTATGATGATGATGATGACGATGACGACGACGACGACGACGACGATGATGATGATGATGATGATGATGATGATGATGATGATGATGATGATGATGATGATGATGATGATGATGATGATGATGATGATGTGATGGTGGTGGTGGTGGTGATGACGACGACGACGACGACGATGACGATGACGATGATGATGATCAGTATTTCTAAATGATCTAGCTTGGTCAGTGATCTAGCTGGGTCAGTCCCCAAATTCCAGATGCATAAAGTAAAACAGACTGTATCTTAGCGACAAATATCTTGAATAACGTATTAGCAGTCATTAATTTTTCCATGTGTTTTGGGAAAGCTTTATTCAGTTGTATGGCTGCCTTCTTACCCTTTGTTGTCAATTCAAGTGCTCAGTTCCTTACTTCATGCTAATCATTGTCGTAAAGTTATTTACTACTTCTATTTTTTACCATCAAAAATCCATCGCTCGCTTTGGGCTAAATAACCCCCTTTTCTAAATACCATGACTTTTGTGGGTTGTTTTTTTTTAGTGTTAACATTTAATTTCATTTCCTTACACCGTATATGTACTACATTTAGTTGGTTTTGAAGGCCACCTGGAGTTGTTGATAACAAAGCCACATCATCAGCAAAAAGTAGAATAAATAGTTCAATACCGCCTGGATGCATTTGTATACCGTGCTTACCTTCAGTATTCATGTGATCAGCCAACTGATTTATACAAATTTTTTAAAAATAATGTAGGGCTCAGTACGCATCCCTGCTTACACCAAGTGGGCATTCAAAATAATCTGTAAACTCATTGTTTGCACACACACATGACAGTAATGAACAATACATTGATTTCAAGCATACCATAAAGTTTCCTTTCACATCTTGCGTTTTCAGACATTCAAGAAGCTTTTCATGGCGAACAGAATCGGATGCTTCCCTGGCCAACAAAAGCAACATATAATTTCATCCTCATTTTGCATACATTTCTGAACAACTACATAAGTTGAATATCTGATCCACTGTTGAGTATCCTTTCCGGAATCCTGCCTGACTTTCTGAAATCCTATTGTTACTTTCTAGCCATTTATACAGTCATGAGTTTAAAATGCATGTGTGACACTTAGAAATAATGCTTAAAAGGGAAACTCCCCTGTAATTATCAATGTTATCGCGGTCTCCCTTTTTTGAGAATTGGTATAATTATGGCCTTTGACCACTCTTTGGGATAAAGATCTGATGAATAGATGATTTTAAATAATCTTACCAGAAAAGTTGTTACACTTTTGTCACCAGTTTTCAACATCTCAGCTAATATGTCATCTATTCCTCTTGCTTTTCTCTATACCACTTGCTTTTCTTGAGAGAGAGAGAGAGAGAGAGAGAGAGAGAGAGAGAAGAGAGAGGAGAGAGAGAGAGAAAAGAGAGAGAGAGAGAGAGAGAGAGAGAGAGAGGAGAAGAGGCAGACAGACGACAGACAGACAGACAGACAGACAGACAGACAGACAGACAGAATGACAGAATGACAGACAGAGACAGAGAGAGGACCTTTAATACGCACGGATAAAGATTTAGAGCCGATGTCTTGTCTTACAGTCTCTTCTAGAGAGAGTGGCAGAGACAATCAGCGACAGAAATAAAATTATAGAGACAGACAGACAAGGAGACAGACAGTCAGATGGACAAACAGAGATACAGACAGAAACAGACAGGCAGGAACCGACAGGCAAAGCAGACAGAGACAGACAGACAGAATCAGACAGAGACAGACAGATAGACGAGGCAGACATAGACATATTATATAGACAGACAGAGAAAAAGATAGCCACAGACAGCCAAAGACAGACAAAGAAAGGCAGACAGAGACATATAGATAGAGACAGAGACAGACGGACAGACATGTTTTTTATTCTTTTCTTTCATTTCGAGGATAATGGAATAAGCACTCATATGCTTTTTTTACATCTAGTCCCCTGTGTAAATGCAGTTTTGCATATTTTTCATCTGTTCCCATCGGCACACAATAGCCTACTCTTTCGAAAAGCGAAAAAGGATTTACTGTGTGTGCAAGAGGTTCCGCACTCGGGGCCTCGATTTATAGTGTCATCCGAAGGACATTAGAAAGACAGAGACAGACAGAGCATGCAGGCAGGCAGACAGACAGACAGACAGACAGAGAGACAAACAAAAATAACACACACACACACACACACACACACACACACACACACACACACACACACACACACACACACACACACACACACACACACACACACACAAACGTCATTTAAATAACAGCAAGCAATTTTGGGACACAGTTCGCTCTGTCAGGCCCAGGCAAAGTAACTACAACACCATATCTTTGGACACATGGTTCCACCACTTTCAACATGTTTTTAATGAAGTACCTCCTACATGTTGTACCAGCGATGCTAACTTTGACACTTACTATGACAATGTAAATATCCAGTTTGAAAGCGGTGAGCTAGAACAACCAATATCAGAATCTGAAATTGTCTGTGCTGTCAAAGCCTTGAAAACTCAAAAAGCCGCAGGTCCTGACGGACTAATTGGCGAGTTTTACAAAAATAGCATTGACATAATTTTGCCGTTCCTATTAAAGTTTTTCAACTATATTTTTGAGGAGGGTTTGTTTCCTGATGACTGGTCTATGGCCATCTTACAGCCTCTACATAAAAAGGGTGATCTGAATCAGC
>CM060341.1:22859426-22869426 GCA_030674155.1 Stramonita haemastoma | reverse complement strand
ATCTGTAAGGTACGAATTTAACCAAAACACATTATGTTATAAAGTTAAAATCCATTTGAGAAGAGTAGACCCTACCATTGCGTGCCGGTAGGATGGATGGTAAACTAACATTGAAAAGAACCCACATGCACACTGGTGTTGTGCTGTGTCCCTGAAGTCCTAATGCAGTTATCCTAAAGGTAGGCAAAATAGTTGTGTACGGAATCTTACTATTGGTAAAGCTTGGAGCTGTAGTCAAGGAACAAAAAAGCTTATTTTTCATGCTATGCCAAAGTGCCAGAAATTGTTAATGAAAAGAATATGATGCATATGTAATGTTTCTGTTCTAGGCATGATGCATCTTTAATGTTTGTTTTCTGTTTTTCAGATGGTACACAGACTCTCAAGTGTTGCAGCAACATTCCTAAAGAACTGAAAGTGGAGAATGGGTAAGCCAGCCATCATGTCTGCAGAACAAAGCACTGATTTTGTATGCAGCTTGATTGATAGACAGTAGTGTTCTTAACTCATTCCCAACTCTATGGAGTCACAGTCTATTTCACATATCAACAAAACTCTGACGCACTTTTCTGGCTAGAGATTTTTTAAATATCATATATCATTTTTAGACTGATCAAGCCAAACATATGTATCAAATTAAGGTTAATTTGAAACAGTATATAATTTGCAAGGATGGTGGTCTTCAATTTTACATCTCTTCACAAAAAGTGATATTAGACAAAATGTTGAGTGCATGGGTACATGTTGGGGCATGTTCAAGTATTAATATGTATTATTTGTGGATAGTGTATGAGTTCACCACATTTACCAATGTGTTAAAATATATATGTAACAATATAGTGTGCTCTGTGTGTGTGTGTGTGTGTGTGTGTGTGTGTGTGTGTGTGTGTGTGTGTGTGTGTGTGTGTGTGTGTGTGTGTGTGTGTGGTGTGTTTCAGTAAAATATCTACGTGCACATACTAATCTTATACAGCTTTAAAACAAACAAAAAAATTTGAAAGGTCCTGAGGGCAAGATGCACATCATAATGTAACTAATGTGAGTAACAATAATTCAGTTGAATATGATGATCTAACAAATGTAACATCAAATACATATTTGTAAATTTGCAAGGATATTTGTCAACAGATGTCCCAAGTTTTGTGTTTTACCTCGAAAAAGCAAAAAAAAAAAGAGCCCTTTGGACACACCTAAAGGCTTACCTCAACAAGGTTTAAGCATCTGGCAGCTGATCCACACAAAAGAATCACATTGATTTCCAAGAGAGAAATGTTCACTCAGACTCTGGAATCACTTTGAAGTAAAATTTGCCAATGCTGCCACTTCCAGTGTGTACCTCTTCTTTGTCATCCATCTTCATTGCATAAAATCATCAACTCACGGTGATGTAAGAAAGTCTCAAAGCATACACACAAAGCAATGGTCAGTTAAAGGGAAGGAACTCATATGAAAGAGGGCTAATTCGACTGGAAGCTAGAGTAGTTTTCCTTGGATTTAATACAATTCAGTGTTTAAATTGTTTTCTTGAGTCTTAGGAATAGCTGCAACTCAGTGTTTTGAAGTGTAGTGAGTGTTGTATGAATTTATTTTATTTATTTATTTATTTTATCTATTTATTTTATCTATTTATTTTATGCCACTTTATGTCACAGCAGATTTCTCTGTGTGAAATTCAGGCTGCTTTCCCCGGGGAGAGTGTGTCGCCACAAGTGCAGTGCTTACCCATTATTTTATTTATATTATATATATATATATATATATATATATATGTATATATATATATATATAATATATATATATATATATATATATATATATATATATATATATATATATATATATATATATATTACAACCCCCAGATGCCCTGGGGACTCCAGCTCCCGATTTGACCTCAGGGATGGTGTCTAAACACAACACCTGTGTGCATGCTGGTGTTTTTTTTGTAATTTTGTCATCTGAAATGCTGAAAGGGGGTTTTAATGTGTGGGCAAGAGGTTCTGCATGCGTTAGCACAGCCTCGGTTTATGGTCTCATCCAAATAACTAGGACACAACCCCAATGAACAAACTTTCCTTTTGAAAAGACTTTGATCATCACTTGAAATGACTGCATAGACACTCAAGCTTTGAATTCTTTTAGGTTTTGTTTTATGAAAAGGGAATTTTGGTAGTGTGAAAAAGCAAGTTATAGAGTTATCAGATCCCCCCCCCCCCCCCCCCACACCTCAAAAAAAGAAAGAAAAAAGTCAAAAGCTATCCTTTTGTTGTTGTGTTGATGGAAAAGCAAAGGCAGTCATGCTAATGTTCCAAACTTCCCAGCAGGCAAGGTTACAAACGTGATTGATGAGAGACTCCACACCACGTCACCCTGTGGGGATGGCAGGAGCCTGACAGTATAAAGAGCATGCCCAACTTCTGCAAAGCCTGCACTAGGAGTTCTCTCTTCTCCATCCCTCTCTTTGTTTCTACCTGTTTCCTTTTCATCCTGTCACCTCCCTCTAGTCTGTTTTCAGCCTTCGTGGTTCATTCTCCTGTCTTTTTTCCAAAAGGACTTAAAAGCTAATTTCTTCCATGCTGAAATCGAATATGCAGGAACGGGCTTGTCAGGTTTTTAACTTCAGTGCAGGACATTTTTGCTCATATGTCAGAGGAAAATAGTCGTTATCTGAGTGTTCATCAAAGAAGAAGTATGGCAGTGGAAGGCCACAATCAGTTTAAATTCTGGGGATGGGGCGGCCTACTGGTTTGAGCATTGATCTTGCAATCTGATGGCCACGGTTCAAGACACCGCCATGGACCAAAGCACCCTAAAGTTAACATCATTACTGACTCCACTCCCACAAAAGTTCGTCATATGAGACTACAATCTTAGGTTCCATGTGCAGATCCATGAAAGATATCTTGCACACACGTCAAAATCCGTTCCACCATTTGGAAGAGTAGGCCATGTGTGCTGGTGGAAAGGTGATGACAAAATTTACCAAACTGCATGCACACTGGACTAGAAGTAGAAAAACAATCACACAGCTATCTATCTATCTATCTATCTATCTATCTATCTATCTATCTATCTATCTATCTATCTATCTATCTATCTATCTATTTTTCTATCCATCTATCTATCTATCTATTTTCTCTATCTATCTATCTATCTATCTATCTATCTATCTATCTATCTGTCTGTCTGTCTGTCTGTCTAGTTAACGATCTATCCATCCATCTATTTATCCATCCATCCATCCATCCATTCCACCCATCCATCCATCTATTTATCTATCTAACTATCTGTTTACCAATGTATCTATCTACCTACATATCTAACTATTGTCTATCTATCTATATACCTATCTATCTCTATCTATCTATTTATCCATCTATCTGTCTATCTTTTTAACTAATTAACTATTCATGCATCCATCCGTCCATCCATCCATCCATCCATCCATCGATTCATCTTTCTAATTATCTATTTATCTGTCTGTAAGTCTATCTATCTATCTACTTATCTATCCATATATGTATCTTTCTAAAGATTTATTTATCCATCCATCCATCTATCCATCTACCCATCCATCTATCCTTGTATGTATGTATGTATGTATGTATGTATGTATGTATGTATGTATGTATGTATGTATGTATGTAGGTAGGTAGGTAGGTAGGTAGGTAGGTAGGTAGGCAGGCAGGCAGGAGCAGGCAGGCAGGCAGGCAGGCAGGCAGGCAGGCAGGCAGGCAGGTTGGTAGGTAGGTAGGTAGGTAGGTAGGTAGGTAGGTAGGTAGGTAGGTAGGTAGGTAGGTAAGTTTGTTTGTTTGTTTGTTTGTTTGTTTGTTTGTTTGTTTGTTTGTTTGTTTGTTTGTTTGTTTGTATATATGTATGTATCGATCGATCGATCGATCGATCGATTAATCAGTCTCTCTATCATTCCGCTTGTTTATCTATTCATAATCATAGTGTTCGTCTAATCTATTGAATTCTTTATGGATTGTGTTTAATGTCCAGGGGCCCCTGCGACCCGATAGAGATTCCGACAGGAGACCCACTGGGTGTGTCCTGCATGAACTTCGTGCGGTCACTGCCCCACACCTTCGCCAACGGCACTCAAGCATGTAAGGAGTGTATCTACATTATGTCATCCTAGAGTAGTGTGTGGTCCGAAGCAACCAGCATGGTGGAACTCCCCCGTGGGTATGCTGGGGGCTCTTTCAGTGTAAATAGTATCCCCCCTTCTCGAAATTCCGTCCTTGCAATTGCCGCTTTTCTTTTCTCTTTGTTTCTGTCTTTCTCCTAACCTTCCTATCATCTCTCTTGTTTCTGCCCTTCTAGTTCAGTCTCCTGTTGTTTTTTTAAGCAAATGTTTTACAAGAAAAGTTCATTTTCATTGTATAATAGCAATACCTGTGTTCTTTTTTTTGGGCGACCAGGTAGTGATATTTCATTATAAGGGTGGGTACAGGATGTCCATTCTGCAGTGGTATTGGCCCATGTGGCACTTTTTATGTGTATTTTTGTACTTTAGCATGTTTATATTTTTTTCACCCCTTTTTAAACCTGGGGAAGATAGATTAAGCGGAATGGCTGGCGTCCTCAGCGCAACCTAGTTTATTTGCCTTAATGAATGAAGAAATTTAGGTACTGTGTCATTTAATGGGGGGGTGGGGTAGATGGACGGTGTCATTAAAAAAATATATATACCACTTTATGTCACGGCAGATTTCCCTGCGTGAAAGTCGGGCTGCTCTCCCCAGGGAGAGTGCGTCGCCACAAGTGCAGCGCCTACCCATTATTTTTTTCCCCTCAGGGATGGTGTCTAAACTCGACACCTGTGTGCATGCTGTCTTTTTTTTTTATATAAATCTGTCATCCGTTCCTACCAGCACACGATGGCCTGCTCTTCCAAAAGGCGGAACGGGGTTTTAACGTGTGCGCAAGATGTTCTGCGTGCGTTCGCACACGAGGCCTCGGTTTCTAGTCTCATCCGAATGACTTTGACATTCAGTTCGATTTTTTTGTCAAACTGGGAAGAAAGGGCGAGTCTGGGTACGAACTCAGAACCTCACGGTTTACTTGTTGGCAGGCGAACGTCTTAACCATCCTGCCACCTTCCTTCCTAGATATTTGATTTTTAGATATTTGAAGCTATTAGGAGGTGTTGGTTTTGAACTTGAAGTGACTGTTACTGAATCCACTGAAACTGAATGAGGTGACAGCCCTGATGCGGCTTTCGTGGCCAGTGGGGCTCTAAGCAAAATGGAAGGGAAAAGAGTGTTTAGAAGGAAAGAACGACGGACGCTTTAGCCGAGTGCTTAAGACCGTTTGACTTCAAATCCCGTGCGTCCACGAAATCCTGGGTTCCAGTCTCAGCGTTAACGTGTGGTGAATTAAGAGGGGCGGAGGAGGGGGGAGGGTTACGATTTCCCAGGTCAATGTCACTTGCAGGGTTGCCAGTGTCTTTATTTCTTTCTTCTTTTTGTATGTACACAAGCAGAAGATCAAATATGCACGTAAAAGATCCCATAATTCAAATCAACGTTCAATGGGTTAAGGAAACACCAACATACCCAGCGTACATCCCTGAAGTCGGAATACGGCTACCTACATGGTGATTAAAAGTTCAGCAGTGTACACCAAGCTGTCCGAAGGCAAGTGCTAGAAAAGTGTGGCTTCCTTGAATGTAGGGCAGCGGTAGGCAGGCCTCCCTCTCCTCCAACACAGACCCGTCGGTGAACACGCTTGTGTAGGACGTATAAGACTGACAGAGTGTGTGGAAAAGATCCTTGGTAACTGTCGAACTGGTGACGTCCTTCATAGAAGAAGAAGAGGAAGAAGAAGAAGAGGAAGAAGAAGAAGAAGAAGAAGAAGAAGAAGAAGAAGAAGAAGAAGAAGAAGAAGAAGAAGAAGAAGAAGAAGAAGAAGAAGAAAAAAGAAAACAACAACAACAACACAACAACAACAACAACAACAACAACAAGGAGAAGAAGAACAAGAACAAGTACAAGAACAAGAAGAACAAGAAGAACAACAAGAAGAACAAGAACAACAAGAACAACAAAAAGAAGAACAAGAAAAACAAGAACAAAGATAACAAGAACAACAACAACAACAAACAAACAAACAAAAAAACAAGAAAAACAAGAACAAAGAACAAGAAGAGAAAAGGAAGAACAGGGAAAACGAGAACAAAGAAAAAGAACAAGACATGAGCAACAAGAAGACAAAAAGGACATCAAGAACACGAAGAACGAGAGAAAAGAAGAAGATAAAGTAGGAAAAGGAAAAGGGTCAAAGAGTAAGATGATGTTTTGTTCATTCCTTCATTCATTTATTCACTCATTCGTTCACTCATTCATTCACTCATTCATTCGTTCGTTCACTCATTCATTCATTCCCCCATTCATCTTCTGTCTGTCTTATCTGGATCAGTCCTAGACCATGGTCCAGCCCTCACCGAGTTCGTACATTGGTGTGATTAGGCCTATCTGGAGCTAAATGTTTCTAAAACTAAAGATCTTCCTATCGATTTCAGAAGATGGGAGCGCACTTCTGAGAATACCATTATCCATAATGAAGAAGTTGAAAACGTTTTGAAATACAAATATCATATCTGGGAAATGTTTTTGACCACAAGTTAAATTGGGATGCTAACACTGATGCCATTGCCAAAAAGGGGCAACATGTGTATTTTCTAAGAAAGCTTAACTTATTTTTTGTTGACAAAAAGATTCTTTCTTTGTTTTACAAGTCTTACAGAGAGAGCGTTCTAAGTTTTTCTTTCATTTATTGGTACAATAACCTTAGTATTAAGAACAAGAATGGTCTCCAGAGAATTGTGAGAATCTGCTCAAAAATTATTGGAGAACAAAGAGATCTCAAGTAGTTTTGTAATCAGCAGCTTGTACGCAAAGCAAAGCAAAGCAACTGCCATTTTGGCCGATCCCTCCCACGCTTTGTTTTCAGAATTTCAATTATTGCCTTCAGGACGTCGTTTTCAATGCCACAACAGCAAAACAAACAGAAAAAGGAATTCCTTTGTACCAGTTCTAAACTCATAATAACACTGACTGGGGTTCTTGTTGTTCGTTTGTTTTTTTTGTTGTTTTTTTCCACTTCTCTGAATTACTTACCTGATTGCCACTGTTATGAATGTAGTCAATGCATACAGGTGTGCTATACATGCTTAATATGTACTCATATGGATTGGTGGTCTAGGTGGTAACGGCCTTGCCTAGAAAGCAAGGTGGTTTGTAGCCCGTTTGGACCCAAACTTTTTCCCCATCCATTAGACCCTGAGTGGTGGTCTGGGCGCTAGTCTTTCGAATGAGGCAATAAACCGAGGTCCCGTGTGTTACACATCACTATTTAGCGCATGTAAAAGAACCCACGGCAACAAGGGGGTTGACCCTGGCAAAATTCTATAGAAAAAAGCCACTCTGATAGGGAAACAAATACAATTGCATGCATGAAAAAGAAAAAAAATGGGTAGGTGCTGCACATGTGGCGACGCGCTCTCCTCGGGGAGAGCAGCAGAGAAATCTGCTGTGACATAAAGTGGTACAAAATACAAAATACAAAATAAAAGAAGCATGTCTTATTTTTGGCTTTAGTGATTTTTTGAATTGCTTGTTAATTCATATGTCTTTCTGGCCAATGGCTTTAAAACATTGGATTTATTGGTGAGTGTTTGTGTGTATGTGTGTGTGTGTGTGGGGGGGGGGGGTGAGTGTGTGAGTGTGTCACTGTGTGTGTGCTTGTGTGTTTGAGTGCTTGTGTGTGTGAGTGTGTGTGTGTGTATTTATTTATTTATTTATCTATTCTTTTATATCGAGGATAATGTGTGTGTGTGTGTGTGTGTGTGTGTGTGTGTGTGTGTGTGTGTGTGTGTGTGTGTGTGTGTGTGTGTGTGTGTGTGTGTGTGTGTGTGTGTGGATGGTGTGTACAATGCGTAAATAATAGTGATTATGTGTCTTCTAGTCAATGGTTTTAACAACATTGTATCCAAACATTGGTGTGTGTATGTGTGCGTTTACGTGTGTGCGAGCGCGCGCGCGTACGAGTGTGAGTGTTTGTGACATTTTTATTTGAAGTTATCATATAATGTCTGAACAAATATGAAATGTAGCTATTTCGTGTCTTTGATATGATTCGTATCAATATGCCTGTCAGTGTTCTAATTGCCCTTCAGTGATGATTAAAATGTTTTTGACTTACTTCCTTCCTTCCTTCCTACTTTCTTTCCATCCTTCCTTCCTTCGTACATTCTTTCCATCCTTCCTTCCTTCCTACTTTTCCTTTCCATCCTTCTTTCCATCCTCCTTCTTTCCATCCTTCCTTCTTTCATCTTCTTCCTTTTGACATTCTTTCCATCCTTCCTTCTCCTTCCATCTTTCCTTCTTTCCTTCCTTCTTCTTTCCATCCTTCCTTCTTTCCTTCCTTCCTTCCTTCCTTTTTTCCTTCTTTCCTTCCTTCCTTCTTTCCATCCTTCCTTCTTTCCATCCTTCCTTCTTTCCTTCCTTCCTTCCTTCCTTTTTTCCTTCTTTCCTTCCTTCCATCCTTCCTTCTCTCCTTCTTTCCTTCCTTCCTTTCTTCCTTTTGTCCTTCTTTCCTTCTTTCCTTCCTTCTTTCCTTCTTTCCTTCTTTCCTTCTTTCCGTCCGTCCTTCCTTCCTTCCTTTCTTCCTTACTGCCTTCCTTCTGTCCTTCTTTCCTCCCTCCCTTCCTTCCTACCTACCTACCTTCCTTCCTTCCTTATTCCTTCTTTCCTTCCTTGCTTCCTTCCTCCCTTCCTCCCTTCCTACCTACCTTCGTTCCTTCCTTCTTTCCTTCCTTCTATCCTACCTTCTTTCCTTCCATCCTTTCTTCCTTCCTTACTTCTTTCCTTCCTTCCTTCCTTCCATCCTTCCCTCGTTGATTGATTGATTCATTCATTCATTCATTTATTTATTCATTCATTCATTTACTGATTGTTTTCTCCGTCATTCAGTTCCCCGCCAACAGTTGAACATATTGACCTCCTATATAGACGCTTCGTTAGTGTACGGAAGCACACAGAAAGAACTGGACAAACTTCTTGGTGAAAACGGTCAGTTCTCTCTGTCTTTCTGTCTCTGTTTCTGTCCCTTTCTGTCTGTCGGTCTGTCTCTACCTCTCTCTGTTTATCTATGTCTGTCTCTCCGTTTCTCTGTGTCTGTTTCTGTCACTCTGTCTCTGTTTCTGTCTTTGTCTCTGTATGTTTCTGTCTGTCTCTGTCTGTCTGTCTGGCTCGCTGGCTGGCTGGCTGACTGGCTGGCTGGCTGGCTGCCTGTCTGGCTGGCTGGCTGTCTGTCTGTCTGTCTGTCTGTCTGTTGTCTGTCTGTCTGTCTGTCTCTCTCTCTCTCTCTCTCTCTCTCTCTCTCTCTCTCTCTCTCTCCTCTCTCTCTCTCTCTCTCTCTCGCTATCTCTCTCTCTACATATATATATATATATATATTATATATATTATATATATGTATGTATGTATGTATGTGTGTATGTGTATGTATATGTGTGTGTGTGTGTGTGTGTCTGTCTGTCTGTCTGTCTGTCTGTCTGTCTGTCTGTCTGTCTGTCTCTCTCTCTCTCTCTCTCTCTCTCTCTCTCTCTCCTTCTCTCTCTCTCTCTCTCTCTCTCCCTCTCTCTCTCTCTCTCTCACCTTCCTGCCTCATTCAGACCTCGCTGGATACTCGCCAGATACCAGTTATTTGGAAGACTTCCAATGTTATACCTCTTCCAAAGAAACCCAATCCTACTCGGCCTAATGATTTCAGACCTGTAGCTCTCACATCACTGGTGATGAAAACATTAGAAAAGATCATAAAATCTCTCATTCTTTCTGTTACAGAGAAAAACCTTGACCCATTACAATTTGCGTACAGATCTAGAAGGGGTGTCGAAGATGCCAAATTATTCATTTTGAACAAGCTGTACAGTCACTTGGAAACACCTGATTCTCATGCCAGAATATTGTTTGCTGACTTTAGCTCAGCT
>CM060341.1:22846926-22851926 GCA_030674155.1 Stramonita haemastoma | reverse complement strand
AGGTGAATAGATCGATAAATACAAAGATACATAGATAATGTGTGTTTATTTGTGTGTATGTGTATGTGCGTGTGTGTATGTGTGTGCATGTGCGTGTATGTGTGTGTGCGTGTGCGCTTACGCGTGTGCGTAATATGAGTTTTTCCCTGTATATTTGCTTGCGTGTGCGCATGCGTGTGTGCGTGGGCATGCGTGCATGTATGCGTCTGTACATTAGACACACCTGATTTCTACGCTTCTCACCGCTGAAGGTTATGATGTGGGGGGGGGGGTTGTCACCAGGTGGGCAAGGTCATTTCCGCCCTGCAAGACACCCTCATGCGAACCGGAAGTGTACTGAGAAACATGGCGGACGTTGTGCGAGGTTTGATCTGGGAAGCCACGGATGAAGTGGAGCGTTTCTTTGCCGAGGGGCTGACCAACCACATGTTTGAGACCAGTCCTCAGGCCTCCGATGGGCTGGACCTTGTGGCATGTGAGTTTGAGGGGGAAAGGGGAGGGAGGGACAGAAACAGAGGGGGAAGATCTATCTATCTATATCTATCTCCCTCCCTCCCTCCCCCCTCTCTCTCCCTATCTCTCCCTCCCTCCTTCCCCCTTTTGTATTTTGTTGTTTTTCCTTATTGTTTTGTTTTGGTTGGTTGGTTGGTTGGTTGGTTGGTTGGTTTGATGATTTGGGAGTTTTGTTTTTGTTGTAAGTCTTTTTTTCGAGGAGGGAGGGGGGAGCTGGTTTAAGTGGTTGATTTTTGTTTCGTGTAATTTGAAGGGTTAGGCGGTTGTTTGAGCGTATGGATTTTTGTTTTGTTGTTTTGATTGGTTTGTTCTTTTGTTTAGGTTGGGGGGGAGGGGGAGTTATGAGTGATTTTGATCAGTTTTGTAGTTAGTTTGTTTGTAGATAGATCTGCGTCTTGTTTTTTAGTCTTTGTTTGTGTGGCAAAATTTTTAACAAGTGCAAAAAAATCAGTGAGAGAGAGAGAGAGAGAGAGAGAGAGAGAGAGAGGAGAGGAGAGAGAGAGAGAGAGAGAGAGAGAGAGAGAGAGAGAGAGAGAGAGAGAGAGAGAGATTTTATTTGATTTACTTTTATATCGAGGATAATGGAATAAGCACTCTTGTGCTTTTTTACACCCAGTCCCCGTGTGTATAAAGTTTTGTAAATGTCATCTGTTCCCACCGGCACATGATGGCCTACTCTTGCGAAAAGCGGAACAGGATTTAACGTGTGCGCAAGATGTTCTGCGTGCGTTCGCACACGGGGCCTCGGTTTAAAGTCTCATCCGAAGGACTTTTGGGGAGAGTGGAGTCAGCACTGATGTTAACTTCAGGAGAAAAATCTCCTCGACGGGAATCAAATCCAGGTCGTCAAATTGTCAGCGCAATGTTCTGACCACTAGGCTATCCGTCCCAGAGAGAGAAGAGAGAGAGAGAGAGAGAGAGGAGAGAGAGAGAGAGAAGGAGAGAGAGAGAGAGAGAGAGAGAGAGGAGAGAGGAGGAGAGAGGAGAGAGGGAGGGAGAGAGAGGAGAGAGAGAGAGAGAGAGAGAGAGAGAGAGAGAGAGAGAGAGAGAGAGAGAGTGTGTGTGTGTGTGTGTGTATGTGTGTGTGTGTATGCATACATGTGCGCTTGTGTATGTATGTTCTTGTATGTATGTGTGTGTCCACACTCGCACGCGCGGTATGTATGGTATGCGTGCATGCTTGTGTGTACACTTGCGCGAGCACATTTTATTAGTACAGAGCAGATTAAATTTGTATTTTAAATCTTACGATAAAAGTGACTGAGTCAATATCTAAAATGCCCACCATTATATTGACAACGACTGTGTGAGTTATAATGTTCATTTCCATGCTGCTGCTGCTGCTGCTGCTGCTGCTGCTGCTGCTGCTGCTGCTGATAATGATGATGATGATGATGATGATGATGATGATGATGATGATGATGATGATGATGATGATGATGATGATGATGATGATGTGGATCGGTGGTCTAGAGGTAATGCACCAGCCTAGAAAACGATAGGGAAACAAAATACACATGAAGGCAGGAAGGCAGGCCCCGTGTGCGAACACACGCAGAACATCTTGCGCACACATTAAATCCTGTTCCGCCTTTTGCAAGAGTAGGGCATTGTGTGCCGGTACGAACAGATGAGAAGATTAAGAAAACTGCATATACACGGGGACTGGATGTAAAAAAAGCACAGAAGTGTTTATTGCATTATCCTCGATATAAAAGAATAAATAAATAAATAAACAAATAAATAAATAAATAAAGTTCAAGTTTGAAGTAAATAGTCGTTGGCTCTCCGTTTTTATCCCCAAACTTTTTCCCCATCCTCTAGACCGTGAGTAGTAGTCTGGGTGCTAGTCTTTCGGAAGAAACGATAAATCGAGGTCCCGTGCGTATTATGCGTTTAGCGCACGTAAAAAAAAAATACCCACAGTGACACGAGTGTTGTTTCTGGCAAAATTCTGTGGAAAAAAGCCACACTGATAGGGAAACAAATACAGCTGATGGCAGGAAAAAACAAACAAACATGTCATGGTGACACGCTGTTGTGGTGACGCGCTTTCCCTGGGGAAGAGCAGCTCAAATTTGAAAGTGACAGACAATACAATACAAACAACACACCACAATACAATACAACACAATATAATACAAACAACACAACACAATACAAACAACACAATACAAACAACACAACACAAACAACACAACACAAACAACACAACTCAATACAACAATACAATACAACAACACAACACAATACAACACAACCAACACAATACAACAATACAATACAACAACACAAAACAAACAACACAATACAAACAAAACAACACAATACAATATATAGACAGCACAATAGAATACAACACAATACAAACGACACAACACATAATACAACCCAATACAATGCAATATGATACAACATACAATACAATACACAATACAATGCAAGACAACATAACACAATACAAAACAATACACAATACAAGATAATACAATACACAATACAACACAGCACAACACACTTCAACGCAACATAACAACACAATACAATAATGCTGATTGATGAAGATGGTGGAGGTGATGACGATGACGAATCAATCCAATCCAATCCAATCATGTTTATAGCCCCGCCGACCACAGAGGCCATATCGAGGCTGTCGTGGTGAAGACGACGACGACGATGACAAGTACAATGGTCATGATAATACTAATGACGACGACAATAATGATAACGACAATGATGATAATTGATGTCCAGTGAACATTCAGAGAGGGAGGGACCACGGTCTGCCGGGATGGAACGAGTGGCGGGAGCTGTGTGGTCTGTCCCGCATCGACCACTTCGCTTCCTCTGACCTCACCGCCGATCTTAGCGCTGTCTACGAGTAGGTTTGGTCGGTTGGTCACTTGGTGGCTTGGTAGGTTGGTGGACTGAAAGGTTGGGTGAGTGGGCGGGATGATGGCTGGATTGGTAGATGGACCGGTGGTTGGTTGGTTGGCTGGTTGGTTGGTTGGGTTCTTACATGCCTGCTTCCTTGCTTCTTTAGATAATCGGCTTGTTGGCTGATAGGCTTGTCGGTTGGTTGGTTGGTTGGTGTTGGTTGGTTGGTTGGTTGGTAGGTTTGTCGGTTGGTTGGTTGGTTGGTTGGTTGGTTGGTTGGTTGGTTGGTTTGCTGGCTGGTTGGTTTGCTGGGTGGTAGGCTGTTAATGACATCACGGAAATAAAGATGAATGGAGAAATACTGGAAGAGGTGAGCCCGTTCAAATACTTAGGCTCCATCCTAACAAAAGATGGCACATCAAACAATGAAGTGAAAGCTCGCATTGCAACAGCAACGTCTGCTCTAGTCAGACTCCAGAGGATCATCAGAAGCAACAACATCAGCTTCTGCACCAAATACCACCTCTACAAATCCCTCGTGATATCTATCCTCCTATATGGCTGTGAATCATGGACTCTGACAGCAGAGTTAGAGAGGAGAATCCAAGCATTCGAGAACAAGTGCCACAGAAGACTCCTCAAAATATCATACAATGAACACAAGACCAATAACTATGTGAAAGAAGAAATCAAAAAGCGTGTGGGCCCCCAAGAGCCTTTGCTCTCCACCATAAAGAGGAGAAAGCTGATGTGGTTTGGTCACACCACAAGACACAACACTCAAGCAAAAACCATCTTGCAAGGAACAGTCGAGGGCAAGAGAAATCATGGGTTGACAACATCAAAGACTGGACCGCCCAACCCCTGCAACACCTCCTACTAGCCACACAGGTTCGTGAAGCATGGAAAAAGATCTCTGTTGCGTCTTCTCTCATGTCCCCCTTAAGTGCTTTGGGACATGGGAATGAGTGAGCGAGAGTGAGGCTGTTAGTTGGTTGGTTGATGGATTGGCTGGTTGGCTGTTTGGTTGATTGGTTGTTGTGTTTTGTGACGTAGAATCACCAATGATTTTCACGTTTTTGTGACATAGGAGTACGAATGATATTGACGTTTTTTGTGACGTAGGAGCACAATCATATGGACGGTTTGTAACATGGGAACACGAATAATATGGACGTTTTTAGTGACGTAGGATCACAAATGACTTAGATGTTTCTCTGACGTAGGAACACAAGTGATCCTGGCATTTTTTGTGACGTAAAAGCACAAATGACATGAACGTTCTAGTGGCGTAGGATCTCGAAAGATATAAGCATTTTTTGTGACGTAGAACCACGAATGATATGGACATTTTAGTGACGTAGATATGGACGTTTTAGTTACGTAGGAACACGACTGTTATGGAAATTTTAGTGACGTAGACCACGAATGATATGGACGTTTTAGTGACGATGGGAAACGAATGATATGAAATTTTAGTGACATGGAAACATGATTGATTTAGATGGTTTTTGTCACATAAGAGAATGAACGATACGAACTTTTTGTGACATGGGAGTGTGTATGAATAGTACAGTGACTCAGGAGCATACGTGACGTAGCGGTGTTTG
>CM060341.1:22821926-22841926 GCA_030674155.1 Stramonita haemastoma | reverse complement strand
ATGAGGTAAAAGAAGCATTATTTTCACTTTCCAACAAGAAAACATCTGTCGGTTTGGACGCAGTATCTAATGATATGCTGAAACATTTACCAGAAAATTTTTTATCTCTGCTACACAAACTTTGTAATAAATGTTGGATTGATGGTGTCATGCCAATGAAGTGGAAACAGTCTATAGTTGTTCCAGTACATAAGCAGGGAAAGCCAAAAACATAAAAGTAGTTACAGACCTATTGCCCTGACTTCACATACTGGCAAATTAATGGAGCGTATTATTCTTAAACGATTAATGTATTACTGTCATAGAAATAACATAATCCCAATCAACCAAGCAGGCTTTCAAAAAGACCGATGTGCCATAGACAATTTGGTTAAACTTTCAACACACATTAAGAGCCAATTTGCTCGACGAAAAAACGTTCTAGCTACATTTTTTGACATCAAAAAGGCTTATGATCAAGTTTGGCATGCTCGATTGTTGCTCAAACTGAAACATCTTGGGTTTTCTGGACATATATATCATTTTATTAAAAGTTTTCTGTGTAATAGAATTATACAAGTCAGAGTAAACAACTCATACTCAGGCTTTAGGTCTCTTCACATGGGGCTACCCCAAGGTTCTGTCATAGCTCCTGTCTTGTTCAATATTTTATTACACGATCTTCCAAAAAAGTTGTCAAATGATGTCGTTTTAGTGCAATATGCAGACGACATATGTATGTGGATGAATGTCAACATGAAGCGAAACACACCAAAACGGGCAATAAATTACATCAGAAAAATGTACCAAATCCAACTTGACAACATAAATGATTATATTTTTGAGAACGGACTTTCTTTTTCTGCAGAAAAAACACATCTAGTACTTTTTAACAATGGTAGTAATCCAGATGAGCTACCGATTTTCAGGATTGGCAGTGAAATTATTCAATATAAAAACATGAATAAAATTTTTGGGTGTTATTCTTACGTCTAAGCTATCTTGGAACGCACATATCGGGTATACCTTAACTAAAGCAAGAAAGTGTTTGAATTTACTTAAAATGGTAAGTAAGCAATTTTGGGGACAAAGCACTTTAAATCTTAAATGTTTAGCAACATCTCTTATTCGTTCCAAACTGTCTTATGGACAAGAGGTATTCTTCAATGCACCAAAGTATTTACTTAAAAAGTTACAAAGTATGGACTGTAAGGCATACAGACTTGCCCTCGGAGTACCTTTTCATGCACCGACTCTTGGAACTTACCGTGAAATTGGAGAATTGCCACTAGATGAATACCGACAGTTGGCATGTGCAAAATACGTACTCAGAAGCACAACTACGGAAAATTTCACTTCAGACGAAGTAAAAATAAAATCAGAAATCAAATTTCCTAAAAGGGCGAAACAGATAACTTCCGTAAAGACAATTGGTACGTATGTTTCAGACCTTTTTGAAAAATCTGGAATCAATCAACATATCATGGATACTCAAACTAAAACTCTACCTTATCCCTTATGGGAAATGAACAAAGCAAATTTTGATATAGAATACACAAATATGGCTAAGAGTGAAAATCAAAATATCATGATCTCTGAAGTCCGATCGCACATTGATCAGAAATATTGTCACCATCTAAAAGTTTTTACAGATGGTTCACATCTAGATGATCAAGAAACAGGTTCAGCTTTTGTAATACCATCGCTTAAAGTAGAAAAATGTTATTATGTTGGTAAACATCATTCGATATTCACAGCTGAGCTAATAGCAATTTTAATGGCTCTTAACCATATTCTCGATCTTCCGCTGAATATATTTCAAACTTTACTCTGCGTTGATTCAAAATCGGTACTCTACGCATTAAAATCCACAAATTCTAAGAAAAAGTCTAAAGTTATATTAGAGATCAATCATGTTATACATGTTTTAGCTTTAAGGGGTATTTGTGTCACTTTCTGTTGGGTACCTTCTCATGTGCGATTCTTACCAAATGAGTGGGCTGATAGAGCTGCAAAGAGAGGTGCAAAACATGGAGAGGATTCTATAGAATTACACGTTACTTTACAAGAAGGCTATCACTTACTAGAAGAGGCATCGTGGAGCAGGGCCAAAAAGGCTTATTATCCAAAGGAGCGCATATCAGAAAGGTCTTCATACACTGTCCCTGATTTAAAGGTTATCGATCGCTCTGAGATCAATACAAGTTTTTTCACGGCAAGAAAGGTTAGGGCTTTATTTTTTCGGATAAAACTGAATGCGTTCACCACTAAATATAGCAAAAATACAAAATGTTTGTGCGGTGAGAAATTCACAAACAGTCACATAATTTTTTAATGTAAGAGTCTAAAACCATTCTTACCTTCTTTCTCGGAAAAATCCTTGGATAAGATTTTTAAAAATCTGAATTTGGCATTTCGTATAACAAAATCTTTAATGAATAGTTCTTTAGGAAATTTGTTATAGTTTTAAGTCATACTAGCAATTGTTATGTATTTACTTGTTGTTATCACTGTTTAGCCCAAATTTATGTACTGTATACTTTATTAAGAAAAAGACACCCATTTTACTGCACACATCCATCAACATACTAGACCCTCCCCTTCCCTTCCCATCGTCTAATATCACTTTGAGTGAACAGACGTAAAATCGAAGCAACAACAACAACAACACGCACGCACACACACACACACACACTACACACACACACACACACACACACACACACACACACACACACACACACACACACACCACACACACACACACCACACACACACACACACACACACACACACACACACACACACACACACACACACAAATGTAATGTTTTAAAATCATTGCCTAGAAAAACATGAATTTACAAACAATTCAAAAAATCAATGAAGCCAAAAATATGACATACTTATTTTATGGGTACATGTGCATCAGAGAAGTGTAAAAAAAAAAAAAAAAAAAAAAAAAAAAGAGTGGGTAGTCAGTGTTATGAGTTTAGAACTCATGACCACTGGCACAAAGGAAATCCTTTGTCTGTTTGTTTCGCTGTTGTGGCATTGAAAACGACGTCCTGAAGGCAACAATTGAAATTATGAAAACAAAGCGTGGGAGGGATCGGCCAAAATGGCAGTTGCTTTGCGTACAAGCCCGCTGATTATAAAACGACTTAAGATCTCTTTGTTCTTCTCCAATTATTTTTTAGCAGATTCTCACAATTCTCTGAAAACCATTCAAATTCTTAATACTAAAGTATTCTTAATACTAGTGAGAACTTAAATTATATGTACATGTGCGTGTGTCAAGTCAAGTCAAGTCAAGTCAAAATGATCTTTATTGAGGGTAAAAGATTAAGTTTACACAACTTTTTTTCATCCTGCCCTCACTAAAAAAAATCATAAAGATGACTTCTAAAGCATGCAAAGACAAATATCAACCTTGTTGAAAAACTCAAGTAAATGAGGATTTTTTTACAACAAATCTCTCAAGATAAAAAACAACAACAAAAAACCCAGACCCAAGACAGTACAACATAAGCTCACGTCACACATACAAATGATAAAATTACAAAACAACATGGGCATGAACAACAAACATCCAAACGTGAGGTAGTATCGAACATAATCGTGGACTTACAGTTTGTCCATCAAATGTCTCTTCAAAAGCTTCTTAAACATTTGTTTAGAAGGAACTGATTTCAGACAGGGAGGTAGGCTATTCCACAATGTTCTTCCTGAATATGCAAGGCTTGATTTATAGAGATTATTATGGGGCCTGGGCAGAAACAGTCTATGGGTAGGCCTGTATATATTGACAGCAAAATTTTCCACAATTCTCTTTGGGGCTTTTCCGTTTAATGTATTGAACATACATAGGTACTTGTTGAACTGTAGTCTGTCTTTAAGTGGAAGAATATCTAGTTCTTTGTAGTTGGTGGTGGTCAGTGTATTAGGATTCAATCGGATTAGTTTAACAGCTCTTTTATGTAGGCGGCTTATATGCTTTAGGTTTGTTTCACTGGCACTGTCCCATAAGGTAGAAACATAATTTATAAGAGATAGAATATGTGCATGAAAGAATAGTTTTCGTGACTGTAGATTTAGAAAAATTTTTTATTTTCCTAAGTTGATATAATCTTACTGAGATTCTTTTTCCTAATGCAGCTATGTGATCTGACCAAGACAAATCGTTGTCAATTACTGCACCTAGTACTTTTTGTGAGACTACTTCTTCGATTTGTTGTCCATGGATATATATAGGCGCGAATGGAGAACGCAATTTCTGTCTTTTTTGCCGAGTAGTTATAAACATACATTTTGTTTTATTAGAATTAAGAGACATGTGATTGAGTTCTGTCCATTCGATAAGTTTATTGATATCTGCCTGCATATCATTCACAAGCTGGTTTGGATCATTGTTGTTACATTGAATTGATGTATCATCAGCAAACATTTGACATGAACAATGGATATGCAGAGGTAGGTCGTTAATATAAATGGAGAAAAGAAGTGGTCCTAGTATTGATCCCTGAGGTATTCCATATTTCACGGGTAATAAGGTTGATCTCCTAGGCCCAACTTCAACAAGTTGATGACGATTAGTGAGAAATGAGTCTAAAAATGATAATGCTTGGTTAGAAATTTTATAGCATTTTAATTTTTTGATAAGGAGAGAGTGGCTAATCACGTCAAAGGCTTTAGCAAAGTCTAGAAAAAGGACTCCTGTGATTTCATTATTATTGATATTCAAAAGACAATGCTCAATGAGTTGTATTAAGGCTGTATGGCAAGAATGGTTTTCACGAAAACCTGACTGGTTTTCATTAATTAGATCATATGTTTTAAAATGAGAATGTAAGTGAAACTGTATATGTTTTGTGTGTATATGTAATGTGTGTGTGTGTGTGTGTGTGTGTGTGTGTGTGTGTGTGTGTGTGTGTGTGTGTGTGTGTCTGTGTTGTGTGTGTGTGTGTGTGTGTGTGTGTTGTGTGTGTGTGTGTGTGTGGATTTGGAGTTCTTTTTTCTGGATGGTTTTATTTATTTTATTTTATTTTATTTTAGACCACTTTATGCCACAGCAAATTCTCTGAATTAAATTGAAAGGTTTTATTTCTCTTATTTTTTCCGGTAAAGTTAAATAAATTTTTGACTGTTTTTGTTTCAAACTTGGTTTATTTATTTATAGATTTATGTTGCGTTTTTTCAACTCTATTAAATTTTACCTTTTTGCCCGTTTATTTACTTTTCTGTTACCATGGCTTTTTCCTGGGCTTGTTCTTGTTCGTATTATTGCTATTGTTTTATTGTCAGTGTTATTATCGCTATTATTATTATTATACTTGATATAATTGAAGTCGAGTGTGTGTGTGTGTGTGTGTGTGTGTGTGTGTGTGTGTGTGTGTGTGTGTGTGCTGTGTGTGTGTGTGTATGTGTGTGTGTGTGTGTGTGTGTGCCTGCTAGAGAGAGAGAGAGAGAGAGAGAGAGAGAGAGAGAGAGAGAGAGAGAGAGAGAGAGAGAGAGAGAGAGAGAGAGAGAGAGAGAGAGGCAAGGCAAGGCAAGGCAAGGCAAGGCAAGGCAAGGCAAGGCAAAGTATTTTATTCGAGGATAATAGATAAGCACTCGTGTGCTTTTTTACATCCAGTCCCCGCCCTTTTCAGGGATACATCAAGATGAAAAGATACTAAACAATAAAATTTTCGCAGTACCAAACAACACACAAGAATAAGGACACTATATATGATAAGGTAATAAAAATGCACTCGATCAGAAGACAAAAATCAGAAGTCACAATAAAAAGATTTTGATTATGGAAGAATAGAAAAGTGTTAATAGGTAAAGAGCAAACAAGAGAACAAGATGAAATAAACAACTGAAAACATCAATCCACCATCGTCTGTCAAAAGTTAGAGAGAGAGAGAGAGAGAGAGAGAGAGAGAGAGAGAGAGAGAGAGAGAGAGAGAGAGAGAGAGAGAGAGAGAGAGAGAGAGAGGAGAGAGTTTAGACTCTGCATTAATTTGTTAGATTTCCAATAGAAAGATGTTAATTGTAACTTTGATAGGCCATAATTTGCACATTTCATTGATGTAATTGTTGAAAGTCTTATCTTTACATGGTTTATTTCCAACATTAGTGACAGGTCTTTAGGCCTATTTCTTTTGATTACTATTTTCCTGTTGCACTATATAGATGTATGGCGCCTTGATCTGGCTGGTGTTGGGCAAAACATTTCTAATCTCTTTATAACAAACAGTTTCTAACTTTGAATGCACAAAACATCGCTCAATTCTAGTGACGATAAATTATATTATAGTGCTATATAACTTCCATGTATTGTTTTATTATTCATTATTATTATCAGATCTAGATCAAATGGCTTATGATACGTTTGAAATATGGCGACAACCACCGTTCTTCGTTGAAGCAATCGAACTAAAATTAATAAATGCAGACAATACAGTAAAAATTTGTGATATATTGTAGTGTTGCTATGAAGATATAACATTGGAAGATATTGGTAAACATGATTTCTAGTATTATAGATCTTTTATACCTCCGAACGACTTTGCAAGCAGAAAAAATGTGCAGCAGAGCAGAAACCGTTTTTGCGACACTATTTAATCAATATCTTATTTCATAAGCATTTTTGGTAAATGATATCTGTATGTACACACTCTGTTGAAAAGGTTCTTCGTATTTGTCATTAAGTATTTTGTTTTGTTGGCTGTTTAAATTTTATTGCCTAAAATTATAGCGCGAGTCTGTTAAAAGTGCGTGCAGTCAGCTGCTTTTAATCATCTTTAGTTTGTTGGCAGATAACTGTTGAGCAATATACAATAGTGCACCTTAATGCTTGTATTTTCTCGTTTATTTTGATGTGTAATATGTTTGATTTTGTTGCGCGGCCGAAAAGATAATCACCATTGAATCTGCATGAGAAAACACAAATTGTCCACCATTTTTGGCTCAAATGGGCGGATTCGGTTGGTTGCAGCTTCAAGGTGCTTTCTTTGCAGTCCGCCGAGTGGATGTATAAGGGATGGTGACGGAAGTTGGTCGCCTCCGCTCATCCCTGCACAGCCAAGTACCATGTGGAGAAACCAATAAAGTGACCAGCCAGCTGCTGTCTTCCCCTTAATTTTCTGTTGCCCATTTGCTTGAGAATTGTTGTTCCACTTTTCCCTTGCCTGTCTTTCCCTTGCCTTTGGGTACCATCACATCATCATTATTATTAGTGGTATCATCATCGTCATCATCATCATCGTTATCATTATCATAAGTGTTATCATTGCTCTTCCTGTTCTTGTTCTTGTTCTTCTTCTTGCTCTTCTTCTTGTTCTTGTTCTTTTTCATTTTCTTTTAGTTCTTGTTCCTCTTCTTCTTCTTGCTCTTCTTGTTGTTCTTCTTCTTCGCAAGTCTTCACAATTCTTCTTCTTCGCAATTCTTCGTTTTTGCAGTCTTCTTTGCATTCTTTGTATTCTTCTTTACATTCTTCGTTGCAATTCTTTTTCGCAATTCTTCTTTGCAAGTCTTCTTCTTCTCCTTTTTTTTTTCTTCCTCTTCTTTGCATTCTTCTTTGCATTCTTCTTTATTCTTTGCAATTCTTCTTCTTTGCAATTCTTCTTCGCAATTCTTCACAATTCCCTTTCTTCGCAATTCCCCTTCTTCTTCGCAATTCTTCTTCTCCTTCGCAATTCTTCTTCGCAATTTTAACTCTTCTTCTTCTTTGCATTCTTCTCAGAATTCTTCTTCGCAATCCTTTTTCCTTTTCTTCTTCTTCTTCTTCTTCTTCTTCTTCTTCTTCTTCTTCTTTTCTTCTTCTTCTTCTTCTTCTTCTTCTTCTTAAGTCTTCTTCGCAATTTTTCTTCTTCGCTATTCTTCTTCTTCGCAATGCTTCTTCTTCACAAATCTTCTTCGCAATTCTTCTTCTTCTTCTTCTTCTTCTTCTTCTTCTTCTTCTTCTTCTTCTTCTTCTTCTCCTCCTCCTCCTCCTCCTCCTCCCCCCCCTCCTCCTCCTCCTCCTTCTTCCTCTTCTTCTTTGCATTCTTTACATTCTTTGCATTCTTTTTTGTATTCTTTGAGTTCTTTGCATTCTTCTTCTTCTTCTTTACATTCTCATTCTTCCCAATTCTTCTTCTTTGCATTTTTCTTCTTCTTCTTTTCTTCCTCCTCCTCCTCCTTCTTTGCATTTTTCTTTGTATTCTCCTTTGCACTCTTCTTTGCATTCTTCTTCTTTGCGTTCTTCTTCTTGGCGTTCTTCTGCTTTTTCCTCTTCTTTGCATTCTTTTTCTTTGTAGTCTTCTTCCCTGCATTCTTCCTCTTGGCATTCTTCTTTGCATTCTTCGTCGCATTCTTCTTCTCCTTCTCCTTTGCATTCTTCTTTTACCTATTCTTTGCATTCTTTTTCTTTTTACATTCTTTTTCTTCTTTGCATTCTTCTCAGCATTATTTTCAGCATTCTTCTTTGCATTCTTCTTTTTTGTCTTCTTCTTCTGCGCAACTTTCCTTCTTTGCATTCTTCTTCCTTGCACTCTGCTTCTTTACATTCTTCTTCCTTTTCTTCTTCTTCTTCTTCTTCTTCTTCTTCTTCTTCTTCTTCTTCTTCTTCTTCTTCTTCTTCTTCTTCTTCTAGTAGTATATGCGGCAGAACTTAAGGCTTCTGATGGGGATCCTCGCTGCTTTACCTTTCCTGACCCTAAATAGGGCAGGTATTCATTTACAGCTGGGTGAACTGGGGGAACTGTAGTGTAGCCAAGGCGCGTAAACGGTCACCTATCCAATTAGCAACCACGCTCGATGCTGCTTAACTTGACTGGGGGAAAGCGAGCGCTCTGACCACTGAGCTATCCCGTCCCCATAATATATATATATATATATATAATATATATATATATATATATATATATATATATATATATATATATATATATATATATATATATATATATAATATATATATATATATATATATATATATATATCTCCTGCTCTTACCACAGAGGGTGAGTGAGGATGCAATCACTGCCCTGACCTCTGAAGAGTGCTTACCCAGGCGCCAAAACTCGACTCGGGTCAGGCCCAAAGCATGGTCTTTATTCAATACTTCCCTAAATGCTGCCTTCAAAGACATTTATCTTAGAGTGGTTTCTTCTCGTTTTTTTTTTTAAATCCTTCACAACCATCAATTTTATGATGAGAATAAAGTTGAAACTGGTTACCTGCACTTGTTTATCTCCACTACATTTTCTCAATTATATATATGTATGTATATGTTGCGTGTGTATATATATGCATATATATATATATATATATATATTATATATATATATATATATATATATATATATATATATATATATGTGTGTGTGTGTGTGTGTGTGTGTGTGTGTGTGTGTGTGTGTGTGTGTGTGTGTGTGTGTGTGTGTGTGTGTGGACGTTAAGCAGGAAATAGACAAGAAGCAGGTGATGGGTAGAAAAGAAAGAGGGATAGAAAATAAGTAACTCCTAGCACAGAGTTCCCAGAATGTGGGGATGCTATTTACACTGACATCCCCACTGAGGAATAGGTACAATTATATTACTGTAATTCACACATATGGTAGGCATACTTTTGTTTGTGAGTGTGTGTGAATTTTAAAACTCACTTACAGCAACTGAACGACGAGACAAATGGACAACTACGATCAGCACAAACAGACAAAATACACCATCACTTAAAAAAAAACCCAACAGCAAACAAACCCATAAAAACAAAACACAAAAATATAACACAACAGATCAAAAACCAATAAACAGTACCTTCAAAGTAAAACAAAACCCAAGCAATAAAACAAACCACAAACTAACAAACGCGACCCTCCAAATAGTTTTTTTAAATAAGCAAAAAGAAACAAACCACAAACTAACAAACACGACCCTCCAAATAATTTTTTAAATAAGCAAAAAGAAACAAACCACAAACTAACAAACACGACCCTCCAAACAGTTTTTTAAATAAGCAAAAAGAAACAAACTACAAACTAACAAACACGACCCTCCAAATAGTTTTTTAAATAAGCAAAAAGAAACAAACTACAAACTAACAAACACGACCCTCCAAACAGTTTTTTAAATAAGCAAAAAGAAACAAACTACAAACTAACAAACACGACCCTCAAAGGATTAAAAAATATTTTTTAAAAATAAGCAAAAAGAAACAAATCAACCATTACCATCATCAACCACTACTGCAACCATTACCACCACCATTACAACCACCACCACTACTACAAACTATTACAACCACCACCACTATTACAACCATTACCACCAACCACAGCTACAACATTACCACCACCCTTACAACCATCCACCACCACTGCTACAACCATACCACCACCACTACAACCATCACCATCACTACTACAACCATCACCACCACCACTACTACAACCACGATCACCATCACTACTACAACCATACCACCACCACTACTACAACCACGATCACCATCACTACTACAACCATACACCATCCACTACTACAACCACGTCACCACCCCATACTACAACCACGATCACCACCACTACTACAACCATCACCACCACCACTACTACAACCATTACCACCATCACTACAACCATCACCACCACCACTACTACAACCATCACCACCACCACTACTACAACCATTACCACCATCACTACAACCATGACCACCACCACTACTACAACCACTACCACCACCACTACTACAACCATGACCACCATCACTACTACAACCATTACCACCATCACTACAACCATCATCACCACCACTACTACAACCATCAACACCACCACTTCTACAACCATTACAACCACCTTTTGTAGGCCTCCGTCAGTCGGTGTCGACTATGGAATTCGCCAGAAGAAAGGTCATTTGTTCAGCGACAGCGCCGGCTGTGGCAGGTCAGCCCAATGCGGGAGTGGCAGTCTCTGTCGCATCTGATGCAGATGTGGCTTGTTGAGGTTGACCATTACTACAACCATCACCACCACCATTTCTTCAACCATCACCACCACTACTACAACAATCACCACCACCACTACTACAACCATCACCACCACTACTACAACCATCACCACCACCACCACAACCATCACCACCACCACTACTACTACAATCATAACCACCACTACTACAACTATCACTACCACCACTACTACAACCATCACCACCACAACTGCACCACCACCACTGCCACAAACTACAACCATTAGCACCACCACCACCATCACCACCATTCTAATTTTAATACAAGAAGAATAATTACGACCAAAAACTTAACCATCAACTTTTCACCTTTCCTATTATTTCTTCACCTTACAACAACCTAAAATAATGGTCATATTATTCATAATAATCTGGTTCAGATGTACTCCCTACTTACCGAAATCCCTCTTAGTGTTGAACTTCTCTTTGATATGTTCAGTTGATAGTTCGTCCGATCTCAGGTTAAACATTGCCCTGGGCTATTCGGCTCCTGAAAGGCGGGAGTGGCTGATGGCAACAATAAGTGGTAGGCCTAATCTTCCGAATACTTTCAAAGCTGATGGGATGGGAGAGATTTGGTTTTGAGTGATAGGAGAGGC
The DNA here is from genome assembly GCA_030674155.1 of Stramonita haemastoma. Lineage (NCBI taxonomy): Eukaryota > Metazoa > Mollusca > Gastropoda > Neogastropoda > Muricidae > Stramonita > Stramonita haemastoma. The sequence goes on along the minus strand of CM060341.1, from coordinate 22,830,344 downwards.
AAGTCAGATCTTCTGTTTGATGTTGTGTCCAAATCAGACACAGCTGTGGTGTCGCTAACCACAATACTCGTCCCTAACTGGATTATGATGTTTCAACTGTACGAGCCTGGTTAAAAAGGAATTTAGAAATATTTTCAAAAAATATTGAGCTCCCAGTTTTCAATAAACATAAAGAAAACACCCAAAAGTAGCAATAAAAAATATATTCTCACCTGTCTCACCTGTCGGCATCACCGTGTTCGATGTTAGCCGCTGCACCCAATGACACTGACATGATCCTCCTTCCCCATTTGTTCCGGTCTTCACTGGCCCTGCTGACTTCATGGATTCTCATCCACAGAATTCGGTGGTGTTGCCAGTGATAGAAGCTGGTGGTCTGCCTTTTTCCTTTATTTAACTCGATATTGCCTGGAAAGGCAGTCTTCATGAGGTTTCGTAGGGCATGGTCTACATGTCTTAGTTTCCTTTTAGTTATTCATGCAAGAAGTTTTCTTGTTGTTCCCTGTTCGTGTAATACGCGTTCATTTTTTGTTTATCTGTCCATCTGACTCTGAGCAGCCTTCTAAAAACCCAACGCATCTCAGCTGGCTGGATCCTTTTTTTCATCATCTTTTCTTTGTGGTTGACAGCCATATAGCATGACTGGTCATACTAAGCATTTCATCATTTTCAGTTCGGCTGGTAATGAATGCTGCAATCTTTCCAGAAGTTGTTCAGTTAAAAAGCTGTTACCCAAGGAAGTTCTCAATCCAAACTGAGAACAGAGAACGATTACACAGCAATCTTTTTTTTTTTTGATATATCTTTTTGAACAACATTAAACATGTGACTCGTTGTTTTGTCACATATCCAACCGAAACAATAGTTTTAATTTAATTTGCTCAACTATCTATCTATCTATCTATCTATCTATCTATCTATCTATCTATCTATCTATCTATCTATCTATCCATCCATCCATCCATCCATCCATCCATCCATCCATCCATCCATTTGGCGACCGTGAAGGCACCACTGAAGACTTGACAACCACTTCCCTCTCTGTTTTGCCTTTCTCAAAATTTTACTGAAAATTACTATTTCCTGAAAAAATCGTAGGACTCTTGATTGTAAAGCCTTTCACCTTGCTTTGGGTGTGCCATCACATGCCTCGTCCCTAGGCACCTACAAAGAAATAGGAGTTCTGCCTCTGAATGAATATCGCTGGTAAGAAGCTCAGCCACTGAAAACAATATTGAGCATGAAATCTATCTGAGATCGGATGAGCATTTTCCTAACAGAGCCAAAAATATTTGTTCTCTTAACACATTTGGCACTTTCACAGAGTATTGGAACAGTACACACTTCATTTATCTCCTAGTTCTTCATGGGAACTTCAAAAAGCTTCTTTTGACTTTGATCATTCGATCTATCATTCTAACTGTAAAAATGAAAAAGGGAGTCACATTCTCAGTATTCATGTAAAAGAGCACATAATAGATAACTACCCTTCACATTTTAAAATATATGCCAAGGATCTCTTCTAAATAGTTCTGAGGGAACCAACCGTCTTGGTGCAGTGGTTAGCGCCTTGGATTTTGGACTGGAAGGTCGTGGGTCCGATTCCCATAAGAGTCATACGGATTTTTCGGACTCCGGCCGGCTCCTACCCAGAGTGAATGTACTGTGGGCTCAGTGGGGAGACTGGGACCACACAGTCGAGCTTCATCTACTTTAGGGATGCGAATTTGAGAGTGTTGCTCTAATTACCTGACCGACACTGCAGGTGTCTGTATCTCTTGGGCCTGGTTGACGCCGGGATATATTATGACAGTAAGCGTAGAGTACGACCCTGTCAAGTAGTCTCAAAGCGGGTGCACTTCCACAGCAGCAGCATTACATCATCCTCATCACCATTGATCATCATGCAATAAAAAGAAAAATTGCCTCTGATTCGGTGATCCCTGTTGCTCTGGTCTCATGGTGACTTCAGATTCGGTTTCCCCATACTCTTCTGTGCCTGTGGTGAGTTTGTGTCAAAGCCTTTGGGGTTGGAGGTTCGCTGGGGACGGTCGTTGGAGGGACGTTGTGGTGGTCGCCACCTCAGGTGGGTGACTCACTCACTCTGGCTCCGCGACTGAGCTAATACTGTCGTTAGTAGGGGGCTTAGTAGGTGGTGTCCTGCGTATGTTAGCTAAGAACAGGCACCACTGAACACCACCAAAGTGACCCAGCAGAAGTGCAGGGCCCCTCTGGCTGGTGGCCCCACGGCGGCCTAATATTGATGGGCTCCCTGTGGACTGCGGATTCCGGGGATGAGACACAACGAATCAGGGTATGGCTGTGGTGGGGAGATTGAAATGAGCAGCGTGGGAACCCCAGTACGGGGACGTCACAGAAGACTAGGCAGCCAAAAAAAAAAAAAAGTTCTGATGGAGGTGTAGGCTTCATAATTCCCTCCTTCAAGGTTGAACAATTTTACCATATTTGAAAGAATCATTCTATTTTTACAGCAGAGGTAACTGCCATTCTGATTGCTTTACGTTACTTAATTGACTTTCTGCGGGGTATTTCATGGGTTTTGTTATTTGTTGATTCAAAATATGTGTTACAGTCTCTTAAAACCTCTGAAATAAATAATCTTACACACTTTTTCATTTTAAGAGGCACTAGTGTGACCTTTTGCTGGGTACCAACTCATTGCAATATTTTTTTTTATAATGAAAAGGTTAACAGAGCAACAAAAAATGCAGCAGCACATTCTTTGCTGCTATCTTGAATATATCAATGTTAGTTCATGAGAATTATAACTTGATTGAAAGCGCTTGCTGGAAACATGTAAGGAAAAAACAAGAAAATGCGGGGTATTCCTATGGTACCACTTCTATTTTTTATCTAAATTTCTTTTTCTCTTCTCGTTAGGGGGTAGATAAATTACGCCAAAGGCCAGTCATACGTCTTATTGATAGGTTGAAGTTAAATGCTTTCCATACAACATTTTCCAGAAATGTGCATTGTGTGCGTGGTAGGGCAATCTCAAACTTTCATAGTCTTTTCGAATGTCAAGTGTCAAAAAGCACCTTCCCACCATATGTGAGAAATCTTTGCAGAAAGTGTTCAGTATATCACTCTGTGAAAATTGCTTTGCTGTTGAAAGAGAGTTGTGTTAGTAATTTGCTGTATAGTGCAAGTAAATATGTCATTCACTGATTTTAAGCATGGTATAGTTCTCGAAATTGTTTTTTTCCACTGTTCTTTTCATATGGAATATATAGATGGCAGGATAGTTAAGACGTTCGCCTGCCAACAAGTAAACTGTGAGGTTCTGGGTTCGCACCCAGCCTCGCCCTTTCTTCCCAGTTTGACGAAAAAAATCGAACTAAATGTTAAAGTCATTGGGATGAGACATAAACCGAGGTTTCGTGTGCAAACGCACACAAAACATCTTGCGAACACGTTAAAACCCTGTTCCGCCTTTCGGAAGAGCAGGCCATCGCGTGCCGGGAGGAGCGGATGACAAAATTATTTAAAAACAAACAACAACAAAAAACCAGCATGCACACAGGTGTCGTGTTTAGACACCATCCCTGGGGAAATATCGGGGAGTTGGAGTCCCAGGGCGGCTCGGGGCTGTACATGGCAACGTTCTGGTGACTCCTGCGACGGTACTGGAACCATTCGTATTGGTCATTGCCTTTCCAATGGATCATTCCAGCGGTGTGGAGAGGGGGGGTCTGCTGCATCGGTAACAGTTTGCCCTCCATACTTATTTACCCAGGCTTTGCGCTCTTAAGACTAGAGTGCAGCCCCATAGTCTTCCGAGACTGATGGGTGCCTACTATATCTATCTATCTATCTATCTATCTATCTATCTATCTATCTATCTATCATATCGATGTGTGTGTGTGTGTGTGTGTGTGTGTGTGTGTGTGTGTGTGTGTGTGTGTGTGTTGTGTGTGTGTGTGTTGTGTGTGTGTGTGTGTGTGTGTGTGTGTGTGTGTGTGAGTGTGTGAGTGTGTGTGTGTGTGTGTGTGTCTGTGTGTGTATCTTTTAATCTGTTGTAGAACTTACATTGGTTACAGTTATTTATAGTGTGAATTCAGTTACTTCATTATCTTATGGTTATAGTTGTCAGACAGTCCCTTCACTTTTTTCTGAATTGTTTGCCTTTTTTGTGTCTAATATCACATATTGTGCAGAGCTGTTCACACACACACACACACACACACACACACACACACACACACACACACACACACACACACACACACACACACACACACACCTTGATATAGACAAAACCCAAAAGCACACAATTTCACCTTGATGACATTGATTACATTAATTTTGCTACCATCAAGTGCATTATACTTTTGTATTCATGACCACAAAAAGAAATAGCCTAGAGACTTTTTCTTAAAATATTTTTCTAGAAAATTAGTATGAACGTTTTAAACTAGATTAGGCCAGTAAGACGTACATTTAAGACTCCAAAATATTCTTCTGGGATTTAGATTTTTGGATTAGAAAACTCAAATCTTTGGAAACAAGGACACTCAATGATCAGGAGGACTGGTTTTTCCACTTAAAGCTTTGGGGTCCCCTATCCCATTATTTTCCATATTATTCACCCTCAAGGGAGAATCACACAAGACCAGGGACTCACGAATACTAATCGTGATGTTATCTTGGTTTAGTATCGCTGATCAAAGCTTAGATCCTATTGGATGAGACTACTCGTGCGAAAATGAATCGAGATTTGCGATTGGTTCAGTTATAGATGAGGGTATGACGTATGTGGTCTCGTGATCTTTGCAAGACGGTTAAGAGTTTCGTCAAGATTTTCAGGAGCAGTTTTTCGTGGGAAGATCTTCGTCTGCTCTGTATGGTCGATTGTGGCTCTGTGGCGGTTTTGTCTCTGGATTGCTTTGTTGTAAGCTGAAACAAAACAAAAGGTATAGGGACGTTTTGGTTCTGTGTTTTACTGTAGTGTAGTGTAGTGTAGTGTAGTGTAGTGTAGTGTAGTGTAGTGTAGTGTAGTGTAGTGTAGTGTAGTGTAGTGCAGTGCAGTGCAGTGTAGTGCAGTGCATTGCAGTGGTGTGTGTTTTATTTTATTTTATTTATTTTGTTCTTTTATATCGAGGATGATGAAATAAGCACTCGTGTGCTTTTTTCATCCAGTCCCCGTGTGTATGCAGTTTTGTAAATACTGTAATCTGTCCCCACCGACACACAATGCCCTACTCTTACGAAAAGCGGAACATGATTCAACGTGTGCGCAATGTGTTCTGCATACGTTTGCACAGGGGGCCTCGGTTTACAATCTCATCCAGAGGAAAAATCCCCTCCAACAGGAATCAAACTGGGGTTGTCAACTTGCAAGCACAATGTTCTGACCACTAGGCTATTCCGTCCCCCCACCCCACCCCCCTCTGTGGTGTGTGTGTGTGTGTGTGTGTGTGTGTGTGTGTGTGTGTGTGTGTGTGTGTGTGTGTGTGTGTGTGTAAACTAGAGAGAGCAAGCCAGCAAGGGAGTAGGAGAGAGAGAGAGAGAGAGAGAGAGAGAGAGAGAGAGAGAAGAGAGAGAGACAGAGACAGAGACAGAGACAGAGAGAGAGAGTTTCTGATAGGCTAAAGAACGTTTAATGAGCAGGTTTTTATGATCTTGTTTTCTTAATTTCTACCTCTATAAACAAGCCAAACAATTAACCGACCGACTCTTAATATGGGTTTTCGTTTTATATTCTGTCAATATACAAAGATGCATTTCTATGTGGAAAAAAAACGCTGAAATTCCGAATTGACTTTATTAGTACTTTTTCTAAGTAATTTTGATATACCTAAAACATAATTATGCTAGTGTTCTGGTAGAAAATTGTATTGTAATTAAGTGGAAATTGACAGGAAAAAAATAATGAAGAAAAGGATAGTTATAATAACAATGATGATGATGATGATGATGATGATGATGATGATGATGATGATATATAAAAATAATAATAATAATAATAATAATAATAATAATAATAATAATAAAAAATGATGATGATGATGATGATGATGATGATGATGATGATATAACCATGATCATAATCATAATATAATAGACATCTTCACCATCATCATCACCCTCATCAGCATCAGAAAAAAACACTTTTCTTCTTCTTTGTCTTAATCATCATCATTGTTACCATCATTATCATCATTTTCACCATCATGAGTAATAGTGGTAGTATAGTCGTAGTAGTAGTAGTAGTAGTAGTAGTAGTAGTAGTAGTAGTAGTAGTAGTATAGTAGTAGTAATAGTAGTAGGAGTAGGAGTAGTAGTAGTAGTGATAGTAGTAGTAGTGGTGGTGGTATATGTGCTTTTATTTTAAGTTACTTGAGTTTCTTGATAAATCAGACTATTTTTCATAGGTGATGCACCATATCTTTTTTTAAAATTTTATTCTTTTATATCGAGGATGATGGAATAAGCACTCGTGTGCATTTTTACATCCACTCCCCGAGTGTATGCAGTTTTGTCATCTGTTCCATCCAGCACACAATGGCCAAATCTTTCAAAAAGTGGAACAGGATTTAACGTGTCCGCAAGATGCTCTGCGTGCGTTTGCACACGGGGACTAGGTTTATAGTCTCATCCAAGGACTTTTGAGGAGAGTGGAGTCTGCACTGATGTTATTGTCTATGTCTATTGCTGTGGATATCAGTTACATCAAAAACACCTTGACAGACCCTGCAGCCGAGTGTTAAGATCGTTCTTTCTCAATACCACGGGGCCATGGAGTTCTGCATTCGAATCTCGGCGGCGTCTAGTGATTTGAGGGTGGGGATTTCTACGACCTCCCAGGTCAAGTTCAAGTGCAGAGCTGCCATAGCCTTCGTTCTCTTCGTGTATATACACACGCAGAAGATCAAATATTCACATTAAAGATCCCGTAATTCATGTCAGTGTTCGATCGGGGGGTTGCCGAAACACGTACATACCCAGAATATATCCCCGAAGTCGGAATGCAAATGCCTTCAAAGTGGAGCAAAAACGGTCGCATTCGTAAAAAAATTATCATAGGTGAATCTAGGAGCTCTGTAGCAGAGAAACAAGAAGCAGCTTTAAACGGATACTTTACCATGTTTCAGTTAATTAAGAGTGAAGACATCTGTACACTGATACAAGAGATGCTGAAGTGACAGCAAAAATAGAAACACAAACAATTTAAGCTAGTGACACAATTTTTATGTGTTTGATGATTCAACATGATTCAAACTGAAAAGTATTAGATTTCTCACATTTCAGTAACTCCAGAAGCATCGTACCGCAAAGGTAAAGATAGAGATAAACAACATATCAACGACCAGAGAAGAACAACAACTGCAGAGGAAAGGACAAGATTGAACCCAACTGTAACACATTTCGAAGAAAGAAAGAAAGAGAAAGGAAAGAAAAGAAAGAAGAAAGAAAGAAAGAAAGAAAGAAAAGAAAGAAGAAGAAAAGAAGAAGAAAGAAGAAGAAGAAGAAGAAGAAGAAGAAGAAGAAGAAGAGAAGAAAAGAAGAAAGAAGAAAGAAAGAAAGAAAGAAAGAAAGAAAGAAAGAAAGAAAGAAAAAGAAGAAAGATCACCACCACCACCACCAAAAAACAATAACATCACCGACAACTTCTACGTCCCAACCACGCAGCATGCACAGCTGACACTGAAAGCAACCTTTTTGTTGTGTATGCTGCACTTCACAGGCAGCCAGTGGGTCGCCAACCCTAACAGTATGTATACCATAGCCAGTTTCCTGTACGACTACTGTGAAGACATTGCTTCTTTCGTGCCTGCTATGTGTGGAGCGGCTGGCTTGACCCCAGCCTGTTGTGGCCTATTCTCTGTCGTGGATTTTTGCAGGTAAGATTAATTTTTGCAAAGAGGAAGTGGGGGAAGAGAGAGAGAGAGAGAGAGAGAGAGAGAGAGAGAGAGAGAGAGAGAGAGAGAGAGAGAGAGAGAGAGAGAGAGAGAGAGAGAGAGGAGAGAGAATGAATCATCTTTATTTTTCAAGGGTAACAGAGTGACTATTTACATACTTTTTTTTCATCCGGTCCTTGCCCTAATTAGGGAATAGTTGGGGGTTTTTTAAAGGCTCCGACAAAACAAAATTATAAAGAACCAAAAACGAAGATAAAAACATTGGGTTTTTTTTTTTTTAATTCGGTGGAGTCTTTTTTCTGAGCTAATACCGTTGTTAGTAGGGGGCTTAGTAGGTGGTGTCCTGCATATGTTAGCTCAGAACAGGCACCACTGAACACCAAAGTGACCCAACAGACATGCAGGGCCCCACTGGCTGGTGGCCCCGCGACGGCCTGATATTGATGAGCTCCCTGCGGACTTCCAACCCTAGGGATGAGACAGGATGAATCTGGGTATGGCTGTGGCGGGGAGATTGAAACGAGCGGCGCAGGAA
>CM060341.1:22809426-22816926 GCA_030674155.1 Stramonita haemastoma | reverse complement strand
TTTTACTTTTAAGATTTGGCCCACAACTGCTCATTTTAGAAGCATTTTAATATTGCTACATTGTTTTTGCTATAAAAAAAAAAGTGAAAAACACTGAAACTGTTGAGAGTTCAATCTTATGATTATGGTCATAAAAATCATGTTCATAACCATATTGTAATCATGATGGACATAGTTATTCAGCTTACTTAAAAGGATCATTAATTAAAAGGTTTACACTAAATCAATTACATTCAACACACGTGATTATTAAAATAGTACAAAATGTGAATAAAACATTTCTCAATATGGATGGTAAGCATGTTTAGACAATAGGTGACACATTCCCAGAGAGAGAGAGAGGGAGGAGAGAGAGAGAGGAGAGAGAGAGAGAGAGGAGAGAGAGAGAGAGAGGAGAGAGAGAGAGAGAGAGAGATCACTAACCAGTGAAACAAAAATCAAATTTTGATATAGTCATAAGAATGAACATCTATACATTCCAAGTAAGATACACATAGTTCATACATAATATTATGATCAATCTTTGTGAATAGTCTATATATTCATAAGAATGAATAAATACACATTATTATTAAGTTACACATACTTGCTAATCTCAAAACATTGAAATATTGGAATAACATTTACTGAAACTCAATAACAGTCGACTTGCGTAATAAAATTGAAAACATAAAATATGAATACAACCTTCATCAAGATAAAAAAAAAAGATGTCACAACAATCAAATCTATTCCCAAAACAAGAGAGAGAGAGAGAGAGAGAGGGAGAGAGAGAGAGGAGAGAGAGAGAGAGAGAGAGAGAGAGAGAGGAGAGAGAGAGAGAGAGAGGAATGACTGAGTGAATTTTATTTTTCAAGGGTTACAGAGTAAGTATTACATACTTGTTTTCATCCGGCCCTTTCCCTGATTAGGGATATAGCTATGAGAGAGAGAGGGGGGGGGGGGGGGGGGCGAGGCAGATAAGTAAGGGCGGATATACAACTTACTTTCTAAGGCTATGGAGTGTGTTTCGTTATTGTTGGTGTATCAAGTGAGTTAATAGGTGATGCTTGAAGGTTGTTATGGATTGATGGTGTTTAACTGAGTCAGTAAGGGAGTTCCACAGCATAGGGCCAGAGAAAAGTCAACTAAATTTGAACAAATCTATTCTTGGAATTGGGACGCTTGGCTTTATAGTTATATCTGGATTGGTTTGGGTGGGGGGATTTATCTTTTAAGGATGAGCGGAAAGCTCCTGCCATAATCTTCAACATTACAAGCTTTTGCTAAATTTTAATCTATGGTGTAGATGGAGAATATTTAACTAGATATAGTTGCCGTCTAATAAGCTTGTCTTTTTTAAAAAGACCAGTTTAAGAGCACGTTTATAAGACTCAGTAATGGTTTCATTGTATTTGCACTGGCAGAATACTACAGGGTAGAAACATAGTCTACTGCACTGATGATTGTATGTAAGCTTGAAAGAACAGTTTCCTCGAATGAAAGTCAAGAAAGTGCCTGATTTTAGTCAGCTGGTATTTTGGGGGTATATAGAAATATGGTTTAGTTCGGTCCATTCGACAAGCTTATCAACACTTTGTTGTAATGTGTTTGCTAGAGAGTTAAGGTCATTGTGGCTCATATGAATAGTTGTGTCATCAGAAAATAAATCACATTTGGATTGGATATGGAGAGGAAGGCCATTAATGTATACATACAGCCCATCTCCTCTCTCTCGCTGTTTTACCTCCCCTGGCCCTAAAGAGCAGGTATCGATTTACAGCTGGGTGAACTGGGGGACTGTACTGAAGCCAAAGGGTGGTGCACAATCGGTAACCAATCCACTTGGTAACCACGCTCGATGCTGTTTAATCTTAGCTTGGAGAAAGCGAGTGCTCTGACCGCTGCGCTCTCCTGTCCCTCTACTATATACTATTTAGTGTGCAGGTCTTTTAATTCACCTTGTGTGTTTCAGCCCTTCTTGTGGAGGCGCCAAGGGCCTATCTCCTGTGCTTCTGAAGCCCCTGATGTATGATACGGACTTGTGTGCCGCTCTGAGACTGACGAATCTGGCCTTCTGTCAAGGCCCCTGGGATGGAGCCACAGATGCCAACAGCTCAACTGTCTGATGAGCATGATGTGCTTTCCTTACTACAACTGTGAGTTTCTGACAGCTGTGGTGACAGTGGTGGTGGGGATTGTGGTTGTTGTGGATGTGGTTGTTGTGGTGGTGGTGGGGTGATTGTGGTGGTGATGGTGGTTTGGTGGTGATAGTGGTAGTGGTGGTTGTAGTGGTGGTGGTAGTGGTCTAAGTCAAATTGTTTTAGTTCCAAATGGTACATTGAATAAGCAAGGCGTTTACTTTTTATTTTGTTTTTATACCACTTTTTTTTCATCTAGCCATCTATCTAAGAATAAAAACAACCTTATCGATAATGTTTAAATACTATAATGTTTTGTCAATCAATAAGAATAAAATGCAAAACACACACACACACACACACACACACACACACACACACACACACACACACACACACACACACACACAGGCGCGCGCGTTGGTGGTGTAGTGTAGTGACAGTTGTGATAGGTGTGGTGATGGTAGTAGTGGTGGGGGTAGAATTGGGGGAGGGTGGGTGTATTTGTATTTCTCTGCGTGAAATTTGGGCTGTTCGCTCCCGGGGAGAGCGCATCGCTGCAAGAACAGCGCCACCCATTATTTATTCTCTGTTCCTGTCTGCAACTCACTCACTCACTCAGTCCCATGTCCCAAAGGACGTAGGGGGGACATGAGAGAAGACGCAACGGAGATCTTTTTCCATGCTTCACGATCCTGTGTGGCTAGTAGGAGGCGTTGCAGGGGTTGGGCAGTCCAGTCTTTGATGTTGTCAACCCATGATTTCTTTTGGCGGCCTCTTCTTCTTTTGCCCTCGACTGTTCCTTGCAAGATGGTTTTTGCTAGGGTGTTGTGTCTTGTGGTGTGACCAAACCACATCAGCTTTCTCCTCTTTATGGTGGAGAGCAAAGGCTCTTGGGGGCCCACACGCTTTTTGATTTCCTCTTTCACATAGTTATTGGTCTTGTGTTCTTTGTATGATATTTTGAGGAGTCTTCTGTGGCACTTGTTCTCGAATGCTTGGATTCTTCTCTCTAACTCTGCTGTCAGAGTCCATGATTCACAGCCATATAGGAGGATAGATATTACGAGGGATTTGTAGAGGTGGTATTTGGTGCAGAAGCAACTAAGTTTGTTTTATTATTAGAGTGGGTTTTCTCGACAGAATTTTACCAAAGACAACTCTTTTATTGCTGTTGGTTCTTTTACGTGCATCATCATCATTCGGCCTCATGAGCAGCAACACAGCCATGTTAAGTGCCGGTCCAATCTTCGATGTTCTTTATAAGCTTATCACCTGTCTGCTCATGTGTCTTCCTCCCTCAAGTGTCCCTTGCAGGATAGTCTTGCCAAGAGAGTTATGACGTCACGTGACGTGACCAAACTTCATCCTCTTTACAACAGCCAGAAGGGGTTTGTTCCTGTGGCCAGCTTTCAGGATCACCTCTTGCCACACAGTCTCGTTGGTTCTGTGGCCCCGCCAGGAAATGTGTAGAAATGTGTAGAAAGCTTCAGAATGATTTCCGCTCAAAGGTTCGGATTTTTTCCAGTTCTGTAGTCAGGGTCCACAGCTTTCCCACCATTACAGCAGTGGGAAGCTGATCTGTTTACTTTTCCAAATTAATCCCGTTCAACTTTGCCATGGCCGAGAGTGCAAGGAGTACTCAGATCTTGACTTCAGCTGCAGAGTGGCCATCTTTGGTCAATGTGGAGTTGAGATAGTTGATGGTGTCTTCTTCTTCAAGTTGCTGACCATTCATGACGATGCTAAGTGTAACGTCACTGGTGCTGTTGACCATGACCACGCTCTTTTCTGCATTGATGTCCATACCACTGTGAACAAAAAGTAAAGGTGTCCCACAACCTAAGTGGTCGTAGGGGAGCAAAGCATCAGGGACCTCACTTCTCCTGGGGCCAGCATATTAATTGAGGGCGGCCCCCATCTCCTCTCCCTCGCTGCTTTATCTGGCCTGACCCTCAAGAGGGCAGGTACCCATTTACAGCTGGGTAAACTGGGGGACTGTATTGAAGCTAAGGCGTGCAAACGGTCTCCCATCCACTTGGTAACCACGCTCGATGCTGCTTAACCTTAGCTTGGGGAAAGCGAGTGCTCTGACCTCTGAGCTATCCTGTACCACAGTTACTATCATATATAAGTAGGAAGGTGGCGGGATGGTTTAGATGTCTATCTACCTAACAAGTACAACATACGGTTCTTGATTTCAATCAAATCCCAGCCTTGACCTTTCTCCACAGTTTGACTTGAAAATCAAACAATGTCAAGATGTTTTTTATGAAAACTCTAAACCAGTCGGACCAGAGTGCTTACGGTATTTTGCACATCAAAAGAACCCTTGACAGTGAAAATCAGAAAGAGCAGGGAGGTACCTCCAGACTGTCCGGGCAAAATTGGTAGTTTGAATTCCCAACTGTATCTCCAAATTTGGAATGGAGTAGAGAAATGGGCACACAAAATGTCACCATTGGTGAACCTCAGAGCTGAGGACAGAAAAAAAGATCATTAAAGAGAAAGATAATATTCATAATGCGATGGAAATAAACTTAATTTCTTTGAGACTACTTCACTGAAATAGGGATGCATGTGTGCGTGTGCGTGTGTGTGTGTGTGTGTGTGTGTGTGTGTGTGTGTGTGTGTGTGTGTGTGTGTGTGTGTGTGTGTGTGCACCGATACTTATGTAACATAAACGTGCTTATAAAATATGTTTGCACTTTTCGTTAAGTATTGTCACATAAATCTTATCAAAACAGTAATTCTATGGTGCATCCCAAAGGTTACTAAGTCAAGCCCACAATCTCATCTCAGGTAAAGTGATTTGAATATGCAAATGAAGGGCTATAAAACAAAAAGGATCCATAAATACTTCCTGTGACTCACCAGGTAAAGGTAGGGTTTTTTTCTCTTTAAGATGAAATCTGGTTCGAAAATAGATCATACAGTACTTTCGATTATGTTTGATCAAGACATGAAGACGCCTTTAAACCTGACCTTCTGTCCCTCAGGGAGAGCTTTAGGCCTCCTGTGCCAACTTGGATTCGAGAGTTTTTCCGGTTTACGAAGAATATTGTCATCAACTATTTCCAGGTAGTTAGTTATATAGTATAGGATTGGTCGTCTGGTAAATTATGAAAAAAGAACGGACTGTTTTTGTCCTGTATTATATTGTGATGTATTGTGTCGTTTTATATTGTATTATACTGTAGTGTATTGTATACTCTTTTCAGTCACGGCAGAGATTTTTTGCGTGAAATTTGGGCTTCTCACCACAGGAAGAGTGCGTTGCCACAAAAGCAGCCCCACCCATTTTTTTTATACTTTCCTGCCTACACGTGTATTTGTTTTCCTATTAAAGTGAAACAACATTGAAACCAGTTATGTGAGAGACACTATACAGTAAATAACAGTACAATACATTACAATACAATACAATACAATACAATACAACACAATACAATGCAATACAATACAATACATTTACACCAAATTAAGTCACGGCAGATTCCTCTGCGTGAAATTCGGGCTTCTGTTCCCACGGAGAGCCCGTTACCACAAGAGCAGCGCCACCCTTTTTTTTTTTTCTTTTCCTGTCTGCAACTGTAATTTTTTCCTTATGGGAATTGGGTTTTTTTTCAACAGGATTTTGCCAGGGACAACTGCCTTGTTGCCGCGTGGGTTCTTTTACATGCGCTAAATAATGTTATGTAACACTTATGATCTCGGTTTATCGTCTCATTCGAAAGACAAGCACCCAGATGGATGGGGGGGGGGGATGTTGGGCCCAGATGGGGTTCGAACCACCGCACACTTTCGACCCGGACTTTTTGCTTTCAAGGCAGGTGTGTTACCTCTAGACTCCACCAATAGAATACAATATAGTACAGCCCCAGCGCTGTCAGAAATAACACTATACTGTCTACTTCAATCTAATCTAATGCAATCTGATCCAATGCAATGCAGTACGTTTGTCTTCCATCACAACACACGATGGTCACCTTTCTAGCTCGGTTGCTGTAGAGCCAGTCTCGCTTTTTCAGGGTTGCCGGTCTAATCCTTGGCTGCACGGGTATTTTCACCGCAAGTCGTGACATGAATGAACTAATAATAGTAATAGATATACAAAATGTTTATAATAATAATGATATATAGTAGGCACCCATCAGTTTCGGAAGACTATGGAGATGCGTTCTAGTCTTAAGAGCGCAAAGCCTGGGTAAGTAAGTATGGAGGGCAAACTGTTACCAATGCAGCAGACCCCCCCCCTCTCCACGCCACTGGAATGATCCTTTGGAAAGGCAATGACCGATACGAATGGTTCCAGTACCGTACCGTCGCAGGAGCCACCAGAACGTTGCCATTTACAGCTAATAATAATAATCATAATGATAATGTTAATAATAATAATGATGATGATGATGATAAAGAAATAAAATGTTAATAATAAGAAAAATAGTGATAATGATAATGTTGATAATAAAAATAACTAACGGTAATAATGATAATAATAATGTTGATAATAAAAAAACAACTAATAATGATAAAAATAGAAATGATAATATCGATGATAATAATAATTTTAATAATTACCACCACTACTACTACAACCATCTCTATCTCTATCTCTATCCCTTAGTCTGGCGACCATGGGAGCACCACTGAAGACTTGAAAGTAAGAGAGATGTGGTGAAATGTTTTGATATAATTATTTGTATTTTTTTAATTGGGTTGCCCTCTTCTGTGCTGTCTCCTTTCACTTGTAATTTGTTTGATTTATTTAATCATAATCAATACAATTATCTGTCTTGACATTAATGTTTGGGTTAGTTAGCGATTATGTGTTTGTTGAATACATATCTATCTGTTTTGTTTAAATGATAATCTACCTAGTGGCGATTATGCGTTTGTTGAATGCATACCTATCTCCATTTTTAAATCACAGGTTGAACTTTCAATGTTGGTGATGGTGGTTTTGTTTTTCTTTTACTTTACTTTGTCGTTATTTTTGGGGGGACGGGGGCTGTTTCTTTGTTTTTGTGTGTGCTGTGTTTTTTTTAGGGGGTGGTGCAAGGGCTGAATGTAAAAAAAGTATGTGAATGCTTACTCTGTTACCCTTGAAAAATGAAGATTATTTATTCATTATTAATTTTACATTCTCTCTCTCTCTCTCTCTCTCTCTCTCTCTCTCCTTCTCCTCTCTCTCTCTCTCTCTCTCTCTCTCTCTCTGGGGAACACTTCCTGCAGTTGAAATGTAAACAGTTGTTGCCTGAAGCTCCGGATTTAAATGTAAATTCTACGTTCCTGTGCCTTTGCCTGAGTCAGTGAAGTGACTGGAGGACATCATGCCAGATGTGGCTTTAAGTTTCAGGGCCATGTGTGGCTGCTTTGT
>CM060341.1:22786926-22804426 GCA_030674155.1 Stramonita haemastoma | reverse complement strand
AAAATGACCAAGAAATACAAGATCTGCTGGCGAAGAAGAGAAGTGCCCACCAGGCTCACCTTGCACAAACATCTTGTCCAGCAAAGAAAGCTGCCTTTCGTCTTACATGCTGCAACCTCCAGCGCCAGCTTAGAGTTATCCAAAACGAGTGGTGGACTAACCTCGCCCAAAAAACTCAGCTCTGCGCTGACACAGGTGACTACAGAGGCTTCTACGAAGCTTTGAAGGCAGTCTATGGACCCTCTCACCAAGTGTTGAGTCCTTTGCGCAGCACTGACGGCCAGGCACTCCTCACAGACAAGATGTCCATATTGAACCGCTGGGCTGAACACTTTCAAACCCTCTTCAGCGCTGATCGCACTGTTGATGACGCAGTGATCCAACAGATCCCACAGCAACCAGTGAAAGAAGAACAGGACGAAGCCCCAACCCTGGAAGAGGTAACTAAAGCCATAGAACAACTGAAGAGTGGGAAGGCTGCAGGCGTCGACGGTATTCCACCAGAATTATGGAAAAACGGGGGGCAAACACTGCACTGCAAGCTCCATGAATTTTTTGTTTGCTGCTGGGAGCAGGGAAAGCTACCACAAACCTTCGTGATGCAATCATAATCACCCTTTACAAAAACAAAGGGGAAAAATCAGATTGCTCCAACTACAGGGGGATAACTCTTCTCTCCATCGCTGGCAAAATCCTTGCAAGAGTTCTCCTCAACAGACTAGTACCTGCTGTTGCAGAACACCACCTTCCTGAGAGCCAGTGCGGCTTCAGAGCTAACAGGGGTACCACTGACATGGTCTTCGTGCTCAGACAACTTCAAGAAAAGTGCCGCGAACAGAACAAGGGACTGTACATCACCTTCGTTGATTTAACCAGGGCATTTGACACTGTGAGCAGGAAGGGCCTGTGGCGGATCATGGAGCGTCTTGGCTGTCCCCCAAAGTTTCTCAACATGGTGATCCAGCTACATGAAGACCAGCGTGGCCAGGTCAGAAACAGCAACGACCTCTCAGAGCCTTTCCCAATCACAAACGGGGTGAAGCAGGGCTGCGTCCTTGCACCAACCCTCTTCACTATCTTCTTCAGCATGATGCTTCAGCGGGCCACAGAAGATATTGATGACGAAGACGGAGTTTTCATACGCTACCGCACAGATGGCAGCCTATTCAACCTGCGGCGTCTTCAGGCCCACACCAAAACCCTGGAGCAAAAAATTCGAGAGCTACTTTTTGCTGATGATGCTGCCCTTGTAGCCCACACAGAAACCGCCCTGCAGCATGTAACATCCTGTTTTGCAGAGGCAGCCCAGCTCTTCGGACTCGAAGTCAGCCCGAAGAAGACAGAGGTTCTCTACCAGCCCGCACCTCAGGTAGCGTACCACCCACCTCACATTACAATTGGTGAGACAGAACTGAAGACAGTCCAGCAGTTTACCTACCTGGAATGCACAATCTCCTCTGACGCAAAGATTTATAAAGATGTAGACAACAGACTGGCAAAGGCAAACAGTGCTTTCGGCAGACTCTACCACCGTGTCTGGAAAAACAAACACCTGAAGAAAGACACCAAGATCAGTGTCTACATAGCCGTGGTACTGACCACCCTCCTGTACGGCTCTGAGTCATGGGTCACATACAGACACCACCTGCGAATTCTGGAACGCTTCCACCAACGCTGTCTCCGCTTCATCCTCGACATCCGCTGGAGCGACTTCACCACGAATGCTGAGGTGCTGGAGCAAGCAGGGATCACCAGCATTGAGGCCATGTTGCTGAAAACGCAGCTACGCTGGGCAGGGCATGTCTCTAGAATGGAGGACCATCGCCTACCGAAGATGGTTCTCTACGGTGAACTTTCCACCGGACACCGCTACAGAGGCGCACCAAAGAAGAGATTTAAAGACTCTCAGAAGAAATCTCTGTCAGCCTGCCTCATAGACCATAACCAGTGGTCAGTCCTTGCTGCTGACCGGCAGGCCTGGCGACACACTGTGCATCAATCGGTCTCCTCCTTTGAGGACAATCACAGAGCGGCCCTTGAGGAGAGGCGAATGAGGAGGAAAAACCGCATCCCCCCTACATCAACCCCAGAATCGACTTTCCCCTGCAGCCGCTGCGGCCGGGTTTGTTTGTCACGCATTGGACTGAACAGCCACCAGCGAGCCTGCACCAGACGTGGACAGTGCCCTTAATCTTCGTTCGCGAAGCCAAGCCATGAAAAAAAAAAAAAAAAAATGATAAAAAAAAAAAAAAAAAAAAAAATATATATATATATATATATATATATATATATATATATATTGCAAAGCCTGGTTAAGTATGAAGAGCAAGCTGTTACCCATGTAGCAGACTTGCACACACCCTCCATACCCCCCGCCCTTCTCTCCACATTGCTGGATGGTCCATTGGAAAGGCAATCACCGATATGAATGGTTCCAGTACCGTCGCAGGAGCGCCAGAACATTGCCATATACAGCCCTGAACCGCCCTGGGGACTCCAAACTCCCGAGTTTTCCTCATGAATGGTGTCTAATCACGACACCTCTGTGCATACTGTTTTTGTTGTTGTTGTTGTTTTTACCCGCTCCTACCAGCACACAATGGTCTGCTCTTCCGAAAACGTTTTTAACGTGTGCTCAAGATATTCTGGGTGCGTTCGCCACGGTTTATAGTCTTCCGAATAACACCCCCCACCCCCACACATATATGTATGTGTGTGTGTGTGTGTGTATATATAGATAGATAGATAGATAGATAGAGATAGATAGATATATGCGCGCGCGCGCGCGTGTGTGTGTGTGTGTGTGTGTGTGTGTGTGTGTGAAATCTCATTCATTATATCTCTTTTCCTCCTTTTCCCCCCTCATTTCCCCTCTATCCCTCTCTATGTTCCTCTCTCTCTCTCTCTCTCTCTCTCTCTCTCTCTCTCTCTCTCTCTCTCTCTCTCTCTCTCTCTCTCTCGTCTGATAAATATAGAAAAGACGAACTGAAAATAGCACCCATATCTATTTTAAACGCTTTTGCTGTCATGAATAATGCCTTCCAGGGATTTTTTAGTGTATATTCACTATTTCCATAAGTATAAGATATGACGAGCCTTAAGGAGAGCTGGTCATATCAATTCCTATACAGTTAGGCGGGAGAGGGGGGGGGGGGGGCAAGATAGCCCTGTGATCAGAGCATAAAGCTTGCAATCTAACGGTTTGAGTTTGAGCCATACTAACTCGAGTGGACCCGCCCCCCTCCCCCATACAGTTAACATCAGAACCAGCTTAACTCCCCCAGTTGTCCAAATCAGACTATAAACCGAGGTATTGCGTACGAAAGCACACACAATATCTTGGACACACATTGCAACGTTCTGGCGACTCCTGCGACAGCACTGGAACCATTCTTACCGGCAATCGTCTTTCCAATGGATCATTCCAGCGACGTGGAGAGGCCTCCATACTGACTTACCCAGGCTTTCCGCTCTAGAGCCTAGAGCGTAACTCCATAGTCTTCCCAGACTAACGGATGCCTATTACTACCATTAAAACCGTTCTGCATTTCGGAAGAGTAGGCCATTGTGTGTCAGTAGAAACGGATGCATGTTTTTGCATGCACTCTACTTTCATGTTTAGACATTAGCACCCAAAGTCGGAATTAGGTTACCTTAATGGTGGGGGAAAATCGGTCACATACGCGAAATATCTTCTCATTGGTAAACCTTGGAGCTCTAGCCAAAGAACGAAAAAAAAGCTATTAATGTGAGATAGACTTTTCTGTTATGCTAACTAATGTCAGACGTTTTGTGCTTCAGCAAGTGACTCATTGTGCCAGTGTGTTAATCTAGTTTGGGTTGGCTTGTTGGTTGGTTGGTTGGTTAGCTAGCTGGCTGGCTGGATGGTTGGTTTGTTAGTTGGTTGGTTGGTTAGTTGAATTGAAAGGTTGGTTGAATTGAATGGCTGGCTGGTTGTGTTTCTCTGTGCTCTATAATCTTTAGCATTTGTTTTTGCTTTGGGTTTCTTTTTCAAAAGCAGTTTAGTAAGAACATTCTTTTTGGATCAACAAAATGATATCTACAAATGTATCGACGTTTGTCCCTTGCTTCGCAACGACCCTGTTTGGGGCAAAATTTCTTGGGCCTTTTTTGCTGTTGCTCCTCATCTAAAGCTCTGATGGTGAGATTTTGCATATTTAACTGATTTTGCCCACCGTGAAAGTAGCTGCATTTCGACTTCGGGCCGGGACTTTATGCTGGGTATGTTTGTGTTTCCGTAATCCATCAAACACCGACATGAATTACTGGATTTTTAACGTGTATAGTTGACCTTTTGCACGTGTACATACACGAAGGGAATGAACGCACTAGCAGGTCTGCACTTGAAATTGACCTGGGAGATGGTAAAAAAATCCCCACCTTTTATTTCACTAGACACCGCAGAGATTCAAACCCAGGACTTCATGGACCCATGGGATTGAAGTCGAACGGTCTGAACCACTCGGCTATAACGTCCGTCTAATCTTCACTTGAGATATTCGTGGTGTCACATTCCTGTTAAATGAAGCGGGGAGATTGTAGGAGGAGATAGTGAGGACAGGGGGCATGGAGCAAAAGACTGACTCGGGACGGATCGGATGGTATCTTTTCTTAACCTTTATGTGACCATTTTCCTTGCCTGGAGCAATGTTTGGTTAGGAAAGGAGTTTGTGGATCAGGTTGCGCGCACGCGTGCGCGCGCGCGCGCGTGTGTGTGTGTGTGTGTGTGTGTGTGCTCGTGCGCGTGCGTGCTTGTGTGTGTGTGTTAGTGTGTGTGTGTGTGTGCGCACATGCATTTAAAGGCACTCTTTGTCACCTATCAGAAAGAAACTATGGTATTTTAAGGGCAAAAATGGATGTTCCTTAGTGAATTTCTTTGGAAAGAAGTTGGTCATGGTTGATGACATTGAACGCTTTGGTAAAGCCTACAGAAATCTATCTATCTATCTATCTATCTATAAATCTATCTATCTATAAATCTATCTATCATTTTATCTATCTATCTATCTGTCTGTCTATCTATCTATCTATCTATCTATCTATCTATCTATCTATCTATCTATCTATCTATCTATGTATCTATCTATCCCTTAGTCTGGCGACTGTGGGGGCAACCCTGAAGACTTGACAACCAGTTGCCTCCATTCCTCTCTCTCTGTTCTGCCTTTCTCAGGCTTTTGTTGAGTTCTAGGCCTGTCCATTTGCTGATGTTTGCCTCTCATCTCTTCCTTGGCCTGCCTCTTTTTCTTCGTCCTTAAACAGTGCCTTGCAGTATTGTCTTTGCAAGTCCTTTTGATTTGTAATATGTCCATACCAGTTAAGTTTACGCTTCTTTACGATTGATAGATGTTTTTTGTAGGGACCAATGGTTTGCAGGATTCTGTTATGCACACCATCTTTGCTTATAAATGCTACAAAACGCACACCAGTAAATTATTTTCTATGTCTACATTAACTTGAAAAAACACATAATTATCTGTCATGTTTCTTAGAAATGTTTAACACGAATACTTTTCCCCATACCAATATTGACTCAGATGTGTTAGACGAGAACATGTGGACGTCAGTTTTGGGTAGGTTACGGAAACACAAAGTACCCAGCATGCATCTCCGCAGCCGAAATGCGGTTACCTTCATGGTGGGCGAAAATGTTCGCATACGCCAAAGTCTCACAATTGGTAAAACTCGAAGCTCTAGCCAAAAAACGAAACAAAACAAACAAGACGAGAATATGTGTGATACTCCCTTATGTTATTAATTGCATTGCACCAGGGTC
Source organism: Stramonita haemastoma (assembly GCA_030674155.1). Classification (NCBI taxonomy): domain Eukaryota; kingdom Metazoa; phylum Mollusca; class Gastropoda; order Neogastropoda; family Muricidae; genus Stramonita; species Stramonita haemastoma. The sequence goes on along the minus strand of CM060341.1, from coordinate 22,798,629 downwards.
AATGTTTAGTTGTTAACGTATCGTTAACCTACAGTAAAAAGGCTCTTCAGTACAAATTGAAATTTGGACGATTCTTTGACATGTTACTGCATATCATTTTACTTTTTTTACACCCTTTTAAGTCGCAGCAGATTTCTCGGTGTGAAATTTGGGCTGCTCTCCCCGAGGAGAGCCCGTCGCCCTAAGAGCAGCGCCACATTTTTTTTTCTTTTCCTGTCTGCAACTGTGTTTGTTTCCTTATCAGTAATTTTTTCGACAGAAGTTTGCCAGGGACAACTCTTTTGTTGCTGTTGGTTCTTTTACGTGCCCTAAATAATCTTATGTAGCACACGGGAGCTCGGTTTTTCATCTCATCCGAGAGACTAGTACCCAGACCACCACTCATGGTATAATGAATGGGGGGAGAGGTTTTGGGCCCAAACGGGGATCAAACCACCGCACACTTCCGACCCGGACTCTGCGCAGTCGTGTTACCTCTAGACCACCGATCCACTTCTTAAAATTCTACACGAAGAAAGAGGAAAAGGAGACATTGACAAACTTTGCATTGTACTAGCTGGTCAGGATGAGGGTCGGGTGTGTTTTTTTTAACGCGTTTTTAAAACAAAAGGAAACGGAATTACTTCCTGATACTTCAGTACCCGGCACAAGACAGGTTACAGTTTTATAATCAATCTTAATTACAAAATCGACAACCTGACCCCCACTTGCCTAAAATGGCCTCTAGCGGAAAGGTGGGTCAGGTTCTTTGCAATTCATTTCGTGGTAGAGTGTCACACACACACACACACACACACACACACACACACACACACACACACACACACACACGTACCAACAAACACACACCTACACACACACACACACACACACACACACACACACACACACACACACACACACACACACACACACACACACACATTATCTTCGATCTCAAAGAATTGAATGAATAAATAAATAAACACAGTCATAGTTAGACAGACAGACAGGCAGACAGATAGATAGGCAGAGAGACAAACGTACGTACGTACATACATACATACATACATACATACATACATACATACATACATACATACATACATACATACGTGCATGCATGCATGCATGCATGCATGCATGCAAGGAAATGAATGAATAAAGGAATCAATCGACTGATTGCTTGCTTGATTGATTCCTTTATTTATTCATTTCCTTTTTTGTATTAGTTGCCTGTTACCAGAGCAGTGAGGGTGGCACCTACAGCGGTGGCAGCGGAGGCAGTGGAGGCAGCATAAGTGAGTACATTTCTTCTTCCTGTTTCTTCTTCTTCTTCTTCTTCTTCTTCTTCTTCTTCTTCTTCTCTTCTTTGCAATCTTTCGCAATTCGTCTTCTTCTTCTTCTTCTTCTTCTTCTTCTTCTCTTCTTCTTCTTCTTGTTTTCAGTTCTTCTTTGCAATTCTTCTTCGTTTATTGAACGTTCATAGAGCAACTGTTGCTGTCTATCATTTGAGTGAAAATGCATTGTGCTGCAGTTAAGTGCCTGATAAGTCAGGCCAAGTATATGACTTCTTCGTGGGAGAGAATAGTTACGTTGTCTTTCCGGGGGAAAAAGCAGGAGAATAGACCAAGAAGGTAGAAATTAGGCAAGAAGTAGGTAACAGGCAGAAAAAGAAGGCAGAAACAGAGGGATAGAAAAGAGGGAAAACCTAGCCCAGAATTTACAGTAGGTGGGGGATGCTACTTATACTGTCAGGATCCCCGGCATTTTCACTGGGGAGAGAACGCCTTTTGACATTGGAGATGATTCATACAACATTGTGTGACTGTACATCTCTGATAGCAGTAAAAATCATGACATTGTCATGACGATGTATGTATGTATATGGATGGATAGATGGATGGATGGATGGATACATGCACGTACGTACGTACGCACGTACGTACGCACGTACGTACGTACGTACGTATGTATGTATGTATGTATTTATGTATGTATACATGTTTGTATGTGTACATGTATGTATATATCTATATACATATGCATGTATGTATGTATATATGTGTGTATGCATGCATGTTTGTATGCATGCATGTGTGTATGCATGCATGTATGTATGCATGTATGTATGCATGTATGTATGTGTGTATGTATGTATGTATACATGTGTATATGCATATATGTACATCTGTATGTATGTATGTATACATGTATGTATTTATGGAAGTATGTATGTATGTATACATGAATGTTTACATATATACATATATGTACATCTGTATGTATGTATGTATGTATGTATGTATGTATGTATGTATGTATGTATGTATGTATACATGTATGTATGTATTTATGGAAGTATGTATGTATACATGAATGTTTACATATATACATGTATACATATATGTATGTATATATGTATGTATATTTGTATGTATGTATATATGTATGTATATGTATGTATAATATGTATGTATATTATATATATGTATATATGTATTATATTATGTATATATGTATGTATTATGATATATATTGTACTTATCATGTATGTACACAGCGAGACAAAGGGACATACGCAAAAGCAGATTCATCAATATTTTCTTACTTCTCACTAACAGTTTCGGCGACCAGGAAACCAGGGCCCGTGAACCCAAACGATATACAAGGAACCAACTACCAAGGTTTCAAGGAAAACTGCTTCGAATACCGGAAATGACAGGAATACGGCGAATTATAAGCGAGGCGGTCTGATTGATGATGCAGGGAGCGAACTGAGACAGTGCCCACATGAGGACATAGATCCGGTAAGGCTTTTTGTATGGGAACAACTATGTTTCTTGGTTTGGTTTTTTTGGTTGTTATTGTTTTGGTGGTTTTGTTTGTTGTTGCTGTTCTAGTTGTAGTAGTAGCTCTTCTTCTTCTTCTTCTTCTTCTTCCTCTTCTTCTTCTTCTTCTTCTTCTTCTTCTTTCTTCTTCTTCTTCGCAATGCTTCGCATTTCTTCGCAATTCTTTTTTGTCATCATCAAACGCTCATACAGCAACTGTTATTGTCTGTCATGTGAGTGGAAACGAATTGGTGCTTAACCTGACAATTCAGGCCCCGTGTATCCAACTTCGGCATGTAGTTCTCTTTTAAGTCTTTCTCTGGAGAATGGACCACGAATGCAGAAAATAGACAAGAAGGAGGTGACTGGAAAAAAAAAGAGCGACAGAAACGAAGAGATGGATAAAAAAGAGTTGACTACTTTGCACAGAGATTCAAATTCCGGAAGGTGGGGCCATGCTATATAATTACACTGACAGGCCCCTGTCATCCACACCTGAAGTTTGCTCGCTTGTTTGGTCAGATTGTGTTACAGTGCGCTTCAAGGACAGGTAGATAACATTGCTTAGAAAATCTACGTGGCTTGTTTTGTGAAATCACTGTTATACCAGAAAGAATTACCATTGTCATATCTTGTATTTCATTGACTTTTATTGTATTGATGCTCTTTGTTTGGATTTTTTGTGTTTTGCTGTTTTGTTGCCTCACTTTTTGTGACATTTCTGTTTTGCTGTTCCCACACGCCGCTCATTTTAAATCTCTTTACTCTACCCATACTTATTTATCATGTTTTTTAATTATCTATTCGATCTGATATTTCGAGGATAATGGAATATGCACAAATGTGCTTTTTTACATCCAATCCCCGTGTGTATGCAGTTTTATCAATTTTGTCATCCGTTCCCATCGGTACACAATGGCCTTGATCTGTTATGTCGCATTTCCAGGGTCAGAACTCCATAAGGAGCCGATCAATATCAGGCAGCCATGAGTCCACCATTCAGAGAGGCCCTGCACTGATGCCGTGTCACTTTGGTGGTGTTCAGTGGTGTCTGTTCTTAGTTAACATACGCAGGACACCACCTACTAAGACAGTATAGGCTCAGCCGCGGAGCCAGACTAAGTGAGTCCCCCACCCCGAGGTGGCAACCATCACAACGACCACCCCCAGGGAACCTCGAACCCCAAAGGCCTTGACACAATCTCACCACAGGCACAGACGGGTATGGGGGAACCAAAGCTGAGGTCACCATGAAACAAGATCAGCCCAGACCAGCGAATCGGAGGCAATTTTTCTGTTTGTTGCATAATGATCAATGATGAGGATGATGTAATAATGCTGCTATGGAGGCGCATCTGCTTTGAGACAACTTGACAGGGCTGTAGTCTAAACTCTTCTTGTCATGATTATATCTCGGCTTTAACAGGGGCTGATACACAGGCTGACATGCAAACAGGAAGGTACTGAACACTGGAACGTTTTATTCTTTTCGGCCTTGGGCCACCATATAAAACATGTGTGGAGCTGGGGGAAAGTAGACATCATAGCAAAAAGTTTGTATCCATTTCGCAATATCCAATTCTGCAAGTACCCAGAATCACATCCAACGTTTTCTAGTTATCATCCCCATCATCATATTCCACATCTACATGATCATCACCATCTGAATCTTCGTTATCTCCAATAGCAGCTGCAAGCAAGTACATCAATACCGCCATCATTACTTTCCTCATCTACGTAATCATCGTCAAAATCTTCATCATCTACACAATCACTCTCTTCTTCAACATGTTTATCATTGTCTCGGTCATCATCTTCAATTTAGATAAATAGAAAAACAACAACAGACAAGCAAGCAAGGATAATCATGATCGAAAATAGAATCTGGTCAGCGAGCTACGGATGAGATGACCAATGTCCATAGTGTTATTTAGAGCAATGGGAACTCGCCGAATCATGGTCTACTGTATAGAATCTCTGTTAGTTTTCCATGTCCTCCAAGCAATAGGTGCCGGTTGTGTGATTAATAATTTGACCGTTAAAATAAAGTATATGCTTGAAACGTCAACAGAACAAAGCATAAAAGGTAAAGGTGTTCCCATAACCTCTATGGTCGCTGGAAAGCGAGGTGTCAAGAGATCCCTAGGAGCCAGCATATTGAAGGCGTGCGGCGCCCATCACCTCTTCCTCGCTGCTTTACCTTTCGTGACCCTAAAGAGGCTTAGGTACACGTTTTTAGCTGGGTGAACTGGGAGGTCTGTACTGAGGCCAAGGCGCGCAAACGGTCACACATCCACTCGGTAAATCACGCTCAATGCTGCTTAACCTTAGCTTGGGGAAAAGCAAGTGAAAACCACTGAGCTGTCTCGTTCCAACGACAAAAAAGTTCTAGCCTTCTAGTAAAAGCCTGGGGGATTAGTTTCCTTTATATATTTTTAAAAATTTTATCTACTCTTTTTCCGTAATGGGATTGGATGACATGTTTAAAGGACTGGTTTCTCTACAGGAGTGTCAAGAGGAAAGCAAGCTGAAGTACCGAACCATCGACGGAAGCTGCAACAACTTGCAGAACCCCAGATGGGGCAAATCCTTTGAGCCTCAGAAACGTCTGCTGCCCTCACAACTTGAGGACGGTGAGTTGTCTTCCAAAGGGAAACTTTAGCTTGTTGGTTGGTTGACTGGTTGGTTGGTTGCTAGGTTGCTTGGTTGGCCGGTTGGTTGCTTGGTTGATGGGGGTGGGTTGGTTGCTTGGTTGTTTGCTTGCTTGCTTGCTTGCTTGGCTGGCTGGCTGGCTGGTTGGTTAGTTGGCTGGCTGGTGAGTTGGTTGGTTGGCTGGTGGGTTGGTTTATGGTGACAGTCTTGATAAGACATCTGTAGTTGGTGGAGCTATGAAGAAAAATATTTGGATTGGATTGGTTGGTTGACTGGTTTGGCTTAAAGTGGCAGCCCCGATATAGCCCTTTGTGGTCGGCAGGGCTGTAAACAACAAAGATGGGTTGAATTGGACTGGTTTGCTGATTGGTTGGTTGGTTGGTTGGTTGACTGGCTGGCTGGTTGGTTGGTTGGATGGATGGTTGGTTGGTTGGCTGGTTGGTTGGTTGGTTGATAGACTGGTTTGCTATTTGAGTAGTTGCACTGTTGGTGAGTCGGTCGGTGGTTTGGTTGATTGCTCGAATAGTAGGTTGATTAATTTGCCGATTGGATGATGAATCGGTAGTTTAGTCACTTGGCTGGCTGACTGGCCAGTTGGCCCACTACTTGGTGTATTGACTGGATGGCTGACTGAGACCGGACGGCTGGTTGGCTGTGTGGCTGGTTGGCTGGCTGAAAGTGTGACTAGTTTGCTTTTTTGTGCTGATCACCTAGTCAGTTGACTTATCATCTCGTCTCTGATGAGATATTAATAAATGAACAGAGCTGCTTGAAAGTCAAAGTCAAAGTCAATTTTTTATTAACAGATGGTACATTGAGTAAGCAAAACACTTGCTTTTTTTCATCAAGCCATCTACAAAAGAAAATTATGTACGAAAAGGAAAAAGAAAAAATCAACAGTGACAACAACAATTATTACAGCAATAAAGAGAACTGAAATGATGATAATCTCAACAACAACAAAACTAGCAAACTAGCAAACTACACACTCCTTAACCAAAATTTTAGCATATCAATATTTAAACATTTCAATATTCAAAATACATGCCTGCTATTATATGTTAGGTACCAATGTGAAACACATGCACACACACACACAAATTCACACACACACACACACACACACACACACACACACACACACACACACACACACACACACACACACACACACACACACACACAAACACACACGCGCGCGCGCGCGCGCGCACGGATGAAAGGCACGGATGAGTGTGTCTTACATTCTCACCTTTTTACCCCGATCCCCATAGTTGGAATGCAGCTACCTTTATGGTAGGCACACACACACACACACACACACACACACACACACACACACACACACACACACACACACACACACACCAAAAATAAACAGTTGGATAGGCAGAATCTCACCATCGGTGAACCTCAGAGTTCTAACCGAGAAACAAAAACACCTCCAAAACGAAACAGAGTCAAGAACAAAAGAAAACATCTTTTTTCAGACAATTCATCATGTCACCAATCTATTACATGGAAGAGTCAACGCACACACACGCACGCACGCACGCACGCACGCACGAACACAACACACACACACACACACACACACACACACACACACACACACACACACACACACACACACACACACACACACACACACACACATATCGAAGCCAATTCGAGGAGATTTTTCCCCTGGAGTTAACATCAGTGCAGACTCCAAAAAGTCCAAAAAAACTCCCCCCAAAAGTCCATCGGATAAGACAATAAACCGAGGCCCGTGTGCGAACGCACGCAGAACATCTTGTGCACACGTTAAATCCTGTTCCGCTTTTCGTAAGAGTAGGCCATTATGTGCCGGTGGGAACAGATGACAACATTTACAAAATTGCATTCACACGGGGACTTGATGTAAAAAAAAAATATATATATATAAAAACCCACATGAGTACTTATTCCGTTATCCTCGATATAAAAGAATGTTAAAACATTAAAAATAAATAAAACACAAACCAACACCAAAAATGGACACATGACTTTTCATCTTGCAGGCAACCTGCCCCGAACCCAGGCCATAAGCGGGATCGCTCTGCCCTCTCCTCGCACCATCTCCAGATCTGTGTCTCCCATGATGGATTCCTTTGCTGACGTCAGCAACATGGTGATGGCCTGGGGTCAGTTCATTGACCACGACTTTACCGGAACCCCCGTCACCAAGAGTGAGTTACTTTGGGACAGGTCTTCTTCGTCTTCTTCTTGCAATTCTTCTTCTTCTTCTTCTTCTTCTTCTTCTTCTTCTTCTTCTTCTTCTCCTTCTTCTTCTTCGCTGTCGTCGAACGCTCGGACAGCAACTCAAGAGGCCCTGGCAAATGTTGTGCGCTGAAGGCCCTCCAGGGGTCCGAAGAGCTTGTCCCTCATCGGCAGGTCAGTAGGCCAGATATCGGCCCTCAGGCTGTGGTGTGTTGGACAGGTCTGGAGGAAGTGTTCCACTGTCATGGGAGAAATGCCACAGTGGCACACCTCAGAATCTTCCCAATGTAGAACCTGGTAAACATGTGATGTCTGAGTCTGCAGTGTCCAGTCCTCAGTCTCACAACTGTTAGTTGGTCTTCTCTGGGGCGTATGTAGTTGTCATCCTTACTGTTGAAATTAGGGTGCTGATGAAGCAATCTGCAGAACATCTTACGCACACGTTAAATCCTGTTCCGCTTTTCGAAAGAGTAGGCCATTGTGTGCCGGTGGGAACAGATGACATTTGCAAAAATGCATACACACGGGGACTGGATGTAAAAAGCACAAGGGTGCTTAACCCATTATTCTCGACATAAAAGAATAAAAAATAAAACATCTATTTTGCTTGTCCTTCACAATTGTCATCGCCCCTGCATATGTCTCCTCCTGCTTCTCTTGAGGCATCTGACCTCCTACCTTTGCCAGTAGGTCATATTCCTCGTTGCCATGGATGCTGCAAAGTGAAGGAACCCACTGGATGACTGTATGCTCAGTAAACTTCTGCAGGGCAACAAGAGTGGAGGCAAGGGCGTTAAATTCCTTGTTCTGTGAGTTTTCAATGGTTGTTGATCTGTGTTTCGTGAACTGTGGTTTGGGCAATAATAAATATCGTGCGCTTAGGACGATAGCAGACCTGTGGTTTGGACAATAGGTAATCTGCAGTTTTGATGAATGATCTGTGATTTGGACAATGAATGATTTATGGTTTGGACAACGAATAATCTGTTGTTTTGGACAAAACAAATAAAAAAAGTGAATGTGAAGCAAAAAAACAAACAAACAAAAAACAAGAAAGAGTTAAGAAACAAATCAACTGATGTTGCATGAGGTAAAGATGTTTATTTTATCTTTTATTTTATACCACTTTATGTCACAGCAAATTTCTCTGCGTGAAATTCGGGCTGCTCTTCCCGGGGAGAGCGCGTCGTCACAAGTGCAGCGCCTACCCTTTTTTTTCTTTTTCCTGTCTGCAACTGTATTTGTTTCTCTATCAGAGTGGCTTTTTTCACAGAATTTTGCCAGGGACAACACTTTTGTTGCCGTGGGTTCTTTTACGTGCGCTAAATAATGATGTGTAACACACGGACCTCGGTTTATCGTCTCATCCGAAAGACTAGCGCCCAGACCACCACTCGTAGTCTAATAGATGGGGGGGAAAGTTTTGGGCCCAAACGGGATTTGAACCACCGCACACTCCGACCCGGACTTTTTGCTTTCTAGTCAGGCGCTTTACCTCTAGACCACCGATCCACCATGATGTATTGTATTGCTGGTGAGGTGTGAAGTACTGATGTTGTACAATATAAAATAAGCTCTAGGTTTTTAACCCATTACAAACAAATTACAAACAAATACAGAAAATAGTGACTTACTGAGGATGCACTGAAGAACATGTGCGGAGTGTCTGTGAAATCTGTAAAAGTGGCTCTTTTCAGTGAGTAGTAGAGCCTTCTTCTTCGTCGTCGTGGAGCGCTCAGACAGAAACTATTGTTGTCTGTCATATGAGCAAAATACGTTAAGCACCTGACAAGTCAGACCCAGAGCACCAAACTTCGTCGAGGGAGAAAATTGTTATCTTTTAAGTGTTTCTGAAAAAAAAAGTCAAACGAACGAATGGACCAAAATAGACAAGAAGGGGGTCATAGGAAGAAGAGGGACTATTCAGAAACAAAGAGAGGGATAGAAAAGAGAGGGGTTGTTAGCATAGCCTTTGCAGGAGATCGGGGTGCTAATTATACTGACAGACCCTCGGTATCCTCATGGAGGCAACTGATTGACTGACTACAAATATTGCGGAGTTCATAACTTTTCTTTTTTCATTTGTTTGTTTTGGGGTTGTTGTTTTCCCTTTTTGAAGGGGTGCACATTTAGAAACAGCCCCACTGATATAGATAACTGACCTAATTCGTCGAAGGGGTATGAGCAAGGGGTGGGGTAGGGGGGTTGATTGATTGTCTGATCGACACATTGCTGGACTGATTGATTTGTCCACATCAACCCCTCCCCCCACACACACACACACAACGCATGTTTGTATCTGTTTCAGATGGTACCCAGAAAATCAAGTGTTGTGGCAATATTGACAAGGATCTAAGAGTGGAAAATGGGTAAGTCTTTGGGAAATGGGTAAGTCTTCTTCTTCTTCTTCTTCTTCTTCTTCTTCTTCTTCTTCTTCTTCTTCTTCTTCTTCTTCTTCTTCTTCTTCTTTGTCGTAGTCGTTGTCGTCGTCGTCGTCAAATGCTCAGACGGCAACTGTCGTTGTCTGTCAGATTTTTATAAGCGAAAATGAGTTGAGCTGCCTTAAGCGCCTGACAAGTCAGGCCCAGCACATCCGACTTCGGTGTGTGAGGGAATTGCTATCTTTTAAGCCTTTCTGGAAATAGGTAGTAGAATGATCCAAGAAGGCAGAAAATAGATAACAAAGAGGTGAAAGGAAGAAAAGGAACAAGGCAGAAACAAAGAGGATATAAGAAAGGGAATTCCCAGCACAGAATTTCCAGAGGGTGGGAATGCTATTTAAACTGACGGACCCCAGGCTTTACTAAGGGATAGTGTTTGATTGATTGACTGATTGATTGATTGATTCTCTCAAGAATATCAAGAATAATGAAATAAGCACTCATGTGTTTTTATATCCAGTCCCCGTGCGTATGCAGTTTTGTAAATCTTGTCATCTGTTTCTGCAGACACACACTTGCCTACTCTTCTGAAAAGCGGAACAGGATTTAACATGTGCGTAAGATGTTCTGCGTGCGTTCGCACTCGGGGCCTTGGTTTATAGTCTCATCCGAAGGACTCTTGGGGGAGTGGAGTCAGCACTGATGTTAACTCCAGGGGGGAAATCCCCTCGAACGGGAATCGAACCCGGGTCGTCAGATTGTGAGCGCAATGTTTCTAACCACTAGGCTTTCCCGACCTCAACCTGTATGTGACCTGTTTATACAAAAGAAGTCTTAAGGTAAAAAATGGTCAAATTGAGTTGTTATATTTTCTCAAATCTACAGATCATTACCTTACTTTTGATGTATGATTCATTGTTCTACTTCTAAAAATGACAACGTTAGGAGTGTTTGAAATAGTGATTTCACATTATGAGAACATCAGGTTTAAAGTTTTTTACACATTAGCTAACTAAAACCTTAGCAGGTCGATAAAAACGCTTTTAAAACACATTTTTAAATCGAATTTGACCTTTTCAAGTACATAGGAAATGTAATGGCTACCGATTCCAATTTTGATGAAAAGTCAAAAATGACAAAGCTGACCCTACCTCCCTTTCTGGTCCTCTTTCCTTTTCACTGCCTGTGAGTTCAGATTCATTCCCCAAAAACGGCTCACGTCATTATTAGGAAATATTTATTTTCCAAAGGAATAATTGTAGTAATTATCATTTTGATAATAATATATCGAATTTATATAATGCAGAATCTTGCAAAGCAGACAAATTGATGATGATTTTAACATACTTTTTAAAAAGTTATGAATTATCAATAGTAATCATTTCCAGTATTTTTGTAATCCAGTAAATCGTTCTTGCAAACTTTTTGTTTTTTCATTCTTTTTGAAAATCAACCTTAGTTGTCCTTCAAACTTGTTGTGTATTCACAATGACTATTATTAACTGTAAAAGCCATTGGAAAAAACACAAGAATGACTTAGCACACTTTCTAATTGTCTTTCTACACATGCAGAAAGGAAAAGAAAGGAAAAAAAACAGGTGGTGCTACTTTTGTGGCAA
>CM060341.1:22766926-22781926 GCA_030674155.1 Stramonita haemastoma | reverse complement strand
CATAACAACATAGGGCGAGTTGTTGTGTTAATAACAGCTTGAGATTGCTGAAGTACAATCTCAACATAATGTTGTACACACATGACCACATAGGGCAAGTTGTTAATAACAGATTGAGATTGCTGAAGTACAATCTCAGCATAATGTTGTACACACATGACCACACAGGGCAAGTTGTTAATAACAGATTGAGATTGCTGAAGTACAATCTCAACAAAAACGTTTTTCGAACATAACAGCATAGTGCAAGTTATTATGCTAAGAGCTTGACATGGTTGAAGTACTTTTATTAAATTCTATTTTACACCTCTCACTCACCACAAATTTCTCTGCGTGAAATTTGGATTACTCTCCCCGGGGAGAGCGTGTTGCCATAAGAGCAGCGCCACCTATTTTTTTTTCCTTTTCCTGTCCGAAACTGTATTTGTTCCCCCATCAGAGGGGCTTCTTGCCACGTAATTTTGTCAGGGACATCTCCCTTGTTGCTACGTGGGTTCTTTGGTCTAATGGATGGGGGGAAAGTTTCTGGCCTACTCCCCCCCCCCCCCCCGCCCCTCCATTAGATCTAGACCATGATTGGTGGTCTGAATGCTAGTCTTTCGGGTGAGGCGATGAGGTGAAGTCCCATGTGTTACGCATAATTAAATAAATCTCAACATTTTTTCACGAACAGAACAGTTTCCTTTTTTTTATTTCTTGGATAATCGAATAAGCACTCATGTGGGTTTTTTTGCATCCACTCCATGTGTGTATATAGTTATGTAAATTTTGTTCCCACCGGCACACAATGGCCTACTCTTCCGAAGAGCGGAACGTGTTTTAACGTGTGCACAAGATGTTCTGCGTGCGTTCGTACACGGGCCTTCGGTTTATAGTCTCATTCGAAGGACTTTTTGGAGGAGTGGAAACGGCACTGATGCTAACTTCAGAGGAAAATGAAGACATGAGCGTTGAATTTGCATAACTCAATAACTGACAAAGCTTTTTGGTCCAGTAATGAGTGCTTTGGCACTTAGTTTACATCAAGAGCTTTTTTTCTGTTCTTCGGCTAGAACATCAAAGTTCACCAGTGGAATTACTTTTGCGTATGCGACCGTCCCCTCCCCCCCCCCCCCCCCCCTCCCAAACATTTACGTAGCTGCAGTCCGACTTCGGGGATTGTGTCTATCCACGACACTTGTGTGCTTGCTGGATTTTTTCTTTTTTATCTGTCATCCGTTCCTACCGGTACGCAACGGCCTACTCTTTTGAAAGGCGGAACGGATTTTAACGTGTCTGTAAGATGTTCTGAGTGTGTTCGCACACGGGGATTTGGTTTATAGTCTCAACCGAAGACCTTTGACTGATCGATTTTTTTTTCGTCAGACTGGTAGGAAGAGGACGGCTGGGAATACTTGTTTGGCAGGCAAACGTTTTAACCATCCTGCCACCTTCCTTCCTTGAACAAGTTATGTAGACCTGGGCACTTAGCTTACACCAAGAAGTGATAAAGCTTTTTGGTCTATTTGGGCCATAATTATAGCCTTGTTGGATAGAGCGTTGTGCATTGCACTCGTGATCTGCAGACCCGGGTTTGAATCTTGTTCAAGAGGAGTTTTCCTCTGGAGTTAGCATCAGTGCCGACTTTACTCCCCCCCCGTAAACCTAGCTCCCAAGCAAACGCACGCAAAACATCTTGCGCACACGTTCAAACCTGTTCCGCTTTTCGGAAGAGCAGGCAATTCTGTGCCGGTGGGAACTGATGTCTAAAATTGACAAAACTGCATGCAACAAGCACTGGATGTAAAAAAAAAAATAAATAAACACATGAGCTGCTTATTTCATTATCCTCGAAATAAATAATTTTAAAAAGTGAAGAGATAACGAAGTAAATAAATAAGTAACTAAGTAAAGAAACAAATGTATGTAACACAAACCAGGTACGATGAAGACGTCCAGAGACAACATGCTTCCAGAAAATCCCACAGCCACCTGTAAAAAAGAGTCGGAGGGAGACTACTGCTTAATGGCAGGTAAGTTATTAGCGATGCTCCGTTTTTTGTTGTTTGTTTGTTCCTCGGCTAGAGCTCCGAGGTTTCACCCATGGTGAGATTTTTGTGTACATGCCACTCCCTTGTTGCCGTGGGTTCTTTAACGTGTGTTAAATGTGCATTGCACTTGGGACCTCAGTTCATCGTCTCATCCAAAAGATTAGCAGCCCAGACCACTGCTCCCGGTCTAGTGAAGGGGAGAACAGTTGGGGGCACAAACTGGGGATCAAACCGGCCAAGATCGTGCCAGGACTGTTCGCTTTCTAGGCTGGTGCGTTACCACCAGACCTAGATCCGACATAAACATCATCAGTGGCAGCATAAAACTCATTCACCGGAGTCTCTAATAATACTTCATCTTCTTTCTCGAAAGCTCAGACGGCAACTATTGTTGTCTGTTATATGAGCAAAAATGTGTCACGCTGCCATTAAGCACCTGAGAAGTCAGGCCGAGCGCATCTGACTTTGGCAAAAGAGAGAATTGTTATCCTTTAAGTCTTACTTGGAAAAAAGCAAAAGAATGGACCGGGAAGACAGTATACGGCCAAGGAGGAGGTGGCAGGAGAAAAAGGAACAAGGCAGAAACAAAGGGAGTAATAGAAAAGAAAACATTTCTAGTACAGATGTTATAAAATGTGAGGTTGCTATTTATACTGACAGCCCCCCTCTCCCCCCGACATCCGCACGGGGAATTAACAATACTACAGCTGCCTTCAGGTGACCATCGTGTGAACGTGTTCGTGGGACTGGGAGCTCTGCACACCACCTTCGTCAGAGAACACAACAGGATTGCCGGAATCCTGCAGGATCTGAATCCTGCCTGGGACTCGGAGACCATCTTCCAGGTAGGTGGGAGAGACTGACAGCGCACAGGATTGTTTTCCCAGAATCTTGAGATCCTGAAACCGTTGCACGGGTACGGATGTCAGTAACATAAGTATTTTTCATTACCATTGAAATCCTTTTGTTTTTCTGGAACAGTAGGGGATGCTACCAATCTGATTTTAAGAATTCATATTCTTCATTGTCTTCAAACGCCCAGACAGCAACTGTTGCTGTCTGTCATATGAGCGAAAATGTGTTGCACTGCTGTTAAGCGCCTGACGCCAAGCCAAGCACACCAGCTTTAAGCGTCGGAGAGAATCGTTAACTTTGGAGTCTTTCTGGAAAAAAGGCATGAGAATGGACCAAGAAGAGAGAAAACAGACAAGAAGGAGGTGACATGAAGAAAAGTAGCATTAACAAGGTAAAAAGAAAGAGAATTATTTATGAATGGGAGAGAAATAATGACGATTATGATGGTGATAATGATGATGTTGACATGCTATCAAGTAGGCACACAAAGCATTAATATACTCACATATATATATATACATATATATATATATATATATATATATATATAACACATATATATACATATACATACATATATACATATATACATATATACATGTGCACACCCACATGCCCTTACGTATGTGCGCACGCATGCCCGCGCGCGCGCACACACACACACACACGCACGCAACACACACACACACACCACACACACACAAACCACACACATACCACAAACGCACGCACACACACACACACACACACACACACACACACACACACAACCACACACACACCACACACACACAAACCCGCACACGCACAGCACACACACCACACACACACACACACACACACACACACACACACAGAGCCACAGCGTGTTCGAGCATAAAAAGTGAGAGAAAGAGAGAGAGAGGGACAAAGAGAGAGAGAGAAAAAAAAAGGGACAGAGACGGGGACATAAGAGAGAGAGAGAGGGGGGGGAGTACAGACAGACAGACGAAACTCGGAAGAGAGATACCAACAACAACAAAATAAGCAAAGATTTTTTTTTTTGGATCCAACACAGGAAACTCGTCGCATTGTCTCAGCTGAGTTTCAGCGTGTGACCTACGCAGAGTGGCTTCCCTTGGTGCTTGATGACGACACGATGACGAACTTCCGGCTGAAGGAAGGTGACTTCCTGTACGACCCGGAAATGGACCCCACCGTCTTTAATGTTTTCTCTACGGCTGTTTTCCGGTTTGGTCATTCACAGGTCAAACAGAAAGTCAAGGTGAGGAGAGGGCAAGAGAAAACCCGGGGTTTGGGAAAGGAAAAAACAAGAGAGTGAAAGAGTGAGTGAGTGAGTGAATGGATGGATGGATGGATGGATGACCTTTAATACGCAAGGATTTTAAGCCAAGGTTAGTCTTACAAACCGCCTTTGCAATAGATAGATAGATATAGAGAAAGATTGTTAGACAGACAGAGAGAGAGTTTAGGCCAAACCTAGTCTTACAAATTGTCCTTGAAATGATAGACATACAGACAGACGGATAGACAGAGGGAGGCATTGGACAGAGATAAAGAAAAAGAGCGAGGTAATGGATGAGAGATTTTAAGTGAGGCGTACCACAATAAAGTTATAAAATTATAAATGTTCTTATGGTCAAATAGGGTGAGGTTTGAAATAAGCTTTAGCTGGATACCTTTCCCTTGTTGTATTGTTGTCTACTTATGGTCTATGTGTATTCAATCAACATTGATCGTCAAGCTTTCTGTGTACACACGTCATGTCTGCATGAAACAGTTGTGTGTAACCCTGTGTATGTAATTCAATTTTTTGTAGCAAAGCATATAATAGAATTGAATTGTGTTGTATTGTGTTTTGTTGTATTGTGCTGTACTGTAGTTTATCGTATTGTATTAATTGAATATATTGTATCGTATTGTATACCACTTTAATTTGCACAGATTTCTCTTTGTGAAATTCGGACTGCCACCTGGAGAGCATGTCGCCAGAGCCACCCATTATTGCTTTTTTTTCTTTCTGCATTTGGTTTCCAATCAAAGTGACTTTTTCTACAGACTTTGCCATGGACAACTCTCTTGTTGCTGTGGGTTCTTTTAAGTGCACTAAATGAGTATTACATACGGACCTCGGTTTACCGTCTCATCCGAAAGACTAGCACCCAGACCAGCACTCATAATGTAGTGGATGGGGGAAAAGATTCAGGCACAAACGGGGATCAAACCACCACACACGTTAAAACCTGGACTTGTCTCTTTCTAGGCATGTGCATTACTTCTAGACCACCAATCCACCATAAAATCAGACCACAAAATATCCAGTTGCCATAATTTTGTGAACATACTTTAGTATCAAACCATGCACATAAAAATAGAAACCCACGCCTTTATCTTGGTTATCCTATCTGTTTCACAGTCTTGACTCGGTTTTTTGTTGTTTTCAAATCATTGAGTTCCCCTACCCCCTCTCCCATCAGGATAATAGGGACCTATCAGTATAAATATTATCTCCACCTTCTGGAAATTCTGTGCTAGGAATTCTTTCTTACCCTCTCTTTATTTCTGCCTTGTTCCTGTTCTTCCTGTCACCTTCTTCTTGATATATTTTCTACCTTCTTGTTCCGTTCTCCTACCTTTTCTAGAAAGACCTAAAAGACAACAAATTCCCTCCCATGCTGAAGTCGAATGCGCCAGGCCTGATTTGTCAAGCGCCTAAAAAGCACAATGCAATCCTTTTGACTCGTATGACAGACAACAATAGTTACTGCCTTAGCGTTTGACAAAGAAGAAGAAATCACTGACTCCTTTGTGTGCACACCCACAGATAGGGGCAGAGGAGTACGAGCTACAAGACACCCTCATGAGGCCTGGCTACGCCTTGAAAAACATGGCGGACGTCATCCGGGGCATTGTGGCAGCGCCCACTGATCACGTGGACCGCTTTTTCGTCACGGGACTGACCAATCACATGTTTGAAACCAACACCACCACCATGGATGGCCTTGACCTTGTGTCGGGTAAGTTTGGATGGGGAAAGAGCGGTGTGAATGAATAAAAAAGAAAGGTGTGTTGTTCTGAAATGTGAGAGAAAAATATTTTGTCATTTCTTAAAACGAAATCAGATGCAGCAGTTGGACTATATAGATTAGTTTTGATTTTTGGATGACACAGTTATTCTGTGTGATCATTCATAACAAAAAATGTCTGTTTGTTTTTGGGGAAAATGTTTACTTTGTTGTAGAAACTTTACCAAACCAATCTTCATGGTTCTAAAACCTGCTTTCTCTACCTGTCATTATTTGATTAAAGACTTAGATATACGGACTTTAATAATAATAGTAGTATGTAATTGTTGTTCTTTGGTTTTTCGAGGGGACAGAATAGTTCAGGGGTCAGAGCACTTCCTTTCCAAAAGCTAAGGTCAATCAACATTGAGAGTGGTTACCAAGTGGATGGGTGACCGTTTGCGTGCCTTGGCTTCAGTACAGTCCCCCAGTTCACCCCGCTATAAATGAATACCTGTTTGCTTTAGGATCAGGGAAGGTAAAGCAGCGAGGAGAAGGAGATGGGCGCTTCCCTCAATATGCTGGCCCCTAGAGAAGCTGAGGCCTCTGATATCTCACTATCCAACGACTGCATAGATTATGGGAACACCTTTACTTTTTATCGTTTTACATAGAATGTGGACAGGTGGTCTAGAGGTAACACACCTGCCTAGAAAGCAAAAAAGACCCGGTCGGAGTGTGCGGTGGTTTGAATCCCGTTTGGCCTCAAAAGTTTCCCCCCATTCATTAGACCATGAGTGGTGGTCTGGGTGCTAGTCTTTTGGATGAGACGATAAACCGAGGTTTTGTGTTTTATACATCATTATTTAGCGCACGTTAAAGAACCCACGGCAACAAGAGTGTTGTCCCTGGCGAATTCTGTAGAAAAAAGCCACTCTGATAGGAAAATAAATACAGTTGCAGACAGGAAAAAGAAAAATATATATAATGGGTGGCGCTGCACTTGTGACGACGCGCTCTTCTCGGAGAGAGCAGCCCGAATTTCATGCAGAGAAATCTGCTGTGGGATAAAGTGGTATAACTTTTTTTTATTTTTGAAAGATAAAATAAAAGAGTGAAAGACCAATCACACCTAAAACGTTAAAACACCAACAATCGAAAAAAAATCTTTCGTCAGAGAGAATTGGATCCGAAACCGTGCACAGATTGCCGTATGTTATCTGACATGGAAGAACTTTGAAAGATAATGGCAAGGGGTACGGAGGAAGATAGCAGGGTTGGGTTTTTTTCGTTCCTCAGCTAGAGCTCCGAGGGTCACCAATGGTGAGATTTTGTGTATGAACCCCATGAAGGTAGCTGCATTCCAACTTCGGGTATCTCTGATTGCAGTGAACATTCAGAGAGGGAGGGACCACGGGCTGCCCGCCTTCAATGCCTGGAGGCAGTCCTGTGACCTGCCGCCCATCGATGACTTTGCCTCCATGGACTTGAAGCTGGACATGAGTGACCTCTATGAGTAAGCATGGATTGTTCTATTGGGTCTCATTCTTTCTTCCTGTGTGTTGTGAATTGCTTGTCTGTTGAGTGGCTCAGTTAGTTCTGGTTGAGTTGGCTTGCTCTGTTAGCGGTGGGTTTGTTTTGTTGTATACCACTTTTAGTCAAAGAGCACTAGCTTTCCTCCAGCTAAGGCTAAGCAGCATTGCGCGTGGTTATCATGTGGATGGTTGATCCTTTGCGCTCCTTGGCGTCAGTACAGTTCCCTAGTTTGCCCTAGTATTAGTGTAGTAGTAGTGTAGTAGTAGCAGTAGTTGTAGTAGAAGTAGTAGTAGTAGTTAGTAGTAGTAGTAGTAGTAGTAGTAGTAGTAGTAGTAGTGTCATTACCGTAAAATCCCTAGCATCCGCCCACCCCCCCTGTGCACTGATTTAGGGCAAAATTGGGGGTGGGCGTTTGCTAGGGATAGACCCCTTTGCACAAAATAATTTTTGTGCTCAACCGTGTAATTGAGTGAATACAAACCCCGAAAGCATGTAAGTTAGGTCGTGTGAGTAGAAGTGAAGGAAAATAGAAAAAAAGGGACTTTGAGGCAAAGACGGTCGACGAGTTCCATAGCTTTCCGTTGTAGGTCCTTGTTTCGCAATACCCTGCCTTCAGATCTTTCATTTTCCAGATAATGCAGCACACCTTGGTCGACATGTTCAGATCTAACTGCTGGTCCTTTTGACAGTTTCCGTTTTTGTTTATCTTTTCCGTACTGCTGTTCAAGTCTATCTCTGTTTTCACTCCATTCCCTGATCCTCTTCCTATCCACAGAAAATTCACGGGCACACTCCGAAACATTCCCACCTGCTTCGTTATCCAGATACTGGAAGGCTTCCAATTTGAAAGATACAGTGTAAGACTGTCGCGGGAGTGAGGAGAGGGGACAAAGAATAAGAAAAAAGGAAAGAAACACGAACAGGTAAAGAAGGGGGAAAAGATGACTTTTAGAACAGTCTGCACAAATCCTAGTGAAAGTGAGCATAGTCTCTTTGAAAAAAGCAGGGTGGGCGTTTGTTAGGTAGTTACCCCTGTGCACAACTTTTGGCCCAAAGTGGGGGGTGGGCGTTTGCTACTTGGTGGGCTTATGCTAGGGATTTTACGGTACTATTATAACTATCATCTCCATCATCATCGTGATCATCATCATCATCATCGTCCATCATCATCATCGTCGTGATCATCACCATCACCACCACCATCATCGTGATCATCACCATCATCATCGTCCATCATCACCATCATCGTGATCATCACCACCACCACCACCATCATCGTGATCATCACCATCATCGTCATCATCATCATCACCATCATCATCATCATCATCATCATCATCATCATCATCATCATCATCATCACTCTGATGACCTCAGGAGCGTGGAGGACGTGGACGTGTTTGTGGGTCTGATGATGGAGGGCCAGGTGCCCGGAGCTCTGGTGGGGCCCACTCTGGCCTGTCTGCTGGCCAAGCAGTTCCAGGTCATGAAGTTTGGAGACCGCTTCTTCTACGAGACCCAGGACCCTCAGGAAAGATTCACTGAAGGTGAGGCTGAAGGACGGGACGTGACACCTCAGTGCTCACAGCACTCGCTTTACCCAAGCTAAGGTTAAGCAGTATCGAGCGTGGTTATCAAGTGGATGGGTGACCGTTCGCACGCCTTGGTTTCCGTACAGTCCCCCAGTTCACCCAGCTGTAAATGGGTACCTGCCCTCTTTAGGATCAGGGAAGGTAAAGCAACAAGGGAGAAGAGATGGGTGCCGTCCTCAATATGCTGGCCCCTGGAGAGGTTAAAGTCTCTGATGCCTCGCTCCACTACGACCATATAGGTTATAGGACACCTTTACCTTCATCTTTTATGTGAAGGAATGATGTATATAACATGGTCGTTTCATTATCTTCCGCACGTTAAAACTTGTTCCACTTTTCGGAAGAATAGGCCGTTGTGTGCCGGTGAGAACAGATGACAAAATTTACGAAACTGCATACACACGGGCCTGGATGTGAAAAATCACAATAACGCTTATTTCATTATCCTAAAAATAAAAGAATATGTTTTAAACTTCTTTGATTTGTGGCCGATCGATCAGTGAATAAGTCGACTGATTGAGTTGATTGATTGATTGATTTGGTTGGTTGATTGATTGATTGATTTGTTGATTGATTGATTGATTGATCGATCAGACCAGCTGAGGGAGATCAAGAAGGTGACCTTGGCCAGGATCCTGTGTGACAATCATCCGGATCTGTTAAGGATCCAGCCCAACGTCTTTGCCCTGGAGGATCCGCTGATGTGAGACCTTGATCTGTGTGTGTTGTGTGTGTGTGTGTGTGTGTGTGTGTGTGTGTGTGTGTGTGTGTGTTTGTTTGTGTGTGTGTGTGTGTGTGTGAGAGAGAGAGAGAGAGAGTGAGTGAGTGTGTGTGTGTGTGTGTGTTGATGTGTGTGTGTGTGTGTGTGTGTGTGTGAGAGAGAGAGAGAGAGTGAGTGAGTGTGTGTGTGTGTGTGTGTTTGTGTGTGTGTGAGAGAGAGAGAGAGAGAGTGAGTCAGTCAGTCAGTCAGTCAGTCAGTCAGTCAGTCAGTCAGTCAAGTCAAGTCAAATAATTTAATGAGCCAGGCCATTTGCCCATGTCAAGGGGAACAGTGGGACGGGGATGATGCCATACTGACATACTTATCTCTTGAAAACATCAATGCAACACGAAAATTTGTGGAACAGAATCCTTTGCGTGCCCTCATTCCTGACAGTCAGTCACCCTGAATTAGCGGTATCACCATCCTTTGAAATAGTTACGACAACTAGCGATTATCAATAACACCACCTTACGAAACATAGTTTTTCCGCACCAGGCAAAGGACAAAAAACATATAACAGTTGCAATCAGCAATATGAAAACTCATAAATTCAAACAGTTCATAATCATGTTGTCTCCTCCACAGCAGATGACCTTAAATGAAGTGCACTTTTGATGTAATACATTACTGACTTTGCATGTGCTGTGCTTGAGAGCAGCAACACCAGTCTGAAGGTAGATGGTTGATTAGAAAATTTTGTAGGTATAAACTGTTCCCGTATCATTTTGTATCGTGGACATATAAACATGAAATGTACTTCGGATTCAAGGATACCCTGGCAGAAAGGACAGTCAGAACACTTTTGTGTCGTATTGTAACGGTTTTTGTAACATCTTAATGGCGAAACGCCGAGGCGCATTCTTGTTAAATACTTCCTTATAGCACTATTGTGAACAATGAGTAGGTAATCAGACAGACAAAGATTTTGTTTCAATAAGGAATAGAATGCATAACGCTCTTTTGTGTTGATTTCACTGTTCCAGTTTTGAGTGTAACAATCCTTAAGACGTTGTCTGAATTCTGCCAAAAATATCCTTGCATCTGCCACTCCCTGACATTCCCACACAAAACCAAACCATAACGATATAGAGTAAAGCAGACTGTACAGACCCAATTATTCTTATCATTACTATGGAGGTTAAGCAGCATGTTGTATGATTTGTATGGAATACGGTCTGTATCCATTCTTGTAAGAGTTATCCAGTATTTGATATTACGGGTATAAGTATTGACAAAGAGTGCAAACCTACCGGTCTCTCCATATACGAGGGCATTTGGAGTTCTAATGCTCACATTTAAAAATCTTTTAATTGCAAAGACATGTACTCTTTCAATTACAGAATGGTCAGCCAGGAGACCCCATACCTCAGAACCATACGTTAAAATTGGCTGAATCTGACAGTCAAAGAGTTTGAAAAATATTTTAGGGGACTGATTACCGAGAGACCACAACAAACGTAAAATACCAATTACACCCTTTTTTGCCCTACTAGCCATGTCCTTCAATGCATAAGAAAAAGACAAACCTGTAGAAAAAATAACTCCTAGGTATTTGTACTGGTTTACCACTTCAAGATTGTTTCCATTATAGAGCCACTTTTCTCGTACGGCAAGGTGGCCACCTTTTCGAAATACGACTACTTTTGATTTTTCCATATTCACTAACAATCCTAACTTTTTTGCTGTGTCACTTAATATATTTAATTGCGTTTGCAGACCAACTTAAGTGTATGATAATCATCTGCAAAAAGTAGTATCAGTATCTGCATTTGGTCTGGGGTTAAAGATATACCATGTTTTCCTCTCTGAACAAGTTCAACCGCTAACTCATTTATATAAAGAGAGAATAAAACAGGGCTACAAATGTCTCCCTGCCTCAGTCCTCCAGGACACATGAAAATATCAGTTAATTCACCTCCCACACTTACCCTTGCTTTTACAATGTTGTACATACTTTGCAGAGCCCTGTAAATTTTTCCTTTGACACCATTTTTTCTAAGTACAGACCACAAGCAATGCCTATCAACCAAATCGAAGGCCTTCTTAAAGTCTATAAAGGCGCAGTACAACTTTCCATGGTTAGCAAACTGTTTCTGAATTAATGACAAAAGAGTAAATATATGGTCGACTGTGCTATAACTACGTCTAAATCCTGCTTGTGCTTCATTTAGTCCTTTGTTTTCTTCTAACCATATAGATAAACGCTTATTGAGAATGTAACTATAGAGTTTTCCACATACATTTAGTAAGGAGATGCCTCTATAATTATCAGGAGAATTGATGTCACCTTTCTTATGTATTGGCTGAATGACTGCTTCTGACCATTGAAGTGGAAAACTGCCAGATGTAAACAACTTATTGAAATATTTAGTTAGAAATAATGCAACCTCTGGGCCTGCATATTTATAGAATTCCCCAGATAATCCATCTGGACCTGCAGCTTTATTGTTTTTTAATTTGGATATAGCCTGTACTACTTCTTGGTATGTAATGTCTTGCTCAAGTATTGTAATATCTACTTGTAAAGTGGCTGAAGTATCAGAGGAGTAGGAACAGTTAAATGTCTCATTTGTGTCCGACCTGGGATCACTTTGGTTAAACACAGTAGAAAAATGATTATACCACTCTTCAGAAGAAATGCTACTTTGGCACACAGGTCTGCCAATGTGTTTCCTTACTGTGTTCCAGAATCTCTGAGGATCACTTAAAGAGTCTTCTAACACTTTCATTGTTTGTCTTTTGTACCCAATTTTCTTTTCTTTTAGCAGAAACTTGTACTCTTTCCTGAGATCTGTGTACTTAACTCTCAGGGTCTCTATATCATCTTTTGAAGCATTATCATCTTTAGTATGTTTCCGATAATTTCTAAGAGCATATCTCACTGACTTCCTTTCTCTCCCTGCATTCAAGATCAAACCACGGATTGTTATCAAATTTACCAAATACAACTGTCTTTAGCATAGGGGTTGCTGCTAAACTAATGATCTCATAAAGTTGTTTGATTGCTACTTCTATGTCTAAATCAATCATATCGTATGCTTCTTTAAGTTTTTTAGAAATACAGTCAGTTTTAAACATGTTAGCATACTCCTCTGACTTTTGACAGTCCCATCTATATTTTTGTATGGACATCTTTCCGGCCGATCGTAATGTTGGTATTTGCATTTTTACACTTCAGTGTTAGCTCCAAAGGCATATGTTTTGACTCTATTCTCTCACCGACTGTCAACTCTGTAGCCATCTCAGAGATACATCTTGACATTATAAAATAATCTATTACACTGCAGCCATTATATGAAACATACGTACTACTAGAATCAAATTTATGACTCACCAGACCATTTAAAAGAAGCAGACTAAATTGCTCACAAACATTCAGCAAATACTTTCCAAAATCATTGGAAACCCCATCTGCTGAAGCCCGCTGATAAGAGTCAACAAAATGGTAAACATCGCCATCATAATCACAGGGCAGTTCGTCTTCATGAGCATTAGCATTGGCAGTCCTTGCGTTCAGGTCCCCCATAATTATTATGGGCATATTTCCTATGTCTTGTAGGATATCTAAGATAATATTTTCCAAAAGAGAAACACCATTATAAATGTCTGTTTCAGTATAATATGGGCTGTATTGTGGAGGTAAATATATGCCAATTAAGGCACAGTCCCTGTCCAGACCTGTAAGTGCTTTAGCCAGTGTCAGCACAATACAGTTGTCATATTCTAGATGAACCTGGGAAATAAGAGGAGCAATGTGTTTCCTAACTAGCAAAGCTACTCCCCCACACAGCCGAGCTGTGGGTGCATTTGAGACTTTGACAGCACTTGAAATATATACATTATGCATTGGGAAAAGATGTGAAGGGAAATCTGTAGTGAATGTTTCTGTCAGTACAATTATATCAAATTTGGATATATACGATCTTAAATCTGCATGATAGATTGTACTAAGTCCTTCTACATTGTATGTCAGGAATCTTAAATTGTGTGACAATTCATTTCTAATCTCCTGGCAGACATGGGCAGGGCCGAGTCCCTATTTGGGACTACTGGCAGCAGGTAACTGGGCCTTTGTTCCTGTTCTGGAAGAATGCGACCCTGAGCTGAGGAAAGAATCCGTCAGGTGCATTTGCTTACACCTTGCCTTGCTGCGGGTCACAGGCCGGTGTACAGGAGTGGCTGTTGTCACTTCATTTTCAATGGTTAGGCTTGCGTCTTTGCTTGTCTGGTCATGGAGGAGGCTGTCTTCTTTCTGTCTGTCCGGTGATGAGGGCATGCTGCTTTGTCCATCATCTGCAGACTCCCATGGGTCCAGAACTTGTTTGACAAGAGTCTGGCTGTCGTCATGCTGTACCTCTGGAGTGGGCGGAGTCAGCACAGGTGCCATCATTTCATCTTCCGTTAATGGCTGGTATACATTGCTGTGTGTGATATTTAGATCATCACATCCTGTCTCTTGGGTAAAGGTGGTTGCCATATTACCTTGTGCGTCACTGTGTTCTCCCTCTTGAGCAGAAGCATTGGCTGTATTTTCTGGCACACTCATCCCTTCACGCACTCCGCAGGAAAGTCGTGTGCATGAGCTTGTCATTTCATCACCTGGCACCATCGTTTCCGAGTTGCCGGCTTGGGGTACCCATGTCCCTGGAGAATGCAGAGCTGATAAATGGGGAGTTGACCTCTGTCCTGTAGCCTTCTGAGGAGCTGTCCTCGCTGGTGACTCTCTGTTCAGGGGGGGAAATTCATTCATACTGCATAAGTTGGGAAGACTGACAACATTTCGTTTAATTTGGTTTTGTAAGTCGTTGCCAGCCTCCTTTGAGGATGACATGTCTGATATTTGGTTCCACCCAGGATTCGAACCATAGTTCCATCTTATTGATCTGGCATCTTCATATGATGGTTGCACATGACTTTCTGCTGTTTGTTCCCAAGTAGAGGTATGCACCTTCGTCTTACTCTGCCCCTGTTGTTCCTTCCTGTAGGCGTTCTTTTCATCGTCTTTCTGATCCAAGGACTGCTTCCTTGGCTCTTCTGACCCTCTGTCCCTGTGGCCAGGTACAGCATCAGGTAGATGGTTGTTCTGTTGCCATTCTATGTCGCATCCATAGTGTTCTTCATCTTCATGAGGAGCTTCACTTTCCATGCATTCCTGTTGGTACTGCGGTTGTCTATTAGCATGATTATGTCTTTCCTGCTGTTGTCCCTGTCCCCTGTGT
>CM060341.1:22754426-22761926 GCA_030674155.1 Stramonita haemastoma | reverse complement strand
CACACACCACTCTCTTTCTCTCTGTCTCTGTCTCTCTGTCTGTCTGTCTGTCTCTCTCTCTCTCTCTCTCTCTCTCTCTCTCTCTCTCTCTCTCTCTCTCACACACACACACACACACACACACACACACACACACACACACACACACACACACACACACACACACACACACAGAGTTTAACCTCTTCTGTTCGCCTTCAGTTCCTCCGGCCCAGGAGGCGGATCCTGGCACGCAGCCCAGCACAGCGGTCAGGGCGGGGCAGGTGGAGGACAACTGCTTCGAGTTAATGGAACTGGCGGACGGCGAACTGACTGGGTTAATCAACGATGAGGAGAGCGAGCTGAGGAAATGCCCACATGAAAATGTAGAACCGGTATGATCAGGGGTTTGTTTTCACAGATAATCCGTGTGTATTGAGGGGTGGGTGGATGTGTTTGGGGTGGGAAGGTGTATGGTGGCGTGTGTGTATATGTGTTGCAATAATTAGGGTGTAGTTCGGGGAGGGGGGGTGGGGGGCTTGTGTGTATATGTGCTGCAAGAACTAAGCCTCCCCAAGCTGAAAACTAAAAAGACGATGGTGATGCTGCAGTGGATCCCTTCCCATTGTGGTATAGGGGGCAACGAAGAGGCGGACTGCCTGTTCAAGGCAGGCAGCAGCTTGGAGCAGCCAGCCATCCATGTCCTACAGTGAGGCAAGGACAGTCCTGAGAAACAGCTTGGAGCAGCCAGCCATCCAGTGTCCTACAGTGAGGCAAGGACAGTCCTGAGAAACAGCTTGGAGCAGCCAGCCATCCAGTGTCCTACAGTGAGGCAAGGACAGTCCTGAGAAACAGCTTGGAGCAGCCAGCCATCCAGTGTCCTACAGTGAGGCAAGGAGTCCTGAGAAACAGCTTCAGGACAACATGGCGCCAACAGCTGGGCGTCAGGCCAGACACAGTGCACAAATCTAACATCACTCAGTCAAGAGTGCTAAATTTTGCACGCCCTTTCCTTTTACCTACTCCCATGTGGTCAGTTCCTGCTATAATTAGCACCAGCTGGCCCCCCATCTGGGCTGGGATGGGATGAATTAATTAACAGCTGAGAGGAGCTGAAAGTGGGGGAAACTGACAACTGTGCAGAAGTTGAAAAAGATGACATTATTGAGCTGGATAGATAGAGCTGCTCAGGTTGTCACCTTCAGGCTGTATCCCATCTCCACTGCCTGAAAATCCCCCACAGACCAGTGCCTCTGTCCCTCCCCTATCCTGCAGTCCTGTCACACCTTCAACACTCTCAGACACCAGACGTGGCCCAGCCCCATACGGCTCCAGGAAAACTGGGGGACCGGCGGGGTCACTGCAACAGGCTTTGCCATCCAGACTGGATTACAGTGAAAGTATAGCCAGGCAACGCAGAGAGAAAACAATATGTGTTGAGAAGGGGGGGGGAGGGACACTGGGACTTTGTAAATGTATTCTGCTAATACGTTTATTTATGCATGTAAGTTTGTAGCTAATCTCTTTTATGGTTGAAAAAAGATGAAGATGGAATGATACTTGCCTTTGAAAATTATTGACAGTCACAGTGTCTAGAAGAAAGTATCATATGATTCTCATAGTCTCAGATTAGCAGTGACTTGAATCTGATGTGTGTGTGCGTACGTGCGTGCGTGCGCGTGTGTGTGTATGTATGTATATGTGTGTGTCTGTCTGTCTGTCTGTCTGTCTGTCAGTATGTCTGTGTCTTTAAGCACCTGACAAGTCAGGCCCAGTACAGTCGACTTCGGCGCATGAAAGAACTGTCATCTTTTGAATCTTTGTACAAGAAAGGCTGGAGAGTGGAGCAAGAAGGCAGATAATAGACAAGAAGGAGGTGACAAAAATAAAAAGAACAAGGCAGAAACAAAAAGAGGAATTAAAAAAAGATGGAATTCCAAGCACAGTTTTTCAGAAAGTAAGGATGGTGTTTCTACTGACAGGCCCCCGGCATGCCCACGGGAGAATTGTCTAAGTTATTTAAAGACTTACATGCATGGCTACAAGTCTGATAGAATCGTTGTTTTATTTGTTGGTCGTAAAAGTAAAGGTAAAATTGTTCCCATAACCTATGCGGACGTTGAGGAGCGAGGTGTCAGAGACCTCAACTTCTTCAGGGGCTAGCATTTTGAGGGCGTGCGGCGCCCATATCTCTCTCTCTCTCTCTCTCTCTCTCCTCTCTCTCTCTCTCTCTCTCTCTCTCTCTCTCTCTCTCTCTCTCTCTCTCTCACTCTCTCACATCCTACGTCTCTACTCAGCCACACAATACCACACAACGGAAGCTGCAACAACTTGCAGAACCCCAGATGGTAGAAAAGCCACTCTGATAGGGCAACAAATACACTTGCAGACAAGAAAAAGAAAAACAAAATAATGAAACTGAAATTTTCCATTGTATGGCATATTCTGATAAACGCAGAAACTGTGAGGCGCTAAGTGTGTTTAAAGGCATTGCTGATAAGAATTCTGTTGCAAATATTCTATCTGTCAGCAGTGAAGAGAAAATAGAAAGTCTAGCTAAATTTATTGGAGAAGCAATGAATATTAGGAAAAAGATAACGGAACAGAGTAACTAGTCCTTAGATGGTCCTTTATTGATTCTGTTGGTGTGTGGGGGGGTGGAGTGAGGGAGAGAGAGAGAGTTGTGTGTGTGTGTGGGGTGCGTGTGTGGTGTGTGCGTGCGTGCGTGTGTGTGTGTGTGTGTGTGTGTGTGTGTGTGTGTGTGTGTGTGTGTGTGTGTGTGTGTGTGTGTGTCACCTGCGTGGCAATTAGAATGTGCAGTAGTATATGTAAGTGCGAAGTGAGAGGAAAATTTGAAAAATGTGATTATGTTACACAAATTTATCTGAACTTGTCTACAGGGCTGTAATGCTGTATGGACAATAAAACTGTCAGTGTCTCTCCTCTCTCTCTCTCTCTCTCTCTCTCTCTCTCTCTCTCTCTCTCCTCTCTCTCTCTCTCTCTCTCTCTCTCTCTCTCTCTCCTGCTTTTACCTTCCCTGACCCTAAAGAGGGTAAGGTACCCATTCACAGCTGGGTGAACTTCGGGAGACTGTACTGAAGCACCAACGGTCAGCCATCCACTTCGTGACCACGTTCAATGCTCAGTGTTTTGTTTACAGGAATGCAAGGACCCCAGCAAGCTGAAGTACCGAACCATCGACGGAAGCTGCAACAACTTGCAGAACCCCAGATGGGGCAAATCCTTTGAGCCTCAGAAACGTCTGCTGCCCTCACAACTTGTAGACGGTGAGTTCTTCCCTCTCTTTGGCTTAATGGATCGTTAATTGGTTGCTTGGTGGTGTGGAACGGTAGTCTAGGGGTAACGTGCCTATTTAGAAAGCGAAAAGTCCGGGTCGGAAGTGTGCGGTGGTTCGAACCCAGTTTGGGCCCATAACTTTTCCCCCATCCATTAGTCTTTCGGATGCTAGTCTTTCGGATGAAACGATAAATCGAGGTCCCGTTTGTTACACATAACTATTTAACGCACGTAAAATAACCTGTGGCAACAAGAGTTGCCCCTGGCAAACAAAGTTCTGTAGAAAAGCCACTCTGATAGGGCAACAAATACACTTGCAGACAAGAAAAAGAAAAACAAAATAATGAGTGGCGCTGCTCTTGTGGTGACGCGCTCTCCTCGGGAGACCAGCCCGAGTTTTACTTCTTTGCCGTGACAGGTGTAAAATGTAAAAAGAATTGTTGATTGATTGACTGACTGATCAATCGCCTGATGTTGTGTCTTTTCTCTTTTCACCTAGCATGAACAGTGGAATGGCTGGATGGCTGGCTGGTTGGTTGGTAGGGGGACGGGATAACCGGGGCTTAGACTGATGCGCATCGCGCTCGTAATCTGCTGACTCGGGTTCGAATCTCGTTCAAGAGGAATTTTCCTCTGCAGATAACATCAGTTTCGCGCTTCCACTCCATCCAAAAGTCCTCCGGATGAGAAACTTGGATTCTGTGTGAGAACGCACGCAGAACATCTTGGGCACACGTTAAAACCCGCTCCTTTTTTCGGAAGAGCAGGCCATTGTGTGTCGGTTGGAATGTATGTCAATATTTACAAACTGCATACACACTGGAACTGGATGGATGTAATAAAAAAAAAAGTACACGAGTGCTTATTCTATTGTCCTCGAAATAAAAGAATAATATATTTCCCCGTCTGGATGCTGGGGGCTTGTCAGTATAAACAGCATTCCAACCTTCTGGAAATTCTGTACTAGGAGTTCCTTCTTTTTCTATCCCACTCTTTGTTTCTGACTTGTTCCTTTTCTTCTTGTCACCTCCTTCTCATCTGTTATCTGCCTTCTTGGTCCATTCTCCTGCCTTTTTTCTACAAAGACTTAAAAGATTTTCTATCCCATGGCAAAGTCGGCTGTGCTAGACCTGATATGTCAGGCGCTTAACAGCAGCTGAAAGCCTTTTTGCTCATGTGAAAGATAACAACAGTTGCTGTCTGAGCGTTGTACGACGACGAAGAAGAAGAAGATAATGCTATAGAAATAAAATAAAAAGACTTTTCATCTTGCAGGCAACCTGCCCCGAACCCAGGCCATAAGCGGGAACGCTCTGCCCTCTCCTCGCACCATCTCCAGATCTGTGTCTCCCATGATGGATTCCTTTGCTGACGTCAGCAACATGGTGATGGCCTGGGGTCAGTTCATTGACCACGACTTTACCGGAACCCCCGTCACCAAGAGTGAGTTACTGATAGCATAGCACTAACGTGATAACGGTCAGTGACGCACGTTACATTAAAGCAACATATCATCGGTGGTCTAGAAAAAACACACCTTCCTAGAAAATGAAAAGTCCGGGTTCGATGTGTGTGGGTGGTCCGATCCCCGTTAGGGCCTGACCCCCCCCCCCCCCCCCCCCTCCTCCGCCCACACATCCCTTCCCTCCATCAGACCATGAGTGTTGGTCTCGGTACTAGTCTTTCGGATGAGACGATACCTCGAGGTCATGTGTGTTACACATTTTTTAGCACACGTAAAAGAATCCGTGGCAAAAAGAGAGTTGCTTGTCCCTGGCAAAATTCTGTTAGAATAAAAGACTGATAGGGAAGCAGATACAATTGGCAGACAGGAGAAGAGAAAAACACAACACTGGATGGCGCTGCTCTGTGGTGGGCAATGCGCTCTTCTCTCGGGGAGAGCAGCCTGAATTTCACGTGGAAAAATCTGCTGCTGTGACTTAAAGTGGTACACAGTACAATGCAATAAAGATTCCTGTATCCATTGAATGCAGGTTTTGGCTATGAACTGTAGATATGTGGAGTTCATTTAATTGGTCAAAAGCATTAGTTTTTGTTACTCCTGTATTGGAAGGGTGATGCAAAACTTGTGCCTATTGTAGGCATCCGTCAGTCTCGAAAGACTATGGAGTTGCGCTCTAGGCTTTAAAGTGCAACGCCTGGGTAAATAAGTATGGACAGCAAGCTGTTACACCCCCCCCCCCCCCCCCCTCCTTTTTAAGTTGATGGAATGGTCCATTGGAAAAGGCAATTGCCGATACGAATGGTTCCAGTGCCGTTGCAGGAGCCGCCAAAACATTGCCATATGCAGCCCTACACCGCTCTGGGGACCTCAACTCCCCGATTTTTCCTCAGGAATGGTGTCTAAACACGACACCTGTGTGCATGCCGGTTTTTTATTTTGTTATCATCCGCTCCTACCGGCACAAATAGCCTACTCTTCCCAAAGGCGGAGCGGTTTTTTTGACGTGTGCGCAAGATGTTCTGCCTGCATTCGCACACGGGGCCTCCACGACTTCAAAGTTAGTCTGTGTGTTCTGAATGACTGGATCGTGGTCCGTTTATTCAATGCTGGAATTTGAATTGATGTGCTTATGCGAGTGCCTTGACATTTTGTTAGGTTTTGTGCAATTTGTTACTGAGTCAATTGATCGTGTGACCAAAATCGACGACTCTCCTATGAGGGTGTCGGGGGCCTTGCAGTATAAAATAGCATCCCCACCTCCTGGAAATTTTTTTGTTGATAACTTCCTCTTTTCTATCCATCTCTGTGTTTCTTCCTTGTTCCCTTTCCGTTCTGTCACCATCTTCTTGTTACCGTCAAACTTCTTGGTCCATTCTGCTGCCTTTTTTTTTTAAATTCCAGAGCGACAGAAAAGATAACCAACTCTCTCCCACGCCGAAGTCGGCTGGGCCTGACTTGTTAGGCGCTTAACAGCAGTGTAACGCATTTTCGTCCATATGACAGACAACAATAGCTGCTGTCTGAGCGTTTAAGGGAGAAGAAGAAATTTGATACATTATATTTGTTTTTCTGTTTTCAGACGGAACACAGAAGATCAAATGCTGCGGTGAAATTGCCGAGGGACTGAAAGCTGAAAATGGGTACGTGCCATTTTTAAATGCACGACACTACACGGTGGGGCTTTTTTTGGTACTACCACATATCTTTTCAGTTTGCTATTGCTGTGCTTTTAGGGTTGTTCTGTTTTCTTTTTATATATTTAGCAAAAATACTGTCAAGTCTTAGATATGAGGCAAAGCTTATGTTACTAATTTATCCTGTCGCTTATATATCTATTCATCTTTATTTCA
The DNA here is from genome assembly GCA_030674155.1 of Stramonita haemastoma. Lineage (NCBI taxonomy): Eukaryota > Metazoa > Mollusca > Gastropoda > Neogastropoda > Muricidae > Stramonita > Stramonita haemastoma. The sequence continues at coordinate 22,755,335 of CM060341.1, read as the reverse complement.
TACCACTTTAAGTCACGGTAGATTTCTCTGCGTGAAATTTGGGTTGCTCTCCCCGGGGAGAGTGCGTCGCCACAAGAGCAGTCACTTTTTTTTCTTCTTTTCCTGTCTGCAACTGTATTTGTTTCCATAGTATCAGAGTGGCTTTTTCTACAGAATTTTGCAATGGACAACTCTCTTGTTGCCACAGGTTCTTTTACGTGCGCTAAATTATATATATTTTGTGTAACACACAGGACCTTGGTTTATTGTCTCATCCGAATGACTAGCACCCAGACCACTACTCATAGTCTAATGGATGGGGTAAACGCTTTGAGCCCAAACGATGATCGAACCACCGCACACTCCGACCCGGACTTGTAACTTTCTAGGCAGGCACGTTACCTCTAGACACCGATATACCATGATTATTACTAAATGAACATGTAAAATAAACGCATTCCATAGGCTTTAATTCTTCTTCCACTTCGAACACTCGGACATTATCTGTTATTGTCTGTCATATCAGCGAAAATACCTTGCCTTGCCGTTAAGCAAACCAAAAGAAAATAACAAGTCTGTGTGCGCACTGTCACCATCGACATCATTACCATCGTCATCGTCATTACCATCGTCATCATCACCATCGTCATCATCACCATCATCTTCATCATCAACAACATCATAACCATCATCATCGTCATCATCAGGGTCACCGTCATCATCATCATCGTCATCGTCATCATCTCCTACTCTTTCTTATCACAATCACAAAAAAATTCCCACTTCCTCCTCCTCCTCCTCCTCCTTCTCATCATCATCATCATCATCATCATCATCATCATCCCTCTCCTCCTCATCATCAATATGACCATTATCTTCATGATCATGATGGTAGCTGTACTGTGTGTTCAGAGGCCCCTGTTTCCCTAT
>CM060341.1:22749426-22751926 GCA_030674155.1 Stramonita haemastoma | reverse complement strand
GTAGACCACGCGTGCCGTTTTGAACAGATGACAAAATTTACAAAACCGCATACTCAGGGTGACTGAATCAAAAGAGGTCACATGAATGATTATTCCATTATCCTCGAAATAAAAAAGACGGAAGGTGGAAGGATGATTAAAACATTTGACTTAAACAAGTAAACCGTGAGGTTCTGGGTTTGATTCCCAGCCTCACCCTTTCTTCCCAGTTTGACGAAAAATCGAAGTGAATGTTAGTCTTTTGGATGATACTATAAACCTAGGCCCCGTGTGCGAATGCACGCACAACATCCTGCGACACGCTTTAAAAATCCATCCCGCCTTTTGGATGAGTAGGCCATTGTGTCTGATATGAACAGATAACAAAATTAAGAAAAACAATCCCCCGTGGAGATGCCGGGGGCCTGTCAGGATAAATATTCTGGAAATTTTGTGCAAGAAATTTCCTCTTTTCTATCACATACATTCATTCTGCCTGATTCCTTTTCTTTCTGTCAACTCCTTCTTATCTATTTTTTGCCTTCTTTATCTATTTTCCTGCCTTTTTTTTGAAAGACTTAAAAAAAAAAAAAAATCTCTCTTATGCCGAAATCGGATGTGTTGGGCCTGACTTGTCAGGCGATTAATGGCAGCGTGACGCATTTGGCTCATATACCAGACTAACACTAGTTACTGTCTGAGCGTTCAAGGGATCACTGTGGTTCGGTGGATCAGTCATCGGTGGTCTAGAGGTAATGCACCTGCCTAGAATGCAAAATGTCCGGGTCGGAATTGTGCTGTTTGAGCCCCAAACTTTTCCCCCATCCATTAGACCATGAGTGGTGGTCTGTGTGCTAGTATTTGTAATGAGATGATAAACTGACGTCCTGTGTGTGACACAAAATTATTTAGCGCACGCTGAAGACCCACTGCAACAAGAGGGTTGTGCCTGGCTTGCCAATCTGTACAAAAAAGGCCTCTCTGATGGGGAAATATACAGCTGCAGACGGGAAATTTGTCCGGGGAGAGAGAGCAGCCCGAATTTTAGGCAGAGAAATCTGCCGTGACTTAAAATAAAATAAATAAGAATAAGAAAAAAACCTGCCTGCTGACAAGTGGCCTGTTTACACACCATTCCCAAAGTAGGAATGCGGCTGCCTAAATTGTTAGGGGGAAATAACGGTGGCATACACAAAACTCTGACCATGGGTAAACCTCAAGAGATCTAGCCGAGGAACGAAAAAGGTATCTTCGAAATAGAGGAATGGAAAATAGTGTTATCTAGAGTGTGATTTTTTTCTCTTTGTTGTCTTTTTGGGGGGTTTTCATTGATTTGTTATTTGTATGTACTTCTGTCAGGGACAATGAAGATGTCAAGAAACAACATGCTGCCTGAAAATCCCTCAGCCACTTGCAAAAAAGAGTCTGAGGGAGATTACTGCTTGATGGCAGGTGAGTGGCAATGAATTAGTTCCCTTAGAACTTGGTGTCAGTTGTGTTTGGCTCGACACACTCCAGTTGTAATTGTCAGCCAATTTCCCTTTTTTCTTTTCATTTTAAACAAAAATCAAGTGCGCAGTCAGTGGATCAGGTGTAACGCATCTGCCTAGAAAAGCGAAAAGTCCGGGTTCGATCCCCGTTTGTGCCCGAAACTTTTCTTCCCCATCAACTAGCCCGTAAGTAGTGGTCTGGGTGCTAGTGTTTTGGGTGAGACAAAGAATCGAGTTCCTGTGTGCAACATGCATTCAGTGCACATAAAAGAGCCCACGGCAGCAAAAGAGTTCTCCCTGGCAAAACTCTGTAGAAAAAAGTCACTCTGATAGATCAACAAAGACACTTGCAAACAAGATGTTTACAAATATTGATGGAGCTGTTCTTGTGGCGATGTGCTCTCGACGGGGAGAGCAGCCTAAATTTCACACATAGAAATCTGCTGAGACTGAAAGTGGTGAACAATTCAATTCAATCCAGTACTTAGCATTCGCAATAGTTAAAAAAGCCACTCCTGCTCATAACCACCACCACCACATCATCACCATCATCATCGTCGTCGTCGTCATCATTATCAATTTCATCATCACCACCATCATCATCACCATCATCATCACCATCACCACCATCGTCGTCATCATCATCATCAACATCATCATCATCATCATCAACATCATCATCATCATCCTCTCCATCAATCTTGAATACCATTATTATTGATATCCATGACAACTCAATGTGACATTTTCTATACCCTACAAACGCAGATAAAGAAGTGAAATGCATGTCAGCGCTCACACGCATCCCTCTCTATCGGTTTTGGCGATACCCACTGATCCTTTACTGTGATTTTTTTTTTCAAATCGTTATTGCACAGTCCACTTGGTTCATCATTATGGTTATAATGGACTTTAAAGAAATCATCTCTCTTCAGATTAGATTTTTTCTTGTCGGTAAATATAGTTATAGATATAGCTTTGGTTTAAATAGTTTTTATTCAAAAATGAGAATAAACATAGAAAACAAACAG
>CM060341.1:22731926-22744426 GCA_030674155.1 Stramonita haemastoma | reverse complement strand
TGCAATGCGAGCTTTCACTTCATTGTTTGATGTGCCATCTTTTGTTAGGATGGAGCCTAAGTATTTGAACTGGCTCACCTCTTCTAGCGTTTCTCCATTCATCTTTATTTCCGTGATGTCATTACTCGCGCTGTTGACCATGATCTTTGATTTCTCTGTACTGACCTCCATGCCGTATGCGCTTGCTCGATCTGTTAAATTGTCTGTGAGGATTTGCAGTTCTTGTTTGCTGCTGCCCATGAGGTCAATGTCATCTGCAAATCTGAGGTTGCAAAGGGGTCTTCCACCAATGGAGATGGAAGTGTGGTGGTTTTGCAGTGTCTCTGTCATGATGTTTTCGAGGAAGAGGTTGAAGAGTACAGGTGAGAGAAGGCAGCCCTGGCGAACCCCAACCGTGGTCTTGAAGAACTCACCCACGTGATTGTTCATAAAAACTGCACTTTTTGCGTTCTCGTACAGAGCTTTGATGACTTCAATTAGACAGCTGTCAATGTTGAAGTGCCTGAGTACTTGCCAGAGGCCGTCATGCCATACCCTGTCAAAGGCCTTTTTGAAGTCTATGAAATTGTGGTACAAGTCTTTTTGGTGTTGGAGATGCTTCTCTATCAGAATTCTCAGATTGAAAATTTGTTCTATTGTGCTGCGTTTTGGTCTAAAGCCCGCTTGTTCTTCTGCCAGGAGTTTTTTCCGCTTGGTTTTTCAGTCTGTTGAGGACTACCTGCAGCATGATCTTGCTAGGATGGCTTATGAGACTGATGGTTCTGTAGTTCTGGCATTGTTTGAGGTTTCCTTTCTTTGGCAGGGGTATTACAAGAGACTGTGTCCATTCTTTTGGCCATTCTTTGGTGTCGTGGATCTTCTGACAAAGTTCTGTGAATCGCCTTGCTGTTTCATTCCCTCCATTTTTTATGAGTTCAGCTGGGATGTTATCGATTCCAGGGGACTTCCCCTTCTTCGATTGTCTAATAGCTGCATCTACTTCACACCTTAGTATTGGTGGGTCTTTATCTTGGTGTTCAGGGGGTTTGTTAGAAACTATGTTGGTATCTGGGCGTAGTGGGTAGTTGTACAATCCCTCACAGTATTCTGTCCAGCGTTGGAGGATGGCATTGTTTTCCGTTAAAAGATTCCCTTCTTTGTCTTCAATAACAGAGGCTTTAGGCTGTGTGGTTTTCGTTAGTGCTTTCAAAGTGTCGTAAGCTGTTTTGCTGTTTCCCTTGGTCATTCCAGCTTCGATGTTGTTGCATTGTTCTTCTATCCACGCTTCTTTGGCTTCTCTCATCTTTTTCCTCACGTCTCTGTGGCTATCCATGTACTTCTTGTAAGCTTCTTGACTTGTGAACTTTTGTTTTTTAAGTTCTCTTCTTTTGTCGCAGAGGTCAAGAACCTCATTTGTCACCCAGGGTTGTTTCTTTGTTCTGCTTCTTCCTAATGTTTCTTTTGCTGTTGTCGTTAGCACTTCTTTGATGTTGTTGGCCAATGTGTCCACATCATTGTCGATGGCTGTGAGTGCGGCAAACTTTCCTCCAATGTTGGCTTGGAAGATCTCAACCACTGTTGGGTCTTTGAGTTTTTCCAGGTCGAATCTTATGCGTGGGCTTTTTGGCTGTTGTTTTGCTTTCAGTTTCAGCCTGATGGTGGTAAGTACAAGGTCGTGGTCACTGCCAATGTCAGCTCCTGGGAATGTTCTTGTGTTTGCCTTGTTTATGCTGGATTTGAATCTTTGGGGTGACAGAATGTAATCAATTTGATTATGAATCAGACCATTTGGTGAGTGCCAGGTTGATGTTCTGGATGGCTTGTGAGGGTGGAGTGTGTTAGCCAAAGTCAGTTTGTGCTTCTTTGCGAATTCCAGCAGCCGTTGTCCTCTGTCATTTGTTTCTCCCAGTCCAAATCGTCCTGTGGTTCCTGCCCAGGTGTCATAGGCATCAGGTCCCACCTTAGCACTTCCAGTCGCCTCCCACAATAAGGATGTCTTTTTTGGGTGTTTTGGAGATGACGTTTTCAAGTTCTTCATAGAATTCTTCTATCTGATCGTTATCGTAGTCAGATGTTGGAGCATACACTTGGATGATGGTGAGATTCTGGGGTTTTGCAGAAACTCTGATTGAGATGAGTCTGCTGGATACTGGTGTGCAGCTGATGATGCTTGACACAATCTCTTTCCTGACAATAAAGCCTACTCCATGTTGATGTAGTTTCTCTTCTCCGCTGTACCATATTTTGTGGCCGTCTTGCGTGGTTGTTTCTCCAAAGCCAATCCATCTGACTTCCGCAAGCCCTACTATGTCCCATTTATACCTCTGTAATTCATGTGCAAGTTCCTGTACTCTTCCTGTTTGGTACAGAGTTCTTACATTCCATGCACCAATGGTTGCCCCTTTATCTGGAAGCTTTAGAGTTGGTTCTGCCCCAGTAGTACACTTCTCACTCCCACCCTGGAGGCTTGCAGTGGGTAGCGCGGTCGTTGTTGATCCGGGCCTCGACCGATCCGGCATGTCTTTCTGTTTTGTTTTACTCATCATGTCCCTGCAGTGGGCTTGAGGAAGCTTGGTGGCGCCCATCTCCTCTCCAAGACTCCTACTGGTGGGTAAGAATGCACCAGTCCCTCACAACGTTTCGCCCGCCAGTAGAAGCGGTTCCGGGGTGTGGGTGGGTTAAGGACCCGGACCCAGAAGTGAGAGTTGAGTGCCAAGTGAGGACCAGTGCTCCCGTCCATCCCGAAGGATGCTACTGCCAGGTTTACAAAGGTACCACCTCTCCTTAAGCACCCCATACACCCCAGACCACAGCTAACTCACATAAAAACAAGCCACAAAACAAACAGCAGCTGTCATCTCCTCCTCACGAGGAGTGGCACAAGGCCCACTGCCCAATTCACATCACGAAAAGAGAACACACAAACAAACCACCAAGACAACTGGACGCCAAAAATCTACCCACTCCTCCCCGAGGAGTAACACAAAGTTCACATACACCAGCTATCAACTATCAACTCTCGACGCACTAGTTACTCCTCCCCGAGGAGTAACACAAGTCCTCATACACCAGCTTCCAACTCAACTCTCGACTCGTTACTCCTCCCCGAGGAGTAACACAAGTCCTCATACACCAGCTTCAACTCCTCCTCCAAGGAGTACCACAAAGTACACAGGTCACATGGAACCAAAACGAAACAAAAACCAAACAGGAAAATAAAACATCACAAACAACAAGAGGATGCAACCTCCTCCTCCGAGGAGCTGTATCACAGGACATTCCCTGTGGAATCTGGACTGTTTCACAGTGCTGTCACTGTGGAAAGCGGAACACTCTGCCAGATGCTCTTTGCACAAGACACAGATTAGTCTGGTGCACTTGAAACATCCAGACTGTTCCTTTGCTTCAGCTGGAGGAGGTAGTACACTTGGTATAAGGTTTTTCACAGGCGTGGGGTTTCTTTGGCCTATGAGATATATATATATATATATTATTATATATAATATTATATGTATATATATATATATATATATATATATTATATATATATACATACATATATATGTGTGTGTATATATATATATATACATATATATATATGTTTATATATATATATATATATATATATATATATATATATATATATATATATGCATGCACGCGTGCGTGCACAGTCGCACCCATGTGCACTCCTAATTATACAAAAACACACACTTAGATACTCCCAGCCAAACACATGTCCTTATATATTATATATATATATATATATATATAATATATATATATATATATATATATATATATATATATATATATATATATATATATATATATATATTAAAAGAATAAAATAAAAACGCGCGCGCGCACAACACACACACACACACACACACACACACACACACACACACACACACACACACACACACACACACACACACACACACTAATGAGAAGTGATGAAAACAGAGGAGACTGATTGAAGGTAAGGACAGATGTGAAGTGTAATGATGGAGGAAGATAGTAGGTAGGAAATAAGAGTGTCTTGAGGCTGCATTAGAAAGTGTCTATTGTAGGCTTTTAAAAATACTTTTATTTCAAGGATAATGGAATAGGACAGTTATGTACTTTTTAACATCCAGTCCAGGTGTGTATACAGTATTGTAAATTTTGTCGTCCGTTCTGACCGGCGTACAATGGCCTACTCTTTCAAAAAGCGGAACGGGTTTCAACGTGTGCACAAGGTGTCTTACGTGTGTTTGTACACGGGACATCGTTTATAGTCTCATCTGAAGGCCTTCCTTGGGGGAGTGGAGTCGGCATTGGTGTTAACTCCAGAGGAAAAATCCTCTTGAACGAGATTCGAACCCGAGTCAGCAATCATGAGGGCATCACTCTGACCGCCAGGCTATCCCGTCCCCTTTTGGCAACGGAGAGAGGAAGGTCACTCCAGATAGAAGGACCAGAAATAGAAAAAGAACGATGACGGACAATGGAATGTTCTGGGGGTTGTTTCTTTAAGGAGGGGTTTGCTTTTTCTGGAGGGGGGGGGGGGGGGGTTGTTTTTAGCTTTTGGGTAGTTTTTTCCTCGGCTAGAGATCTGAGGTTCACCAATGGTGAGATTTTGCTATGCAACCTCATTTTTTCGCCCATTATGAAGGTAGTCGCATTCCAACTCCGGAAAAGTGCATTGTTTGAATCTGGACATTTTGTAAACCCTCTATTGCAGGAAACTCGTCGCATAGTCTCCGCAGAATTTCAACGCGTGACCTACGCAGAGTGGCTTCCCTTGGTGCTTGATGACAACACGATGACGAACTTCCGGCTGAAGGAAGGTGACTTCCTGTACGACCCGGAAATGGACCCCACCGTCTTTAATGTTTTCTCTACGGCTGTTTTCCGGTTTGGTCATTCACAGGTCAAACAGAAAGTCAAGGTGAGAGAACTGAAGTGAACTGGAGGGGAGAGTGGAGGAGAGAGTAGGAGAGAGAGAGAGAGAGAGAGAGGAGAGAGAGAGAGAGAGAGAGAGAGAGAGAGAGAGAGAGAGAATACATGAACAAGGCCTCTAAAACATACGGCATGGAAATCAGTGCAGAGAAGACCAAACTGATGGCTAAAAACGCCAAGGGTATCAGCACTGATATCAGGGTCAATGACTGAAAACGGTTCAAAGCTTCGAGTATTTGAGAGCCGTTGTATCAGACAAGGAGTCCAAGCCAGAGGTTAGTATGCCGGATTGCATAGACAATAAAAAAAAAATATCTCACTCAACTCCAAGATCAGACTAATGCGCTCCCTTGTCATATCCATATTCCTGTGTGCCTGTGAATCGTAGATCCTGACTGCAGATTTGAAGAGAAGAGTAGGCCTACAGACAGTAGAGATGAGATGCTTCCGAAGACTTCTTGGCATCTCCTACAGAGACCACATAAGCAACAAAGAAGTGCATAGCAGAATCCAGCAAACCATTGGTCCCTTCGAAAACCTTCTATCAATCGCAAAGAAGCGTAAACTTAAATGGTACGGGCATGTCACAAGATCAAAAGGACTTGCAAAAACAATACTGCAAGGCACTGTCCAAGGAGGAAGAAAAAGAGGCAGACCAAGGAAGAGATAGGAGGACAACATCAGCAAATGGACAGGCCTTGAACTCAGCCAGATTTTGAGAAAGGCAGAACAGAGAGAGGAATGGAGGGAACAGGTTGTCAAGGCTTCAGGGGTACTCCCACAGTCGCCAGACTAGGGGTGATAGATAAATAGATATAGATGATAGAAATCTCTCTCTCTCTCTCTCTCTCTCTCTCTCTCTCTCTCTCTCTCTCTCTCTCTCCTCTCTCTCTCTCTCTCTCTCTCTCTCTCTCTCTCTCTCTCTTAGTGCCCGCGCGCGTGTGTGTGTGTGTGCGTGCGTGCGTTTGTGTGTGCGTGTGCGTTGTTGTTGTTGTTGGTGGTGGTGGTGGTGGTGGTGGTTGTCGTCGTCGTCGTCGTCGTTTTCACTGCTGCTGTTGTTGTTGTTGTTGTTGTCATTGTTGTTGCTGTCGTTCTTCTTCTTTCCGTCGTCGTCGTCGTCGTTGTTGTTTTTGTTGCTGCTGCTGCCGTCGTTGTCATTGTGGTTGTTGTTGTCGTTGTCGGTGTCGTTGTTGTCATTTCTGTCATGATTGTTGTTTTAGGCGTCGTTGTTGCTATTATTGTTTTTGTTGTAGTCGTTGTTGTGGTTTCACTTTTCCCAGTTAACACTATCGGGATAGTCAAGAATCCTGTTTGAGCCCAAAACTTTTCCCCATCCACTAGACCATGAGTGGTGGTCTGGGTACTAGTCTTTAGGATGAGACGATAAACCGAGGTCTGGTGTGTTATACATCAGTATTTAGTGCACATAAAAGAACCCACGGCAACAACATTTTGTCCCTGGCAAAATTCTGTAGAAAAAAGCCACTCTGACAGGGAAACAAATACAGCTGTAGACAGGAAAAGAAAACAAAAATAATGGGTAGGTGCTGCACATGTGGCGAGGCGCTCTCCCCGGAGAGAGCAGCCCAAATTTTACGCAGAGAAATCTGCTGTGACATAAAGTGGTATAAAAAAATATCTGCACTGTGACTCGCGTTCAAGGAGATTTTGCCTTTGAAGTTAACACTAGTCCTGACTTACTAAATTTCAGTACAGTACAAGACAATACAATTCAATACAATACAATATAATCCCCTGAGAGTCTTTCGGATGAAAGTTTATAAACCGAGGTCCCGTGTGTAAATGCATGTAGAATACCTTGAGCACATGTTTAAAACTGTTCCAGTTTTAGAAAGCGTCGGCCACTGTGTGTGGATGAAAACAGATCACAACATGTACAAAACTGCAAACACACGGGGACTGGGTGTGAAAAGCCCATGAGTGCTTAATCCATGATCTTTGGAAAAAAAAGAATGAATATCAATTTTAATGAGTGTATAAAAAAAAAATGAAAAGGTATTCCCATAACCTATGCGGTTCTTGGGGAGCAAGATGTCAGAGACCTCAGCTTCTCCCCCCAGCATACTGAGCATTCTGAGGGCAGCACCCATCTCCTCCGCTTTCCCTTCCCTGACTCTAAAGAGTGCAGGTGCCTATTTACAATTGGATGAACTGGGGAAGGGGGGAGACTGTCCTGCAGCCAAGGCGCGCAACGGTCACCCATCCACTTGGTATCCACACTCAATGCTGCTTAACCTTAGCTCGGGGGAAAGCAAGTGACGTATTCCATCCCCACTGAACAAATTAATAAATAAATAAACTAATTAATTAATCTACCTCAACTTTTACTTTTGTCACTACAAATTATACTGCCACCTAAACGCTACCTGTAAAACACAAATAGTTGCTAGCTGTCTGAGCATTCGTTGGACAACGAAGAAGAAAAAGACCCAAAAAAATCCCTGACTCCTTTGTGTGCACACCCACAGATAGGGGCAGAGGAGTACGAGCTACAAGACACCCTCATGAGGCCTGGCTACGCCTTGAAAAACATGGCGGACGTCATCCGGGGCATTGTGGCAGCGCCCACTGATCACGTGGACCGCTTTTTCGTCACGGGACTGACAAATCACATGTTTGAAACCAACAACACCACCATGGATGGCCTTGACCTTGTGTCGGGTAAGTTTTTGCGTGGTTAGTAGTGGTAGATTGTTTTGTGTTTGAGGGTGACCATGCTCGAGTTTAATGAATAAATGAAAAGGAAATTTGGACCGGATATGTGGGTATAAATATTTTAGGTTGTAGGTAGTCTGGATAGGTTTAGTTTGGTTTGGGTCATATTGGGTTGTGTTGGGTTGGGATGGTTTGGTTGGTTTTGGTTGGGTTGGTGTCAGCTTTGTTTGGGTAGGTTGGGTTGGCTTGGCTTGTGGCTTGGCTTGGCTTGTGGCTTGGCTTAGCTTGTGCTTTGGGTTGGGTTAGGTTGGGTTGGGATTGGATTGGCATTGGTTGGGTTTGCTTGGGCTTGGAATGAATTGAGTTGGGCTTGAGTTGGGTTTCATTTGTTAGCTTAGGATTGGGTTGGGATTGTTTGGGCTGGGTTAGGTCAGTTTGGATTGAGTCAGTTTGGCTTAGCTTGGGTTTGGTGGACCTGTGATGGCTTGGCTTGGCTCTGCTTGGCTTGGCTTGGCTTGGCTTAATCTAGCTGGGTTTGGCCTCTCTTAGCACATCTAATTTTGTTTTGTCCCACGCAAGGTGAACTTTTTGCAATTTTTGAATAATCGTCATCATTGTCCGCTATCTTCTCAAAGTAAAATGGACAAACAAACCTAGAAAAACAAAACCAATAACAACTTGCTAAAGACTTCACTACTCGTCATGAAGCATTCCTAAAAATCAACAATGGCAATAAAGTTACAGCATATGGGACTCATAAACAGAAACACAAGAACATAATTACACCAGTCCTGAAAGAGACATACCTTTTTCACACATGCACATACACACATACACTCTCCTAAAAATCAAAGAAATTAAAATTTAAAAAAAAAGAAACACACACTGACAACCAAACAACCACCCCCACAACCATTGTGACATCTCCACTCAATAAAGTAACACTGACAAAAAACGGCTGTATCCCGAAATGGAGGAAGTTGGTCGATCTTCTTCATTGCAGTGAACATTCAGAGAGGGAGGGACCACAGGCTGCCCGCCTTCAATGCCTGGAGGCAGTCCTGTGACCTGCCGCCCATCGATGACTTTGCCTCCATGGACTTGAAGCTGGACATGAGTGACCTCTATGAGTAAGCATGGATTGTTTGGGGGGAATTTTTTTTTACATAGTGTGGTCATCAGTTTTTTATTTTATTTTATCTTTTTTTTAATTTTATACCACTTTATGTCACAGCAGATTTCTCTGCGTGAAATTCTCCCCGGGGAGAGCGCGTCGCCACGAGTGCAGCGCTGACCCTTTTTTTTTTTTTTTTTCATCAGCGATGGTGTCTAAACAATGTGCATGCTGGGTGTTTTTTTTAATTTTGTCATCCGCTCCTACCGGCACACGATGGCCTGCTCTTCCGAAAGGCGGAACGGGATTTTAACGTGTACGCAAGATGTTCTGCGTGCGTACGCGCACGGGGCCTCGGTTTGTAGTCTCATCCGAATGACTTTGACATTCAGTTCGATTTTTTCGTCAAACTGGGAAGAAAGGGCGAGGCTGGGTACGAACCCAGAAACTCACGGTTTACATATTGGCAGGTGAACGTCTTAACCATCCTGCCACCGTCCTTCCCCTGAGTTTTTTATGAGTAGGAAAAAGGGTGATTGTTGCTCAGTTGGGAGAAATATTCATTACTTTTTTTTTTACAAATTGTCATCAGTTTGCTAGTTTTTTTGTTAGTAGGAAAAGTGTGGATGTTGCTCGGTTAGTAAAAATTATGACTTTTTCTTTTTTATGACAATTTTTTTTTTTGTGGGGGGGGGGGGGGGGTCATCGAATTTTTTTGTTTTTTTTTTTAGTCGGTAAAAGTTGGCTATTAGTCGGTTGGGGATTTGTTTTACAAATGGTCATCAGGTCTTTTTCTTAGTAGGAAACGAATGAAAAAAAATGTTCATAACTTTTTTTTATGTAAGTGGTCATCAGTTTTTTATGAGTAGGAAAAAGGTTGGCTGTTGCTCGGTTGTGAGAAAAATATTTACGACTTTTTTTTAACAAATGGTCATTAGTTTTTTTAATTAAAAAAATTGGCTGATGCTCAGTTGGGAAAAATACTCATTATCATTATTTTTGTTTTTAAATGGTCGTCAGTTTGAGTTGGGGGGAGGGGTTGTAGTAGAAAAAAGTTAGTTGTTGCTCGGTTGGGAATTTTTTCCTTTTATTTTTTAGAAATGCTCATCAGCTTAGGAGTGTTGTTGTTGTTGTTTGTTGTTTTTTGGGGGGTTGCTTTCTTCATCACTGCTTTCTTTATCATCTGTCTTTCCCCTGCTACTATCCTTGCATTTAAACGTCTTTGGCATCATTCTAAGTACAACTTTTGTCGATTCTTCCTTTATGCTCCTCCACGTTCACGCACTATTGTTTCCACAACCTATGTAGTCCTTGGGGAGCGAGATGTCAGAGACCTCGGCTTTTCCAGGGACCAGCATATTGAGGGTGGCGCCAATCTCCTCTATCTCGCTGCTTTACTTTCGCTGATATTAAACAGGGCAGGTACCCATGTACAGCTGGGTGAACAGGGGCCTGTACTGAAGCCAAGGCGCATGCGCAAACGGTCAGTCACCCATCCACTTTGGTAAATCATGCTCAGTGCTGCTTAATTAACCTTAGCTTAGGGGAAAATGAGTGATGTGACCACTGAGCTATTGTGCTACTCTAGACTTAAACCCGGGACTGGGATAGCTCAGTGGTCAGAGCACTGGCTTTCCCCAAGCTAAGGTTAAGCAGGATTGAGCGTGGTTACTAAATTGATAGGAGACCCTTTACACACTTCGGCTTCGATATAGCCCCCCAGTTCACACAGCAGTCAATGGGTACCTGCCCTCTTTAGGGTCAGGGAAGGTAAAACAGCAACAGAGAGGAGAAGCTGAGATATCTGACACCTCGCTCCTCTACGACCACACAGATTATGGGACACCTTTACCTGTAGACCTAAACTCTGACCTGCTTTTCCTCAGGAGCGTGGAGGACGTGGACGTGTTTGTGGGTCTGATGATGGAGGGCCAGGTGCCCGGAGCTCTGGTGGGGCCCACTCTGGCCTGTCTACTGGCCAAGCAGTTCCAGGTCATGAAGTTTGGAGACCGCTTCTTCTACGAGACCCAGGACCCTCAGGAAAGATTCACTGAAGGTGAGGGTGAAGGGAGTAATGTTAATGATAATCATCAGAGTCGTTTGTTTCTCTTCTTCCACTGTTTTGTGGTATCTGGTGAATTAAGGGTAGGGATTATGTTTTACAAATTCCTGATTCAGCTTCAAGTGTACTGCATTGTATTTATTGCATTGTATTGTATTGTAGTAAAAGTAAAAAAGAAAGGTAAAGGTATCCCATAACCTATGTCGCTGTAGGGGAGCGAGGCATCAGAGACCTCACCTTCTCTAGGGGCCAGCATATTGAGGGCGGCGCCCATCTCCTCTCCCTCGCTGCTTTATCTTCCATGACCCTAAAGAGGAAGGTATCCATTTACAGCTGAGTGAACTGGGGGACTGTTCTGAAGCCAAGGCGCACAAATGGTCACCCATCCGATAGGTAACCACGCTCGATGCTGCTTAACCTAAGCTTGAACAAAGCGAGTGCTCTGGGCACTGAGCTGTCCCACCCCCGTATTGTATTGTACTGTATTGTACTGTATTGTTTTTGTATTGTATTGCCCCCCTGTGGGGATGCCAGGGTGGGGCTGTAGTGTCAACAGCATACCCCATCTTCTAGTGCTAGGAATTTTCTTTTTCCTGTCCCTTTCTTTGTTTTTGTTGTTCTTTTCTTTGTTTCTTCCTTGAAAGTGTTTCTGTTGCCCCCTTTCTTGTCTATTCTTAGCTCCATTCTCCTGCCTTTCTTCTCCATCCATCTGTCTATCTGTCTATCTGTCTGTCTGTCTGTCTGTCTGTCTGTCGATCTATCTATCGATCTATCCCTTAGTCTGGCGACCGTGGGGGCAACCCTGAAGACTTGACAACCAGTTCCCTCCATTCTTCTCTCTGCTCTATCTTTCTGTTTTTGCTGAGTTCTAGGCCTAAGGTCCATTCGCTGATGTTGTCTTCCCATCTCTTTCTTGGTTTGCCTCTTTTTCCACCTCCTTGGACAGTGCCTTGTAGTATTGTTTTTGCAAGTCCTTTTGATCTTGTGACATGCCCGTACCATTTAAGTTTACACTTCTTTATGATTGATAGACGGTTTTTGTAGGGACCAATGGTTTGCTGGATTCTGTTATCCACGTCTTTGTCGCTTATGTGGTCTCTGTAGGAGATTCCAAGGAGTCTTCGGAAGCATCTCATCTTTACTGCCTGTACTCTTCTCTCCAAATCAGCAGTCAGGGTCCACAATTCACAGGATACAGGAATATGGATATGGCAAGGGAGCGCATTAGTCCGATCTTGGAGTTGAGTGAGATATTTTTATCTCTCCAGATGATGTTCAGTTTTGACAGTACTGTTATTGTCTGTGCTATCCTGCATACTACCTCTGGCTTGGAGCCCTTGTCTGATACAACGGCTCCCAAGTACTTGAAGCTTTGAACCGCTTCTAGCTTCTGGTCATTGACCCTGATGTCAGTGCTGATGCCCCTGGCGCTATTGGTCATCAGTTTGGTTTTCTCAGCACTGTTTTAGAGGCCTTGTTCAGGTGTTATGTTAGGCTGGCAAGCTCTTGTCCTGATCCTGCTGGTCCGCCAATGTCATATGTTAACCGTTCTGCCACAAATGCTGACTGATCCTTTATGGTGTTCCAGTGCATCAGCCATGATTCTCTCAAGGAAGATGTTGAAAAGAGCGGTTGAGAGTAGACAGCTCTGCCTTACTCCAACTGTTGTTTGAAACCACTCCCCAATATTGCTGTTGTAGCACACTGCACTGGTGGCCTTGT
>CM060341.1:22726926-22729426 GCA_030674155.1 Stramonita haemastoma | reverse complement strand
GGACGATTCTGTAATTGTAATTGTAATATGTAATTTGTTCACCTTTTTTTCAGTGTGTAAGTAAAGGTTATCAATTATGAATAAATAACTGTTTATAGAACTCTTGTTTCAGTGTGTAAGTAAAGATTATCATGCATGAATAAATAATAACTCTTTACAGAAATAACACCATTGTACCGTTTTGTTTTTAAAACTTTTTAGGAAGTTTTAAAAGCAAAGAATACATTGAAAACAAAGCTCACATACACTCATACCTGTATACATTGGACAGACAGAAAAAGAGCGAGAGAGAGACAGAGAGAGAGAGAATAAAAAGAGAAAGAGACAGACAGACAGGCAGACAGAGAAAAGTTATGAGCCATTTTTGTCACACTAGCGTAACTGATGAGGTTTTTTCTTTCTTTCTTATTTTTCAGGAATCCGATGGAATCATGTGACAAACTGCCCAGCCTGGATCTAAATAACTGGAAATCTTCATAGAAAACATAACAAACATCGGAATCAAGAGGATCATCAACACCAACAGCATCATGTATTATTTTGGAAAGAAAAAAACAAACATAATTAGATGCTTGAAGCCTGATGCTCGGGTTCATACGGTGTGGGGTATAAGAAATCAGCCGGATCTGTTATCATCATACCCTTGTACACAATGTTGTTGTTGTGTTGTGTTGTATCGTGCTGTTCAGTCACTGTATATTTCTCTGTATAAAATTCAGACTGCTCTGCCTGAAGAACTAACACCCAACCCACCCCCACCACCCACCGCTCAATGGGAAGCGGATGTGGGGCAAATAGTTTAGATTCAAACAGGCATCAAACTAGCGACTTCTGACTTTGCACATGGCAGTGTTACCTTTGTTATAGTGATAAATCCATGTTATTGTGGGAGGTCTTTTAGTGTTCAGAGAGAGAGGGGGATGGAGGGAGTTTTTGAGAGAGAGAGGAGAGAGAGAGAGACAGAAAGACAGACAGACAGGTAGACAAGAGAGAAAGAGAGAGACACAGACAGACAGGCAGACAGACAGAGAGACTTCAGACTTTAGACTTTTATTGTACATCGGCTTTAGGCCACAAGGAATGGGTACGTGACAAGTGTTGTAAACATACTACTACAACAATAGTAAAAGTTGAAGTGTCACATTGATTATGAAAACAAGCATCTTACATCAGCCATGACATGGATATTCACTGTTAAAACAAATACACATCACAATATTCAAAGACCACAGTTTTATATACATGTGGTACTCATCAACATGAAAACCATGTCTACAAATTTATCTTCTTTCAATTGCATGAAAAACATATCGCGATAGAGTATGTATGTGCGAGGCTATTGCAGCCTGCAGTAACAGGAGCAAAGGCAGTTTGTTGAATCTTTGTGAAATTTGTGTCCTAGGTCCTCATAAATGGGACATCTCAGTAAAGTGTTTTTCATTTTCCACCTGACCTTTGCAAGCAAGGCAATTTTATTTTCATTGAAACTACTATAGCGATGTATGTTATTGTTCAGAGGTAGTACATTAAATCATACTTGTGTGACTGCAACGCGAAAACAGTATATATCCAACTCCCCAATATGTTTTCTTTTTCAAAAACAATCTTAAAGTTTCTGTAACTAGCACGATCCCTTATTGTCTCAGTTCATTCTTGGGCAAACCAATCCACAAGTCTCTGTTTAAAGGCATGTAAAAACATGTTTATGTCTCCCACACCTTGGTTTAACCAAACAATATTGTATCCAGTTATGCATAGTATTTCCCTAACTTTTGAAACCCGCCAGCATTGCTTACCATGTTCTATGTAATTGTAGTATTTCATAGGCTTTCTGTGGTAATCTCTCAGCATTCATCTGTAATAATCTAAACTAATATCTAATTCATGCAACATATGTATTCACGTAAAGTGGGTATCTGTCCAGATCTCCATACACCATTTTGTTTGGGGTTTTGGCTGACACACCCAAAAACCTTTCACATGCAAACATAATTTATGTACTTTTTTAAAACTGTATAATTTACTCAACCCCCCAAATAGAGCAGACAGGCAAGCAGGCAGACAGCCACACACACACACACACACACACGCACGCACGCACGCGCGCGCGCGCGCGCGCGCGCGCGCATACGCATACACACACACAACACACACACACACACACACACACACACACACACACACACACACACACACACACAGAGTAGAATTTGCAAAAGTTAAAATCATGTCATGATAAGTTTGTTAACAGACTTGAAAGAGTATCTTTAGAGTCAAATTAATAAAGGTAAAAAAAAAATATTTAAAAACGTCGATGTAATCAAGTTGCAATTTTTTAATTTTCGATTCTAACTGTAGCTGGGAAAAGTTTTTTTATATAATTTCCTGAAAGACTACCAATTTGTTTCCATCATAAAGCAAAATCTTCAAGCTATGTCTGAACTTTTACAACCTTGAGCCACGCCGAAGTCGGATGGGCTGGTCCTGACTTGTCGGGCGC
>CM060341.1:22716926-22721926 GCA_030674155.1 Stramonita haemastoma | reverse complement strand
AGCAGTCAAGTGCTTTTTTACATCCAGTCCCCGTGTGTATGCAATTTTGGATATCTTGTCATCTGTGTGTGTGCATGCTCGCGCGTGCGTGCGTGTGTGCGTGTGTTCGTCTGTAGATGTTTGTGAGTGCGCACGTGTACGTGTGTTTGCGTGCATGTGTGTGTCTGCGGATGTGTGTGCATGCGCGCGCGCGCGCGCGCGCGCGCGCGCGCGCGCGTGTGTGAGTGTGTGTGTGTGTCTGTGTGTGTGTGTGACCAACCTGCATTATTTTCCTCAACAGTTTTTTTGTTCCCAATACCCACCCCCCCTCCCGTCACTGCAGGATCCTGATGTAGGAAGTGAAAGATTTTTTTTTTTTTGCTTGTCATCAGATGTCAGCATCTCTCGTCAGCTCGGATTGGGTTTTTTTCGGTCCCTGAGTTCTACACCTAATTTATCATTCCTGACAGAGGGTTATCAGAGCTGGATTGCTTGGATCTGAAATGTATTTGTTTTCTTTCCGCCACCCTAAAATGACACGATTGGAATAGATCCTGGAGAGAGAGAGGGAGGGGGGAGGACGGAGAGAGGGACAGAAAGACAGTCGCTATTTTTGAGTGTTTTATCTACAAATGTTTCTTTGTGTTACTTTCCCTTTTTCTAGCAAAGATTGCAATTGATGATTTTTGTTGTTGTTGTTGTTGCAGCTCAACGGCCGTCGTTTTCATTTTCTTTTTATTGTTAAATTGAGCACACTCTAAGCTACAAACTTGTTGCTGTGATTCCAAAATGCTGTTGTTTTCAATTTTTGTTCCAAATTCTGAATAAAATCTATTTAAACCAAGGAGGGAGAGAGGGTTAGAGCTGGGTTAGGGTTAGGGGTTAGGTTAGGGTTAGGTTAGGGTTAGTTAGGGTGAGGGTTAGGTTAGGGTTAGGTTAGGGTTAGGTTAGGGTTAGGGTTAAGGTTGGGTTAGGGGTAGCGTTAGGGTTAGGTTAGGTTAGGTTAAGGTTAGGGTTAGGGCGGGTGAGGGTTTGGGTAGGGTAAGAGGTTAGGGCTAGGGTTGCGTTGGGGTTAGGGTTTGGGGTAGGGTTAGGGTTCGAGTTATGGTGAGGTTAGGGTTTTAGGGTTAGGTTAGGGTTCTAGGTTTAGGGTTATGGGTTAGGGTGAGGGGTAGGGTTAGGCGTAGGGTAGGGGTAGGGTATGGCTAGGGTTAGTGTTAGGGTTAGGGTTCTCGGGTTAGGGTTAGGGTTCTAGAGTTAGGGTTAGGGTGAGAGGTAGGGTAGGGCTAGGGTATGGTTAGGGTTACGGTTAGGTTTGGGATGGGTTAGGTTAGGGTTAAGGTGAGGGTTAGGGTCATGGTTAGGTTAGGGGTTAGAGTTAGGGTTTAGGTTTCTAGGGTTAGGGTTAGGATAGGGTTAGGGCTGGTTAGGGTTTACGAATTAAGGTTTAGGGGTTAGGGTTGGATTAGGGTTACGTTAGGGGTAGGTTAGAGTTAGGGGTTAGGGTTAAGGTAGGGTGAAGGTGAGGGTGAGGATGGGGGTTTAGGGTTAGGATTAGGTTAGTGTTAGGTTGGGTTAGGATAGGGGTACGGTTAGGGTAGGGTTTAGGGTTAGGATAGGTTAGAGTTATGGTTAGGTTAGGTTTAGTGTTAGGGTTAGGTTTGGTTTATGGTTAGGGTTGGGTTAGGGTACGGGTACGTTAGGGTTAGGCTAGGGTAAGGTTAGGTGAGTGCGGCCATCTAGGGTTAGGTTCGGGTTAGGTTAGGGTTGGGTTAGGTTAGGGTTGGGCTAGGTTTGGGTTAGGGTTGGGTTAGGTTAGGGTTTTAGGGTTAGGGTTGGTTTAGGGTTAAGGTTAGGGATTCGGGTTTAGGGTTAGGGAATAGGGTTAGGTTAGGGTTAGTTTAGGGTATGGGTTAGGTTACGGTTTGGTTAGGGTTATGGTTAGAGGCTAGGGTTTAGGGCTTGGGTTAGGGGTTACGGTTGGGGTTAGGGTTGGGTTAGGATTAGGTTTGGGTTAGTTAGTGTGGGGTTAGAGTTAGGGTCAGGTTAGGGTTAGGGATGGTTAGGGTTAGGTTAGGGTTAAGTTATGGTTAGTGTTGGGGTTAGGGTTGGGTTAGGGATATGTTAGGGTTATGGTTAGGTTAGGATTACGGTTAGGTTAGGGTAGGGTGATGGTTAGGGTTTGGGTTGGTTAGAGTTGGTTAAGGTTAGGGTTAGGTAAGGTTTAGGGTTAGGATTACTTAGGGTTAGGATGAGGGTTAGGGTCAGGGTAAGGGTTAGGTCAGGGTTAGGGTTAGGAATAGGGTTAGTTAGGGTTAGGGTTAGTTAGGGTTGGGTTAAGGTTAGGGTTGGGTTAAGGTCAGGGTTAGGTTAGGTTAGGGTTAGGGTAAGTGTTAGATGGGTTAGGGTTAGTCAAGGTTAAAGTTTGGGTTAGGGTAGGGTTATGGTTAGGGTTAGGGTTTATGGCTAGGGTTTGGGGTTAGGGTTGGGTTAGGGTTAGGTTAGGGTAGGTTAGGGTTAAGTTAGGATTAGGTTTAGGTGAGTGCGGCCATCAAGTGTTAGGTTAGGGTAAGGGTTTGGGTTAGGGGTTTGGATTAGGTTAGGGTTGGGTTAAGGTTAGGGTAGGGTTAGGTTAGTGTTTGGGTTATGGTTAGGGTTGGGTTAGGTTAGGGTTAGGTTTAGGGTTATCGTTAGGTTAGGGTTTGGGTTAGGGGTTAGGTTATGGTTGGGCTAGGGTTGGGTTAGGGTAGGGTTAGGTTAGGGTTAGTGTTTGGGTTATGGTTAAGGTTAGGCTAGGGCTGGGTTAGGGTTAGGTTATGGTTAGGTTAGATTAAGGTTAGGTTAGGGTTAAGTTAGGGGCAGGTTAGGGTTACGGTTAGGGGTAGGGTACGTTAGGGATAGGGTTAACGTTAGGGTTGGGTTAGGGTTTGGGTTAGGGTTTGGGTAGGGTTAAGTTAGGTTAGGTTTAGTGTTAGGGTTCTGGTTAGGGTAGGGTTAGGGTTGGATTAATTTTAGGGTGAGGGTTAGGTTAGGTTATGTTAGGGTTAGGGTTAGTTACGGTTAGTGTTATGGTTAGCGTTAGGGTTTAGGGTTTCGAGTTAAGTTAGGGTTAGGGTAGGGCTAGGGTAGGTTTAGGGGTAGGGTTACGGGTAGGTTACGGGTAAGGTTAGGGTTAGGGTGGGTTAGGGTTAGGATTGGGTTAGGGCTAGGGTAGGGTAGGGTGAGGGATAGGGTTAGGGTTAGTTTTAGGGTTATTTTTAGGGTTAGTTAGGGTAATGGTTAGGTTTGGGTTAGGGTTAGCATTAGGGTTGGGTTAGGGCTTGGTTAGGGTGAGCGTAAGGGTTAGGGTTGGTTAGGGTTAGGTAGGGTTAGGTTAGGGTTTAGGGTTAGTGTTGGGGTTAGGTTAGGGTTAAGCGTTGAGGGTTAAGGTTAGGTTAGGGTTTGGGTTAGGGTTGGGTTAGGTTAGGGGTTAGGGCAGTCAGTGTTGGAGATGTTCTTCAAAGGTTCCATGAGTGGGAAAGCCACTGATCATACAGCCTCTCACTTTATTGTTGCCCCAAGCATCAATGGTTTAATTAAGAACTGTGATAAAGTCTAGGCGCTGAAGTCTTTAAATGTTTTTATATTCTCGCCTAGCTGTGCGGTAAAGATCACGATCACGTGGAGGTAAAGAACTACGATACTTGTTCAGCAATTTACAAACATTTCTTTTACCTAACCGACATTCCATAATTATCATATCAATCACTGTAGCCATATTTTCTATTCACATTTACCTGCTTTTTCATGCAATCAACACCATCTTTCATACAAATGTTAAAGATATTGAGAGCTTGTTGATATTGAAATCAATCAGATAACTAGCCATTCTTAATCTCTCTTGTACCTGATCAGAGTCGATTAACCTGCCAAACACTTCACAATATGTTTCGTTCCAGACAATCTTTTCAACTACACTTTCAGTTCTTTTCCCCTCTTCTTCATTGATGTCTTCATTCAGAAAATTAATGTAAAGCACGAGAGGCATGTGGTCAGATTCACACCTTTCAGAAACATTCATCTCACAATCCTCAGAGAATTGTGTAAACATATCTTGTGACATCATAAAATAGTCATTGACACTGCTTCCAGTCTCAGATATGTACATGTAGCAACCCTGACGGTCGCCATGACATGAACCATTCAAAATATGTAAATCAAAAGCAGTTCACATATTCAATAACATTTTACCATACTGTTTTAACACGTTATCTTTTGACATCCTGTTCGTATGTAATGGTTCACTTAGACGTTGGTTTAGAAATGGTGCATGTCTGTCCTCAAAATCTAAAGACACATTCGAAATTCTGCTGTTAAAATCCCCTCCCAATATAACATAAACATCACCTCAAGAAAGAATACAGTCACAAAGAAAATCTTCCAATACCATTATTCCATTTTCAATATCAATGGTGCATCAGCTGGTGGTACATAAATGGCCACGTATAATACATCTTTTTCTATACAAAACAATGATTTATTAATCATGAATGCACAAAAAAATCTGATTTCATGAGAGGGAGAGAGAGGGGGGGAGACAGACTTACAGACAAACAGACAGACAGACATTCAGAGACAGAGATGTATGCATATATCAGATAAGTTTGTACCACCTGTTGAAAAAAGGAACTTTCGTACTGCTGCACCCAAACTTTGGAAATCCCCACCAGGTGTTTTTGCGCAGTGCGCCGACTTCGCTCTCAAAACTTCATCCGTAAAGCAGGTGAAGCTGGACTGTGTGATCCCAATCTTCTCATGCATAGCAAACTCCCTGTGGGTTGGAGCTGACCGGTAACGGAAAAACCTCTGCACAACTCTAACAGGATTCAAACCTGCGACCTTTTGGTCAGTAACCTAAGGCACTAACCACTGCGCCATGGCGGCTGGTATTATAGAACAAGACGGGTAGTTCATCTTTCGTTGGTTTATCTAAGATTCGTGAACATGTTTATAATTATCCCTCCTGAGTTCTTATGCTTTGA
>CM060341.1:22676926-22704426 GCA_030674155.1 Stramonita haemastoma | reverse complement strand
AAGGTTGTTAATGATCGGTGCTGTTTAATTGAATCAGGAAGGGAGTTCCACAGCACAGGACCTGAGTATAGTAAACTAGATTTAAACAAGTCTATTCTTGGGATTGGGACACTTGGCTTTTCAGTATATCTGGAATGATTCATTGGGACTTTACCTTTTAAGGATGTGGGGACATTTCCTGTCATCATCTTAAATATCATGATGCCTTTGTTATATTTTAGTCTTTGATGTAGGGGAAGAATATTTTACTGAGTATAGTCCACTTCTAGCAAGGTTGTTTTCTTCAAAAGGACCAGTTTAAGACCACGTTAATACAGACTAAGTAACGATTTCATGGTATTTGCACTGGCAGAATCCCACAGGGTTGCTGCATAGTCTATTGAGAATTGTATATAAGCTTGAAAGAACAGTTTCCTTGAATGGAAGTCAAGAAAGTGTTTAATTGTAGTCAACTGGTTGACTAAAATTAAAGACTTTCTTGATTTCCAAGGGGTGAGACAGAGAGAGAATAAGACAGTGACAGACAGATAGACATATTGGAGAGATGGACAGACAGGGACAGACAGAAAGACAGAAACCTGGAGATAACGAAAGAAAGAAAGAAGGAAATAAAAAAGACATAGAGAGAGATACAGAGAGACAGACAGAGACAGAGAGACAGACAGACAGGCAGGCAGACAGACAGAGACAAGAGAAAGAGAGAGACAAGATTTGATTTTTTATTTGATTTATTCTTTTATATCGAGGATAATGGAATAAGCACTCTTGTGCTTTTTTACATCCAGTCCCCGTGTGAATGCAGTTTTGTAAATGTCATCTGTTCCTACCGGCACACGATGGCCTACTCTTACTAAAAGCGGAACAGGATTTAACGTGTGCACAAGGTGTTCTGCGTGCGTTCGCACACGGGGCCTCGGTTTAAAGTCTCATCCGAAGGACTTTTGGGGAGAGTTGAGTCAGCACTGATGTTAACTCCAGGAAAAAAATTTCCTCGACCGGACTCGAACCCGGGACGTCAAATTGCCAGCGCAATGTTCTGACCATTAGGATATCCTGGAGAGGACTGTTTCAGTGCCATCATTCAAAGGGGGGGGGGGGGGGGATCAATCAACAGCTAGAAAGAGTAAATCAACAAACTTTAAAAAGAAAGAGTGTAAAGCTGGCGTACGTGGATATGTTTGGATGCGGCAAACTTCCCGTTTGGGAAAGACATCAAACAATACAGCGGCCGAGAAAAGAATTTTTCAATGTAGAAAGAGAGAAAAAAACCCTCATACTTACTCTGTCTGTCTGTCTCTGTCTGTCTGTCTGTCTGTCTCTGTCTCTCTGTCTCTGTCTGTCTGTCTGTCTGTCTGTCTGTCTGTCTGTCTGTCTGTCTGTCTGTCTGTCTGTCTGTCTGTCTGTCTCTCTCTCTCTCTCTCTCTCTCTCTCTCTCTCTCTCTCTCTCTCTCTCTCCTCTCTCCTCTTCTCTCTCTCTCTCACACACACACACATGCACGCGTTCGGCATACACGCATGTACGCTCAGAGATAGAGATAAAGACAGACAGACAGACAAACAGACAGACAAACAGACAGACAGACAGACAGACAGACAGAGAAGCATAGACAAAGACAGGTCATGAGACAGAAAGAGACAGAGAGACAGCGAGAGAATAAGACAGAGATAGACAGATAGATTGGAGAGACAAACGACAAAGACAGACAGAGACAGAAAATGGGAGACAAACAGATAGAGAGAGACAGAGAGAGAGGATATTTTAGTTACATCGTTCAAAAAAAAAAAAAAACAGCTGCCAAAAAATGAATGATAGAAGAAGAACAAATTATCTGCAAAAAGGGTGTACAGCAGGTGTAAGCGATATCGCTGTGCTATGGCAAACTTCCGGTTTTGAAAGTGTATAAAAGTGGCGCTTCCAAAGCCTGTGATCACTGGGACCTTCACACAGACTCTCTCCCTCCCTCTCTCTGTCAGAGGTCTACGTGTCATCGTAAGCGCTTGTAGGGTAGCTGTCTCTATTTCACCACTTGAAATTTCTGCACGCAACTACACCAGGCTACAACTTGTTTTGTTGGTAAGTATGAATTTTTAGTGGTAAATATATCATAGGTTTGATGCTAAGTAAGGTGTCTTTTTTGTCTTTTTTCTCTCATTCGCTCACACACACACACACACACACACACACACACACACACACACACACACACACACACCACGCACGCACGCACGCACGCACCCCCACACACACACACACACACACACACACACACACACACACACACACACAACACACACACACACACGTGCACACACACAACACACCGTGCGCACACACACACACTGCCACACCACACACACACACACGCACGCACGCACACAGATACATTACATTCTCTTCCTTCCCTCTCTTTTTTCTCTCTCTGTCTCTGTCTCCGTCTCGTCTCTCTGTCATCTACTCTTCGTCCTCTCTCTGTCTCTGTCTCTCTCTGTCTCTCTCTCGTTCTCTCTCTCTTCTCTCTCTGTCTCCTCTCTTCTCTTCTCTGTCTCTTCTTCTCTCTCCGTCTCGTTTCTCTCTCTCTCTCTCCTCTCCTCTCTCTCTCTCCTCTCTCTCTCTCTCTCCCCTCTCTCTCTCTCTCTCTCTCTCTCTCTCTCTCTCTCTCTCTTATCCATTAGTTGAATAGACCTTTGGGGCACCACTTAAATATTTTGCATCCAGCTTCATTTACTCCTGGCTGTCTTCAGCTTTCCGTGGCAGATCGTTCTACTCAAGGCCAGTCCACTCTCTGATGTTGTCTTCCCATCGTTTTCTCTGTCTGCCTCTTCATCTCCCTCCTTATACAGTTTCCTGTCTTGGCCAGTCTTGATGTTCGTGTGACATGCCGGTACCACTTTTACATGTGTATTTGCTTGTATTTGCTTTTTCACTGAAGACAGAAGCTTTTCATAGTCCCCTATAGCGTTTTCAATTCTGGTTTTCAATTTCTCGTTTGTTGTTGTGATCTCTGTATGAGATACCAAAAAGTTTGTAAAGGCATCTCATTTCCACTCCCTGTGTCCTTTCAATGTCTGCAGTCTATGGTCCATGTTTCACATGCGTACAAGAATATGAGCATGATCAGGGAACGCATCAGTGTGATCTTAAAGCTGATGGCAATATTCTTGTCGTTCCAGAGTTCAGTTTTGTAAATCTTGTCATCTGTTCCCACCGGCACACAATGGCCTACTCTTACGAAAAGCGGAACAGGACTTAACGTGTGCACAAGATGTTCTGCGTGCGTTTGCGCACGGGCCTCGGTTTATAGTCTCATCCGAAGGACTTTTGGGGAGAGTGAAGTCAGCACTGATGTTAACTCCAGAGGAAAAATCCCCTCGACCGGGAATCGAACTCGGTTTGTCAAATGCCAGGGCAATGTTCTTTTCTTTTTTTTCTTTTTTATTATTCTATTATATCGAGGGTAATGGAATAAGCACTTGTGTGCTTTTTTACCACCAGTCCCCGTGTGTATGCAGTTTTGTAAATCTTGTCATCTGTTACCACCGGCACACAATGGCCTACTCTTACGAAAAGCGGAACAGGATTTAACGTGTGCGCAAGATGTTCTGCGTGCGTTCGCACACGGGGCCTCGGTTTATAGTTTCATCCGAAGGACTCTTGGGGGAGTGGAGTCAGCACTAATGTTAACTCCAGAAGAAAAATCTCCTCGATGGTAATCGAACCCGGGTCGTCAAATTGCGAGCGCAATGTTCTGATTACTAGGCTAACCGTCCCCCTAGTGTTCTGACCACTAGGCGTGTGTGTGTGTATGTGCGTTCGTTCATGAATGAAATTGTCGATGATTTCTTTTTTCATTTTTGGGCTAGAGCTCAGAGGATCACAATGGTGATATTTTGTTTATGCCACCGTTACCCACACACACACACACACACACACACACACACACACACACACACACACACACACACACACACCACACACACACACACACACACACACACACACACACACACACACACAACACAAACACACACACACACACACGAAGGTCGCGGCATTCTGACTTCAGGGATATGTCGATGATTTTATATCTTACTGAATTTGTTGAGGGTGCTAAAATGTCTCGGTCTTAGAGAGCAAGGATGGTGTCCGCCATGTTGAGGGTCATGTCCTTGACCCTTTGGGTGACCGTCTGCTGGGGTCAAGGGCAAGATGCCACGACGAAGGCCGGGTCATATGGCGCTGATGTTGTAAACGCTGTGGTAGACAGAATTCGATCCAGGTAGTCTTTGTGTAAATTCCGTCTGTCTGTCTGTCTGTCTGTCTGTCGGTCTGTCGGTCGGTCGGTCTGTCGGTCTGTCGGTCTGTCCGTTGGTCTGTCTGTCTGTCGGTCGGTCGGTTGGTCTGTCTGT
The DNA here is from genome assembly GCA_030674155.1 of Stramonita haemastoma. Lineage (NCBI taxonomy): Eukaryota > Metazoa > Mollusca > Gastropoda > Neogastropoda > Muricidae > Stramonita > Stramonita haemastoma. The sequence goes on along the minus strand of CM060341.1, from coordinate 22,700,019 downwards.
CGGTCGGTCGGTTAGTCTGTCTGTCTCTGTCTCTCTCTCTGTCTCTCTCTCTCTCTGTCTCTCTCTCCCTGTCTCTCTCTGTATGCCTATGGCCAAAACACATTGATCATTTGAATCTCTCTCTGTCTCTGTCTCTGTCTGTCTGTCTGTCTGTCTGTCTGTCTGTCTGTCTGTCTGTCTGTCTGTCTGTCTGTCTCTCTCTCTCTCTCTCTGTCTGGTCTGTCTGTCTGTCTGTCTGTCTGTCTGTCTGTCTGTCTGTCTCTGTCTCTGTCTCTCTCTCTCTTCTCTCTCTCTCTCTCTCTCTCTCTCTCTCTCTCTCTCTCTCTCTCTCTCTCTCTCTCTCTCTTCTCTGTTATGTTGTGCCAGAGAATGGTCCATTGTACGACTATATGGTAGCCAAAATTGGCATTGAGATATTAGAAGACAATATTACCAATCAGTTAGGTAAAGAAGATGTGTACTTCATGATCTGTGGAGATCTAAATGCTCGTACAGCTTCCCATCAGGCTAAATTAGAAAACATGTCGGGCTTTTCCCATGATAATGAAGATGATGATGATGATGATGACGATGATTTAGAAGTAAGAGGAATTTTTGACAGATGTTCAAAGGATATAACAGTTAATAGTTTTGGTCGTTGGTTGCTTGATTTATGTTTTATGCTCGATTGCATTATTCTGAATGGTGTTTGTGAGGGGGATAAAAATGGGGATTCTATTGTAATTGACTATTTTATTGTGTCTCAAAATTTGTCTTCTCAAAGAGACACTGTTATGAAAATCATGGATCGTTTAGATTCTTGGCACCTACCTGTGGAATTGCATTTGGAAAACATAGGTGGAAGTTCTGAAACTATAGGCATAAATAATATGGAAGAGACTTGTTTGCCCGAATATACAGGGATGACTGAAATATAACCTCATTAGAATTTAAGGAGATGGATCAAGAAGCCAGTAAGGCATTAGACGAAAATATTGATAAATCAGTGGATATAATGGCAAAGGCGCTGCTTGGAGCAGCAGAACGTATGGTAAAAACTGCTACAGGAGAGATGCGTAAAAATGTGGATAATACCGTAACTGACTATTTTGTGCAGTTGTTCAATAAGCTTTTTGATGAGGGTTTATTTCCAAAAGGAGTGGTCCAAATCCATAATTGTACCAACATATAAAAAGGGAGCAAGTAGTATACCTGACAACTATCGGGGAGTTTCTCTAACATGTATAATGAGTAAAGTATACACATGCATTTTGAATAAAAGACTTTCTGAATGGGTTGAAACCAATGAAAAAATCATAGAAGAGCAAGCAGGCTTTAGACAGGGATATAGCACAGTTGATCATATTTTTACTCTCTGTGGGCTTGTACAGAAATATTTACAGAAGCATGCTAAGTTGTATGTTGCATTCATAGATTTCAGAAAAGCGGTGGATTCCGTAGATAGGAACGCACTATGGTTTATACTTCAGAAAACAGGAAATGATGAGAAAATGCACAGGGCCATAAAGGGTGTCTATTCGTCGGTTACTGCGTGTGTACGGAACAGATGTTCTCACACAGATTACTTGTGTCTGTCCCAGAGGTGTTAAACAAAGTTGTTAGTCGTTAATGTCGTTTGTCGTAAGTCGTTAATGTTTTCATTTTTTATAAACAGCTGACCATAGAAGTAGCACACTTGGGAAAACATGGAATATAAATGATCCCAGGTGCAGTTGCTTTTCGCAGATGACGTCATTCTTTAGTCCAGCACACCTAAAGGACTGCAAAAGCAATTGAACAAATTAAAAGCTGAAGCAGATTGTCTTTGTCTCACAGCAAATTCAGAAAAAAACGATGGTTATGGTATTTAGAATAGGAGGTCACTTGGAGAATGAGAGAAAAATAGACTTATGGGGACCAAAAACTTAAAGTAACAAATAACTACAAGAACCTTGGAGTAACATTTTCAACAAAAGTGTGCATTAGCTCTATGTTTGATATGATGTGCCATAAAGCCAAAAATGGAGTTATGCAAATTATCAAATAAAGGAGACGATTAGCTTCTGCTGATTGCGCTCTATTTTGGAAACTGTTTGATGCACAAATAGAACCTGCCCTGATGTACGCAGTAGAAGTATGGGGTTTGGAGGATACTACACAAATTGAAAAAGTGCACACTTTCGCCATGAAATTTTTTTATGTGTCCCATCATATGCATCAACTACACTTATATTATGGAGAACATTAGAACCATAACGAAACTTATCAAGCTGCCTACGTCCAGAATAAACAGACAAGCGTATGAGATGTTACTTATACAACACAATAATGGTAAAGTAAACTGGGCAACTAAAGTAAAAGATCCCTTGACAATAAATGGATTTGGCATTAATTGGCTTATGAGGAAATTTTTGTTAGAGCATTGAAGGATAGACTTATTTCATGTTTCCATCAAAACTGGCACGAAAAGTTAATGTCGAGTGAAAAACACCATTGGTATAGCTCATTTAAAGATGTGTTTGGTACAGAACAATATTTGATGTCGTTAACTAATAAAAGGCTTCGAAGCAATTTACTGAAATTTCGGCTAAGATTGTGTGGTCTATTGAACTGTAGACAGTGGTATATTACAGAGGAGACAGACAACAATCCATGTCCAGCATGTGGAGAAGAAGAGGACGAATTGCACTTTTTGTTTACATGTCGAACATATCAAGAAATTTGCCAAAAAGTTACTTTTTTGACAAACCCAACCAACAGGTCCACTAGTCGTGTACAACAGTGTTAACTTCAGATAATATGTCCGAGATAATATCTTTAGCAATACATGTAACACAGGCTCGAGAAAAACGCAAGCAGACTATGAATCAAACAGATTCTATAAGTAATAACTAAATATATTTGTTGTCATGTCTTCTTTCCTATCCATCCATTATTAACATTACGTTTATAATTTGCCCCCTTTGACTGATGGGCTTGTAGCTTTGTAATTTTTTCAAATTAATTCGTTCTTTGTTCATCTCTCTCTCTCTCTCTCTCTCTCTCTCTCTCTCTCTCTCTCTCTTCTCTCCCCTCTCTCCCCTCTCTCTCTCTCTCTCTCTCTCTCTCTCCCTCTCTCTCTCTCTCTCCTCTCTCTCTCTCTCTCTCTCTCTCTCCCGATGTTTCACAAGTATCTTATCATTGTTTTATTGTAGCTAATTTTTAAGACTGATTTTTTAATATAAAAAAAAACATCCGATTGATAAAAATGTTATGCCTATTCTTTAAAAACATGTAGGATGGATTATGTAATTTTTTGGGGGGTAGTATGTCGCCCCCCCCCCCCCCCCCTCCAATAAGGATATTAGTTAAACAATTTTTCCCCTTTTATCCAAATGTATGATTTATATCACATGTATAACTTTTTGACAGATGGTGGTGGAAATTATTATTATTATTTATTGTTCTTAATTCTTTTATATCGAGGATAACAGAATAAGCAATCATGTTCTTTTTTTCACCCGGTCCCCGTGTGTATGCAGTTTTGTAAATCTTGTCATCTGTTCCCACCGGCACACGATGGCCTACTCTTACGAAAAGCGGAACAGGATTTAACGTGTGCGCAAGATGTTCTGCGTGCGTTCGCACACGGGGCCTCGGTTTAAATTCTCATCCGAAGGACTAGATGTTTTCAGTTGTTTATTTCATTTTGTTCTCTTGTTTGCTCTTTATCTATTAACGCTTTTCTTTTTCTTCCATAATCAAAATCATTTTATTGTGACTTCTGATTTTCGTCTTCTGAACGAGTGCATTTTTATTACCTTATCATATATAGTGTCCTTATTCTTGTATGATGTTTGGTACTGCGTAAAGTTTTATTGTTTAGTATCTTTTCAACTTGATGTTATCCCTGAAAAGGGCGGGGACTGGATGTAAAAAAGCACATGAGTGCTTATCTATTATCCTCGAATAAAAGAATTTGCCTTGCCTTGCCTGGCACTCTCTCTCTGGGATCTAAATGTAAAGAGAGAAAAAAAAAAAAAGAACGCGTGTTATTCATATTACTCGACATATAAGTAACTTTTTTTTTTAATTTAATCTCTCTCTCTCTCTCTCTCTCTCTCTCTCTCTCTCTCTCTCTCTCTCTCTCTCTCTCTCTCTCTCTCTCTCTCTCTCTCTCTCTCTCTCCTCTCTCTCTTCCCCTTCTTCTTTTCCCCTTCTTCTTCTCTAGCTGCATCTTTTCGGAAGACCGCCTCTTCCTGCGTCGCACCGCTTACGTCATGTCACGTGACGGGACGGAAAGCGTCACCTATCGACCTGGCTTTGATGGCGGCATTTGGCAGGTCGTGTACACGTGTGTGTGTGTGTGTGTGTGTGTGGTGTTGTGTGTGTGTGTGTGTGTGTGTGTGTGTGTGTGTGTGTGTGTGTGTGTGTGTGTGTGTTTTATTTATTTGTTTATTTCGGGGATAATGCAATAAGCATTCATGTGTCTTTTTAGCCAGTGGCCATTTCCTTGGTTTATTGTCTGAAGGAATTTGGAGAGTGGATTGTATGTGTAGTTGTAGTAGTAGTAGTAGTGTAGTAGTAGTATTAGTAGTAGTGTAGTAGTAGTAGTAGTAGTTAGTAGTAGTTAGTCTTCAGTTTAACGTCTAGATACACTTTAAATGATACCAGACGATCAAAAGGAATAATTGGAAAGTGTGTGTGTGTGAGTGTGTGTGTGTGTATGTGTGTGTGTGTGTGTGTGCGCGCGCGCGCGCGCGTGCGTGCGTAAAAATATCATATTAACAAATAGAATGTGCTAAACAACATAAAAAGTTAATGAAAATACAAAATTGAATAAGAAATACAACAAAACTTCATTAGTTATAACAAATGCCCTATAGGACTTGACTGTAAACCTTTAGCAGTATCAAACATCAGGTCCACATCATAGAGAACTTCTGCCTAGAAACGATGGGAAATAAGGCTTTAAATTCTAGCAATCAAGTATGACATGAGAATTAGAAATATACCCTTCACATAAGCATTTAACATTCTTGTTGAATTTTATATCAAATGCACTTAGTCTTATTCTGAAAAACAATGCCTTGAGATTTCTGTATCTGACAAGATCTGTATGACTTTTTCGATGGATAATATCTTGAAACACACTCTTCCTACATAGAATCCATTTTGAGAACTGTCTTTTTTGCTGATATAACTCCATGAACTTATTGAAGGATGCCTGTTTTAATAATCTGTAACTCACTCCTAAGAATAAAGAAACACGCAAAGCTGTGGATCTACTGTCATTAGTGCACCTTTTTAGCAGACCAATTAGCCCACTTATTGGAATACATTACTAAATGTGAAGGGGTCCAACAAAAGGTGATATTTATACCTCTTAGGCTAATAAGGTTTATCATATACTTGGTATATAGTATGAGTCCAGACATTTTTTTATAATTAGAAGATTTCAAAGCAGATTTCAAAGTGTGTGTGTGTGTGCGTGCGTGCGTTCGTGCGTGTGTATATGTGTGTGTGTAATTCTCCTATGAGTATTATTTATTAGGAAATTGGCACACAAGTCAGTTTTCTCCACTTTTAGCTCCTCTCAACAGCTAATTATTCCACCCCAGCCCAGCCCAGATGAGGCCAGCTGATGCTAATTATAGCAGGAACTGATCACACTTGGACAAGGTAAAAGGAAGGGGTGAGCTAAATTAAGCACACCGGACTGAGTGATGTTGGATTTGTGCGCTGTGTTGGAACTAGTCTCAATTGGAGATTTCAGTATGTAAAACAGGAACGCTTTATTACTTAGGTAAGTTTTAAACATTCCTCATTTTACATGAAAATTGTCTTTTCGTCTGTTTGTGACCCATTTTATTTCAGTGAATCCTGCCATTATCAGCACGCCTGTTTTGTTGTTGTTGCTGTTTTTAGTGACTTGTCTTCCAGTTGACTTTTAATCATGTATTTACTCACTGATTAACTGACTGCTTTCTTGCTTGTTTTTTGTTGTTGGTTTTGGAGGGCTTTTTTTGTTGCTTGTTTGCTTGCGTGCTTGCTTCGACGAGACAGCTCAGTGGTCATAGCACTCGCTTTCCCCAAGCCAATGTTAAGCAGCGCTGAGGGTGGTTACTAAGTGGATGGGTGACCGTTTTCGCACCTTGGCTTCAGTACAGTCCCCCAGTTCACCCAGCTGTAAATGGGTACCTGCCTTCTTCAGGATCAGGAAAGGTAAAGCAGTGAGGGAGAGGAGATTAGACAATAATAATACGCTGGCCCCTAGAGAATCTGAGGTTTGTCACGTCTCGCTCCCCAACGACTGCATAGGCTATGGGACACCTTTACTATTTTTCTTTTACTCTGTCCAGAAATCTACTGACTGACTAATTATAATTTGTAGAATGATATACGTTTTGATGTAACAACTGTTAAGGGACATCCATTTTTATCATCTCGTTAGGTTACTTATTCAACTCTGAATTCTTCTTCTTTGTCGTCATCGTCGAAGGCTAGGACAGCAACTATTGTTGTCTATCATATGAGCGAAAATACGTTTGGTTTCCATCGTTAAGCGCCTGACAAATCTGGCCCAACGCATCCAAATTGGGCATGGGAAAGAAATGTTACCTTCTGAGCCTTTCTAGGAAGCAAAGGAAGGAGAATGGACCAAGAAGGCAGAAAATAAACAAGTAAGAGATACCATGAAGAAAATAAAGGAACAAGGCAAGAAACAGAAATAGGGACTGAAAAAAGGAACCAATAGCATAGAATTTCCAGAAGGTGAGGGAAGCTATTTAAAGGTGTTCCCATAACTTATGCAGTCATTGGGGAGTGTGGTGTCAGAAACTTCAGCTTCTCCAAGGGCCAGCATATTGAGGGCGGCTCCCATCTCCTCTCCCTCGCTGCTTTACCTTCCCTGACCCTAAATAGGGCAGGACCCATTTACAGCTGGGTGGACTGTGGGGATTGTACTGAAGCAAAGGCACGCAAACAGTCATCCGCTTGGTAACCACGCTCAATGCGGCTTAATATTGTCTTGGCTCACTGAGCTTTCCCATCCCCTTATCCCCCCATTTCTGACGAAAACTCACTAAAACTCAACAGGTTTCCAAATCCATGTTCCTGGCCACACAAAGCTGCAGCCAGTCTGCTATCACGGCAGCCTGCCATAACATCATGTCCAAGCTGAAGATCGATTGGTCCAAGGTCACGTGGTCGCAACTGCGGAAGCCGCTGTATTCTGGGATAGCTGCCGCCCTCTCGGCCCTGTTGGCTAAGGGCAGTGGTGCCATGGCTGGAGACATCCCGGGTCAGGCCAGCCTGTGGAGTCGCGTGTACCACCAGCCTGCAAGAGTCTTTGACAGCAAGGCTCCCAACACCCCAGTGTTCAGTAAGAGGGCACTGCTGTTGTTGGTGTTGCTGTTGATGTTCTTATTATTCTATTATTATTATTATTATTATTATTATTATTATTATTATTATTGTTATTGTTGTTGTTGTTGTTGTTGTTGTTGTTGTTGTTGTTGTTGTTGTTGCTGTGCTGTTGTTGTTGTTGTTGTTGTTATTATTATTATTATTATTATATCATCATTATTGTTAGAAGAAGAAGTAGTAGTAGTAGTAGTAGTAGTAGTAGTAGTAGTAGTAGTATAGTAGTAGTAGTAGTAGTAGTAGTAGTAGTAGTTAGCAGCATTGTTGTTGTCGTCGTTGTCATCATCATCATCATATATCATCATGACTTTTTCTTCTTTTTCATCTTCTTCTCCTCCTTCCTCTCCTCCTTCTTTTCCTTCACACAAGTATAGTAGTAGTAGTAGTGGTGGTGGTGGTGGTAGTAGTAGTAGTAGTAGTAGCAGTAGAAGTAGTAGTAGTAGTAGTAGTAGTAGTTAGTAGTAGTAGTAGTAGTAGTAGTAGTAGTAGTAGTAGTAGTAGTATCATTGTTATTATTATTGCTGTCGTTGTGCGTTCAGCAGAGCTAGTCAGTTCGCCAATGGTGAGATTTTATTGTATGCTACCGTATTTACCCTCCATTAAGGAAGCTGCATTCCAACTTCGGAGATGGTGTATAAACTAGACATATGTCTCCATGCATTTTGTTGTTGTTTTTCGGGGTTTTGTGTCCTCCATTCCTTCCGGCACGAAAAGGCTGAACGGATTTTTAACGTGTGTGCAAGATGTCCAACCTTCGTTTGCTTAGAGGGCCTCGGCTCATAGTCTCATCTGAAGGGGATAGGTGGGAGTGGGGTCAGTACTGATATTAACTTCGGGGTAAAATCCCCTGAAACAAGTGACTCCGTGGTGGTTCGATCCCAGGCTGTTAGTTCAGGAGTTTCATGCAACACTCTGACCACTAGGCTGTCCTGTCCCATCCAGCCCCCAACATCAGTTTTGCATTATTTCTTTTAGCACACTTTGTTGCAGTGAGATAGCTAAAGTATCAAATATGTTGATACCCTTTAGCAGTGACAGTTGCTTGTTTGGACTCTTTCTTCTTTCGTATACTTTGACACATATTTTTGTCGAACTAAACCATGGAACCACAACAGCAACATTGGAGAGTAGTTTCGAACAACAGTTGGAGTAAGGCAGGGCTGTCTACTCTCACCTACTCTTTTAGACATCTTCCTTGAGAGAACCATGGCTGATGCACTGGAACACCATAAAGGATCAGTCAGCATTGGTGGCAAAACAATCACAAACCTCCGCTTCGCAGATGACATTGACGGACTAGCAGGATCAGAACAGGAGCTTACCAGCTTAACAGAACACCTGAACAAGGCCTCTAAAATATACGGCATGGAAATCAGTGCAGAGAAGACCAAGCTGATGACCAATAACACCAAGGGCATCAGCACCAAGGGCATCAGGGTCAGTGACCAGAAGCTGGAAACAGTTCAAAGCTTTAAGTACTTGAGACCCGTCGTATCAGACAAGGGGTCCAAGCCAGAGGGAGTATGCAGGATTGCACTGTCAAAATTGAGCATCATCTGAAAAGAAAAATATCTCACTCAATTCCAAGATCAGACTAATGTGCTCCCTTGTCATATCCACATTCCTGTTTGCCTGTGAATCATGGACCCTGACCGCAGACTTGGAGAGAAGAGTACAGGCGGTAGAGATGAGATACTTCCGGAGACTCCTTGGCATCTCCTACAGAGACCACATAAGCAACGAAGACGCGAATAACAGAATCCAGCAAACCATTGGTCCCTACAAAAATCTTCTATCAATCATAAAGAAGCGTAAACTTAAATGGTACGGACATGTCACAAAATCAAAAGGACTTGCAAAAACAATACTGCAAGGCACTGTCCAAGGAGAAAGAAAAAGAGGCAGACCAAGGAAGAGATGGGATGACAAGATCAGCGAATGGACAGGCATAGAACTCAGCCAAATTTTGAGAAAGGCAGAACAGAGAGAGGAATGGAGGGAACTGGTTGTCAAGTCTTCATGGGTGCCCCCACAGTCGCCAGACTAAGGGATAGATATCTAGATAAATAGATAAAACAACTATGGTACGCGTTGGCTCAGTGGTCAGACCACTCGCTTTCCCCAAGCTAAGGTTAAGCAGTGCAGAGCACTTGTGGTTACCAAGTGGATGGGTGACCGTTTTTTGCGCGCCTTGGCTTCAGTACAGTTCACCCAGCTGTCAATAGATACCTGCCCTCTTTAGGTACAGGGAAGGTAAAGCAGCCAGAGAGAGATAAGATGGGTGCTGCCCACAATATGCTGGCCCCCTGGAGAATCAGGTTTCTGACATCTCGTTCCCCAACGACTGCATAGGTTTTATGAACACCTTTACCTTTTTACGAAGGAAGGTGGCAGAATGGTTAAGACATTCGCCTGCCAACAAGTAAACCGTGAGGTTCTGGGTTCGATTCCCAGCCTCGCCCTCTCTTCCCAGTTTGACGGGGGAAAAATCGAACTGAATCGGGGAGTTGGAGTCCCCAGGGCGGTTCGGGGCTGTATAGTAGTAGTAGTAGTAGTAGTAGTAGTAGTAGTAGTAGTAGTAGTAGTAGTAGTAGTGGTAGTGGTAGTAGTGGTAGTGGTAGTAGTGGTAGTGGTAGTAGTAGTAGTAGTAGAAGTAGTAGTAGTAGTAGTAGTAGTAGTAGTAGTAGTAGTAGTAGTAGTAGTAGTAGTAGTAGTAGGCACCCATCAGTCTCGGAAGACTATGGAGTTGCGCTCTAGTCTTTAGAGCGAAAAGCCTGGGTAAGTTAGTATGGAGGGCAAGCTGTTACCCATGCAGCAGACCCCCCTCTCCACGCCATTGGAATGATCCATTGGAAAGGCAATGACCGATACGAATGGTTCCAGTGCCGTCGCAGGAGCCACCAGAATTTGCCATATACAGCCCTGAGCCGCCCTGAGACTCCAACTCCACGATTTTTCCTCAGGGATAGTGTCTAAACACGACACCGGTGTGCATGCTGGTTTATATATATATATAATATATATATATATATATATATATATATATATATATATATATATATATATATATATATATATATATATATATATAAACTTTGTCATCTGCTCCTACCAGCACACGATGGCCTGCTCTTTCGAAAGGCGGAACGGGGTTTTAACGTGTGCGCAAGATGTTCTACATGCGTTCACACACGGGGCCTCGGTAAACAAAAAAAAAGAAATAATGGCTGCACTTGTGGCAACGCGCTCTCCCTGGGGACAACAGCCCGAATTTCACGCAGAGAAATCTGCTGTGACATATAGTGGTATAAAATAAATAAAAGATAAATACCTTTTAAACCACATGATCATTATCATCACCATCATCATCATCATCATCACCACCACCATCATCATCACCATCATCATCATCATCACCATCATCACTATCATCATCATCATCCCTCGTGTGCAGAGTGCCAGGACAAACTGGACCTGGCCTTCATCCTGGACAGTTCCGGCAGCGTGGGTGCCTCAAACTTCAACCTGATGAAGCGCTTCACGGCCTCTGTGGTAGACGCTCTCGATGTGTCCAGTCAAGGCGTTCGCGTGGCGGACATCATCTTCAGCAGCACCGCTCAGGTCTTCTTCAGCTTCAATGACCATTCCGACAAGGCCACTTTGAAGAATAAGCTACTGGCTGCCAGATATCGTGAGTGATGGGGTTAGGATGGGTGGGGTAGTAGTTGGGGTGGGGGTGGGGGGGTGGTTTTGGAGGTGGGCGGTGGTGGTGGTTGGGGGTTATGGTGGTGGTGGTGTTCGTGTGTGGTTGTATTGTATTCATTTGTGTGTGTGTGTGTGTGTGTGTGTGTGTGTGTGTGTGTGTGTGTGTGTGTGTGTGTGTGTGTGTGTGTGTGTGTGTGTGTGTGTGATATCTTCAGTTTAAGTTCTATTCAAATCTATTACTTTTAGAACCACCACCACCACCACCGCCACCACCACCACCAATGGACCGCAAAGCTCAAAAGAAAAATTCGAATAAAGAAAGTAAGGAAACAAACAATAACTGAAAACAATATATGTGTGCCTCCAAGCGCACTAGCATGTATATGCACGTGTGTATATGTATATGCGAGTGTGTGCGTGTGCGTACGTACGTGTGTGTGTGTGTGTGTGTGTCGTGTGTGTGTACGTGTGTGTGTGTGTGTGTGTGTGTGTGTGTGTGTGTGTGTGTGTGTGTTCGTGTATGTGTACGTGTGTGTGTGTGTGTGTGTGTGTGTGTGTGTGTGTGTGTGTGTGTGTGTGTGTGTGTGTGCGCGCGCTTGTTTGCTCGCTTGCTTGCTGACATACTTGCATGTAAACGTGTGCATGTGCGTGCAGATTTACATACTTGCATACTTGTACTGCATACAAACACACATGCATGCATGCATGCATGCAGACAGACAGACAGACAGACAGACAGACAGACAGACAGACATAGGATTCGGTGAGTGACTGCCGTGGTGTGCGGTCACGGTTCTGGCGCGCTCTTATCACTGAAGTTTGAATTCAGTTCATACTGAATCGCTAAATCGACTGATATTTTTTGGACTTAGTTTTTTTTTGCCCACTTTTCTTTGGCTGCCTGGTCCTGGCTTTTGCTTATATCTGCCGTGTATTACACCTTGTTCGCGTTTTTCTCTGTTTTGGTATTGTTTATAAATCACGTAATGTCGTCTGTTCCGCCAATTTTCCTGAAAGTTCGAGACGTTCCCTATTCCCAAGAAAACCGTGTAACGGGTCTGGAGCTGTGTTTGGCTGCGGAGCGGACAGCAGGCTCTGGCACCGTTGTCGGAGCACAGAACATCCAAAGTCTCTGGCGAATCTACCCGACCTCCAAACAGGCAAGAAATGAACTACTGATTAAAGATATGACTGTTCGTAATATTGTTCTGCAAGTTGCTGACACTAACCCTTTATCTTGCGAGAGGGATCGGGGAAGGAAAAAGCCGCTACCAAAGTTTGGGTGGCTGACATTCCTATGTCTGTCGCTAACAGAGAAATTGAACATTCCATAGTCAAAGTGGGGTGCGAGTTACGATCAGACATCAAACAGGAGCGCTATAGAAACGCAGACAATAAACTAACCAGATTTCAAACGGGAAGAAGATTTGTTTTCATCACAGTCCCCACAGTCCCTCTTGAAAAAACTCTCAAAGTTGGCCCATTCACTGCCACCATTTACCATAAAGAACAAAAGGACGTTGGCAAAACTGTTATCTGTTCTAACTGTCTGCAGCCCAACCATCATGTGTCAGTATGTGTAAACGAGGTGGTCTGTCGCGAGTGCAAACAGCCAGGGCATAAAAGAGGAGATTCCTGCTGTGAAGTCAGACCTGATGCCAGTGTGGACAGACAGCTTGCTGCAAGGGAACTGCAGGGGCAGAGTTTCGGAGAGGTGGCGACCGGCCAGAACGAGGAGCAGAGGAAGCAAGGAGAACAGATGTCCCCTAGTATTCCTGCTGGAACGAGGACAGTGGGCGGAGAGAAATCGGGAGGGAAAGGGAAAGGAGGAAAGTCAGTGACCACTGCTCCTGAAGAGCCAGATAGGGGAAGGCCCGCTACAGCAAGAGGAAGGGTAGCCTCCAAGAAGCTAACCACCCTGCACTCCAGTATAGCCCCCCGTGACGACCGTCAACGTCATCGCTCAGAGACCCCCAAAAGACGTCGCTCTGGGGAACAAGAAAGTCCACCAGCTGGTGCAGCAGGGAAACTGCCACGACGTGACTCCAGGGATCTGGAGGGAGAAGAGGATGGAATGTCAGATTGTTTCAGAGAATGACCAGTGTTGACCGAGATGATGAAACCTTTACTCTTTCCCCACCCTCCTCCCCCACCATTATTCCCCTTCTTTTGACAGCCCAGTGTTGTTTTGTTTTTGTTTTTTCTTGTTTTTTTGCTTTGTCTGTTTGTTTTTGTTTTTTGTTGTTTTTTTCAAATCAACTGCCTGGCGTTCTACCCAGGTTCTTGGATGCTGGTTATATATGAATGGCCCTATACGCTAAACCTAAGATATCGTTAACTATGTAGATGGACAAACTTAGAATATGTTCCTTGAACTGTAGGGGTTTAAAAATAAATGGAAGCGTAAAACTTTGTTCAGGTACTTTAAATTACAAAACTTTGATATTATATGTATGCAAGAGACTCATATTTTAAACAAAGATAAACCAGCTTAGGAGAAAGAATGGGGAGGTAGAGTCTTTAGTCAAGAGGGAACATCACACAGTAAAGGCCAAGTTATTTTGATTTCTAGACACTTTAGGGAAGAAGTTGAACAAGTAAAAGCGGAGGAACGTATACTGGTAGTCAAGATAAACTACAAAGGATATCCTTTAAATATAGTGAACATTTATGGCCCTAATGACACGGTAGAAAAAAAACTTTTTTCCACTCTCTGCATTGGAAACTTGAGGACCTAAACGGAGGAAGTCTGATTTGTGTGGTGATTTTAATTGTGGGTTGAATAATAACCTTGACGTTATATCTGGAAATCCTCATAATAGGACTGAAGTAAGAGCTTTTCAATCTGCACTGCAGGAGCTCTCGTGCACATATGTGTGGAGGTTTTTCCACCCAGAGAAAAGGGACTTTACCTAGAATAGGTACTGTCCATTTATTGCCCGTCGTCTTGATTATTGCCTTATGTCTGACGATCTGTTGCACCTGTGTTCATCCGTTGAACTCTACCCTGTTCCTAACTCTGATCACAAATCTGTGATCATAGAACTAGAAGAAAGTCAGTTTGAGCGAGGCCCAGGATATTGGAAATTTAATAACAGCTTGCTTAGAAATGAACACTTTGTTAAAGCAATGAATGATTTTCTACAGGAAGAATTGCAAAACGATGAATGTCAATCAGGCTGTCTTAACAAATGGGAGGTACTAAAAGCAAAAATAAGAAACTTCTGTAGAAATTTTGGTAGATGTCTAGCCTGTCATAAAAGAAATGAAAAAGCTGATTTACAAAACCAAAAGATCAGAAGATCCACGACACCAAAGAATGGCCAAAAGAATGGACACAGTCTCTTGTAATACCCCTGCCAAAGAAAGGAAACCTCAAGCAATGTCAGAACTACAGAACCATCAGTCTCATAAGCCATCCTAGCAAGATCATGCTGCAGGTAGTCCTCAACAGACTGAAAAAACAAGCAGAAAAACTCCTGGCAGAAGAACAAGCGGGCTTTAGACCAAAACGCAGCACAATGGAACAAATTTTCAACCTGAGAATTCTGATAGAGAAGCATCTCCAACATCAAAAAGACTTGTACCACAATTTTATAGACTTCAAAAAGGCCTTTGACAGGGTATGGCATGACGGCCTCTGGCAAGTACTCAGGCACTTCAACATTGACAACTGCCTAATTGAAGTCATCAAGGCTCTGTACGAGAATGCAAGAAGTGCAGTTTTCATGAACAATCACGTGGGCGAGTTCTTCAAGACCACGGTTGGAGTCCGCCAGGGCTGCCTTCTCTCACCTGTACTCTTCAACCTCTTCCTCGAAAACATCATGACAGAGACACTGCAAAACCACCACACTTCCATCTCCATTGGTGGAAGACCCCTTTGCAACCTCAGATTTGCAAATCCTCACAGACAGTCTAACAGATCGAGCGAGCGCATACGGCATGGAGGTCAGTACAGAGAAATCGAAGATCATGGTCAACAGCGCGAGTAATGACAGCACGGAAATAAAGATGAATGGAGAAATATTGGAAGAGGTGAGCCAATTCAAATACTTAGGCTCCATCCTAACAAAATATGGCACATCAAACAATGAGGTGAAAGCTCGCATTGCAACAGCAACATCTGCTCTAGTCAGACTCCAGAGGATCATCAGAAGCAACAACATCAGCTTCTGCACCAAATACCACCTCTACAAATACCTCGTGATATCTATCCTCCTATATGGCTGTGAATCATGGACTCTGACAGCAGAGTTAGAGAGAAGAATCCAAGCATTCGAGAACAAGTGCCACAGAAGACTCCTCAAAATATCATACAAAGAACACAAGACCAATAACTATGTGAAAGAAGAAATCAAAAAGCGTGTGGGCCCCCAAGAGCCTTTGCTCTCCACCATAAAGAGGAGAAAGCTGATGTGGTTTGGTCACACCACAAGACACAACACCCTAGCAAAAACCATCTTGCAAGGAACAGTCGAGGGCAAGAGAAGAAGAGGCCGCCAAAAGAAATCATGGGTTGACAACATCAAAGACTGGACTGCCCAACCCTGCAACGCCTCCTACTAGCCACACAGGATCGTGAAGCATGGAAAAAGATCTCCGTTGCGTCTTCTCTCATGTCCCCCCTACGTCCTTTGGGACATGGGACTGAGTGAGTGAGTGAGTGAGTGACAAAACCAATTAAAACACATAGAGATCAACATTATAAAAGAATCTCAGAGTATTAAGTTACAAAGAGAATTACAAAAAGTAAAACACAAGCTAGAAATCTTAGAAATGCAAGAAGCCAAAGGTGCCCAGATTAGAGCCAGGATTAAGTGGATAGAAGATGGAGAGAAAAACTCTAGATATTTTTGTCATCTGGAGAAAGTAAGAAAACGAAAAAATGTAATGACCCGTCTAGTACAGAATCAGGGCAAATATTGACTACTCCCACAGATATAATGTCTGCACAAGTGTCTTTTTACAAACACTTGTATGATCAGAAAACTGATGATGAAAACGTTAAAGAGGCCACTGATGAATTTATAACTGGTATCAATGTTCCCCGTCTTAATGACACAGATGCAAAACTATGTGAAGGACTTGTGTCAGTTGGTGAAGCATCACAGGCTCTAGCAAGAATGAAAAATGGTTCAGCTCCAGGGATGGATGGAATTACTATAGAATTCTTAAAGTTTTTCTGGTCAAAATTAAACAAAATACTAACTGCATCTTTCAATGAATCATTTGAGAAAGGCGAGCTGTCATACACGCAAGGATAATATATTTGATCCACAAAGGGAAAGACTTAGACAGAGAACATCTAACAAACTGAAGACCTATAACTCTAACTAATACTGACTATAAAATTTTAGCTAAAATAATTGGGATCCGATTAGGTCAAGTTATACCAAAATTAGTAAGTGAAGATCAAGTTGGTTACATCAAAGGAAGAAACATAGCGACAATAATTCGTACTATTGATGACACTATTAACTATCTCAATGAATCAGGCAAATCAGGCTATTTACTGGCTCTAGACTACTCTAAAGCATTTGACTCTATATCAAAATCGTATTTGCTTCAGACGTTTTACGTATTTGGCTTTGGACAAGATTTTAAGAGGTGGGTAATGGTTTTGATGAAAAACGCTTTAAGTCACATAAGCTATGGAGGATGGGTATCAGAGAGCTTCAAAATTAATTGTGGAATTAGGCAAGGATGTCCTTTTTCCCCTCTTGCATTTGTTTTAGCTGTAGAATTGCTAGCTATCAAAATAAGAAACTCTCGGATAGAAGGAATACAATTACCAGATGTAGGTAGAAGAAGCACTAATCATCTTAAGATATTGCAATTAGCTGATGACATGACTTTATTCTTGAAGAAAAAAAATGAGATAACCTTAGCGACTGAAATAATAAAACAATTTGCCTGCTTCTCTGGTTTACAGTTAAATAGGAATAAAACAAAGTTATTAGTAATGGGAAAAGGCTGTGTAGTTGACAATGATCTGCCATTTGATATTGTTAATAAAATTAAAATATTGGGAATAGTTTTTACACCTGGAAAAATGGCTAAAGAGATAGAAGATTAACGAACTTACTCACCATGATTAAAGAATGGTGTAATAGGGATCTAAGTATACAAGGCAAAATTGTAATAATAAAAACTTTTCTGATCAGTCAGTTCACATATGTTATGCAGTCAGTAGGTCTACCAAAACCCATTCTTATAAAAATCAACACAATCTTGTACAAATTTCTTTGGCAAAGGAAGTATAGCAATAAACGGGCCTTCGAAAAAGTGAAACGGAAAGTAATGAAAACGGATTATAAAGAAGGGGGTTTGAACATGGTTGATATGATCGAAATGCAGGAGATATATAATTTGCAGTGGATAGGTAGACTGCATAATAGAAACACAGGCACCTGGTGCGCCATCCCTCTTTGGTATTTAGATAAAATTGCCCCAGGTCAACATGTGTTTGAAGTTAATTATTATAGCAATGAAATGCAAGGGCTTTCAGTTGTGAAGAACGGATTCTGGAAAGAAGTATATGCAATTTTTTTTAGACAAAACGTCAAAAACTAGTTTGGAAAAAGTATTAGCAGAACATATCGGACAGCAGCATCTTTTTAATAACAGACTTGTCAAGTATAAACATAAAATAATCAACTTTCAAAAATGGAAAGAAAAGGGTTTTTACGAGTTAAAGATATTTGCAAACCACAGGAAAAACGTGTCCTGTCATTGTATGAAGTGACTGAGGTGCTGAACCAAAATAACGCAATAACTCTTTTTCAGTATTACGCAATAATAAACGCAATCCCTAGACCATGGGTTGAAACAATTACCGAGGGAACGGTTGATATGTCAGTGGAAGAGCATGGAACTTTAGAAGCAAGCAAATTTGACGCCAAACCAAAGCAAATTAAGCCTTATCTGATGGCAAAAAATGTAAATGAATCATTAACTCCTCATGCAGTTGACTTCTGGCAAAGAAAACTGGACTACATGTTGACAAATATGTATGGCTGATGCCAAGATTGGCTACAAATGAAGTAAGACTAAGAGAGCTGCAATGGAAAATATTGCACAATCTGTATCCAACTACTATTTTGCTACGTAAAATGGGTGTATCTGATTCCGTGTATTGTGACAACTGCTTAAACACAGTCGATTTCATGGACCATTAATTCTTTTATGAATGTCTGTCTGTAAAACGGTTTTGGACATATATTGACTCCACTGTCTTGTCTGTAACTGGGAAACACCTTCATCTTTCAGTAACTCACATTTTGTTTGGCTATAATCCTAAGAACCTAACTGCAACAAATTGCTGGATCAACAAAATGATTTTGCTTGGAAAAATGTGTATTAGTAAGATTAAAAAGACCAAATCTACGCTGCAATATCAGGTGGTTTTTGAACAAGAAGCACATCTGAGAAAAGTACTGTCAACCTGTTTATCTGTAACTATGAAAATATGTCAATAGTGTAAAATCTAGCAGAAAAATTTTCAACTTGTTTTTTTCAGACATGTATATAAACATGCTTTGCTTAAAAAAAGTTTACCCAGTTTCTATGAAAGAAAGAATTTACCTGTTTTTTTGTGGAAGAAAGTGTTTTTATGGTTTATGTGGAAAAAAAGTTTACCTGCTTTGTGTGGAAGAAAGAGACTACCTGCTTTTTGCGGAAGAAAGAGTTCACCTGTTTAGTGGAAGAAAGAGTTCACCTGGTTTTGCTAAAGAAAGACATTATCTGGTTTTTGTGGGAGAAATAGATTTCCTCTTCTGTGGAAGAAAGAGACTACCTGCATTTTGTGGAGGAAAGAGTTCACCTGCTTTGTGGAAGAAAGAGTTCACCTGTTTAGTGGAAGAAAGAGTTTACCTGGTTTTTGTGGAAGAAAGAGTTCAGCTGTTTTGTGGAAGAAAGAGTTTACCTGTTTTGTGGAAGACAGAGTTTACCTGGTTTTGCTAAAGAAAGACATTATCTGGTTTCTGTGGGAGAAAGAGGTTGCCTGTATTTTGTGGAAGAAAGAGTTTACTTGTTTTGTGGGGAAGAAAGAGTTTACCTGTTTTTGTGGGAGAAAGAGTTTGACTGTTTTTTTGTGAAAGAAAGAGTTTACCTGGTTTTTTTAGAAGAAAGAGTTTTCCTGGTTTTGTGGAAGAAAAAGATTACCTGTTTTTGTAAAAGCAAGACATTATCTGGTTTTTGTGGAAGAAAGAGTTTACCTCTTTTTATGGAATCAAGAGAATACCTGTTTTTGTGGAAGACAGTTGACCTAGCTTTGTGGGAGAAAGAGATTACCTGGTTTTTTGTGGAAGAAAGAGTTTTCCTGGTTTTTGTGGAAGAAAATGTTTACCCGTTTTTGTTTAAAAAAAACAACAGAGCAGAGCAGATCAGAGAAGAACAGAGCAGAACAGAACAGAGCAGAACAGAACAGAACAGAACAGAACAGAACAGAACAGAACAGAACAGTAGCAGAACAGAACAGACCAGAACAGAACACACCTCTCCCACTGACTATGCAGCACACAGATGGTGGTACTGTTAAAGGGTGGAGAAAGAAAAAGGATTTGGGCTCAGACGTTAGGCTGTCTGTGGTAGTGTGCACCAAAAGAATGGGATTAAGATAGGGGTGTGGAGAGTATGCTGGTGTCTGAAAGGATTTATATGCGTTTGCATGATGCGATTTAGGTTTGGGGACTGTCTTTTACGTTCAGGACACAGAGAGAGAGAGAGAGAAAGAGAGAAGAGAGAGAGAGAGAGAGAGAGAGAGAGAGGAGGGGAGGGAGGGAGGAGAGACAGACAGACAGACAGACAGACAGACAGACAGACAGACAGACAGACAGACAGACAGACAGACAGACATCAACAGAAACAGAGGCAGAGACAGAGAGAGAGACAGAGTCAGAGTCAGAGACAGAGAAATAGAGAGATAGAGAGAGAGAGAATGTGTGTGTATGTTTGTGTGTGCGCGCGCGTGTGTGTGTCTATGTGTGTGTGTTTGTGTGTGTATATGTTGTGTGTATGTGTGTATGTGTGTGTGTTGTGTGTGTGTGCTTGTGTGTGTTGTGTGTGTGCGTGTGTGTGTGTGTGTGTGTGTGTGTGTGTGTGTGTGTGTGTGTGTGTGTGTGTGTGTGTGTTGTGTGTGTGTGTGTGTGTGGTGTGTGTGCTTTCACGCGCGCGGGGATGTGTTTGTCTGTGTGTGTGTGTGTCAAAGTCAAAGTCAATTTTTTATTTACAGATGGTACATTGAGTAAGCAAAGCACTTACTTTTTTCATCAAGCCATCTACAAAAGAAAATATGTAAGAAGATGAAAAAGAAAAAAATCAACAATAATGACGACGACAATAAATGTGTGTGTGTGTGTGTGAGTGTGTGTGTGTGTGTGTGTGTGTGTGTGTGTGTGTGTGTGTGTGTGTGTGTGTGTGTGTGTATGTGTGTGTGTGTGTGTGTGTTTGAATCTGTGTGAATGAGGGAATGAGTCGGTGAGTGGGCGAGTGAGTGTGTGTATGTATGCGTGCGTATGTGCATGCACGCGCGCGCGCGTATGTGTGCATGTGTGTGTGTATGTATGTATGTATGTGTGTGTGTGCGTGCGCATACGTGTGTATGTGTACATGCGTGTGTGCGCATATAGCGTAAGTGTGAGTGCGTGCGTGTGTATAAGAGTGTATGTACGCGCACGCGCATTGCTGCTTTATTTGTTCATGTGCAAATACTGTACACGTGCAATAAAACGTATGAAACAGAAGTGAGATTAGGTTATATCCCATGCTAGTTTTTCAAGGCTGTACAAACACTAAGGACAGGCCAAAGAAATAGTACCACTGCACAGCATTGACTAATAGCTTAGCCTATAATTATGCATCCTTTGATATGCATCCTTTGATTCGTGTACTGCGGGAACGCTCGTACACACACGCACACGCGCGTGCGCACACACCACACACACACACACACACACACACACACACACACACACACACACACACACACACACACACACACACACACACACACACACACAAGCAGGAACGCTCGCGCGCACACACATAAGGGTTTTCACTTGGCAGGGTAATGGGGATTGACTCTGAAGTAATATTGTTATCCAAATGACTATAAGCATTTGGGGTGTTGCACTGAATTAAAACTATTCGTGAAGGGCGTTCTGGGTAAACAACCCGGCGGAGCCCATCAATCTGCAGGTTTTAAGGTGCAGCCTGGGTAAGTTCGCGTCATTACTGTCATCAAACATGACTAGACTGTTCTCTTACACAAAGATGGATAGTGTTTTCGCGCGTGTGTGTGTGCACGCGTGGCAAAACGTTGTCACAACAAAAGGTCACTGGTAAATACAATACCTTTTTTGTCGATTTTGTTTTTCGTTTTCTGATTGTTTATTTCTCTTTTTTTGTTGGAGGTGCATAGTAGCAAGCAAAGCAGTCTGGCTGGTTTGTTGAGGTATTTTTCTTTACTGCTTTGTTCATTAATGTGTTTTGTTGAGGGGGAGGAGTTTGTATGTTTGCCTCTTTTTGTTTGATGCGTATACCATTGCTAAGCGCATAGAAACATGAGCCTAATATACTTTAAAAAAAAAAAAAAAAAAAAAAACCAAAGACTGGACCGCCCAACCCCTGCAACACCTCCTACTAGCCACACAGGATCGTGAAGCATGGAAAAAGATCTCTGTTGCGTCTTCTCTCATGTCCCCCCGACGTCCTTTGGGACATGGGACTGAGTGAGAGAATGAAAGAATAAATATTGTAATACTTGTTTCTGAACACAATCTAATAAACTTACACCCCTCTCGTCAGTGTCTAACCATACAGATTATCTTTAACTTTACAAACTAGAGCAATATAAACAACAGACCGGATCAGAACATTTTTTGTTCTTGTTCTTGTTCTTCTTCTGCATTTTAGTAGCAAACTGAGAAGTGATTAATAAATCAAGAATTTGTATGGACCAAATTTAAAGAAGACAAGTCCGCAATACATTAGTTTCAAGTCAATTTAACCATTTCCAGGAAATCTCCATTAAAAACACTACGTAATTGATTCAGATAATTATCTCCGAACTTATATTTTAACCTAAACATCAGACCGTTACCCCCAAAATCTGAATTGATAATAAGCCATACACTTGAGTTATTTTAGTTTTCGTTTTTATGGTTAGTCACTTTTGATGGATTTTGTACCTGGCTGAATAAGAAAGGAAGGGGTTTTGGGTTGTTTTCTTAAGAGTCGTATCCGGGATTTATATGTATATATATGTGTGTGTGTGTGTGTGTGTGTGTGTGTTTTGTGTGTGTGTGTGTGTGTGTGTGTGTGTGTGTGTGTGTGTGGTGTGTGTGTGTGTAAACAAGCAACTTTTTCGATCATCACGTTATCTGTAGGATGGGATAGGTGCAGAGCCGAAGCAGACGAACACTCAACGGCCTATATGTCACTGTCAGTGTCAACCTAAACATTGACATGTAATGTAATAGTGCAGTCATGTAACTTTGCCTGCGTCATCCAGCACATAGGGAAGGTCTGCTTGGCATATTAGACAATGGACGCTGTAGCCGAATGGTTAAGATCGTAGTTTAGTCCCGTGGGTTGGTCCATGAAGTCGTGGTTCACATCTCAAATCTGGCGAATTTTTGAGAGAAAAGAAAGCAGGCAAATCGACTGTGTAGGCAAAACGTCAGCAAGAGAGATGATAGAAAGGCAAGGAAACCACAGAAACAAGGAGAATGATAGAAATGGGGAAATTTGTAGGAGAGAATTTCCGGATTCTGGGGATGCTATCTTTACTAAGAGCCTCTGGCCTCCTCACGGGGAAACGTAATGTAAAAAGTCAGGACAATAGAAAATGTGGGTATAGATAGCACGAGAATATGTTACATCACGACTCTTTGGACTTTCTTTGTTTCAGAAAGGTCTTGATGTACACTCTTAAACTGTCTTTAAATCAGACAGGGGAGCAGGATAGCCTTACGGTAAAAAGAACAACCAAAAAACCGCAA
>CM060341.1:22669426-22671926 GCA_030674155.1 Stramonita haemastoma | reverse complement strand
ACAGTGACATGACTATCGCAGGGTGAAAAGATTCAATAAGGGGTAGTAAAGACACGTGGTTTGAATTGAGTACCCGTTAAATTTGCTGCCACCTTCCTTCTTTAACAATTGAAATGATTTGCTGACTTGCTGACTGACTGGCTAACCGGCTGACTGACTGACTGACTGACTGACTGACTGACTGACTGACTGACTGACTGACTGACTGACTGACTTACTTACTTACTTACTTACTGGCTGGTTAACTGGCAGACTGGCTGACTGGTTGACGAACTGAATGACTAACGGACTGACGGGCTGACTTACTGACCGACTGACCAACAAATTGACTGGCGGACTGACTGGCTAACTGACTGACCAGCCGGCTGGATGGCTGGCTAACTGACTAACTGACTAGCTAACTGAATAACTGCTGACTTACTGGATAACTAGCCGACTGACTTGTTGACTAGCTAACTGATTGACTGGATAACTGACTTGATAACTGATTGACTGGATAACTGAGTGGATAACTGACTGATTGGATAACTGACTCATTGGCTAACTGACTAACTGGTTACATAACTGACTGGCTGGCTAACTGACTGGCTGGACAAGTGACTGTCTAACTGACTGGCTGGATAAGTGACAGACTGACTGGCTGGATAAGTGACTGGCTGGATAAGTGACTGGCTGGATAAGTGACTGACTGGATAAGTGACAGACTGACTGGCTGGATAAGTGACAGACTGACTGGCTGGATAAGTGACTGGCTGGATAAGTGACTGACTGGATAAGTGACAGACTGACTGGCTGGATAAGTGACAGACTGACTGGCTGGATAAGTGACTGGCTGGATAAATGACTGACTGGATAAGTGACTGGCTGGATAAGTGACTGGCTAACTGACTGATTGGATAAGTGACTGACTGGCTAACCGACTGACCGGCTAACTGACTGATTGGAGAACTGACTGACTGGATAACTGACTGACTGGCTAACTGACTGACTGGCTAACTGACTGATTGGATAACTGGCTGACTGGATAAGTGACTGGCTAACTGACTGACTGGCTGGCCAACTGACCGACTGGATAACTGACTCGCTGGCTGACTGATTGATTGACAAGCTGGCAAACTGACTGGCTTACTGGATGACTGACTAAGGGGACGAGATAGCCTAGTGGTCAGAACATTGCGCTCGCAATTTGATGACCCGGGTTCGATTCCCATTCGAGGGGATTTTTCTCCCGTAGTTAACATCAGTGCTGACTCCACTCTCCCCAAAAGTCCTTCGGATGAGACTATAAACCGAGGCCCCGTGTGCGAACGCACGCAGAACATCTTGTGCACACATTAAATCCTGTTCCGCTTTTCGTAATAGTAGGCCATTGTGTGCCGGTGGGAGCAGATGATAAAAATTACAATGCTGCATATACACGGGGACTGGATATGAAAAAGAGCATATGATTGCTTATTCCATTATCCTCGATATAAAATGATAAAGCATAAAAGAATAAAATAAATAAATAAACTGACAGACGGACTAATTTACTGGCTAACAGACTGACTGACTGACTGACTGACTGACTGACTGACTGACTGAATGACTGACTGACTGACTGACTGACTGACTGACTGTGTGTCTGGCTGTGTGGGTGGCTAACTAGCTAACAGGCTAAGTGGTTGTTTGACAGAGATACAAAGCGTCACAGTCAAATGTGAGAAGAAAGGGGAACTGCGCAATTGCACAGATGAAGACATTGCTATTGCCGGAGTCTGCCCTGGTAGTAAGTCATCGCCATCGTTGTGGTTGTTGTTGTTGTCGTCGTCATCGTCGGGGTGGTGGTGGTGATGGTGATGGATGTGGTGGTGACTCGGGTGGTGGGTGGTGGTAGTGGTAGTGATGGTGGTGGTGGTAGTGAAAGTGGTGGTGGTGGGTGATGGTGGTGGGTGGTGGTTGTGGTGGTGGGTGGTGGTTGTGGTGGTGGTGGTAGTGGTGGTGATAGTGGTGGTGGTAGTGATAGTGGTAGTGATGGTGGTGGTGGTGGTGGTGGTGGTGGTGGTGGTGGTGGTGGGTGGTGGGGTGGTAATGGTGGTGGTGCTGATAGTGGTAGTGGTGGTGGTGGTGGTAGTAATGGTGGGGGTGGGGAGGTGGTTGTGATGGTTTTGTGGTGGTGGTGTGGTGGGTGGTATTAGTGTGTGTGGGGTGGGCGGTGTGGTGGTGGTATGTAGTGGTTGTGGTGTGGGTGGTGTGGTGTGTGTGGTGGGGGTGGTGGTGGTGTGGTGGTGGTGTGTGTGGTTGGGGTGGTAGTGGTGGTGGTGGTGGTGGTAGTGGTGGTGGTATGGTGGTGGTGGGTGGTGGTGGTGGTGGTGGCGGTGGTATTAGTGGTTGTGGTGTGGTGTGTAGTAGTGGGTATGGTGGTGGTAGTAGTTGTAGTAGTGGTGGTGGTGGTAGGGTAGTGATGGTTATAGTGGTGGTTGTGTGGATATGTATAGTAGTATGGTGGTGGTATTAGGTG
>CM060341.1:22661926-22664426 GCA_030674155.1 Stramonita haemastoma | reverse complement strand
GCCACTTCAACGCCGTGCGTTCATGACAAACTTTACCCAACCCAATGCCAACCTGATAAGTTCTACATCTGCAATCACGGGAAACTCGTGGTGAAGGTTTGCCCGTCTGGTCTTCTTTTTAATTCTACCGCCAACTATTGTGATTGGCCCCCTGCCGTTCCCCAGCTGCTTCCGGCTTCCTGTAAGCCTTGAAGAGTTCCGGTTCCGGTGGTAATAAGAATTCAGGAGGGAGGGGATGTAACAGGCCACACTCCAGATATAGAATTAGGTAGTGGGGGGTTGATGTTTTTCTTAGTGTAGTCAAGCTTGTCTTCAGCCTGATTCTAGGGATCTGTAACATGATTATAAGAAGACTTTTTTTTGTTAAAAATCACCTCCTGACTTTCTGCACATGGCGTGATTTTACAAACATTAGCAGCGTTTGAATGTAAACAGATGATGACCATTGCTCTCTCTCTGTTCTCTCTCTGTCTCTGTCTCTTCTCTCTCTCTGTCTGTCTCTGTCTCTGTCTCTGTCTCCTCTCTCTCTCTCTCTCTCTCTCTCTCTCTCTCTCTCTCTCTCTCTCACTCTCACACCCACACACACACACACACCCACCACCATCTCTCTCTCTCTCTCTCTCTCTCTCTCCTTCTCTCTCTCTCTCTCTCTCTCTCTCTCTCTCTCTCTCTCTCTCCTCTCTCTCTCTCTCTCCTCTCTCTCTCTCTCCTCTCTCTCTCTCTCTCTCCCCTCTCTCTCTCTCTCTCTCTCTCTCTCTCTCACACACACACACACACACACACACACACACACACACACACACACACCAAAGAAACAAACAAAAAATTGAAAATTATTCGCCTATAATCTATTTCATAAACCCATAAGCCAGGCACTCAATATAATCAATTTTCCTTATCCCAAAAATTTCTCCTTTTTTAAAAAATAAAAATGAATATGAAAATTTCTAATCAGTTTTAATATCACAACTTGTGAAAAGACGTTAAATGAGTTTGAATTTCCATTCAGCAGTTTATTAAAATGCTGCATTACCTTTTTGTCAACATGTGGATTGTGGCCAAATGCATCCTACACAGGTTAAGAACAAAGTGTATTGATCTGAAGTCAATAAAAAGCATTCGAAAAAAAAAGTATGATTTTTTTTGTGAGTGTAGTTATTTTTCTAGGAGACTTGTTCGCTACCCACATGTTGAAAGAGTGACGACTCAGAATTCTCTCTGTTTTTTTATTATTATTATTATTCATTGTGGTCTATCTGTTCCGTTTACTTTTTTTTCATTTTTGTTGTTTTTGTGTTGTTGTTTTTTTGTCGGGAAGTGCATATTTTTCTGTGTTTGGTGTTTGTTGGAGGTTGTTGTTATTGTTGTTATTGTGTTTGTTTTTGTTGATGCCAGTTTGGATGTTGTTGTTGTTGTATGTTCCCCAGCCTAACACTGTCACCCAGAAAGTGCACTCTGACTCGTTCATTCCACCTGGGAATCACTGTGAGACTAAAATTGCACACTAAATGAGAAGTTTGCGTGTATGACTTTTCAAGTGCCTCGCCCTATGGGCAGCTATACTCCGACCTTAGAGGATTATTTTTTTCTCCTTTGAAGGAGATTGTAAGTTGATGTTTTAAGAGCGTTTGTGTGTGTGTGTGTGTGTGCGTGCGTGCGTGCGTGCGTGCGTGCGTGCGTGTGTGTGTGTGTGTACTGAAGGTAATCTCGACACAAACTTTTATAACATAACATTTTAGTGTAGGCCTTGGCATTTAGCTAACATCAGTAACTGACACAGCTTTTGGCCTGGGCCAAGTACATTACAATAAAACCATTGACTTTTTTTTTCTTTTATATCGAGGATAATGGATTAAGCACTCTTGTGCTTTTTTACATCCAGCCCCCGTGTGTATGCAGTTTTGTAAATGTCATCTGTTCCCACTGG
Source organism: Stramonita haemastoma (assembly GCA_030674155.1). Taxonomy (NCBI): domain Eukaryota; kingdom Metazoa; phylum Mollusca; class Gastropoda; order Neogastropoda; family Muricidae; genus Stramonita; species Stramonita haemastoma. Next base: position 22,662,499 of record CM060341.1, on the reverse strand, counting down.
CACACGATGGCCTACTCTTACGAAAAGCGGAACAGGATTTAACGTACGGCAAGATGTTCTGAAGATGACTTCATAAGCTGTATAAGACCACAAGAAAACAAGAAACAAATAAATAATGCTTAATAAATAAATGAGTGGATAAATCCAGCTTTATCGTGTATTTCAGCAACAAAAGCAACAACAACAACCACAAAGACAACAAAAGCAACAAAAGTCATCAATGAAAAAAATCGATCAATCAATGAATCAATAAATAAGTGAACAGATAATTCGAGTTTTGTTGAGTAGTTCAATACAAAAAACTACAGCAACAACAGCATCAGCAACAACACCAACACCAACAACAGCAACAACCACCACAACAACAACGACAACAAGTCAGCAACAAATACAAAGGAACGCTTGCACACATGAAATGAGCTTTTTTTTTTCTCTATTTCTTTGCAAGAGCTCCGAGGTTCACTAATGGTGAGATTTTGTGTGACTGCGCCCCGTATCTGCACTTGGGGGACAGGTAACCTGAGGCCACATACTGCAGTTATCCTGTCCAGGAGTTCCTCTTTCCTCTGCACT
>CM060341.1:22461926-22654426 GCA_030674155.1 Stramonita haemastoma | reverse complement strand
CTGAAATCCAAACCGCATTTTTCTGGTCAAGTCCAAAAATTCAACCCACCTTTTGCAGGTCAAGTCCAAAATCCAAACCACATTTCCTCATCGTCTAAAATACAGTCCACCTTTTATTGGTTGCCTTTTGAAATCCAACCCACCTTTTACTGTTTGGGTCTAAAATCCAATCTCCATTTTCCTCGTCAGGTCTAAGATCCTTTAAAATCCTTAGGTTTGTTGGTGAAGCCTTTAGAAAATCTTGTATGCCAAATGTTAAACAGTCTACACATGGTCTTTTCTGCATCTGGGATATTGCATGTTGTAACAAAGGAGGGTTTGGCTGCCATTCTGCACCCAGATTCATTTCCCTCCATTGACTGTGCTTGATGTTTTCTGCAAAAAGTTATATATCTCTGGCAATATGCTATTCCTGCGTGTATAGTTCATGGGTTTTAGACTTGACCAGGAAAAGTTGGGTCGGATTTTGGAATACACCAAAAGAAAGGTGGGTTGGAAAACACATTTTATTTGACTACCACAACACAAAAAGATATTTTCTGTACCACAAAATACACGTTTTGTTGCACTATAACCAGCAAATCAGAACACAGTTTACTGTATCATATTAAAAGACACATCTGCTGGTACTATAATACAACAAAAACATTTTTACGGTACTATAACATCACAAAACACTTTTTCTGTACTATAACACAAAAAACACACATTTTTGTAAACTGTATCCAAAATAAGAAGGAAGGAAGGTGGCAGGCTGGTTAAGACGTTCGCCTGCCAACAAGTAAACCGTGAGGTTCTGGGTTCGTACCCAGCCTCGCCCTTTCTTCCCAGTTTGACGAAAAAATCGAACTAAATGTCAAAGTTATTCGGATGAGACTATAAACCGAGGTCCCGTGTTCGAACGCACGCACAACATCTTGCGCACACGTTAAACCCAGCTCCGCCTTTCGGAAGAGAAAGCCATTGTGTGCCGGTAGGAGCGGATGACAAAATTATGAATAAAAAAAACACCATGCACACAGGTGTCGTGTTTAGACACCATCCCTGAGGAAAAATCGGGAAGTTGGAGTCCCAGGGCGGCTCGGGGCTGTATATAGCCTGTTATTCTGTTATCCTCGATATAAAAGAATAAATAAATAAATAAATAAATAAATAAATATGGCAATGTTCTAGTGGCTCCTGCGACGGTACTGGAACAGTTCGTATCGGTCATTGCCTTTCCAATGGATCATTCCAGTGATGTGGAGAGCCTATATAGTCTGCTGCATGGGTAACAGTTTGCCCTCCATACTTATTTACCCAGGATTTGCGCCTTTAAGACTATAGCGCAACTCCCATAGTCTTCCGAAACGGATGGATGCCTACTACTACTACTATTCAAAATAAAACCCCTTACATTTAACTGTACAACAGCGAGCTTAAAGTGTTATAGTAATGCAAAAATGTGTTTTCTGGTGTCAACTCGGACAGTCAAAATGTCTGTTTTATGCTGTTATGATACAGTAAAACGTAAGGGGTCTTCCTAGCTATAGTTTACACAAACGGTGTGTGTGTGTGTGTGTGTGTGTGTGTGTGTGGTGTGTGTGTGTGTGTGTGTGTGTGTGTGTGTGTGTGTGTGTGTGTGTGTGTGTGTGTGTGTGTGTGTGTGTGTGTGTGTGTGTGTGTGTGTGTGTGTGGTGTTTTTTTGTGTGGTGATTGGTACAGAAAATAAGTTTTGTCTTGTTATGGTTCTGTAAAATGTGTTTTGTTGTGTTATAGTAGAGTCAAATGTGTGTTTGTGTGTTTTAGGTGTTATAGTACAGAAAATGTATTTTGTGATGTTTGAGTACGTAAAGTGTGTTTTGTTGTGTTATAGTACATTGAAGACAGGCAGAAAATGGAAAATCCAGGAGGCGATCAATTCTGCCAAAGAAAGTTCAAAATCAGAGAGGTAACAGGACACACACAGACCAACAGACAAGGACTAGGGCCAACTAAAACGGAATGGTGGTCAAAGGCAAAAGGAAAAGCCAAAGGGGACATGGTCGTTCATGAGATGAGGAAAGAAGACCAAAAGAGACTCCAAAAAGCAATCCAAGAGAGCCAGCAAGGGCAATGGACAACATGGGAGAGTGCGCTCCAAAAAAGCCTTACCTGGAATGACATTTGGCACATGGCCCCTCTCAGCTTCATTCTCAGATCCGCGTATGACCTTCACCATCAAATGCAAACCTGGTGAAGTGGGGAAAATCAGACGATCCTGCATGCCGTGAAAAACAAACAGTGGAACATGTCCTCAGCTGAAGTAAGGTAGTCTTAGCCCAAGGAAGGTACACAATGGAGGCACAACCAAGTGCTCAAAGAGATTGTAGAAGCAGTCTGGTTCAGTACCTGCTCCACAAGTGGCAAAATTAGGACACCAAAAGCTCCCGCAACGGCAGAAGGAAAAAAGACATGGCCACAAACAACAGTGCCATTTGAAACCTGAAAGCAGAGTCTGCTGGATGGAGCACACGACTGGGAGTGCACTGCAGACCTCATAGAATGGAACAGTCACCCTGAGATCATCAGCAAGAGTGGTATGAGACCTGACATAGTAGTCAACTCCCATTCAACCAAGCAGCTGATCATGATAGAGCTGACTGTTCCATATGAGAACAGGATGGAGGCATCTCACGCCTACAAGACTGAAAAGTATGCAGATCTGGCTAACAGCCTGAGGAAAGAAGGCTATCAGGTTAAAGTCTTTGCTGCGGAAGTCGGAGCCAGGGGGTTTGTTGGAAAATCTGCTTACAACCTCATGAAACAGCTCTCGATTGCAGGGAAGGAAAAACCCAGAGCCCTGAAAGCCATGACAGAAGCGGCTGAGATCTGGTCAAGGAGGGAAAGTAAACTACATAAGGCTTAGATAACCCCATAATATTGAGAGGCCCCTCAGCTCAGCTGGTAGAGTGCTCGCCCAATCAAGGTTAAGCAGTGCCAAGCTCATCCAGGACTTGGACGGGTGACCATAGGTCCCCCCCCCCCACACACACACACACCAAAAAATTGTGTACATATCATATCATATCATATCATACATACATATCATAGGTTTGAATCCGAGTCTGAACTCATCACATACATAAAGGGGCAGCAGAAAGACATCCACTGGATATGAGCTGGCCTCCCTAGAGTGTAAGGAAGATAAAATGCCCGGAACACTTGTTTGAAGAGGGTTTCTCTTCTGAGGACTCTCTGCTGCCATGCTCTACGCGAGTTTCTTACCACAGTCAAACGTGTCATTTCTGTGCAACCATTCCATGGTCAGGTCCAAAATCTAATCCAACTTATCCTGGTCAGGTCCAAAATCTAATCCAACTTATCCTGGTCAGGTCCAAAACGTAACCCATCATTTCCTTGTCAGATCCAAAATATATTATACAGTTAAATGTAAAGGGTGTTTCAGCTGGGTTTTTTTTTTTTAAGTGTGTGTGTGTGTGCGTGCGTGCGTGCGTGCGTGCGTGCGTGGTGTGTGTGTGTGTGTGTGTGTGTGTGTGTGTGTGTGTGTGTGGGGTGTGTGTGTGTGTGTGTGTGTGTGTGTGTGTGTGTGTGTGTGTGTGTGTTGTGTGTGTGTGTGTTTTGGTGTACAGAAAATAAGTTTTGTCTTGTTATGGTTCTGTAAAATGTGTTTAGTTGTGTCAAATGCGTGGTTGTGTGTTTTTGGTGTTATAGTACAGAAAATGTATTTTGTGAAGTTTGAGTACGAAAAATGTGTTTTGTGTCTTACAGTACAATCAATCATGTCTTTTGTGCTTTTATATTATACACTTAAATGTAAAGGGGTTTTTAGCTGTAGTTTTTTTTTAAGTGTGTTTTTTCGAGTTAAAAGACAGAAAATGCGTTTTGAGATGTTACAGTACCGAAATACGTGTTCCTGTTGTATTCTAGTAGTCAAATGTGTGTTTTGTGTGTTCTTCATGTTATATTACAGACAATGTGTTTTATGATTTTATAGTACCATAAAATGTGTTTTGTTTGTTTTAATACGGTCAAATGTGTCTTTTGAGCTGTTATAACACAGTAAAATGTGTTGTGTCTTTTTGGTTATAGTACAACCAATGTGTATTTTGTGGTACAGAAATGGTCTTTTTGTTTGTTGTAGTACAAGAAAATGTGTTTTTCTTTGTTAAATCAACCCACCGTTTCCTGATCCAGTCCAAAATCTAATCCATCTTTTTTTTAGTCAAGTCCAAAATCCAAACCACCTGTTTCTGGACCGTGAGGTTCGAGTGTTACAGTTTTGTAGGGTTAAATGGGACAGGGAAATGTCTGTTTTATGCTGTTATGATACAGTAAAATGTAGGGTATCGAAATACGTGTTTCTGTTGTGTTCTAGTACAAGCAAATGTGTGTTTTGTGTGTTTTTCATGTTATCAGGTCCAAAATTTAACCCACCATTCCATGGTCAGGTCCAAAATCTGGGTTAAAAATCCAACCCACCTTTTCCTTATCCTGTCCAAAATGCAACCCACCTCTTCGTTGTTTTGTCACAAATCTAACCCACTATTTTCTGGTCAGGTCCAAATCCAACCTCATTTTATTTTTGTAGTACAGACCCACCTATTCCTTGTCAGGTCCAAAATCCAACCCACCTTTTCCTTGTTAGGTCAAAAATCTTATCCACCTTTTCCTGGTCAGGTCAAAAATCCAAGTCCAAGTACTAGTACAGTAAAATGTGTTTCCTTATGTAGTTGTTTTTTTAATCTTGTAATACGGTAAAACATGTTTGGTTTTTTTACAATCAATTAAGCTGAATGGTATGACACAGTACAGTAAAATGTGCTTGTGTTTTAGTATAGTGAACACGGTTTTGTAGTCCTACAGTACAGTAAAGATATGTTTTGCAGTGTTTTAGCACAATGGAATCTTTTGATCTGTTTTAGTGGACTGAAATGTAAGATTTTTTTAGCTATATTTTAAGAAATGTGTGTGTTTTGGTGGAAAATGTGTTTGTAGTACAGAAAATGTTTGTAGTGTTACAGTAAAGTAGAATGTCTTTTGTATGTGTGAAAATACAATATGGCATAGGACAGAGAAACGTGCTTTGTATTGTTATAAGTCAGGAAAATGTGGCCGTTTCTTATAGTGCTGCTAATGGTATAATACAGTAAAATGTGTTTTCTTGTATTATAAAATGTAAAATGTGTTTGCTGTGTTATGTGGTTATATAGTGCAATAGGTTATGTTTTATGGTGTTATATCTTATTGTGTTAAAGTACAGTGGAATGTGTGTTGTGCTACAGTGTAGTAAAATACCTGTAGTAAAATGCGTCTTGGTTGTGTTACATTATAATAAATAGAGAGAAATGTGTGATTTGTGCAGTTATGATACTTTTATGTACACTAAAGTACAGTGCAATGTGTTTGTGTTATAGTGTTGCAAAATACGTATAGTAAAATGTGTGTTTATAGCGTTACAGTATAATAAACGTGTGTTCTGTAGTTTTATGAGAGTGAAATGTGTTTTCTGCAGTTATGATTCTCTATTTTTGAGTCTGTTGTGTTTTCTTCTCTTTCTTACTATTTTTATAGTGCAGAAATAGGTGTGATTTGAGGTGTACAGAAAATGCGTTTTGTAATCTGTAATCTGTAATTTTGTATATAGTGCTGCACTTTTTCTTTTCCTTTGTTTCAGTGTTATAACTGAAAATTCGTTTTGTAATGTTATAACACGGTAAAATATTTTGGTGTGAAGTTTTGCAGTAAATTGTGTTTTATGGTGTTAAAGTACGGTAAAATGTGTTTCTTTCTAAAACAGTTTTGCTGGTGCAATGACAAATCCTAATAACTATTTCCTCATTGAGTCAAACCTCCAATCTACTATATTTTGGTCAGGTCCAAAAATCAAACCACCTATTCCTGGTCAGGTCCAAAATCGAACCCACCATTTCCTGGTCAGGTCCAAAATAAAACCCACCATTCCATGGCTAGGTCCAAAATCTGAACCACATATTACTGGTCAGGTCCAAAATCGAACGCACAAATTCCTGGTCAGGTCTAAAATCTGATCCACCTTTTCCTGGTCAGGTCCAAAATCGAACCCACCATTTCCTGGTCAGGTCTAAAATGCAACCCACCATTTCCTGGTCAGGTCCTAAATCTGATTAGTATTTTCCTGGTCAGGTCCAAAATCCAACCCACCATTTCCTGGTCAGGTCCAAAATGTGATCCAACTTTTCCTGGATGGTTCCAAAATCCAATCCACCTTTTCTTGGTCAAGCCCAATATCTGATCCACCTTTTCCTGGTCAGATCCAAAATCCAACCTACCATTTCCTGGTTAGGTCCAAAATGTGATCTACCTTTTTCAGGACTGGTTCAAAATCCAATCCACCTTCTCCTGGTCAGGTCGAAAATTCATTCTACCCACCTTTTCTCATCATCTAAAATCCACCTTTAATTGGTTCGGTTAAAACTCCAACCCACATTTTCCTAAAAATAAACCACCTTTGTCCAAAATGCAACCCACCTCTTCATACTTTTCTCTCAAATCTAACCCACTTTTTTCTGGTCAGGTCGAAATCCAACCTCATTTTGTGTTTATAGTACAGAACCACCTATTCATGGTCAGGTCCAAAATCCAACCCAAGTTTTCTTTGTCATGTCTAAAATCTGATCCACTTTTTCCTCGTCAGGTCCAAAATCGAACCCATCATTTCCTGGTCAAGTCAAAAATGCAACCCACCATTTCCTGGTCAGGTCCAAAATCTGATCCACCTTTTCCTTGTCAGGTCCAAAACCCAACCGACCAATTCCTGGTCAGGTCCAAAATCCAACCCACCATTTCATGGTCAGGTCCAAAATATTCCTTGTCATGTTCAAAACCCAACCCACCATTTCCTGGTCAGGTCCAAAATCTGATCGATCTTTGCCTGGTCAGGTCCAAAATCCAACCCACCATTTCCTGGTCAGATCCAAAATCTGATCCACCTTTTCCTAAACGGGTCTAAAATCCAATCCACCATTTCTTGGTCAGGTCCAGATTTCAGTCTACACACCTTTTCTCATCGTCTAAAATCTTCCTTTTATTGGTTGGGTGAAAAATCCAACACACCATTTCTTTATCCTGTCCAAAATGCAACCTACCTTTGTCTAAAATATAACCCACTATTTTCTGGTCAGATCCAAATTAAACCTCATTTTGTGTTTGTAGTACAGACCCACATATTCCTAGTCAGGTCCAAAATCAAACCTACCTTTTCCTGGTCAGGTCCAAAATCAAACCCACCATTTCCTGGTCAGGTCCAAAATCAAACCCATCATTTCATTGTGAAGTCCAAAATTCAACCCATCATTTCCTGGTCATGTCTAAAATCTAATAAACCTTTTCCTGGTCAGGTCCAAAATCAAACCAACCATTTCCTGGTCAAGTCCATAAAGGAACCCACCATTTCCTGCTCAGGTCCAAAATCTGATCCATATTTTCCTGGACAGGTCCAAAACCATACCCAGCATTTCCGTGTCAGGTCAAATATCCAACCCGCTGCATGGTTAGGTTCAAGATCTGATTCACCTAATCCTGGTCAGGTCCAAAAGGTCCAAAAATCAAACCACCTTTTCACAGGTGCAAAATCGAACCCACTATTTCCTGGTCAGGTCCAAAATCCAAACTATAATTACCTTGTCAGGTCCAAAATCTGATCCACCTATTCCTGGTCAGGTCCAAAATCCAACCTACCATTTCCTGGTCAGGTCGAAAATCTGATCCATTTTTTCCTGGACGGGTCCAAAATCCAATCCAACTTTTCCTTGTCACGTCCAAAATTCACTCTACACACCTTTTCTCATCGTCTTAAATACACCTTTTAGTGGTTGGGTGAAAAATCAAATGCACCATATCCTTATCCAGTCGAAAAAGCAACCCACCTTTTCCTGGTCAGGTCCAAAATCTAATCAACCTTTTATTGGTCAGGTCCAAATCCAAACCCACCATTTCCTGGTCAGTATTTTCCTGGTCAGGTCCAAAATGCACCAAACACTTCCTTGTTAGGTTCAAAATCCTACCCACCATTCAATGGTCAGGAACAAAATCTGATCCACCTAATCCTGGTCAGGTCCAACAGGTCAAAAAATCAACCCACCTCTTCCTGATCAGGTCCAAAATCCAAACCACCTTTTCCTGATCAAGTCCAAAATCTGATCCACCTTTTCCTGGCAACGTCCAAAATCCAAACCACAATTTCCTGCTCAGGTCCAAAATTCAGCCCACAATTTCCTGGTCAGGTCCAAAAACTGAACCACCTATTACTGTTTAGGTCCAAAATCTGACCCAACATTTCCTGGTCAGATCCAAAATCCAACCCACAATTTCCTGGTGAGGTCCAAAATCAATCCCACCATATCCTGGAAAGGTCCAAAATCTGATCCACCTTTTCCTGGTCAGATTCAAAATTCGGTCTGCCCACCTTTTCTCATGTTTAAAATCCAATTTTTATTGGTTGGGTTAAAAATCCAACACACTTTTTCCTTTTCCAATATAAAATGCAACCCACCTCTTTGTTGTTTTATCTCAAATCTAACCCACTATTTTCTGGTCAGGTCCAAATCCAACCTCATTTTTTGTTTCTACTACAGACCCACATATTCCTGGTAAGGTTCAAAATCCAATCCACCTTTTCCTGGTCAAGTCCAAAATCTAATCCACCTTTTATTGGTCAGGTCCAAATTTTAACCCACCATTTCCTTGTCAGGTTCAAAATCAAACCACCATTTCCTGGTCAAATCCAAAATGTGATCAACCTTTTCCTGGTCAGGTCCAAAATCCAACCCACCCTTTCCTGGTCAAGTCCAAAATCCAACCCACCATTTTCTGATCAACTCCAAACCCTGATCCATTTTTTCCAGGTCAGGTCTAAAATCCAACAGGTTCAAAATCTGATGGACATATTCCTGGTCAGGTGCAACAGGTCCAAAAACCAACACACATATTCCTGGTCAGGTCAAAAATCCTACCCTCCTTTTCCTGGTCAGGTGCAAAATCGAACCCACCATTTCCTAGTCAGGTACAAAATGCAACCCACCATTCCCTGGTCAGGTCCAAAATCCAGCCCACCATTTCCTGGTCAGATCCAAAATCCGATCCACGTTTTCCTGGTCTGGTTTAAAATCCAACCCACCATTTCTTGGTTAGGTCTAAAATATGATCCACCTTTATCTGAATGGGTCCAAAATCCAATCAACCTTTTCCTGGTCAAGACCAAATTTCAGTCTACTCACCTTTTCTCATCGTCTAAAATCCACCTTTTATTAGTTGGGTTAAAAACCCAACCCACCTTTTCCTTAACCCATCACAAATGCAATTGACCTCTTTGTACTTTTGTCTCAAATCTAACCCACTGTTTTCTGGTCATGTCCAAATCCAACCTCATTTTGTGTTTGTAGTCCAGACCAACCTATTCCTGGTCAGGTCCAAAATCCAACCCACCTTTTCCTGGTCAAGTCAAAAATCAAACTCACTATTTCCTGGTCAGGTCCAAAATCCAACACACTATTTCCTGATCAGGTCCAAAATCTGAACCACCTTTTCCTGGTCAGGTCCAAAATCTGATCCACCTTATCCAGGTCAGGTTCAAACTGTGATCAACCTTTTCCTGGTCAGGTCCAAAATGCAACCCATGATTTTGTGATCAAGTCAAAATTCTGATCCATATTTTGCTGGTCAGGTCCAAAATCAAACCCACCATTTCCTGGTCAGGTCCAAAATCTGATCCACATTTTCCAGGTCAGGTCCAAACTCTGATACACCTTTTCCTGGTCAGGTCCAAAATCCAACCAATTATTTCCTGGTCAGGTCCAAAATCAAACCCACCATTTCGTGGTCAGGTCCAAAATCAAACCCACCATTTCGTGGTCAGGTCCAAAATCCAATCCAACTTTTCCTGGTCAGGTCCAAAATTCAACCCACCATATCCTGGTCAGGTTCAAAATCTTATCAACATTTTCCTTATCCTGTCAAAATACAAACCCACCTCTTCATACTTTTGTCTAGAATCTAACCCACTATTTTCTGTTCAGGTCCATATTCAACCTTTTTTTTTTGAGTACAGATTTACTTACTCCTAGTCAGGTCTAAAATCCAACCCACCTATTCCTTGTGAGGTCCAACAGGTCCAAAAATCAACCCCCATTTCCTGGTCAGATCCAAAATCTGATCGACCTTTTCTTGGTCAGGTCCATAATCCAACCCACCATTTCTTGGTCAGGTCTAAAATCTGATCCACTTTTACGTGGACGAGTTCAAATTCCAATCCTCCTTTTCATGGTCAGGTCCAAAGTTCAGTCTACCCACCTTTTCTCATCGTCTAAAATCCACCTTTTATTGGGTTAAAAATCCAAACCACCTTTTCCTTATCCCGTCCAAAATACAACGCACCTCTTTGTATTTTTGTGTCAAATCTAACCCACAATTATCTGGTCAGGGCCAAATCCAACCTCATTTTCTTTTGTAGTGCAGACCCACCTATTCCTGGACAGGTCCAAAATCAAAACCACCTTTTCCTGGTAAGGTCCAAAATCAAACACACACTACTTCCTGGTCACGTCCAAATCCAACAAACAATTTCCTGGTCAGGTCCAAAATCTGATCCACCTTTACCTGGTTAGGTCAAAAATCCAACCCACAATATCCTGGTGAGGTCCAAAATCTGATCCACCTTTTCCTGGTCAGGTTCAAAATCAAACCTACCTTTTCCTGATCAGGTAAAAAATCCAACCCACCAGTTCGTGGTCAGGTCCAAAATCCAACACACCATTACCTGATCAGGTCCAAAATCTGATCCACCTTTTCCTGGTCAGGTCAAATATCCAACCCCTATTTCCTGGTCAGGTCCAAAATCTGATCCTCCTTTTTCTGGACGGGTCCAAAATCCAATCTACGTTTTCCTGGTCAGGTCCAGAATTCAGTCTACCCACCTGTTCTCATCGTCTAAAATCCACCTTTTATTGGTTGGGTTAAAAATCCAACCCACCTTTCCTTATCCTGTCCAAAATGGAACTCACCTATTCCTTGTTTTGTCTAAGATCTAACATACTATTTTCTGATACATCCAAATCTAACCTTATTTTGTTTGTAGTACAGACCCACCTATTCCTGGTCAAGTCCAAAATCCAACCCACTTTTTCCTGGTCAATGTCAAAATCTGATCCACCTTTTCCTGGTCAGGTCCAAAATCAAACCCACAATTTCATGGTCCAGTCCAAGATCCAACCCACCATTTCCTTGTTAGGTCAAAAATCTGATCCATCTTTTCTTGGTCAGGCCCAAAATCCAACCAACATTTCCTGGTCAAGTCCAAATTGCAACCCACCATTTCCTGTTCAAGTCCAAAATCTGATCCACATTTTCCTGGTCAGGTCCTAAATCCAACCCATCATTTCCTGGTTAAATTAAAATTCCAGCCCACCATTCCCTGGTCAGGTACAAAATTTGATCTACCTATTCATGGTCAGTTCCAAAATCCAACCCACCATTTCCTGGTCAGATCAAAAATCTCATCTACCTTTTCCTCGTCAGGTCCAAAATCCAACCTACCATTTCCTGGTCAGGTCCATAATCTGATCCACCTTTTCCTGGTGAAGTCCAAAATGCAACCCAACATTTCCTGTTCAAGTCCAAAATGGAACCCACCATTTCCTGATCAAGTCCAAAGTGTGATCCATATTTTCCTCCTCAGGTCCAAAATCGAACCGTCCATTGTCAGATCCAAAATCTGATCTGCCTTTTCCTGGTCAGCTCCAAAATCCCAACACACCATTTCTTGGTCAGGTCCAAAATCTGATCCACCTTTTCCTCAATTGATCCAAAATCCAATCCTTTTCCTAGTCAGGTCCAATGTTCAGTCTACTCACCTTTTCTCATCGTCTAAAATCCACCTTTTTTTAGTTGGGTTAAAAATCCTACCCACCTTTTCCTTATCACGTCCAAAATACAACACACCTCTTTGTACTTTTCTAATCAAATCTAACCCACTATTTTCTGGTCAGGGCCAAATGCAATCTCATTTTGTTTCTAGTACAAATCCACATAGTACATAGTCCTTGTCAGGTCTAAAATCCAACCCACCTTTTCCTGGCCAGGTCCAAAACCAAACCCACTACTTCCTGGTCAGGTCCAAAATGCAACCCACCTTTTCCTGGTCAGGTCCAAAATCTGATCAGTATTTTCCTGGTCAGGTCCAAAATCCAACCCACCATTTTCTGGTCAGGTCCAAAATCGGATCCACCTTTTTTGCCGGTCAGGTTCAAAATCAAACCCACCCTTTCCTGGTCAGGTCCAAAATGCAACCCACCATTTCCTGGTCAAGTCCAAAATCTGATCAGTATTTTCCTGGTCAGGTCCCAAATCCAGCCCACCATTTTCTGGTCAGGTCCAAAATCTAATCCACATATTCATGGTAAGGTCCAAATATCCTACCCACCAATTCCTGGTCAGCTCCAAAATCTTATCCACCTTTTCCTGATCCAGTCTAAAATCCAATCCACCTCTTCCTTGTCAGGTCCAAAATTCAGTCTACCCACCCTTTCTCATCGTCTTAAATCCACCTTTTATTGGTTGGGTTAAAAATCCAATTTACCTTTTCCTTATCCCGTCCAAAATCTAACCCACCTCTTCATACTTCTGTCTTAAATTTCTGGTCAGGTCCAAATCTAACCTCATTTTGTTTGTAGTACAGAAAACATATTTTGCCTTAAGCAGAACATCTTACTCACACGTTAAAACCCCGTTCCGGCTTTCGGAAGAGCAAGCCATTGTGTACCGGTAGGAGCGGTTGACAAAATTATGGTGTCATGTGTCACAGGTGTCATGTGTAGACACCATCCCCGAAGAAAAAACGGGGAGCTGGAGTCCCGTTTCGGCAGCTCTTTCGACGGTACTGGAACCATTCGTATCGGTCATTGCCTTTCCAATGGATCATTCCAGTGGCATGGAGACGGTGGTCTGCTGCATGGGTAACACCTTGTCCCCCATACTTTTTTTTACCCAGGCTTTGCGCTCTAATGACTAGAGCGCAACTCCCATAGTCTTCCGAGACTGATGGGTGCCCACTATTACTACTAACACTACAAACACGCATTTTACTTTACGCATTTTACTACACTATAACACAAACATATTTGCACTATGCAATATAATATAAAGACTATAAAACATCATATGATGATTTACTGTACGATAACAAAAAGGCATTTTGTAATAGCATACTACAGTCAAATGTACAGTATAGGCGTTTACAGAAAAATGTGTTTTCTTATGTAATTGTAAAGTATAAACCCTTTGGTAATCTTATAATACGGTGAAATATGTTTTTTGTTGTCGTTGTTGTTCTTGGTTCGTTTTTTCTTTTACAATGAATTAAGCTGAATGTTGTTACATACTACAGTAAAATGTGTTTGTGTTTTAGTATTGTAAACAGTGTTTTGAAATGTAGTACTGTGAAATGTGTTTTGTAGTGTTTAATGTGTGTTTTGTGATAGGTGATAGAGTAAAATGTGTTATGTTTTTTCAAAGGTTAGTTCTGTGCAGTTCTGATTCTGAAAATGAGGGAGTTTTGAAAACGGGTGTTCTAGTACTAAAAGACTTTCTGTTATAGCATAGTGCAGTAAAATGTGTTTTGTGGAGTGGTTGTAAAGTAGGATGCGTTTTGTTGTCTTAAATGGAAAAATATGTTTTGTACAGTAAATGATGCTTTATTGTGTTTCCTAGAACAGTGAAAAGAGTTTGTGTTCAATTATAGTAAACACACATTTTACTGTACATTACCACCACAAAACATAATCTACTGTACTGTAACACTACAAAATGTTACCGTTTGATAACACTACTGAACGGATTTTACTTTACGATAACACTGAAAAGCACATTTCTCTGTCCGTTACAAAACGCGATTTCTGTACTATAAAACCACAGATTTTTTACTGCATTGTTTGTTCTATAATACTACAAAACGTATTTTATAGTTTTGTAAACACAACAAAACACACTTTACATTGAACAAAACACATTTTACTCATAACATTATGCAGTATTATACCAAACACGCCAAGCTTTACTGAATTGTCCTATAACATAAATGATTCAGTTATAACACTACAAAACACATTCTACTTTACTGTAACACAACAAAACACAATTCACCTTATTGAAACATTACAAAACATGTTTATTGAACTATAACACCAAAAAGCACGTTAACACCACAAAATACGTTTGAATTTAAGACCACACAAACACTGTACTACAAACAAGCACATATTACTTTACTCTGTAACACCATTAAACGCAAGTTACTGAACAAAACATATTTCATCGTATTGTAAGACGCATCATACTTAACAACCACACTACAAAACGTAGTTTACCGTAAACGCCTTCTTCTTTTACTGTAAGTAACACCACAAAACGCATTCGACTGCACTAGAACAAAAAAATTATTATTTTCTGTGCTATAACAGCACAAAACAGATATTTTCCTATAATAAAGTTTTAAAAGCACAACACTTTTTACTGTATCATACCAGCACAAAAGACACATTTGACTGCTTTAACACAACCAAAATTTACCGTACAAAACATTTTCTGAATTGGAATACAAAAAAAAAACCCACATTAACCAAAAATCCCCTTCCATTTTAGTGTAACCGAGCAGATCAAAACAGACATTTCACTATTCTATAACACGACCAAAGACCATTTGACTACAAAACACTGTTTACTATACTATCACACAAACACAATTTACAGTACCATGCATCATTGTATCAGAACACTACAATACACACTACAAAACATACAACAACACAAAAAGACATTTTCTGTATTGAACAGCACAAAACACTCATTTTCCTGTATTAGTTTTGAAGAAAAACAAAACACATTTTACTGTATCATAACAGTACAAAACACACATTTTGGCTATACCATAACACAAACATGCACATCTTACTGAACTTTGTATAACCATTAAACGTAACCTACTGAAAACAAACAAGTCTTTAGAGAACAAAACCAACATACTTTACATTCATTCATTCATGGCTTGGCTTCGCGAACGAAGATTAAGGGCACTGTCCACGTCTGGTGCAGGCTCGCTGGTGGCTGTTCAGTCCAATGCGTGACAAACAAACCCGGCCGCAGCGGCTGCAGGGGAAAGTCGATTCTGGGGTTGATGTAGAGGGGACGCGGTTCTTCCTCCTCATTCGCCTCTCCTCAAGGGCCGCTCTGCGATTGTCCTCAAAGGAGGAGACCGACTGATGCACAGTGTGTCGCCAGGCCTGCCGGTCAGCAGCAAGGACTGACCACTGGTTATGGTCTATGAGGCAGGCTGACAGAGATTTCTTCAGAGAGTCTTTAAATCTCTTCTTTGGTGCGCCTCTGTAGCGGTGTCCGGTGAAAAGTTCACCGTAGAGAACCATCTTCGGTAGGCGATGGTCCTCCATTCTAGAGACATGCCCTGCCCAGCGTAGCTGCGTTTTCAGCAACATGGCCTCAATGCTGGTGATCCCTGCTTGCTCCAGCACCTCAGCATTCGTGGTGAAGTCGCTCCAGTGGATGTCGAGGATGGAGCGGAGACAGCGTTGGTGGAAGCGTTCCAGAATTCGCAGGTGGTGTCTGTATGTGACCCATGACTCAGAGCCGTACAGGAGGGTGGTCAGTACCACGGCTCTGTAGACACTGATCTTGGTGTCTTTCTTCAGGTGTTTGTTTTTCCAGACACGGTGGTAGAGTCTGCCAAAAGCACTGTTTGCCTTTGCCAGTCTGTTGTCTACATCTTTATCAATCTTTGCGTCAGAGGAGATTGTGCATCCCAGGTAGGTAAACTGCTGGACTGTCTTCAGTTCTGTCTCACCAATTGTAATGTGAGGTGGGTGGTACGCTACCTGAGGTGCGGGCTGGTAGAGAACCTCTGTCTTCTTCAGGCTGACTTCGAGTCCGAAGAGCTGGGCTGCCTCTGCAAAACAGGATGTTACATGCTGCAGGGCGGTTTCTGTGTGGGCTACAAGGGCAGCATACTTTACAACCACACTACAAAACACAGTTTACTAAAAGCCTTTTCTGTACTGTAGCAGCACCAAACACTTATTTTACTGTACAATACATTTTCGGAATGGTAACTGCTGTATTATGAGACTACCAAACACGTTCCACTTTACTACAAAACAACACTACAACACTACAACAGTATAACACTACAAAACACATTTTACTGTACCACAACAACAACAAACAAAAAAACAAGATAAAATGGCATTTTGTGTACTGAAACACCATATTTTGCTATTTGGTACAACACACACACATTTTGCAGTGCTATAATGAAAAAAAAGCACAGCACAAACACATATTTCACTGTACTACATCACAACAAAACACATTTTACGGTACTCTAACATTACAATCACGTTTTGTGTACTATAACATAAAAATCACACTTTTCTAAACTGTAGCAAAAAAACAAAACAAACACATTTTACCACAACAAAACATAATCTACTGTACTGTACAAAAATTGTACCGTTTTGTACGTTTTGTAAAATTGTACACTATTAAACGGATTTTACTTTACAATAACACTAAAATGCACACTTCTCTGTACAAAGACACGTTACAAAACGTATTTTCTGTATTCACTGTACTATAACACAACAAAACACATTTTACCGTACTAAGTCAAGTCAAGTCAAGTCAAGTCAAAATGATCTTTAAAAGATTAAGTTTACACAACTTTTTTTCATCCTGCCCTCACTAAAATATTACAATAACATTTTCTGCTGCACTATAACACCAAAAAACCACAGAGGGTGGGTTTGCCTATGGACATAACCAGAAAATAGTAGCAAAAAATCCTTTACATTTAGCATAGTAGATTAAAAGATACATTTCAGTGTCCTAAAAAATAAATAAATAAATAAATAGGTGTATATGGTCGAGATCTAAATGAAGTTGGATTTTGGACCTTACTAGAAAATAGTTGTTTTTAAAACAAAACCACGAAGAAGTGGGTGGGATTTTTTAGACTTGATCATGAAAAGGTGGATTGTTGAAGAAAACCAAAACACATTTTGCTGTATCATAACAGTGCAAAACACGCATTTTGACACAAACACGCACATCTTAATGAACTATGTATCAACCATTAAACGTAACTTACTGGGAAGAAAAAAAAAAAACATCTTGAGAGAACAAAACCATCATACTTTACAACCAAACTACAAAACACAGTTTACCGTACTGTAATATTACCAAACGCGTTTTCTGTACTGTCGCGGCGCCAAACACACATTTTGCTGTACAATACCAACACCCTACATTTTTTAAATCGTAATTGCATGAAAGGCAGATTTCACTCCTGTATTATAAAACTACAAAACATATTCTACAGTAAGATAGAATAACTAATATATTACAATAACATTTTCAGCACTACCCATCAGTCTCGGAACACTACAGACCTGCATTCTAGTCTTTAGAGCGCAAAGGCTGGGAAAGTAAGTATGAAGGGCAAGCAGCAGACCCCCTCTCTTCATGCCACTGGAATGATCCATTGGAAAGGCAATGACCGATACGATTTGTTCCAGTACGAGCGTTGAGCCGCCCTGGGACTCCAACTCCCCGATTTTTCCTCAGGTATGGTGTTTAATACGACACCTGTGTGCATGCTGGTTTTTTTATAATTATGTCATCCGCTCCTACTGGCACATGTTGGCCTGATCTTCCGAAAGGCAGAACGGAGTTTTAACGTGTGCAAAAGATGCTCTGCCTGTGTTCGCACACGGTGCTTCGGCTTACAGTCTCATCCGAATGACTTCTGCACTATAACACAAAAAAACACAGAGGGTGGGTTTGCTTATGGACATGACGAGAGGGTGGTCCGCTGCATGGGTAACAGCTTGTCCTCCAAACTTTTACCTAAAGACTAGAGCTCGACTACTACTAACACTACAAACACGCATTTTACTCTACGTATCTATACTATAACACAAACACATTTGCACTATGCAATATACTATAATGACTATAAAACATAATTTACTGTACCATACCAAAAAGGCATTTTTTAATAGTTTTTAATTTTTTGTACAGTCAAACGTGTATAAAGGCGTTTACAGTAAAATGTGTTTTCTCATGTAATTGTAAAGTATAAACCCTTTTGTAATCTTATAATACCATGAAATACGTCTTCTGTTGTTATTTTTACAATGAATTACACTGAATGGTGTTACATACTCTAGTAAAATGTGTTTGTGTTTTAGTATAGTAAACAGTGTTTTGAAATATAGTACTGTAAAAGGTGTTTTGTAGTGTTTAATATGTGTTTTGTAATAGGTGATAGAGCAAAATGTGTTATGTTTTTCAAAGGTTAGTTGTGTGTGCATTTTGGATTCTGAAAATGAGGGAGTTTTGAAAACTGTTTTCTGGTAGTCTAGTACTAAAAGGCTTTCTGTAATAGCATAGTGCAGTAAAATGTGTTTTGTAGAGTGGTTGTAAAGTAGGATGTGTTTTTTTGTTATAAACGGAAAAAAATATTTTGAACAGTAAATGATGTTTTTTTTTGTTTTCTAGAACAGTGAAAAGAGCTTCTGTTAAAGCATAGTAAACAGTGTGTTTGTCTGTAGTAGAGCAAAATGTGTTTAATGCTGTAATAGTATTGTTACATTCGAGTAAATGTCTTTTTGTGCTGTTGTAGTACAGTAAAATGTGTTTTGTAGTGTGATGGGAAAGTAAATTGTGTTTTTGTAGTGTTATCATACAGTAATGTACTGGACAGTGAAATCTGCAATTTTGTGAAGATGCGATTCCAGAACTGTGGAATTTAATAGTAGTACAGCAAGATGTACGCTGCTTTAGGTGTCTGAGTCAAGCCTATAGCAAATCTTACATGACAAATGCTAAACACTCTACGCAGGGTTTTGTCTGCATCTGGGATAATACATGTGGTAACAACGAATTGTTTGGCTGCCATTCATTCATTTCCTTCATTGATTCATTGATTCATTCATTCATTTCCTTCATTGATTGTGCGTGAGTGTGCTGCAGAAAGTTATATATTGGTAGAAATGCACTGTTCATGGACTATGTAACAAAGCATTCTGCATCCAGATTTATTTCCCTGTTGTGCAGTTCTGATTCTGAAAATGTGGGAGTTTTGATGTAGTACGGAAAAATGTATTTTCTGGTGTTCTAGTACTAAAAGGCTTTCTGTAATAGCATAGTGTAGTAAAATGTGTTTTGTAAAGTGGTTGTAAAGTATGATGCGTTTTGATGTTTTAAACGGTAAAATATGTTTCGTACAGTAGATGATGTTTTATGGTGTTTCCTAGTGCAGTGAAATGAGTTTGTAGAATAGCAAAACGTGTTTTATGGTGTTATAGTAGAGAAAATGTCTTTTTGGATTGTCACATACCAGATAACACTGTAAAGGAACAGGGCGTTTTGTAATAGCATAGTACAGTACAGTACAGGCGTTTTGTAATATCAAAGTACAGTAAAATGTGTTTCCTTATGGAGTTGTTTTGTAATCTTATAATACGGTACAACATATTTTTTTACAATGAATTACGCTGAATGGTGTGACACAGTACAGTAAAATGTGCTTTTGTTTTAGTATAGTGAACACGGTTTTGTAAAGATATGTTTTGCAGTGTTTTAGCACAATGGCATCTCTGTTTTGATCTGTTTTAGTGGACTGAAATGTAAGATTTTTTAGCTACATTTTAAGAAATGTGTTTTGGTGGAAAATACGTTTATAGTACAGAAAATGTTTGTAGTGTTACAGTAAAGTAGAATGTCTTTTGTATGTGTGAAAATACAATAATTATGGTATAGGACAGAGAAACGTGTTTTGTATTGTCATGTCTGGAAAATGTGGGCGTTTGTTACAGTGCTGCATAATGGTATCATAATAGAGTAAAATGTGTTTTGTTGTATTATAATTGTAAAATGTGTTTGCTGTGTTATGTGGTTATATAGTGCAAGTGTTATGTTTTATGGTGTTATATCATATTGTGTTAAACTATAGTGTACAATGTGTTTGTACTACAGTGTAGTAAAACACTCGTAGTAAAATGTGTGTTGGTAGTGTTACAGTATAATAAACGCGTGTTCTGTAGTGTTATGAGACTGAAATGTGTTTAATGCAGTTATGATTTTGTATTCGTGAGTCTGTTTTTTTTTTCTTTCTTCTTCCTTTTATTGAGGTGTACAGAAAATGCGTTTTGTTATCTGTAATCTGTAATATTCTATATAGTACTGCACTTTTTCTTTTCCTTTTCTTTTTCAGTGTAATTGTAAATGAAAATCCGTTTTGGTAAAATATTTTTTTTACAGTTAATTGTGTTTTATGATGTTACAGTACAGTAAAATCTGTTTTTCCAAAAAAGTTTTGCTGGTGCAATGAAAAATCCAAATCACTTTTTCATCATTGAGTCAAAGCTCCAACCTACTATGTCCAAAAATCAACCCACCTATAAATGGTTAGTTCAAAAATCGAACGCACAATTTCCTCGTAAGGTCCAAAATCTGATCAACGCATTACTCGTCAGGTCCAAAATCCAACCCACCATTTCCTGGTCAGGTCCTAAATCTGATCCACCTCTTCCTGGTCGGTCCAAAACCAAAACCACCATTTCCTGGTCAAGTCCAAAATGCAACACACAATTTTCTGTTTAGGTCCAAAATCTAATTCAACTTTTCCTAGTCAGGTCCAAAATCCAACCCACCATTCCATAGTCAGGTCCCAAATCTGATCCACCTATTCCTGGTCAGGCCCAAAATCCAACCCAGCATTTTCTGGTCAGGTCCAAAATCTGATCCACTTCTTCCTGGTGAGGTCCAAAATCCAACCCAAACTTTCCTAGTCAGGTCAAATATCTGATCCACCTTTTCCTTGACAGGTCCAAAATTCAATCCACCTTTTCCTAGTCTGGTCCAAATTCAGTCTACACACCTTTTCTCATCATCTAAAATCCACCTTTTATTGGTTGGGTTAAAAATCCAACCCACCTTTTCCTGGTCAGGTTCAAAATCTGATCCACCTTTTCCTGGTCAGATCCAAAATCCAATCCACCATTTCCTGGTCAGGTCCAAAATCCAACCCACCATTTCCTGGCCAGGTGTAAAATCCAATCAACCTTTTCCTGGTCAGGTCCAAAATCAAACCAACTATTTCCTGGTCAAGTCCAAAATGCATTAAAGGTGGGCTTGACTTAAAATGTGATTCATATTTTCCTGGTCAGGTCCAAAAGGAAACCCACCATTTCATTGTCAGGTCCAGAATCCATCCCACCATTAGATGGTTAGGTTCAATATCTGATCAACCTATACCTGGTTAGGTCAAACAGGTCCAAAAATCAACCCACCTATTTTTGGTCAGGTCCAAAATCTAACCACTATTTCCTGGTCAGATCCAAAATCGCATCCAGCTATTCCTGGTCACGTCCAAAATCCAACCCAAAATTTCCTGGTCAGGTCCAAAATCTGATCCATCTATTCCTGGTCAGGTCAAATTCAAACCCAACATTTCCTAGTCAAGTCCAAAGTGCAACCAACCATTTCCTGATCAAGTCGAAAATACGATCCATATTTTCTGGTCAGGTCCAAAATACAACCCACCATTCCCTGGTCACGTCCAAAATCCAACCCACTATTCCCTCATCAGGTACAAAATTTCATCCACCTATTACTGGTCAGGTCCAAACTCCAACCAACCATTTCCTGGTTAGGTCCAGAATCTGATCAACCTTTTGATAGTCAGGTGCAAAATCCAACCCACAATTTCTTGGTCAGTTACAAAATCTGATCCACCTTCTCCTGGTCAAGTTCAAAATCAAAACGAAAATTTCCTGGTCAAGTCCAAAATGCATCCCATCAATTCTTGATCAAGTCCAAAATCTTATCCATATTTTCATGGTAAGGTCCAAAATCCAACCCATAATTTCCTGGTGAGGTCCAAATACCAACGCACCATTCCCTGGTTAGGTCCAAAATCTGATCCACCTTTTCCTGGTCAGGTCGAAAACCTAACCCATCATTTCCTTGTCAAATCCAAAATCTGACCCACTTCTTCCTAGTCTGTTCAAAAATCCAACCCACCATTTCTTGGTCAGGTCCAAATCTGATCCACCTTTTACTGGACGGATCCAAAATCAATTCCACCTTTTCCTGGTCAGGTCCAAAGTTCAGTTTCCACCTTTTCTCATAGTCTAAAATCCACCTTTTTTTAGTTGGGTTAAAAATTCAACCCACCTTTTCCTTATCTCGTCAAAAATACAACCCATCTCTTTGTACATTTGTCTCAAATCTAACCCACTATTTTCTGGTCAGGTCCAAATCCAATGTCATTTTGTGTTTGTAGTACAGACCCACCTATTCCTGGACAGGTCCAAAATCCAACCCACCTTTTCGTGGTCAGGTCAAAAATACAACCCACTATTTCTTGGTCACTTTAAAAATCCAACCCACCATTTACTGGTCAGGTCCAAATCTAACCCATCTTTTCCTGTTAAGGTCCAAAAACCAACCCACAATTTCCTGGTCAGGTCCAAAATCTGATCCACATTTTCCTCATCAGATCCAAAATCAAACCAACCTCTTCCTTGTCAGGTCCAAAATGCAACCCTCAATTTCCTAGTCAGTTCCAAAATCCAACCCACAATTTCCTGGTCAGGTCGAAAATCGAACCTCATTTTGTGTTGTAGTACAGACCCACATATTCCTCAAAACTAAAAAAAAAAACCCACCTTTTCTTGGTCAGGTCCAAAATCGGATTCACCTTTTCCTGGTCAGTTACAAAATCCAACCCACCAATTCCTGGTCAGGTCCAAAATCCAACCCACCATTCCATAGTCAGGTCCCAAATCTGATCCACCTATTCCTGGTCAGGTCCAAAATCCAACCCAGCATTTTCTGGACAGGTCCAAAATCTGATCCACTTTTTCTTGGTCAGATCCAAAATCCAACCCACCATTTCCTGGTCAGGTCATATAGCTGATCCCCCTTTTCCTTGATGGATCCAAAATGCAATCCACTTCTTCCTAGTCTGTTCAAAATCCCAACCACCATTTCCCTTGTCATCAATATCTGATCCACCTTTTACTGGTTCGGATCCAAAAATCAATTCCACCATTTCCTGGTCAGGTCCAAAGTTGTTTCCACCTTTTCTTCTAGTCAAAAAAAACCACCTTTTTTTAGTGGGTTCAAAAATTCAACCCACCTTTCTATCTCGTCAAAAATTACAACCCATCTCTTGTACATTGTCTCAAATTTAACCCACTATTTTCTGGTCAGGTCCAAAATTCCAATGTCATTTTAGTGTTGTAGGTTAAACTGACCCACCTATTCCATGGACAGGTCCAAAATCCAACCCACCTTTTCGTGGTCAGGTCAAAATCAACCACTATTTCTTGGTCACTTTAAAAATCCAACCCTACATTTACTGGTCAGGTCCAAATCAACCCATCTTTTCCTGGTAGGTCCAAAACCAACCCACAATTTCTGGTCAGGTCCAAAATCTGATCCACATTATCCTCATCAGATCCAAAATCCAAACCACCTCTTCCTTGTCATGTCCAAAATGAACCATCAATTTCCTAGTCAGTTCCAAAATCCAACCCACAATTTCCTGGTCAGGTCGAAAACGAACCTCATTTTGTGTTGTATCAGACCACATTTTTCTCTGTACTAAAAAAAATCCACTTTTCTGGTCAGGTCCAAAATTCGATTCCACCCTTTTCCTGGTCATACAAAATCCAACCACCTTTCCTGGTAGGTAAAATCCAACCCACCATTCCATAGTCCAGTCCCAAATTGATCCACCTATTTCTGTTCAGGTTCCAAATCCAACCCAGCATTTTTCTGGACAGGTCCAAAATCTGATCCACTTTTTTTGGTCTGTCCAAAATACAACCCACCATTTACCTGGTCAGGTCATATACTGTCCCCCTTTTCTTGAGGATCCAAAATTGCATCCACATTTTCCTAGTCGGTCCAAATATCTCATACTTTTCCTAGTCGAAATCCACTTTTATTGGTCAGTTAAAAAGCCAACCCACCATGTCCTGTCAGGTCCAAAATCTGATCTACCTTTCCTGGTCAGGTCCAAAATAAACCACCGATTTCCTCATCAGGTCCAAAATTGAACCCACCATTTCATGGCAGGTCCAAAATCTCATCCACATATTCCGTCAGATCCAAAATTCACCCACATTTTCTTGTCAGGTCCAAAATTATACTCACAATTCCATGTCAGGTTCAAAATCTGATCCATATTTCAGGTAGGTCAAGGTCCAAAATCAACCCACAATTCCTGGTTAGGTCCATAAATCTAATCCACAATTTTCGGTCAGGTTCCAAAATCTGATCCACCTTTCCTGGTCAGGTCCAAAATCAAACCACAATTTCCTTGGTCAGATTCAAAATCCAACCCCATTTTCTGTCGTCCAAATCCAACCATCTTCATAGTCAGGTCCAAAATCAACCACCATTTCCTGGCATGTACAAAATCATGACACCTTTTCCTGGTCAGGTCCAAAATCAACCCACTATTTCCTGGTCAGTAAAATGATCCACCTTTTTCCTGGGTGGGTCCAAAATGCCAATCCACTTTTCCTGTCGTTATCCAAAATTCAGTCTACCCATCTTTTACTCTCATCCAAAATCCACCTTTTATTGGTTGGTTAAAATCAACCCGATTCCTTGTATCCCATCAAATGGAACCCACCACTTTGTCTATTGTCTCAAATCTAAACCCACTTTTTCTGGTCAGGTCAAAATCTAATCACATTTCTGTGGTTGAAAGTACAACCCACATTTTACTAGTAAATCCAAAATCAAGCCCACTTTTCTAGTCAGGTCCAAAATCTGATCCTCCTTTTGCTAGTCAGGTCCAAAATCAAACCCAACATTTTCTGGTCAAGTCCAAATGCAACCACCATTCCTCATCAGGTACAAAATTATTCAATCATTTCCTGGTCAGGTCCAAAATCCAACCACCATTTCCAGGTCAGGATCAAAATTTTTGGTCACCTTTCCCCAACATTTCTTGGTCAGGTCCAAAAATTGATCCTCCTTTTCTGATCAGGTCCAAAATCCACCCAACATTTCCTGGTCAAGTCCAAAATTACAACCCATCATTTCCTGATCAAGTCAAAAATCTGATCCATATTTTCGGGTCAGGTCCGAAATTCCCACCAATTTCTGGTAGGTCAAAATTCAAACCCACCATTCCTTTGTAAGGCAAAACTGATCCACTATCTGGTCAGGTCCAAATCCAACTCTTCATGGTCCTTGTCAGATTCCAATAATTATCTACCTTTTTTCTTGTAACTCCGAAATCCAAACCACCATTTCTTAGGTCAGGTCCAAAATCTGAATCCACCTTTTCTGGAGGTCTAAAATCCAATGCACTTTTCCTGGTCATGGTCCAAAGTTCAGTGTACACCTTTTCTCATGCATCTAAAAATCCACCTTTTTCTGGTTTGGGTTAAAATCGCAAACCCGCAACCGCTTCCTTATCCAGTTCAAAATGCAAACCTCTTCTACTTTTGTCTCAAAATCTTAAACCATAATTTTTGGTCATATCGAAATCTAACCTCATTTGTTTTGGTAGTACAGACCCACTTATTCCTAGTCAAGGTCCAAATAAAACCCACCTTTTCCTGTCAGGTCCAAAATCTGATCCACCTTTTCCTGGTCAGGTCCAAAATCCAACCCACCATTTTTCTTAGGTCCAAAATCCAACCCACCATTTCTGTCAGGTCCAAAATCTGATCCAGTTTTTTTCTGGTCAGGTCCAAAATCAAACCCACATTTCTGGTCAAGTCCAAAGTGCAAACCACCATTTCTGATCAAGTCCAAAATCTGATTCATATTTTCCTGGTCAGGTCCAAAATCCAACCCACCATTTTCCTGGTTAGGTCCATGATCCATAACCATATTTTGGTCAGTACAAATCTAACCAGCATTTCTTGGGAAGTTCAAAAAGTGATACACCTTTTAATGATCAAGTCAAATCCTACCCAATTTTCTGTCAAGTCCAAAATTCAACCAACCATTTCCTGTAAGTAAAAATCTGATCCCATTTTTCTGATAGGTCGAAAATTCTAACCACCATTTGCTGGTCAGGTCTTTAATCCACCCACCTCCCTTAGGTCTAAAACTGATCCACGCTTTTTCTGGTCCCAATCAAAATACGACCAACTTTCTGTACTTGTCCAAACTGAATCCCACTTTTCCTGGTCAGGTCCAAATCAAACACATTTTTTGGTATAGTCCAAATGCAAACTACCATTTTATATCAGTCCAAATCTAAATCCACCTTTTCCTGGTCAGGTCCAAAATCAAACCCGACTTTTACTGGTCAGGCCTAAAGGCATCCACAATTTTCTGGTCAGGTCGGAAAATATGATCTACCTTTTCCTGGTTGGTCCAAAATCGATCCCACCACTTCCTGGTCAGGCCCAACATCTGATCAACTTTTCCATGGATAAGGTCAAAAATCACAGCATTTCCTGGGTGGTCCAAATCTGATCTACCTTTTCCTGAAGGTCCAAAATCCAATCCACCTTTTCTGGTCAGGTCAAAATTCACTGTACACAAAAATCAATAACTTTTTCCTCATTCAATCAAACCTCCAAACTATTATTTTTTGGTCAGGTCTAAAAATCAACCCACTTATTCCTGGTCAGGTCCAAAATCCAACCCACATTTTCCTGCTCAGATCCAAAATCTGATCCACCTTTTCCTGGTCAGGTCCAAAATCCAACCCACCATTTCCTGGTCAAGTCGAAAATCCAACCCACCATTTTCTGGTCAGGTCCAAAATCTGATCCACCTTTTCTGGTCAGGTCCAAAATCAAACCCACCATTTCCTGGTCAAGTCCAAAATGCAACCCACCATTTCTAGGACTGGTCCTAAATCTGATCCATATTTTCCTGGTCAGGTCCAAAATCCAACCCACCATTTCCGTGTCTAATCCAAAATCCAATGTACCAATCTATAGTCAGATTTAAAATTTGATCCACCTATTCTTGTTAAGGTCCAACAGGTCCGAAAATCAACCCACCTATTTTTTCTGGTCCAGTCCAAAATCGAACCTACCATTTCTTGGTAAGTCTAAAATCTGATCCACCTTTTTTTGAACGGGTCCAAAATCCAATCTTCCTTTTCCTGGCCAGGTCCAAAGTTCAATCTACCCACCTTTTCTCTCGTTTATTAGTTGGTTTAAAAATCCAAGCCAGCTTTTCCTTAACCCGTGCAAAATACAACCAACCTCTTTGTACTTTTGTCTCAAATCTAACCCAATATTTTCTGGTCAGGTCCAAATCCAACCTCATTTTGTGTTTGTAGTACAGACCCACCTATTCCTGAACAGGTCCAAAGTCAAACCCATCCTTTCCTGGTCAGGTCCAAAATCAAACCCACTGTTTCCTGGTCAAGTCCAAAATCCAACCCTCCATTTCCTGGTCAAGCCGAAAATCTGATCCATGTTTTCCTGGTTAGGTCCAAAATCAAACACACCATATCCTGGTCAGGTCCAAAATCTGATCCACCTTTTCCAGGACCTGACCAGGAAAAGGTGGATCAGAGTGTGGACCTACATTCTGATCCACCTTTTCCTGATCAAGTCCAAAATGCAACCCACCATTTCGTGGTCTAGTCCAAAATCTTATCCATATTTTCCTAGTCAGGTCCAAAATGCAAAACACCATTTTCTTGTCAGGTTCAAAATCCAACCCACCATTCCATGGTCAGGTTCATAATCTGATCAACCTATTCCTGGTCAGCTCGAACAGGTCCAAAAATCAATCCACCTATTCCTCGTGAGGTCCAAAATCCAACCCACCTTTTCCTCGTCAGATCCAAAACCTGATCCACATTTTCTTGGTCAGGTCCAAAATCCAACCCATTATTTCCTGGTCAGGTCCGAAATCCAACCCACATTTTCCTGGTCAGGTACAATATCTGAACCACCTATTACTGGTCAGGTCTGAAATCCAACCGACCATTTCTTGGTCAGGTCCAAAATTGAACCCACCATTTCCTTGTCAGGTCCAAAATCTCATCCACCTTTTCCTGGACAGGTCCAGAATGCAATCCACTTTTTCCTGGTCAGGTCCAAAATTCAGTCTACACAACTTTTCTTTTCATCTAAAATCCACCTTTTATTGGTTGGGCTAAAAGTCAACCCACCTTTTCCTTATCCTCTACAAAATGCAACCTACCTCTTTGTTGTTTTGTCTCAAATCTAACCCACTATTTTCTGGTCAGGTCCAAACCCAACCGCCTTTTGTGTTTGTAGTGCAGACCCACCTATTTTTGGTCAGATTGAAAATTGAGCCCACCTTTTCCTGGTCAAGTCCAAAATGTGATCCACCTTTTCCTGGTCAGGTCCAAAATGTGATCTACCTTTACCTGTTCAGGTCAAAAATTCAACCCAACATTTCCTGGTGAAGTCCAAAATGCAACCCACCATTTCCTGATCAAGTCCAAAATCTGATCCATATTTTCCTGATCAGGTCCACTATTTCCTGGTCAGGTCCCACATCCAAACCACCGGTTCCTGGTCAGATCCAAAATCAGATCCTTTTGTTATGGTGAGGTCCAAAATCCAACCCACCTTTTCCTGGTCAGGTCCAAAATCTGATCTACCTCTTCCTGGTCAGGTCTAAAATAAAATCCACCATTTCTTGGTCAGGTACAAAATGCAACCCACTATTTCATGGTCAGGTCCAAAATCTAATCCATATTTTCCTGGTCAGGTACAGAACGCAATGGTTGGATTAACAATCCAACCCACCTTTTCCGTATCGTGTACAAAAGGCAACCAACCTCTTTGTACTTTTGTCTCAAATCTAACCCACTATTTTGTGATCACGTCCAAATTGTTTGTTTTTGTCAAATTATAGTTCTTTCCAGATTTTTTTGATATCAGGACAGTAGTCAGAAGCCACAAAGTCGGAGGTCCCACGCTTTGGCAAGTTCTCCCACTTCAGCACCATGCACCACTTCAAAAATGTTACAAATCTAGAAGCAATGTCATGAGATTAAACTCACTCTCAGGTCCAAATCCAACCTCATTTTGTGTTTGTAGTGCAGACCTGCCATTTCCTGGTCAGGTCCACAATTGAACCCTCCATTTCCTGGTCAAGTCCAAAATCCAACCCACAATTTCGTGGTCAGATCCAAAATCTAATTCAAGTCTTCCTGATCTGGTCCAAAACCAAACCAAACATTTCCTGGTCATCAAGTCCAAAATACAACCCACCATTTCCTGATCAAGTCCAAAATCTGACATATTTTCCTGATCAGGTTCAAAATCCAAACAACCATTTCCTGGTCAGGTCAAAAATCCAACCCACCATTCCCTGGTCAGGTACAAAATCTGATCCACCTATTCCTGGTCAGGTCCAAAATCCAAACCATGATTTCGTGGTCAGATCCAAAATCTAATCCAGGTCTTCCTGATCAGGTCCAAAATCGAACCCAACAGTTCCTGGTGAAGTCCAAAATGCAACCAACCATTTCCTGATCAAGTCCAAAATTTATCCATATTTTCCTTGTCAGGTCCACAAATCCAACCCATCATTTACTACTGGCCAGGTTAAAATTCAAACCCACCAATCCCTCATCAGGTTCAAAATCAAACCTACCTTTTCCTGGACCGGTTCAAAATCTGATCCACCTTTTCCTGGTCAGGTCAAAAATCAAAGCTACCTTTTCAAGGTCCAGTCCAAAATCCCACCCACCATTTCCTGGTCAGGTCCAAAATCAAACCTACCTTTTCCTGGACCGGTCCAAAATCTGATCCACCTTATCCTGGTTAGGTCAAAAATCTGATTCACCTTTTCCTGGTCAGGTCCAAAATCTAACCCACAAATTCCTACTCAGGTCCAAAATCTGATCCACCTTTTCCTCGATAGATCCAAAATCCAATCCTCTTTTTTTCTGGTCAGGTCCAATGTTCAGTCTACCCACCTTTTCTCATCATCTAAAATCCACCTTTTATTAGTTGGGTTAAAGATCCAACCCACCTTTTCCTTATCCTGTCCAAAATGCAACTCAGCTCTTCACTGTTTTGTCTAAAATCTAACCCAATATTTTCTTGTAAGTCTAAATCTGATCTCAATTTGTGTTTATAGTACAGACCCAAAATCCAACTTATCACTTCCTTTTCAGGTCCAAAATCTGATCCACCTTTTCCTGGTCAGGTCCAAAACCCAATCCAACATTTCCTGGTCCAATCCAAATTCCAACCCACCATTTCTTTTTATCAAGTCCAAAATTTAATCCATATTTTACTGGTTAGGTCCAAAATCCAACCCACCATTTCCTGGTCATGTCTCAAATCAAACCCATCATTGCCTGGTCAGGTCCAAAATCTGATCTACCTATTCTTGGTCAGGTCCAAAATCCAACCCACCGTTTCCTGATCAGATCCAAATCTGATCCACCTTTTCCTGGTCAGGTCCAAAATTCAACCCACCATTTATTGATCAGGTCCAAAATCTGATCAACATTTACCTGGACGAGTCCAAATTCCAATATTCATTTTCCTGGTCAGGTCCAAAAGTCAGTCTACACACCTTTTCTCATCGTCTAAAATCCACCTTTTATTAGTTGGGTTAAAGATCAAACCCACCTTTCCTTATCCCATCCAAAATACAACACACCTCATTACTTTTGTGTCCAATGTAACCCACTATTTTCTGGTCAGGTCCAAATCCAACCGCATTTTGCTTTTGTAATGTAGACCCACCTATTCCTGGACAGGTCCAAAATCCAACCCACTACTTTCTGGTCAGGTCCAAAATCTGATCCACCTTATCCTGGTTAGGTCAAAAATCTGATTCACCTTTTCCTGGTCAGGTCCAAAATCTAACCCACAAATTCCTACTCAGGTCCAAAATCTGATCCACCTTTTCCTCGATAGATCCAAAATCCAATCCTCTTTTTTTCTGGTCAGGTCCAATGTTCAGTCTACCTACCTGTTCTCATCGTCTAAAATCCACCTTTTATCAGTTGGGTTAAAAATCCAACCACCTTTTCCTTATCCCGTCCAAAATCTAACCCACTTCTTCGTACTTTTGTCTTAAATCTAACCCACTATTTTTGTTTGTAGTACAGAAAATATATTTTGCTTTAAGCAGAACATCTTGCGCACACGTTAAAACTCCGTTCCGGCTTTCGGAAGAGCAGGACATTGTGTGCCGGTAGGCGCGGTTGACAAAATTATGATAAAAAAAACCGAGCAAGCACACAAGGTGAAATGTAAAGACACCATCCCTGAAGAAAAATCGGGGAGCTGGAGTCCCCAGAGCGATTTGGGGCTCTGTATGGCAACGTTTCGGCGGCTCCTTCGACGGTACTGGAACCATTCGTATCGGTCATTGCCTTTCCAATGGATCATTCTAGCGGCGTGGAGAGGGGAGTCTGCTGCATGGGTAACAGCTTGTCCTCCATACTTTTTTTAACCCAGAATTTGCACTCTAAAGACTAGAGCTCAACTCCATATTCTTCCGAGACTGATGGGTGCTACTACTACTACTACTACTACTACTACTACTACTACTACTACTACTACTACTACTACTACTAATACTACTACTACTACTACTACTACTACTACTACTACTACTACTACTACTACTATACTACTAACACTACAAACACGCATTTTACTTTACGTATAACTACACTATAACACAAACATATTT
Organism: Stramonita haemastoma; assembly: GCA_030674155.1. Lineage (NCBI taxonomy): Eukaryota > Metazoa > Mollusca > Gastropoda > Neogastropoda > Muricidae > Stramonita > Stramonita haemastoma. The sequence continues at coordinate 22,622,698 of CM060341.1, read as the reverse complement.
GCACTATGCAACATACTATAAAGACTATAAAACATTATTTACTGTACGATAACAAAAAGGCATTTTGTAATAGCATACTACAGTCAAATGCACAGTGAAGGCTTTTACAGAAAATGTGTTTTCTTATGTAATTGTAAAGTATAAACCGTTTTTATACTGGTTGAAATATTTTTTTTTTTTTTTTTTTAAAAAATTTCTCTTTTTTTTTTTTTTTTTTTACAATGATAAGCTGAATGGTGTTACATACTACAGTAAAATGTGTTTGGTTTTAGTATAGTAAACAGTGTTTTGAAATCTAGTACTGTGAAATGTGTTTTGTAGTGTTTAATGTGTGTTTTGTGATAGGTGATAAAAGTAAAATGTGTTTTGTTTTTCAAAAGTAAGTTGTGTGCAGTTCTGATTCTGAAAATGATGGAGTTTTTAAAACGGTTTTCTCGTGTTCTGGTACTAAAAAACTTTCTGTAATAAGCATAGATGAGTAAAAATGTAAAGTAGGATGCATTTTGTTGTCTTAAACGGGAAAGTATAATTTGTACAGTAAATGATATTTTATTATGTTTCCTAGAACAGTGAAACGAGTTTGTGTTCAATAGTAAACACACATTTTACTTTACATTACCACCACAAAAAATAATGTACTGTACTGTAGTGTACTGTACTATACACTACAAAATTTTACCGTTTTATAAAAACACTACTGAACAGATTTTACTTTACTGAAAAGTCTAAATACACGTTACAAAACGCAATTTCTGTACAAACCACAGATTTTTTTTTTACTGCATTGTAAGCCCTAACGCATTGACCTCACAAAACGCATCTTATAGTATTCTAAACACAAGAAAATACACTTTACATTAAACAAAACACATTTTACTTAAAACATTATGCAGTATTATACCAAACACATCAAGCTTTTTTAAATTATCCTATAACATATGGTTCAATTATAACACTACAAAACACATTCTACTTTACTGTAACACAACAAAACACAATTCACGTTATTGTGACATTACAAAACACGTTTATTGAACTATAACCACCAAAAACCACGTTAACACTACAAAATACGTTTGAATTTAAGACCACACAAACACTCTTTACTACAGTTTAACACAAACAAGCACGTATTACTGTATTCTATAACACCATTAATCGCAAGTTACTGTACAAATTTCGTCGTATTATTATCGTATCATACTTAACAACCACACTACAAAAGGTAGTTTACCGTGAACGCCTTCTACTTTTACTGTAAAACTACAAAACGCATTCGACTGTACTAGAAGAACGCAAACAAAAATTTCTGTGCTATAACAGTACAAAACACATATTTTCCTATAGCAAATTAAAAGCACACTTTTTACTGTATCATACCAGCACAGCTAAAGCACAGCCAAATACAATTTACCGTACTGTAACGTTATAAAACACATTTTCTGAATTGGAACACCAAAAGAAACCCCACATTAACCAAAAATCCCCTTCCATTTTAGTGTAATCTAACAGATCAAAACAGACATTTCACTATTCTATAACACGACCAAAGACATTTTGAATATACTGTAAGACTACAAAACACTGTTAACTATACTATCATACAAACACATTTTACTGCACTATGCATGATTGTACAATACTCATTCTACTTTACTGTAAAACTACAAAACATATTTGACCCTACTGCAACAACACAAAAAGACATTTTCTGTACTAGAACAGCACAAAACACACATTTTACTGTATTAGTTTTTCAGAAAAACGAAGCACATTTTACTGTATCATAACTGTACAAAACACACAATTTGACTATAGTATAACACAAACATGCACATCTTACTTACTGTAAAAAAACAAAACAAACATCTTTACAGAAAAAACCCACCATACTTTACAACCACACTACAAAACACAGTTTAGAAAAAGCCTTTTCTGTACTGTAGCAGCACCAAACACACATTTTCCTGTACAATACAAACCTACATTTTCTGAATCGTAAGTGCATAAAGAGCAGATTTCACTCCTGTATTATGAAACTACAAAACACATTCTCCTTTACTATATTACTACAAAACACATTTTACTGTACCACAAAAACAACAAACGATAACAAGATAAAATGTCATTTTGTGTACTGAAACACCATATTTTGCTATTTTGTATAACACACACATTTTGCAGCACTATAATGAAAAAAAAGCACAGCACATTTAACTGTATGATATAACAGCTCCAAACACACATTTCACTGTACTACATCACAACAAAACACATTTTATGGTACTACAACATTACAATAACATTTTCTGTCTTATAACACAAAAAAACACAAAACAGCAAAATAAACACATTTTACCACAACAAAACATAATCTTACTGTCACCGTTTTATAACACTACCAAACGGATTTTACTTTACAATAACACACAAAAAAAGACATTTCTCTGTAAAAAGACACGTTATAAAACGTATTTTCTGTACTGACTTCTATAACACAACAAAACACATTTTACCGTAATTTTACATTGCAATAACATTTTCTGCACTAGTAGTAGGCATCCATAAGTCTTGGAAGACTATGGACTTGAATTCTAGTCTTTAGAACGCAAAGCCTGGGAAAGTAAGTAATGGAGTGGTTGTTACCCCCCCCCCCCCCCCTCCGCCCCCCGCCCTCCCCCATGCCACTGGAATGATCCATTGGAAAAGCAATGACCGATACGATTTGTTCTAGTAACATCGCAGAAGCCACCAGAACGTTGCCATATACAGCCCCGAGCCGCCCTGGGACTCCAATTCCCCGATTTTTCCTCAGGGATGGTGTCTAATATGTGTGTGTCTATTATGGTGTCTAATACGTGGTGTCTAATACGTGTGTAATCTGTGTGCATGCTGGGTTGTTTTTTTAAAAAATAATTATGTCATGTGAAGGGCGGAACAACGAATTGTTTGGCTGCCATTCTGCACACAGATTCATTTCCTTCATTGATTGTGCGTGGTTATGTAAGTGATATGGCTGCAGCAGAAAGCTATATATCTGCAGCAATGCACTATTCTTGTATACATGGACTATGTAATAAAGCATTTCTGCATCCAGATTTATTTCCCTGTTGTGCAGTTCTGATTCTGAAAATGTGGGAGTTTTGATGTAGTACAGAAAAATGTGTTTTCTGGTGTAGTAAAATGTGTTTTGTAGAGTGGTTGTAAAGTATGATGATGCGTTTTGATGTTTTAATCGGTAAAATATGTTTTGTACAAAAATATGTTATATGTTTTATGTTGTTTCCTAGTACAATGAATCGAGTTTGTGTTATAGCATAGTAAACTGTGTGTTTGTAGTATAGCAAAACGTGTTTTATGGTGTTATAGTAGAGAATATGTCTTTTTGGATTGTTATATTCCAGAAAACGCTGGGCGTTTTGTATAGTACAGTAAAATTTTATAGTACAGTAGAGGCGTTTTGTAGTATCAAAGTACACAGTCCGTATGTAGTTGTCTTGTAATCTTATAATACGGTAAAACATGTTTTTTACAATGAATTTCGCTGAATGGTGTGACACAGTACAGTAAAATGTGCTTGTGTTTTAGTATAGTGAACACGGTTTTGTAGTCCCACAGTACAGTAAAGATATGTTTTGTAGTGTTTTAGCACAATTGCATCTCTGTTTTGATCTGTTTTAGTGGACTGAAATGTAAGACTTTTTTTTAGCTATATTTTAAGAAATGTGTGTTTTGGTGGAAAATATGTTTGTAGTACAAAAAATGTTTGTAGTGTTACAGTAAAGTAGAATGTCTTTTGTATGTGTGAAAATACAATATGGTATAGGACAGAGAAACGTGTTTTCTATTGTTATATGTCAGGAAAATGTGGGCGTTTGTTATAGTGCTGCATAACGGTATCATAATAGAGTAAAATGTGTTTTGTTGTACTATAAAATGTAAAATGTGTTTCCTGTGTTATGTGGTTATGTAGTGCAATAGGTTATGTTTTATGGTGTTATATCTTATAAACTACACTAACTACACTGGTACACTGCAATGTGCTTGTGCTTATAGTGTTGTAAAATACGTATAGTAAAATGTTTGTTTATAGTGTTACAGTATGATAAACGTGTCTTCTGTAGTGCTACGAGAGTGAAATGTGTTTTGTGTGTTGTGTTTTTTTCTTTCTTTCTTTCTTTTTTTATGTTTACAGTCCAGCAAAAAATGTGTGATTTGAAATGTACAGAAAATGCGTTTTGTAATCTGTAATCTGTAATTTTCTATATAGTGCTATACTTTTTCTTTTCCTTTTTTTCAGTGTTATTGTAACAGAAAATCCGTTTGGTAGTGTTATAATACGGTAAAAAAAATATTTTGTGAAGTTTTACAATAAATTGTGCTTTGTGATGTTAAATTACAGTAATATCTGTTTTTCTACAACAGTTTTGCTGGTGCAATGAAAAATCCAAATCACTTGTTCATCATTGAGTCAAACCTCCAACCTACTATATTTTGGCCAGGTCCAAATATCAACCCACCTATACCTGGTCAAGTCCAAAATCCATACCACCATTTCCTTGCCGGGTAAAATATCTGATCCAACTTTTCCATGACGGGTCCAAAATCCAATCCACCTTTTCCTGGCCTGGTCCAAAATTCAGTCTACACACCTTTTCTCATTGTCTAAAATCCACCTTTTATTGGTTGGGTTAAAAATCAAAGCCAACTTTTCCTTATCCTGTCGAAAATACAACCACCTCTTCGTACTTTTGTCTCAAATCTAACCTATTATTTTCTGGTCAAGTCCAAATCCAATGTCATTTTGTGTTTGTAGTACAGACCCACCTTTTCCTGGTAAGGTCCAAAATCCAATCGACCATTTCCTGGTCAGGTCCAAAATCTGATTCACCATTTTGTGGTCAGGTCGAAAATCAAACCCACCATTTCATGGTCAAGTCCAAAATACAACCCACCAATTTGTGGTCAGGTCTAAAATCTGATCCACCTTTTCCTGGCTAGGTCCAAATCAAACCCACCAGTTTCTTGTCAGGTCCAAAATGCAACCCAAAGCTTTGTGGTCAGGTCCAAAATCTTGTCCATATTTTCCTGGTCAGGTCCAAAATCCAAATCAATATTCCATGGTCAGGTTCAAGATCTGATCCCCCTATTCCTGTTTAGGTCCAACATGTCAAAAAAATCGACCCACCTTTTCCTGGTCAGGACCATAATCCAACCTACGGTTTCCTAGTCAAGTCCAAAATCTAATCAACCTTTTCCTGGTCAGATCCAAAATCCATCCTACAATTTCCTGGTCAGTTCCAAAATCCAGCCCACCATTTCCTGGACAGGTCCAAAATCCAACCTACCTTATCCTGGTCTGGTCCAAAATCCAACCCACCATTCCCTGGTCAGGTCCAAAATCTAATCCACCTTTTCTTCGTCAGGTCAATAATTCAGTTTACCCATCTTTTCTCATCATCTAAAATCCACTTTTTATTGGTTGGGTTAAAAATAGAACCCACTGTTTCCTTATCCTGTTCAAAATGCAATCCACCTATTCGTACTTTTTTCTCAAATGTAACCTACTATTTTCCGGTCAGGTCCAAATCCAACGTCATTTTGTGTTTGTAGTACAGGCCCACATATTCCTTGTCAAGTCCAAAATCTAACCCACCTTTTCGTGCTTAGGTCCAAACTCTGATCCACCTTTTTCTGGTCAGGTACAAAATCCAACCCACCATTTCCTGGTCAGTTCCAAAATCCAACCCACCATTTCCTGGTCAAGTCCAAAATCTGATCCACCTTTTTCTGATCAGGTCCAAATTCCAACCCAACATTTCCTGGTCGGGTCCAAAAACTGATCCATATTTTCATGGTCAGGTCCAAATTCCAACCCAACATTTCCTGAATGGGTCCAAAATCGAATCCACCTTTTCCTCGTAAGGTCAATAATTCAGTCTACCCATCTTTTCTCATCATCTAAAATCCACTTTTTATTGGTTGGGTTAAAAATAGAACCAACCGTTTCCTTATCCTGTCCAAACACACAAACCACCTATTCGTACTTTTATCTCAAATCTAACCAACAATTTTCCGGTCAGGTCCTAATCCAACGTCATTTTGTGTTTGTAGTACAGATCAACATATTCCTCGCCAAGTCTGAAATCTAACCCACCGTTTCCTGGTCAGGTCCAAAATCTGATCCACCTTTTCATGGTTAGGTCCAAAATCAAACCCATAATTTCTTGGTCAGATCCAAATTCTGATCCATCTTTTCATGGTTAGGTCCAAAATCAAACCCATAATTTCTTGGTCAGATCCAAATTCTGATCCATCTTTTCCTGTTCAGGTCCAAAATCTAATCCTTTTTCTGGTCAGGTCCAAAATACAACCCAACATTTCCTGGTGAGGCCCAAAATCGAACCCACCATTTCCTGGTAAGGTCCAAAATCTGATCCACCTTTTGCTGGTCAGGTCCAAAATCCAACCCATCATTTCCTGGTCAGGTCCAAAATCTGATCCACCTTTTCATGGTTAGGTCCAAAATCAAACCCATAATTTCTTGGTCAGATCCAAATTCTGATCCATCTTTTCCTGTTCAGGTCCAAAATCCAACCCACCATTTCCTGGTCAGGTCCAAAATACAACCCACAATTCTGAGGTCAGGTACAAAATCTGATCCACCTATTCCTCCTGGTCAGGTCCAAATTCTAAACCACCATTTCCTGGTCACATCCAAAATCTGATCCACCTTTTCCTGATCACATCCAAAATCCAACCCACCATTTCCTGGACAGGTCCAAAATCTGATCCATCTTTTCCTGGTCAGGTCCAAAATCCTATCCTCCTTTTCCTGGTCAGGTCCAAAGTTTACTCTTGCCACCTTTTCTCATTGTCTAAAATCCTTTCTTTTATTTGGGTTAAAAAGGCAACCCACCTTTTCCTTATCCTGTCCAAAATGCAACACACCTTTGTTTTTCTATGACAGATTTGCTGGTACAATGAAAAATCCAAATCACTTATTCATGATTGAATCAAACCTCCAACCTACAATATTTTGGCCAGGTCCAAAAATCAACCCACCTATACCTGGTCAGGTCCGAAATCCTACCCACCATTTCCTGGTCAGATCCAAAATCTGATCCACCTTTTCCTGGTCAGGTCCAAAATCCAACCAACAATTTCATGGTCAGGTCAAAAATCCAACCCGCCATTCCCTGACCAGGTCCAAATTCTGATCCACATATTACTGGTCAAGTCTAAAATCCAACCCACAATTTCCTGGTCAGGTCCAAAATCTAATCCACCTTTTCCTGGTCAGGTCTAAAATCAAAACCACCATTTCCTGGCCAAGTCCAAAATGCAACCCACAATTTCCTGGTCAGGTCCAAAATCTTATCCACCCTTTCCTGGTCAGGTCCAAAATCCAACCCACCATTTCCTGATCAGGTTCAAAATCAAACCCACCATTCCATAGTCTGGACCCAATTCTGATCCACCTATTCCTGGTCAGATCCAAAAATCCAACCCAGCATTTTCTTGTCAGGTCCAAAATCTGATCCGCTTTTTCCTGGTCAGGCCCAAAATCCAACCTGTCATTTCCTGTTCAGGTCAAATATCTAATCCACCTTTCCCTTGATGGGTCCAAAATCCAATCCCCCTTTTCCTGGTCTGGTCCAAAAATCAGTCTACACACCTTTTCTCATCGTCTAAAATCCACCTTTTATTGGTTGGGTTAAAAATCAAACCCACCTTTTCATTATCTTGTCTAAACTGCAACCTTAATCTTCATACTTTTGTCTCAAATCTAACCCACTATTTTCTGGTCAGGTCATAATCCAATCTCATTTTGTGTTTGAAGTACAGACCGTCATATTCCTGGTCAAGTCTATAATCAAACCCATCTTTTCCTGGTCAGGTCAAAAATCTGATCCACCGTTTCCTGGTCAGGTCCAAAATCCAATCCACCATTTCCTGGTTACGTGTAAAATGTGATCCACCTTTTGCTTTTCAGGTCTGAAATCAAACAGACTATTTCTTGGTCAAGTCCAAAATGCAACCCACCTTTTCCTGGTCAGGTCCAAAATCTGATCGATACTTTCCTGGTCAGATCCGAAATCCAACCCACCATTTTCTTGTCAGGTCTAGAATTCATCCCACCATTCCATGGCTGGGTTCAAAATCTTATAAACCTATTCCTGGTCAGGTCAAAAAGGTCCAAAAATCAACCCACCTATTCCTGGTGAAGTCCAAAATCAGACCCACTATTTTCAGATCAAATCCAAAATCTGATCCAGCTTTTCCTTGTCAGGTCCAAAATCCAACCCACCATTTCCTGGTAAGGTCAAAAATCAAACCCACAATTTCCTGGTCAGGTCCAAAATCGGATCCACCTTTTCCTGGTCAAGTCCAAAATCAAACCCACCTTTTCTTGGTCAGGTCCCAAATCTGATTCACCTTTAACTGGTCAGGTATAGAAACCCATCCATCATTTCCTGGTCAGGTCCAAAATCTGATTCACCTTTTCCTGGATGGTTCCCAAATGCAATCCACCTTTTCCTGTTCATGTCCAAAATTCAGTCTACCCACCTGTTCTCAACATCTAAAGTCCACCTGTTATTGGTTGGGTTAAAATACAAATCCACTTTTTACTTATCCTGTCGAAAATGCAACCCGCCTCTTCGTACTTTTGTGTCAAATCTAACCCACTATTTTCTGGTCAGGTCCAAATTGAGCCTCAATTTGTGTTTGTAATACAGACCCACCTATTTTTGGTCAGGTCCAAAATCCAACCCACCTTTTCTTGGTGAGGTTTAAAATTAAACCCACCATTTCCTTGTCTGGTCCAAAATCCAACCTATCATTTCATGGTCAGGTCCAAAATCTGATTCACCTTTTCCTGGTCGGGTCCAAAATGCACACCAACATTTCCTGGTCAAGTCCAAAATGCAACCCACCATTTCCTGATCAAGTCCAAAACCTGATCCATATTTTCCTGGTCAGATCCAAAATCCAACCTACTATTTCCTTGTCAGGTCCCCAATCCAACCCACCATTCCCTGGTCAGGTCAAAGATCTGATCCACCTATTCCTGTTCAGGTACAAAATCCAACCCACTATTTCCAAGTCAGATCAAAAATCTGATCCAACTTTTCTTGCTCAGGTCCAAAATCCAACCTACCATTTCTTGGTCAGGTTCAAAATCTGATCCACTTTTTCCTGGACGGGTCCAAAATCCAATCCTCCTTATCCTCGTCACGTCCGAAATTCAGTCTTGCCACCTTTTCTCATAGTATAAAATCCTCTTTTTTTTAGTTGGGTAAAAAATGCAACCCGCCTTTTCCTTCTCCTGTGCAAAATGCAACCCACTTCTTTGTACATATCTCTCAAATCATTATTTTCTGGTCAGGTCTAAATCCAGCGTCATTTTGTGTTTAAGTACATACCCACCTATTCCTGGTCAGGTCCAAAATCCAACCCACTATTTCCTGGTCAGGTCCAAAATCTCATCCATATTTTCCTGGTCAGTTCCGAAATGCAACACACAATTTCCTTGTCAGCTCCAAAATACAACCCACCACTTCGTGGTCAGGTCGAAAATCTGATCCCCTTTTCCTGGTCAGGTCCAAAATCAAACCTGTCATTTCCTTCTCAGGTCCAAAATGAAACCCACCACTTCATGGTCAGGTCCTAAATCTCATCCATATTTTCCTGGTCAGTTCCAAAATGCAACACACCATTTCCTTGTCAGCTCCAAAATCCAACCCAACCGTTCCATAGTCGGGTTCAAAATCTATCCACTTATTCCTGGTCAGGCCCAAACACAACCAAACCTTAACCCACCTTTGCCTGGTCAGGTCCATAATCCAACCCACGTTTTCCTGGTCAGTTCCAAAATCTGATCCACCTTTTCCTGGTCAGGTCCAAAATCGAATCCACAATTTCCTAGTCAGTTCCAAACTCCAACCCACAAATTCCTAGTCACATCCAAAATCTGAACAACCAATGACTGGTCAGGTTCAAAATCCAACCCACCATTTCCTGGTCAGGTCCAAAATCCAATCCACCATTTCCTGGTCAGGTCCAAAATGCAACCCACCATTTCCTGGTCAGGTCCAAAATCCAATCCACCATTTTCTGGTCAGGTCCAAAATGCAACCCACCATTTCCTGGTCAGGTCCAAAATCTGATCCACCTTTTCCTGGTCAGGTCCAAAATCGAATCCACAATTTCCTAGTCAGTTCCAAACTCCAACTCACAAATTCCTAGTCACATCCAAAATCTGAACAACCAATGACTGGTCAGGTTCAAAATCCAACCCACCATTTCCTGGTCAGGTCCAAAATCCAATCCACCATTTCCTGGTCAGGTCCAAAATGCAACCCACCATTTCCTGGTCAGGTCCAAAATCCAATCCACCATTTTCTGGTCAGGTCCAAAATGCAACCCACCATTTCCTGGTCAGGTCCAAAATCTGATCCACATTTTCCTGGACAGGTCCAAAAACAGATCAACCTTTTCCTGGTCAGGTCCAAAATTCAGTCTACACACCTTTTGTCATCGTCTAAAATCCACCTTTTATTGGTTGGGTCAACAATCCAAACCACCTTTTCCTTATCCTGTCCAAAATGCAACCCACCTCTTCATTGTTTTGTCTCAAATCATACCCACTATTTCCTGGTCAGGTCCAAATCCACCCTCACTTTGTGTTTGTAGTACAGACTATTCCTGGTCAGGTCCAAAATCCAACCCACCTTTTCTTGGTCAGGTCCTAAATCTGATCCACCTTTTCCTGGTCAGGTCTAAAATGCAACCCACCATTTCCTGGTCAGGTCAAAATTTAACCACTCATTTCCTGGTTAGATCCAAAATCTGATCCACATTTTCTTGGTCAGGTCTAAAATGCAACCCAACATTTCCTGCTCAAGTCCACAATACAACCAACCATTTCCTGATCAAGTCCAAAATACTTATCCATATTTTCATGGTCAGGTCCAAAACCCAACCCACCATTTCCTGGTCAGGTCCAAATTCCAACCCACCATTTCCTGGTCAGATGCAAAACGTGATCCACCTTTTCCTGCTCAGGTCCAAAATCCAACTCACCATTTCTTGGTCAGTTCCAAAATCTGATCCACCTTTTCCTGGACGGGTCCAAAATCCAATCCTCCTTTTCCTGGTCACGTCCAAAGTTCAGTCTTGCCACCTTTTATCATCGTCTAAAATCCTCTTTATATTAGTTGGGTTAAAAATGAAACCACCTTTTCCATGTCCTGTCGAAAATGTAACCCACCTCTTTGTACTTTTGTATCAAATCTACCCCCCTTTTTTGTGGTCAGATCCAAATCCAACCTCATTTTGTGTTTGTAGTACAGACCCACAAATTCCTGATGAGGTCCAAAATCCAAACCATCTTTTCCTGGTAAAGTCCAAAATCAAACCCACTACTTCCTGGTCAGGTCCAAAATCTGATCCACCTTTTCCTGGTCAGGTCCAAAATGAAACCCACCATTCCATGGTCAGGTCCAAAATCTTATCCACTTATTTCTGGTCAGGCCCAAAATCCAACCCAGGAATTCCTTGTCAGGTCGAAAATTTTATCCACCTTTTCCTGGTCCATTCTAAAATCCAATCCACCTTTTCCTGGTCAGGTTAAAAATTCAGTCTACCCACCCTTTCTCGTCTGAAATCTGCCTTTTATTTGTTGGGTTAAAAATCCAACCCACCTTTTCGTCATCCCGTCCAAAGTGCAACCCACCTCTTAGTACTTTTGTCTTAAATCTAACCCACTATTTTCTGCTCAGGTCCAACCTCATTTTGTGTTTGTAGAACAGAAAATATATTTTGCTAAAGGAGAAAATATTGCACACACATTAAAACCCCGTTCCGGCTTTCGGAAGAGCAGGCCATCGTGTGCCGGTAGGCACGGTAGACAAAATTATTTTTTTTAAAAACCCAGCAAGCACACAGGTGTCATGTATAGACACCATCCCTGAAGAAAAATCGGGGAGCTGGAGTCCCCAGGGAGAACACGTTTCGGCGGCTCCTTCGACGGTACTGGAACCATTCATATCGGTCATTTCCTTTCCAGTGGATCATTCCAGTGGCGTGGAGAGGGGGGTCTGCTGCATGGGTAACAGCTTGTCCTTCATACTTTTTTACCCAGCCTTTGCGCTCAAATCAGTGGTTAAATCTTCCGAGACTGATGGGTGCCTACTACTACTACTACTACTATTACTACAAACACGCATTTTACTTTACGTATTTTACTACACTATAACACAAACATATTTGCAATATGCAATATAATATAAAGACTATAAAACATAATTTACGATATGAAAAAGGCCTTTTGTAATAGCAAATGTACAGTAAAGGCGTTTTCAGAAAAATGTGTTTTCTTATTAAATTGTAAAGTATAAACCCTTTTTTTTTTCTTTTTTTTTTTACAATGAATTAAGCTGAATGTTGTTACATACTACAGTAAAATGTGTTTGTGTTTTAGAATAGTAAACAGTGTTTTGAAATATAGTCCTGTAAAATGTGTTTTGTAGTGTTTAATGTGTGTTTTGTGCTGTTATTATAGAGTAAAATGTGTTATGTTTTTCAAAGGTTAGTTGTGTGCAGTTCTGATTCTGAAAATGAGGGAGTTTTGAAAACTGTGTTTTCTTGTGTTCTATTACTAACAGGCTTTCTGTAATAGCATAGTTGAGTAAAAATGTGTTTTGTAGAGTGGTTGTAAAGTAGGATGCCTTTTGTTTTAAACGGGAAATAATATGTTTTGTACAGTAAATGATGTTTTATTGTGTTTTCTAGAGCACTGAAAAGAGTTTGTGTTAAAGCATAGTAAACACACATTTTACACACACACGTGGTAATGTACAGACATTACAACCACAAAACATAATCTACTGTACTGTAACACTACAAAATCTTAACGTTCTCTAACACCACTGAACAGATTTTACTTTACAATCACACTGAAAAGCACATTTCTCTGTCCAAAGCCACGTTACAAAACGCAATTTCTGTACTATAAAACCACAGATTTTTACTGCATTGTAAACCCTAACGCATTGACCTATAATACCACAAAACGCATTTTATGATATTGTAAACACTACAAAACACTTTTACTCATAACATTATGCAGTATTATACCAAACACCACAAGCTTTCTTGAATTGTCCTAAAACATGTGGTTCAATTATAACACTACAAAACACATTCTACTTTACTGTAACACAACAAAACACAATTCACCTTATTGTAACATTACAAAACACGTTTATTGAACTACAACACCACAAAATACGTTTGAATTTAAGAACACACAAACACTCTTTCCTACACTACACAAACAAGCACATGAATTTTTTTTTTTTTTTTTTTTTTTTTTTTTTTTTTTTTTTTTTTACTAAACCACAACAATAAACGATGAAAAGATAAAACGGCATTTTGTCCACTGAAACACCATATTTTGCTATTTTGTATAACACACACATTTTGCAGTACCATAATGAAAAACATGCACAGCACATTTAAACTGTATGATATAACAGCTCCAAACACATATTTCACTGTACAATAATAATATTATAATAATATATAATATATATTTATAATATAATATATATAATATATATATATATATATATATATATATATATATATATATATATATATATATATATATATATATATATATATATATATATATATATATATATATATATATATATAATGATAATAATAATATACACAATAAAACACATTTGACGGTACTACAATCACGTTTTCTGTACTATAACACAAAAAACCTACACTTTTTAAAACTGTTGCAAAAAGGGAACACAAACACATTTTACTACAACAGAATATAATCTTACTGTAATCTACAAAAATTGTACCGTTTTATAACACTACCAAACGGATTTTACTTTACATTAAAAAAAGCACATTTCTCTGTACAAACACACGTTACAAAACCTATTTTCTGTATTCAGTGTACTATAACACAACAAAACACATTTTACCGTACTAAAACATGACAATAACATATTTTGCACTATAACACCAAAAAAAAAACCCCACAGAAGATAGGTTTGCTTATGGACATGACCAGAAAATGGTAGCAAAAAATCCATTACATTTTGTATTGTAGATTAAAAGATACATTTCAGTGTCCTAAAAACAAAAACAACAACATAAATGTATATGGTCGAGATCTAAATGAAGTTGGATTTTGGACCTGACTAGAAAATAGTTGTTTTAAAACAAAACCACGAAGGGGTGGGTGGAATTTTTTACACTTGATTATGAAAGGGTGGATTGTTGAAGAAAAACAAAACACATTTTACTGTATCATCATAACAGTACAAAATACGCATTTTGACTACACTATAACACAAACATACACATCTTACTGATCTATGTATAACAAAACATCCTAAGAGAACAAAACCATCAAACTTTACAACCACACTGCAAAACACAGTTTACCGTACTTTAATATTACCAAACGCCTTTCCTGTACTGTAGTAGCACCAAACACACATTTTGCTGTACAATACCAGCCTTCTACATTTGATTTCACCCGTGTATTATAAAACTACAAAACATGTTCTACTTTAGTATAACACTACAAAACACATTTTACTGTACCACAACAACAACAAACGATAACAAGATAAAATGGCATTTTGTGTACTGCAACACCATATTTTGCTACTTTGTATAACACACACACATTTCGCAGTACTATAATGAAAAGAAAAGCACAGCACATTTAACTGTATGATATTACAGCTCTAAACACTTCGCTGTACTAGCCCCGAGCCGCCCTGAGACTCCAACTCCCCGATTTTTCCTCAGGGATGGTGCATAATACGACATCTGTGTGCATGCTGGTCTTTTACAATTATGTCATCGGCTCCTACCAATACACGATGGCCTGCTCCAAAACGCAAAACGTGGTTTTAACGTGTGCGCAAGATATTCTGCGTCCGTTCGCACACGGTGCCTCGGTTTAGACTCATCCGAATGACTTCTGCACTATAACACCAAAAAAAAAAGAGGGTGGGTTTGCTTATGGACATGACGAGAGGTTGATCTGCTGCATGGGTAACAGCTTGTCCTCCATACTTTTTTACCCAGGCTTTGCGCTCGAAAGACTAGAGCGCAACTCTAGTCTTCCGAGACTGATGGGTGCCTTCTACTACTACTAACAGTACAAACACGCATTTTACTTTACGCATTTTACTTTACGTATTTTGCTACACATGCAATATGATATAAAAACTATCAAACATTATTTACTGTACGATAACAAAAAGGCATTTTGTAATAGCATAGTTCAAAATTATTCCAGAAATGTGGAATTTAATAGTAGTACAGCAATATGTTGCCGCCGCTGTAGTCTAGTGGTTAGGGCGTTGGACTCGTATAATCTAAAGGTTGTGGGTTGGATCCCAGCTTTCGGCTATGGCCTATCTCCAAATGTACAGTAAAGGCGATTACAGTAAAATACTTTTTTTCTTCTTCTTTTTTTTGTTTTTTAAAGTAATTGTAAAGTATAAACTATTTTGTAATCTTATAATACGGTGAAATATGCTTGTTGTTGTTGTTGGTGTTGTCTTTTTACAACGCTAAATGGTGTTATATACTACAGTAAAATGTATTTGTGTATAGTAAACAGTGTTTTGAAATATAGTACAGTAAAATGTGTTTTGTAGTGTTTAATGTGTGTTTTGTGCTGTTATAATAGAGCAAAATGTGTTGTTATTTTCAAAAGTTAGTTGCGTACATTTCTGATTCTGAAAATGAGGGAGTTTTGAAAACTGTTTTTTGGTGTTCTAGTACTAAAAAGCTTCTGTAATAGCACAGTGCAGGAAAATGTGTTTTGTGGAGTGGTTTTTAAGTATGATGCGTTTTAATGTCTTAAACGGGAAAATATGGTTTGTACAGTAGATGAGAGGAGAAGTTAGAGAGGAGAATCCAAGCATTCGAGAACAAGTGCCACAGAAGACTCCTCGAAATATCATACAAAGAACACAAGGCCAATAACTATGTGAAAGAAGAAATCAAAAAGCGTGTGCGCCCCCAAGAGCCTTTGCTCTCCACCATAAAAGAGGAGAAAGCTAATGTGGTTTGGTCACACCACAAGACACAACACCCTAGCAAAATCCATCTTGCAAGGAACAGTCGAGGGCAAGAGAAGAAGAGGCCACCAAAAGAAATCATGGGTTGACAACATCAAAGACTGGACCGCCCAACCCCTGCAACACCTCCTACTAGCCACACAGGATCTTAAAGCTATGGAAAAAGATCTCCGTTGCGTCTTCTCTCATGTCCCCCCTACGTCCTTTGGGACATGGGACTGAGTGAGTGAGAGTGAGTGACAGTAGATGCTGTTTTGTTGTGTTTCCTAGAACAGTGAAAAGAGTTTCTGTTAAAGCATAGTAAACAGTGTGTTTATCTGTGGTATAGTAAAATGTGTTTAATGGTGTAATAGTATTGTTACATTCGAGAAAATATCTTTTTGTGCACAGTAAAATGTGTTTTGTAGTGTAATGGGAAAGTAGATTGTGTTTTTGTAGTGTTATCATACAGTAATGAACTGGACAGTAAAATCTGCAGTTTTGTGAAGTTGCGATTCCAGAAATGTGGAATTTAATAGTAGTACAGCAATATGTTGCCGCCGCTGTAGTCTAGTGGTTAGGGCGTTGGACTCGTATAATCTAAAGGTTGTGGGTTGGATCCCAGCTTTCGGCTATGGCGTTGTGCCCTTGGATAAGGCACTTTACGGCTATTTTCTCACCCCACCCAGGTGTAAAAGGGGTACCAACCTTGTGTTGGGGGTTATAGTGTAGTCAACCCTTGCATTTCGCAAAGAACCAATTGCAATAGTTTTCAAACTTGGTGCAATGGTAGATAAAAATACCATAAACAACATATCAAAAAAGTAGGAAAAAGTAGGCATCGGCAGATACCGAAAATCAATAAACAAACACACAAATAAACGATATTTCACACTCTGAGACTGATCGTTTGCTATAGCTGGCTTGCTTCTGGCGCCGCAGCATCCCCCTTATTTAGTAAGGCTCCACCCAGTTTTGACCGAGAAACGCCTATAGCGGCAAGAGAAAGGAACTTGGCGCCGAAGCCGTAACGCTACTTATTCTTATTTCGTTTAGCATTAATGACTTATCTTTTGAAATTAAACACACATATAGTAGTAGTAGTAGTAGTAGTAGTAGTATATATATATATTGTGTGTGTGTGTGTGTGTGTGTGTGTGTGTGTGTGTGTGTGTGTGTGTGTGTGTGTGTGTGTGGTGTGTGTGTGTGTGTGTGTGTGTGTGTTGTGTGTGTGTGTGTGTGTGTGTGTGTGTGTGTGTGTGTGTGTGTGTGTGTGTGTAATGTGTATATATACCATATATATAACACAGTATCAAAAAGTGTATCTGCAGTCCTTTCTGATGGAAAAGCATGTGTATCAGTGTATGTGTGACAGTGTCACATCATCCCTTTTTCTTTCTGTCCTCTTTCTTTCTCTGTATGTGTTTCTTGTCTCTGTCTATGATCTGAATTTAGTGGATCCTATTTACGGCACTGATAGAATCTTCAGTTGTGAATGAAGGGGATGCAACTTTTTTCAGTTTAACTTTAACCTTAGGGTGATGTGTGACTTTAAAAATGTTTTGTTTATCTTTGTTACCTGCTCTACAAAAGCACTGATCTAAAGCATTGTTTCGTTGCAATTTTGTTGGGCTTTTCACCCCAGAATTTTGCCCAATGGCTGATTACATTTTTGTCCAGATGAAAGGACTGACTTTTTATGTCTATGTGTGTCATGTGGAGAAAGACTGCTGACTGACAGCCAAGATGTAGTGAAGCAGACTGATAAAGGTGTTGCAGGTTTCCAAAATGCATGCTTTGAGGGGTGACAGTGAACTCTTTTACAAAACCGTGGCAAAGTGTACATGGAGCATGTCGGCAGATGTATTGCAGCATCTTACCATCAAAAAAGATCTGAAGAGACAGAGAGAAGAGTAATATTTGTATTATTCAGATGTGAACAACCTAGCTCTTTGATCCAAGAAAGCTAGATTTCATAATTCATCTGAATGTCTCTTTTGCGACCAGCCAATTATTGATTTTCGAAAGAAACGAAACACAATTGTATATTAAATTCGAACATTTAGTTTCCAGCAGCAGATTGAAGAAAGCTATTTCAAGTATGGACCAAAGTAGAAATGGGCGGAAAGTGTATGTGAAAGAATGCAAACTGTCAGTGACCTTCATGCTGCAGATGCTGTGCATCACAAGCAGTGCAGTGTCCACTTCACAGCTATGAAATCTATCCTTGCTTTTTGCCATTCTTCACGGATCACAGCAACAAACCACGGCAACTGCAGGCAGACCTCGTGATGAAGCCTTCATGCATGTCATGGCTTGTTTCAAAGAGAATAATATGAACAAACCACAATCATGGACTTGTGCACAAAGATGAAAGAGTATCTCTATGGTGACACTCCCTACACAGAGAAATACATGTGGCAGAAAGTAGAAAGTCACTTTGTATTACCTGCGTCAGAAGAAAAGAAAATGTCCCTACATTAAGGTCATATGCAGAGAAGATCCTGGAGAAAAGGGCAAAATCCAGAGTGAAAGATGCAGAGAAAGGAGAAAACAGAATAATTCAGACAACTGCAAAACTTCTTTTATCAGACATAAAGAATGTCAACACCTCAACAACAGAGTATACTTCCGCTGCTGAACTTTCAAGTATCACAAGCACTTGATTTTTTTTTTTTTACACACAAATGAAATTATTTCCCATAATCATTGGATCTGTTTCTCTGAATTTTGCTGGGAAGGAAAACAGATCCTGACTTGACAATTGCTTCTCTTGATCAGGCACTGATGCAGGCAGCACAACCAACAGTACTCATCCTTCCCCTTCAGATTGCTTTTGGGGTTGCCATGCACCAGCAGACTGGCTCCAAAGACCTTGCTGAACGTGTCCACAAGCTTGGGTTTAGTTCTTCATAATTATATGGTCAGCCTATTTGAAATGCATGCTGGTACTGACCAGAGAACAGACTTGGTAGGCATTAAAGCCCAACATCCGGATCCAGTTTGTTGCTGACAATGTAGATCATCAGATCAGGACAAAGATAGAACTGGTACCTTCCATGGTATGGACATTATTGACGCATCCAACCCTGGCTCCAAACAGTGTAAGGCTGTACATGGAATCTAACATTTTCACCCGAGACAATGTTCCCATTTTGTACTTTGAAAATTCTGCAGCTCCTTTGTCATTAGCACAAACTATTACAAGATTTTGGTGTTGTTGACAAAGCCAGGCCACTGGATCTTCTGTGGTAACTACTACTATACTACTACTACTACTACTAACTACTACTAACTACTACTACTACTACTACTACTACTACTACTTACTAACTACTACTACTACTACTACTGCTATTGCTACTACTACTAAGTAGAATTTATATAGCACTGTACCTTGCAAAGACAAATCAAAGTGCTGCACTCAACCCATTCTTACAGTCATGCAACCCTAACAGTCAACAATCAAAATTGCACACATCACACACACACATCAAAAATCACACACACACACACACACACACACACACACACACACACACACACACACCACACACACACACACACACACACACACACACACACACACACACACACACACACACACACACACAACACCACACACACACACACACACCCCACACACACACACACACACACACACACACACACACACAACACACACACACACACACATCCTGGCCTCTCTCTTCCTCATGTTCAGGATCATCAGGGATAATGCGAGCTGTGTGCAGTGGAAACGATTCAGATCAGAGCTTAGAGCAGCTTGACATTTCTCTCCATGGACCCCACAAACAGTCTACTAAAGACCATCCAATGCATCTGTCCTGAGGACTGCAGTTCAAAGGGATGGGCTCCTATGTTCTGTGGCATGCGCACAATGCAAAGGCTGGAGCTGTCTCAATGCACTAACCCTTCTGGAAGTGGATGAATTTGATTCACCAGATATGCCTGATTTTGATTTATTCTGCTGCTTCATTTCATCCCAGCAAGACTGCACTAAAAAGAACTGAGCTTTCCATAACTATCAGATGTGTACTGATTCTTCGTTGGGAACTATGTTCTGATTATGCCGACTGAAGTGACTTGCCACAGTGATGATTTGAACTAACTCTGATACTGTTTGCCTGTACCTGCACTGTTTTATTTTATACTCATTGTGAAGTTCTGACCTTCAAGGAGAGACTAGTACTTTACTCATCCCTGGGGACTGTACAGTGGTCGTAAACTTTGGTTTATTCCTGGTAAAAAGCAGGAAGGCATACATGATTTTGCATGCTTATGGGCTGCGAACGCTTAATTTAGCATATAAGCAGTATATTTTCATTGATTTTTGCTTTTTTTGCGCTTAATGGTGATTCTATTATCAAATTCGTATACAGTATGTCAAAAGCTTTCCAACGATATGCCACAAGACCATATTACAAACTATTTAAAAAATATGGTAAAATCCAAATTTTATGACGTCATAAAATCTTTTAAAAAGTGACCTACTTTTTGGATATGTTAATAGTTAGCTACTTTTCTATCCAATCATCGCAAAAGCATTACTTTTGCAATTAATTCTTATCTCGACACTTTTTTTTTGCAAATATTGACTAGACTATTAACCCTGCGTATCTGGGGAGAGTCTATGACTTTCAGTCGCTTAACGCCACAGAAACCAGGATAAGCACCGGCCTGATGACGGCTTGGGACAGCTTTAACAGCAATATGTACGCTGGTTTAGGTGTCTTACATGACAAATGCTAAACACTCTACACAGGGTTTTGTCTGCATCTGGGATAATTCATGTTGTAACAACGAATTGTTTGGCTGCCATTCTGCACACAGATTCATTTCCTTCATTGATTGTGCGTGATTATGTAAGTGATATGTGTGCTGCAGAAAGTTATATATCTGTAGCGATGCACTATTCTTGTATTGTTCATGGACTATGTAACAAAGCACTCTGCATCTAGATTTATTTCCCTGGTGTGCAGTTCTGATTCTGAAAATGTGGGAGTTTTGATGTAGTACACAAAAATTTGTTTTCTAGTGTTCTAGTACTAAAAGGCTTTCTGTAATAGCATAGTGTTTTGTAGAGTGGTTGTAAAGTATGATGATGCGTTTTCATGTTTTAAAAGGTAAAATATGTTTTGTACAGTAAATGATGTTTTATGGTGTTTCCTAGTACAGTGAAATGAGTTTGTGTTATAGTTTGTCTTTTGAATAGCAAAATGTGTTTTATGGTGTTATAGTAGAGAATTTGTCTATAGTAGTAGAGAATATGTATCCCAGCATTCCATGGTTAGGTTCAAGATTTCATCCACCTATTCCTGGTCATGTCCAATAGGACCAAAAATCAACCCATCCATTCCTGGGCAGGTCCGAAATCCAACCCAGCATTTCTTGGGAAGTTCCAAAATCTGATCCCTCTTTTCCTAATCAGGTCCAAAATCTAGCCCACAATTTCCTTGTCAAATCCAAAATCAGAACTACCTTTTTCCAGGACGGGTCCAAAATCCAATCCACCTTTTCCTGGTCAGACCCAAAATTCAGTTTACCCTTCTTTTCTCATCATCTAAAATCCACCTTTTATTGGTTGGGTTAAAAATCAAACCCACCTTTTTCTTATGCGATCAAAAATGCTACCCACATCTTCATACTTTTGTCTAAAATCTAACCCACTTATTTCTGGTCAGCTCGAAATCGAACCTCATTTTGTGTTTGTAGTACAGATCCACCTATTCCTTGTCAGCTGCAAAATCCAAGCCACCTTTTCCTGGTCAGGTAAAAAATCTGATCCACCTTTTCCTGGTCAGGTCCAAAATCCAGCCCACCATTTACTGGTCAGGTCCAAAAGTTAAAGTTTAAAGTTAAAGTCTGTCCCGAGCCTAAGGCTCATCAGGCCGGTGCTTATCCCGGTTTCTGTGGCGTTAAGCGACTGAGAGTCATAGACTCCCCCCTGGATAGGACGCCAGTCTATCGCAGGGTTAACCCCCAACACAAGGTTGGTACCCCTTTTACACCTGGATGGGGTGAGAAAATAGCCGTAAAGTGCCTTTTCCAAGGGCACAACGCCATAGCGGAATAGCTGGGATCAAACCCGCAACCTTTAGATCCACCTATTCCTTGTCAGCTGCAAAATCCAAGCCACCTTTTCCTGGTCAGGTAAAAAATCTGATCCACCTTTTCCTGGTCAGGTCCAAAATCCAGCCCACCATTTACTGGTCAGGTCCAAAAGGCATCCCACAATTTTCTGGTCAGGTCGGAAATATAATCCACCTTTTCCTGGTCTGTTCCAAAATCCAACCAACATTTTCAGGTCAGGTCCGATATCTAATCCACCTTTTCCTGGTCAGGTCCGAAATCCAAACCACCATTTCCTGGTCAGGTCCAAAATCAAACCTACTACTTCCTGGTCAGTCCCAACATCTGATCAGTATTTTCCTGGTAAGGTCAAAAATACACAGCACCATTTCCTGTTGAGGTCCAAATTCTCCACCTTTTCCTGAATAGGTCCAAAATCAAATCAACCTTTTCCTGGTCAGGTCAAAAATTCAGTGTACACAAAAGTCCAAATAACTTTTTCCTCATTGAATCAAACCTCCAAACTACTATTTTTTGGTCAGGTCCAAAAATCAACTCACTTATTCCTGGTCTCGTTCGAAATCAAACCCACCATTTCCTGGTCAGGTCCAAAACCTGATCCAGCTTTTCCTGGTTAGGTCCAAAATCCATCCCACCATATCGTGGTCAGTTCCAAAATCTGATCCACCTTTTCCAAGACAGGTCCACACTCTGATCCACCTTTTCATCGTCAGGTCCAAAATGCAGCCCACCATTTCGTGGTCAGGTCCAAACTCTCATCCATATTTTCCTAGTCAGGTCCAAAATGCAACCCACCATTTTCTTGTCAGGTCCAAAATCCAATCCACCATTCCATGGTCAGGTCCAAAATCCAACACACCATTCCATGGTCAGGTTAAAAATCTAACCCGCCTAGTCCTAATCAGGTCCAAGAAGTCCAAAAATCAATCCACGTATTCCTGATCAGATCCAAACTCCAACCCACCTTTTCCTGGTTGGGTCCAGAATCTGATCCAAAATTTCCTGGTCAGGTTTAAAATCCAACCCAAGATTTCCTGGTCAGGTCCAGAATCTGATCCACTTATTACTGTTCAGGTCCAAAATCCAACCCTAAATTTCCTAGTCAAGTCTAAAATGGAAGCCACCATTTCATGGTTAGGTCCAAACTCTGATCAATATTTTCCTTGTTAGGTCCAAAATGCAACCCACCATTTTCTTGTCAGGTCCAAAATCCAACCAACCATTCCATTGTCAGGTTTAAAATCTGACCCACCTACTCCTGGTCAGGTCCAACAAGTCCAAAAATCAACCCACATATTCCTGGTCAGGTCCAAAATCCAACCCTTCTTTTCTTTGTCAGGTCCAAAATCCAACCGTCATATTTTTGTCAGGTCCAAAATCCAACCCACCATTTCCTTGTCAGGTTCAAAATTTGATCCACCTTTTCCTGGACGGGTCAAAAATCCAATCCACCTTTTCCTGGTCAGGTTAAAACATCAGTATACACACCTTTTCTCATCGTCTGCAATCCACCTTTTATTGGTTGGGTTAAAAATTTAACCCACCTTTTCCTTATCCTCTCCAAAATGCAACCCAACTCTTCATTGTTTTGTCACAAATCTAACCCACTTTTTTCTGATCAGGTCCAAATCTTACCTCTTTTTGTGTTTGTAGTACAGACCCACCATTTCCTGGTCAGGTCTAAAATCGGGTCTATATTTGTCTTGTCAGGTCAAAAACCCAACCCACCATTTCCGGGTCAGGTCCAAAATCTGATCCACCTTTTTCAAGTCAGGTCCAAACTGATCCACCTTTTCCTGGTCAGGTCCAAAATCCAACCCACCATTTCCTGGTCAGGTTCAAAATCCAACCCACCATTCCATAGTCAGGACCCAATTCTGATCCACCTACTTATGGTCAGATCCAAAATCCAACCCATCATTTCCTGGTCAAGTCAAATATCTAATCCATCTTTCCCTTGACGGGTCCAAAATCCAATCCACCTTTTCCTGGTCTGATCCAAAATTCAGTCTACACATCTTTTCTCATCGGCTAAAATGCACCTTTTATTTGTTGGGTTAAAAACCAACCCACCTTTTCTTTACCCTGTCCAAACTGCAACCCACCTCTTTGTACATTTGTCTCAAATCTAACCCACTATTTTCTGGTCAGGTCAAAATCCAATCTCATTTTGTGTTTGTAGTACAGACCCACATATTCCTGTTCAAGTCTAAAATCAAACCCACCTTTTCCTGATCAGGTCAAAAATCTGATCCACTGTTTCCTGGTCAGGTCCAAAATCCAGCCCACCATTTCCTGGTCACGCGTAAAATCTGATCCACCTTTTGCTGGTCAGGTCCAAAATCTGATCGATACTTTCCTGGTCAGATCCAAAAGCCAACCCACCATTTCATTGTCAGGTCCAGAATCCATCCCACCATTCCATGGTTAGGTTCAAAATCTTATCAACCTATTCCTGGTCAGGTCAAAAAGGTCCAAAAATCAACCCACCTATTCCTGGTCAGGTCCAAAATCAGACCCACTATTTTCAGATCAAATCCAAAATCTGATTCAGCTTTTCCTAATCATGTCCAAAATCCAACCCGCCATTTCCTGGTAAGCTCCAAAACAAAACCCACAATTTCCTTGTCAGGTCCAAAATCTGATCCACCTTTTCCTGGTCAAATCCAAAATCAAACCCACCTTTTCCTGGTCAGGTCCAAAATCTGATTCACCTTTAACTGATCAGGTAAAAAAAAAACATCCATGATTTCCTTGTCAGGTCCAAAATCTGATCCACCTTTTCCTAGATGGCTCCAAAATCTAATCCACCTTTTCCTGTTCGTGTCCAAAATTCAGTCTGTCCACCTCCTGGTATTGGCTGTGTTAAAATACAAACCCACTTTTTCCTTGTATCGAAAATGCAACCCACCTCTTCGTTCTTTTGTCTCAAATCTCACCCACTATTTTCTGGTCAGGTCCAAATCGACCCTTACTTTGTGTTTGTAATACACACCTACCTATTCTTTGTCAGGTCCAAAATCAAACCCACCTTTTCCTGGTAAGGTTTAAAATCAAACCCACCATTGCCTTGTCAGGTCCAAAATCCAACCTACCATTTATTGGTCAGGTCCAAAATCTAATCCACCTTTTCCTGGTGAGGTCCAAAATCCAACCCAACATTTCCAAAATACAACCCACCATTTCCTGATAAAGTCCAAAATCTTTCTTATCCATGTTTTCCTGGCCAGGTCCAAAATCCAACCCACTATTTCCTGGTCAGGTCCAAAATCCAACCCACCATTCCCTGGTTAGGTCAAAGATCTGATCCTCCTATTCCTGTTTAGGTAAAAAAAAATCCAACCCACCATTTCCTAGTCAGATCCCAAATCTGATCCATCTTTTCCTGGTTAGCTCCCAAATCCAACCCACCATTTCTTGGTCAGGTCCAAAATTTGATCCACCTTTTCCTGGACAAGTCCAAAATCCAATCCTGTTCCTGGTCAGGTCCAAAGTTCCGTCTACCCACCATTTCTCATCATCTTAAATGCACCTTTTATTAGTTCGGTTAAAAATCCAAGAAACCTTTTCCTTATCCAGTGCAAAATGTAACCCACTTCTTTGTACATTTCTCTTAAATCAGATGCACTATTGTCTGGTCATGTCCAAATTCAACGTCATTTTGTGTGTGTAGTACATACCCAACTATTCCTGGTCAGGTCCAAAAATCCAACCCACATTTTCCTTGCCAGGTCTAAAATCCAAACCCATTTTTTCCTGGTCAAGTCCAAAATCCAACCAACTATTTTCTGGTCAGGTCAAAATCAGATCCACCTTTCCCTGGTAAAGTCCAAATTACAACCAATCATTTCGTGGTCAGGTCCACAATCTGATCCACCTTTTCCTGGTCAGGTCCAAAATCCAACCCACCATTTCCTCGTCAGGTCCAAAATACAACCCACAATTTCGTTCTCAGGTCTAAAATCTGATAACCTTTTACTGGTCAGGTCCAACATCAAACCCACTATTTCCTTCTCAGGTCCAAAATGCAACCCACCACTTCGTGGTCAGGTCTGAAATCTTATCCATATTGTCCTGCTCAGTTCTAACACACCGTTCCAAGGTCAGGTTCAAAATCTGATCCACCTTTTCCTTGTCAGGTCCAACAGGTCCAACAATCAACCAACCTTTTCCTGGTCAGGTCCATAATCCAACCCAGGTTTTCCTGGTCAGTTCCAAAATCTGATCCACCTTTTTCCTGGTTAGGTCCAAAATCGAATTCACTGTTTCCTGATCAGTTGCAAACTCCAACCCACAATTTCCTGGTCACGTCCAAAATCTGAACAACCTATTACTGGTCACGTTCAAAATTCAACCAACCATTTCATGATCAGGTCCAAAATCCAACCCACCTGATCCTGGTCAGGTCCAAAACACAACCCACCATTTCCTTGTCAGGTCCAAAATCTAATCCACATTTTCCTGGACGGGTCCAAAAATCCAATCCACCTTTTCCTGGTCAGGTCCAAAATTGAGTCTACCCAACTTTTCTCATTGTCTAAAATCTGCCTTTTATTGATTGGGTTAACAATCCAACCCACCTTTTCCTTATCTGTCCAAAATGCAACCCACCTCTTCATTGTTTTGTCTCAAATCATACCCACTATTTCCTGGTCAGGTCCAAATCCACCCTTACTTTGTGTTTGTAGTATAGACCCGCCTACTTATTCCTGGTCAGGTCCAAAATCCAACCCACCTTTTCCTGGTCAGGTCCAAAATCCAACCCACCTTTTCCTGGTCAGGTCCAAAATCTGACCAACCTTTTCCTGGTCAGGTCCAAAATCCAACCCACCATTTCCTGGTCAGGTCTAAAATTAAACCACCCATATCCTGGTGAGGTCCAAAATCTCATCCACATTTTCTTGGTCAGGTCCAAAATGCAACCCAACATTTTCTGCTGAAGTCCAAAATGCAACCCACCATTTCCTGATCAAGTCCAAAATCTGATCCTTATTTTCCTGGGCAAATCCAAAATCCAACCCACCATTTCCTGGTCAGGTCCAAATTCCAGCCCACCATTCCCTGGTCAGGTCGAAAATCTGATCCACCTATTCCTGGTCAGGTCTAAAATCTTACAATCCATTTCCTGGTCAGATCTAAAATGTGATCCACCTTTTCCTGCTGACGTCCAAAATCCAACTCACCATTTCTTGATCAGGTCCAAAATCTGATCCACATTTTCCTGGACGGGTCCAAAATCCAATCCTCCTTTTCCTGGTCACGTCCAAAGTTCAGTCTTGCCACCCTTTCTCATCGTCTAAAATCCTCTCTATATTAGTTGGGTTAAAAATGCAACCCATCTTTTCCTTATCCTGTCCAAAATGCAACCCACCTCTTTGTAGATTTGTATCAAATCTACCCCCTTTTTTGTGGTCAGATCCAAATCCAACCTCACTTTGTGTTTGTAGTACAGACCCACAAATTCCTGGTCAGGTCCGTAATCCAACCCACCTTTTCCTGGTAAGGTCCAAAATCAAACCCACTACTTCCTGGTCAGGTTTAAAATCCAACCCACCATTTCCTGGTCAGGTCCAAAATCTGATCCACCTTTTCCTGGTCAGGTCCAAAATCAAACCCACCATTTCCTGGTCAGGTCCAAAATCTGATCCACCTTTTCCTTGTCTGGTTCAAAATCAAACCCACCATTTCCTGGTCAAGTCCAAAATCCAACCAACTATTTTCTGGTCAGGTCAAAATCAGATCCACCTTTCCCTGGTAAAGTCCAAATTACAACCAATCATTTCGTGGTCAGGTCCACAATCTGATCCACCTTTCCTGGTCAGGTCCAAAATCCAACCCACCATTTCCTCGTCAGGTCCAAAATACAACCCACAATTTCGTTCTCAGGTCTAAAATCTGATAACCTTTTACTGGTCATGTCCAAATCAAACCCACTATTTCCTTCTCAGGTCCAAAATGCAACCCACCACTTCGTGGTCAGGTCTGAAATCTTATCCATATTGTCCTGCTCAGTTCTAACACACCGTTCCAGTCAGTTCAAAATCTGATCCACCTTTTCCTTGTCAGGTTCCAACAGTCCAACAATCAACCAACCTTTTCTGGTCAGGTCCATAATCCAACCCAGGTTTTCCTGGTCAGTTCCAAAATTGATCCACCTTTTTCCTGGTTAGGTCCAAAATCGAATTCACTGTTTCCTGATCAGTTGCAAACTCCAAACCCACAATTTCCTGGTCACGTCCAAAATTCTGAAAACCTATTACTGGTCACGTTCAAAATTCAACCACCATTTCATGATCAGGTCCAAAATGCCAACCCACCTGATCCTGTCAGGTCAAAAACACAACCACATTTCCTTGTCAGGTCCAAAATCTAATCCACATTTTCCTGGACGGGTCAAAAATCCAATCCACCTTTTCCTGGACAGGTCCAAAATTGAGTCTACCCAACTTTTCTCATTGTCTAAAATCTGCCTTTTATTGATTGGGTTAACAATCCAACCCACCTTTTCCTTCTGTCCAAAATGCAACCCACCTCTTCATTGTTTTGTCTCAAATCATACCCACTTTTCCTGGTCAGGTCCAAATCCACCTTACTTTGTGTTGTAGTATAGACCGCCTACTTATTCTGGTCAGGTCCAAAAATCCAACCCACCTTTTCCTGGTCAGTCCAAAATCCAACCCACCTTTTCTGGTCAGGTCAAAATCTGACCAACCTTTTCCTGGTCAGGTCCAAAATCCAACCCACCCTTTCCTGTCAGGTCTAAAATTAAACCACCATATCCTGGTGAGGTCCAAAATCTCATCCACATTTTCTTGGTCAGGTCCAAAATGCAACCCAACATTTTCTGCTGAAGTCCAAAATGCAACCCACCATTTCCTGATCAAGTCCAAAATCTGATCCTTATTTTCCTGGGCAAATCCAAAATCCAACCCACCATTTCCTGGTCAGGTCCAAATTCCAGCCCACCATTCCCTGGTCAGGTCGAAAATCTGATCCACCTATTCCTGGTCAGGTCTAAAATCTTACAATCCATTTCCTGGTCAGATCTAAAATGTGATCCACCTTTTCCTGCTGACGTCCAAAATCCAACTCACCATTTCTTGATCAGGTCCAAAATCTGATCCACATTTTCCTGGACGGGTCCAAAATCCAATCCTCCTTTTCCTGGTCACGTCCAAAGTTCAGTCTTGCCACCCTTTCTCATCGTCTAAAATCCTCTCTATATTAGTTGGGTTAAAAATGCAACCCATCTTTTCCTTATCCTGTCCAAAATGCAACCCACCTCTTTGTAGATTTGTATCAAATCTACCCCCCTTTTTTGTGGTCAGATCCAAATCCAACCTCACTTTGTGTTTGTAGTACAGACCCACAAATTCCTGGTCAGGTCCGTAATCCAACCCACCTTTTCCTGGTAAGGTCCAAAATCAAACCCACTACTTCCTGGTCAGGTTTAAAATCCAACCCACCATTTCCTGGTCAGGTCCAAAATCTGATCCACCTTTTCCTGGTCAGGTCCAAAATCAAACCCACCATTTCCTGGTCAGGTCCAAAATCTGATCCACCTTTTCCTTGTCTGGTTCAAAATCAAACCCACCATTTCCTGGTCAGGTTTAAAATCAAGCCCACCATTTCCTGGTCAGGTCCAAAATCTGATCCAACTTTTTCATGGTCAGGTCCAAAATCCAACCCATCATTATCTGGTCTAGTCCAAAATCAAACCCACCATTCCATGGTCAGGTCCAAAATCTCATCCACTTATTTCTGGTCAGGTCCAAAATCAAACCCATCAATTCCTTGTCAGGTCCAAAATCTTATCTTCCTTTTCCTGGTCCATTCCAAAATCCAATCCACCTTTTCCTGGTCAGGTCCAAAATTCAGTCTACCCACCTTTTCTCATCGTCTAAAATCCACCTTTTATTGGTTGGGTTAAAAATCCAACCCACCTTTTCGTTATCCCGTCCAACATGCAACCCACCTCTTAGTATTTTTGTCTTAAATCTAACCCACTATTTTCTGGTCAGGTACAAATCCAACCTCATTTGTGTTTGTAGTGCAAAAAATATATTTTGCTTTAAGCAGAACATCTTGCGCACACGATGAAACCCCGTTTCTGCTTTCGGAAGAAAAGGCCTTTGTGTGGCGGTAGGAGCGGTTGACAAATTTTTTTTTTTTTAAATTTTAAAAGCCTTTTCTGTACTGTAGCAGCACAAAACACACCCTTCTACATTTTCTGAATCATAACTGCAATGAAGGGCAGATTTCACTTCTGTATTATAAAACTACAAAACATATTTAATTTTACTATAACACTACAAAACACATTCTACTATACCACAACAACAACAAACGATAAAAAGATAAAATGTCATTTTGTGTACTGAAACACCATATTTTGCTATTTTGTACAACACACACATTTTCCAGTACTATAATGAAAAATATGCAGAGCACATTTAATTGTATGATATAACAGCTCCAAACACATTTTTCACTGTACTACAACACAATGAAACACATTTGACGGTACTACAACATAACAATCACGTTTTCTGTACTATAACACAAAAAAACACACTTCTCTAAACTGTAGCAAAAAGGGAAAACAAACACATTTTACTACAACAAACCATAATCTTACTCTACTATACAAAAATTGAAGGGTTTTATAACTCTACCAAACGGATTTTACTTTACAATAACACTAAAAAGCGCATTTCTCTGTACAAAGACACGTTACAAAACGTACTTTCTGTATTCACTGTACAAAACACACTTTACCGTACTCAAACAATACAATAACATTTTCTGCACTATAACACAAAAACCCCCACAGAAGATGGGTTTCCTTATGAACATGACCAGAAAATGGTAGCAAAAAATCCATTACATTTTGTTTTTTAGATTAAAAGATACATTTCAGTGTCCTCAAAAAAACAAAAAGCAACAACATAGGTGTATATGGTCGAGATCTAAATGAAGTTGGATTTTGGACCTGACTAGGAAAAAGTTCTTTTGAAACAAAAACACGAAGTGGGTGGGATTTCTTACACTTGATCATGAAAAGATGGATTGTTGAAGAAAAACAAAACACGTTTTACTGTATCATCATAACAGTACAAAACACGCATTTTGACTATACTATACCACAAACATGCACATCTTACTGAACGATGTATAACCATTAAACGTGACTCACTGAAAAAAAACAAGAAACAAAACATATCTTAAGAGAGAACAAAAACATCAGACTTTACAACCACACTGCAAAACACAGTTTACCGTACTATATTACCAAAAGCCTTTTCTGTACTGTAGCAGCACCAAACACACATTTCGCTGTACAATACCAACCTCCTACATTTTCGGAATCGTAACTGCATAAAAGGCTGATTTCACTCCTGTATTATAAAACTACAAAACACATTCTCCTTTACTATAACACTACAAAACACATTTCACTGTACCACAACAACAACAAACGATAACAAGATAAAATGTTATTTTGTGTACTGAAACACCATATTTTGCTATTTTGTATAACACACACATTTCGCAGTACTATAATGAAAAAAAAAGCACAGCACAGCACATTTAACTGTATGATATGATAGCTCCAAACAAATATTTCCCTGTACTTGTAGTACACAACAAAACACATTTACGATACTACAACATAACAATCACATTTTCTGTACTATAACACAAAAAAACCCACACTGTTCTAAACTATAGCAAAAAAGCAAAACAAACACATTTCACCACAACAAAACATAATCTACTGTACAATGCAAAAATTGTACCGTTTTATAACACTATCAAACCGATTTTACTTGACAATAAAACTAAAAAGCACATTTCTCTCTACAAAGACACGTTACAAAACGTATTTTCTGTACTCACTGTACTATAACACATTTTACCGTACTAAAACATTACACTAACATTTTCTGCACTAGTAGTAGGCACCCATCAGTCTCGGAAGACTATGGACTTGCATTCTAGTCTTTAGAGCGCAAAGTCTGGGTAAGTATGGAGGGCAAGCTGTTACCCATGCAGCAGACCCTCTCCACGCCACTGAAATGATCCATTGGAAAGGCAATGACCGCTACGAATTGTTCCAGTACTGTCGCAGGAGCCACCAGAACGTTGCCATATACAGCCCCGAGCCCACTGGGACTCCAACTCCCCGATTTTTTCTCAGGGATGGTGTCCAATACGACATCTGTGTGCATGCTGGTTCTTTTATACTTATATATTCCGCTCCTAACGGCACACGATGGCTTGCTCTTCCGAAAGGCAGAACATGGTTTTAACGTGTGCGCAAGATGTTCTGCGTGCGTTCGCACATGGTGCCTCGGTTTACAGTCTCATCCGAATGACTTCCTTACTATAACACAAAAAACCCCATAGAGGGTGGGTTTGCTTATGGACATGACGAGAGGGTGATCTGCTGCATGGGTAACAGCTTGTCCTCCATACTTTTTTTTACCCAGGCTTTGCGCTCGAAAGACTAGAGCGCAACTCCAGTCTTCCGAGACTGATGGGTGCCTACTACTACTAACACTACAAACACGCATTTTCGTTAACGTATTTTACTACACTATAACACACACATATTTGCACTATGCAATATAATATAAAAACATTATTTACTGTTCAATAACAAAAAGGCATTTTGTGATAACAGTTCAGTCAAATGTTATAGTACACTAAAGGCGTTTACAGTAAAATGTGGTGTTTTTTTTAAGTAGTTGTAAAGTATAAACCTTGTATTTTTATAATACAGTAAAATATGTCTGTTGTTTTTGTTTTTACAATGAATTACGCTAAATGGTGTTACATACTATAGTAAAATGTGTTTGTGTTTTAGTATAGTAAACAGTGTTTTGAAATATAGTGCTGTAAAATGTGTTTTGTAGTGTTAAATGTGTGTTTTGTGCTGTTATAATAGAGTAAAATGTGTTGTTTTTCAAAGGTTAGTTGTGTGCAGTTCTGATTCTGAAAATGAGGGAGTTTTGAAAACTGTTTGTTGGTGTTCTAGTACTAAAAGGCTTTCTGTAATAGCAAAGTGCAGTAAAATGTGTTTTGTAGAGTGGTCGTTAAGTATGATGCGTTTTAATATCCTAAACGGAAAAATACGGTTTGTACAGTAAATGCTGTTTTGTTGTGTTTCCTAGAACAGTGAAAAGAGTTTCTGTTAAAGCATAGTAAACAGTGTGTTTGTCTGTAGTATTACAAAATGTGTTTAATGGTGTAATAGTATTGTTACATTCGAGAAAATGTCATGAAAAAGCATTCTGGATCCAGATTTATTTATACACCTTTTCTTGGTCAGGTCCAAATCAAACCCACCATTTCCTTGTCAGGTTCAAAATGCAGCCCATCACTTTGTGGTCAGGTCCAAAATCTGATCAATATTTTCCTGGTCAGGTCCAAAATGCAAACTACCTATTCCTTGTCAGGTTTAAAATCCAACCCACCATTCCATGGTCAGGTTCAAAATCTGATCCATCTATTCCTGTTCAGGTCCAACATGTCCAAAAATCAACCCACCTTTTCCTGGTCAGGTCTCCTTAATCCATCCTCCACAATTTCCTGGTGAGTTCCAAAATGCAACCCAGAAT
Organism: Stramonita haemastoma; assembly: GCA_030674155.1. Taxonomy (NCBI): domain Eukaryota; kingdom Metazoa; phylum Mollusca; class Gastropoda; order Neogastropoda; family Muricidae; genus Stramonita; species Stramonita haemastoma. The sequence goes on along the minus strand of CM060341.1, from coordinate 22,588,839 downwards.
TTCCTGGTCAGCTAAAAAATCTGAATCACCTATTCCTGGTCAGTTCCAAAATCCAACCCAACATTTCCTGGTCAGGTTCCAAATCCAACCCACTTTATCTTGGTCTGGTCCAAAATCCAATCCACCATTTCCTGGTCAGGTCCAAAATCCATCCTACCTTTTCCTGGACAGGACCAGAATCAAATCCACCTTTTCCTGGTTAGGTCCTAAATTCAATCTACCCACCTTTTCTCATCATCTAAAATCCACCTTTTATTGGTTGGATTAACAATATAACCCACCTTTTCCTTGTCTGTCCAAAATGCAATCCACCTCTTCATTGCTGTGTCTCAAATCTAACCCACTTTTTTCTGGTCAGGTCCATATCCAACCTCACTTTGTGTTAGTAGTACAGACCCACCATTTCCTGGTCAGGTCCAAAATCCAACCCACCTTTTCTTGGTCAGGTTCAAAATCTGACCCACCTTTTCCTGGTCAGGCACAATATCAAACCAACCATTTTCTGGTCAGGTCCAAAATTCAACCCACTTTTTCCTGGTCAGGTCCAAAATCCAACCCACCATTCCCTCATTGGGTACAAAATCTGATCCACCTATTCCTGGTCAGGTCTAATATCCAAACCAGCATTTCCTGGTTAAGTCCAAAATCTAATCCACCTTTTCATGGTCAGGTCCAAAATCCAACCCACCATTTCTTAGTCAGTTCCAAAATCTAATCCACCTTTTCCTGTTCAGATCCAAAATCTAACCCAACATTTCCTGGTTCAGTCCAAAATGCAGAAAACCACTTCCTGATCAAGTAAAAAATCCGATCTTTATTTTCCTGGTGAGATCCAAAATCCAACTCACAATTCCTGACCAGGTCCAAAATCTGATCCACCTATTGCTGATTAGGTCCCAAATCCAACCCACCAATTCCTGGTCAGGTCTAAAATCTGATCCAACTTTTCCTGGTCAGGTCCAAAATCGAACCAACCCTTTCTTGGTCAGGTCAAAAATCTGATTGGGTTAAAAGTTAAACCACCATTTCCTTATCCCGTCCAAAATGACACCCAGCTCTTTGTACTTTTGTCTCAAAACCAACCCTCTCTATTTATTGGTCAGGTTCAAATCCAACCTTATTTTGTCTTTGTAGTAAAAACCCACCTATTCCTGGCAGGTCCAAAATCCAATCCACCTTTTCCTGGTCAGGTCCAAAATCTGATCCATCTTTACCTGGTCAGGTCCAAATTGAAACCTACCATTTCCTGGTTGAGTCCAAAATGGAACCCACCATTTCCTGGTCAGGTCCAAACTCTGATCCACCTTTTCCTAGTCAGGTCCAAAATCCAACCCACCAATTCCTTGTCAGGTCCAAAATCCAACCTACTATTCCATGGTTAGGTGCAAAATCTGATTCACCTATTCCTGGTCAGGTCTAAAATGCAACCCACCATTCCCTGGTCAGGTCCAAAATCTGATTCACCTTTTCCAAGTCAGGTCCAAAATGCAACCCACCATTTCCTGATCAGGTCCAAAATCTGATCCACCTTTTCCTGAACCAGTCCAAAATCAAATCCATCTTTTCCTGGTCAGGTCCAAAGTTTAGTAATGCCACCTTTTCTCATCGTATAAAACTCACTTTTTTTAAATAGCAACCCACCTCTGTGTATTTTTGTGTAAAATCTAATCCCCTATTTCTAATCAGGTCCAAAATCAAACATACCTTTTCCTAGTCAGGTCAAAAAACTGATCCACCTTTTTCTGGTTAGGTCCAAAATCCAGCCAATCATTTCCTGGTCAGGTCCAAAATCCAACCCACCATTTCCTGGTCAGGTTTAAAATCTGATCAACTTTTCCTGGTCAGGTCCAATAACAAACCCACCATTTCCTGGTCAAGTCCAAAAAGTAACCCACAATTTCCTGGTCAGGTCCAAAAGTCTGATCCATATTTTCCTGGACAAGTCCAAAAGTCAACCCACCATTTTCTTGTCAGGTCCAATATCCAACCCACCATTCGATGGTTAGGTTCAAGATCTGATCCACCTATTCCTGGTCAGGTCCAACAGGTCCAAAAACAACCTATTTATTCCTGGTCAGGCCCAAAATCCAACCCACCATTTCCTGGTAATATCCAAAAGTCTGATCCACCTTTTCCTAGACGGGTCAAAAATCCAACCCACCATTCCTTGGCCAGGTTCAAAATCTGATCCACCTATTACTGGTCAGGTTCAAAATCCAACCCACCATTTCCTGGTCAGGTCTATAATCTGATACTCATTTTCCTGGTCAGGTCCAAAATCTAACCCACCATTTCCTGGTCAGGTCAAATATCTGATCCACCTCTTCCTGGACGGGTCTAAAATCCAATCCACCTTTTCCTGGTCAGGTCAAAAACTCAGTCTACCCACCTTTTCTAATCGTCTAAAATCCACCTTTCATTGGTTCGGTTAAAAGTCCAACCCACCTTTCCTTATCCTGTCCAAACTGCAACCCACCTCTTCATACTTTTCTCTCAGATTTAACCCACTATTTTCTGGTCAGGTCTTAATCCAACCTAATTTTGAGTTTGTAATAAAGACCCACCTATTCCTGGTCAGGTCCAAAATCGAACCCACCTTTTTCTGGTCATGTCCAAAATCTGATCCATCTTTTCCTGCTCAGGTAAAAAATCCAACCCACCATTGCCTGGTTAAGTCCAAAATCCAACCCACCATTTCCTGGTCAAGTCTAAAATCTTATCCACTTTTTTACTAGTGAGGTCCAAAATCCAACCCACCATTTCTTGGTCAGGTCCAAAATCCAACCCACCATTCCATGGTCAGGTCTAAATCTGATCCACCTATTCCTGGTCAGGTCCAAAATTCAACCCACCATTTCCTGGTGAGGTCCAAAATCTAATCCACCTTTTCCTGGTCAGATCCAAAATCCAAACCATTATTTCCTGGTCAGGTCTAAAATCTGATCCACCTTTTCCTTGACAGGTCCAAAATCCAATCAACCTTTTTATGGTCTGGTTTTGAATTCAGTCTAGATTACCATTTCTAATCGTCTAATATCATCTGTTTATTGCTTGGATTAAAAGTTCAACAAACTTTTACCTTATTCTGTCCAAAATGCAACCCACCTCTTTGTAATTTTATCTCCAATCTAACCCACTATTTTCTGGTCAGGTCCAAATTCCACCTCATTTTTTTGGTTGTAGTACAGACCCACCTATTCCCGGTCAGGTCCAAAATCAAACCCACATTTTCCTTGTCAGGTCCAAAATCAACCCCCCTATTTCAAGGTCAGGTCCATAATCCAACCCACCATTTCCTCGTCAGGTCAAAAATCTGATCCACCTTTTCTTGGTCAGGTCAAAAATCCAAAACACCATTTCATGGTCAGGTCAAAACTCTGATCCACCTTCTCCTGGTAAAGTTCAAAAATCAAACCTACCATTTCCTCGTCAGGTCCAAAATCCAACCCACCACTTCGTGGTCAGCTCCAAAATCTGACCCATATTTTCCTGGTCAGGTCCAAAATGTAACCCATGTCCAAAATTCAACACACCATTCCATGGTCAGGTACAAAATCTGATCCATCTATTCTTGGTCAGGTCCAACAGGTCCAAAAATAAACCTACCTATTCCTGGTCAGGTCGAAAATCCTACCCACCATTTCCTGGTCAGGTTAAATATCTGATCTCCCTTTTCCTGGACGGGACCAAAATTCAGTTTACCAACCTTTTCTCATTGTCTAAAATCAACCTTTTATTTGTTGGGTCAAAAATACAAACCACATTTTCCTTATCTTGTCCAAAATGGAACCCACCACTTAGTTACTTTTGTCATAAATCTAACCCATTATTTTCTGGTCAGGTCCAAATCCAACCTTATTTTGTGTTTGTAGTACAGACCTACATATTCCCGGTCAGGTCCAAAATAAAACCAACCTTTTCCTGGTCAGGTAAAAAATCTGATTCACCTTTTCCTGTTCAGGTCCAAATTCCAACCTACCATTTCCTGGTAAGTTTGAAAATCTGATCCACCATTTCCTAAACAGGTCCAAAATCCAACCAAACATTTCCTGGTCAGATCCAGAATCCAACCCACATTTTCCTGGTCAGGTCCAAATCTGATTCAAATAATACTGGTGAGGTCCAAAATGCAACCCACCATTTCGTGCTCAGGTCCAAAATCTGATCGACCTTGTCCTGGTCAGGTACAAAATCTGATCCATCTGGACGGTCCAAAATCTAATCCACCTTTTCCTGGTGAGGTCCAAAGTTTAGTCTACCCACCTTTTTTCATTGTCTAAAATTCACCTTTTATCGGTTGGGTTAAAGATCCACACTCCCCCTTTCCTGATCCTGTCCAAAATGCAACCCATCTCTTTTGACTTTTGTCCCAAATCTAACCCACTATTTTCTGGTCAGGTCTAAATCCAACCTCATTTTGTGTTTGTAGTATAGACCCACCTATTCCTTGTCAGGTCTGTAATCCACACCATAATTTCCTGGTCAGGTCCAAAATCTAATCAACCATTTCCTGGTCAGGTCTAAAATCTGATCTACCTTTTCCTGGTCAGGTCCCAAATCAAACCTACCATTCCCTGGCCAGGTCCAAAATCTGATCCACGTATTACTGGCCAGGTCCAATATCCAACCCACAATTTCCTGGTCAGGTTCAAAATCTGATCCATCTTTTCCTGGTTAGAACCAAAATTTAACCCACCATTGGCTTGTTAGGTCCCAAATCCAACCCACCATTTCCTGGTCAGGTCCATAATCCAACCCACAATTTCCTGGTCAGGTCCAAAATCTGAACCACCTAATACTGGTGAGATCCAAAATCCAACCCACCATATCTAGGTCAGGTTCAAAATCGAACCCACCTTTTCCTGGTCAGGTCTAAAATCCAACCCAACATTTGCTTTTCAGGTCCCAAATCTCATCCACCTTTTCCTGAATGGGTCGAAAATCCAGTCCACCTTTTCCTACTCAGATCCAAAATTCAGTCTACCCACCTTTTCTCATAGTCTAAAATCCAACTTTTCTTGGTTGGGTTAACAATCCAAACAACCTTTTCCTTATCCTGTACAAAATGCAACCCACCTCTTTGTTGTTTTGTCTCAAATCTAACACACAATTTCGTGGTCAGGTCCAAATCCAACCTCATTTTGTGTTAATAGTGCAGACCCACCTATGTCCAAAATCCAACCCACCTTTTCCTGGTCAGCTCCATTATCTGATCCATCTTTTACTGGTCAGGTCAAAATTCTAACCCACCATTTCCTGGTCAGGTCCAAAATCCAACCCACCACTTCCTGGTCAGGTCCAAACTGTGATCCACCTTTTCCTGGTCAGGTCGAAAATCCCACCAACATTTCCTGGTCAAGTCCAAACTGCAACAAATCATTTTCTGATCAAGTCCAAAATCTGATCAATATTTTCCTGATCAGGTCCACAATTTACTGTACGGGTCCCTAATCTAACCCACCATTTCCTGGTCAGGTCCAAAATCTGATCCACCTATTTCTGGCCTGGTCCAAAATCCAACCCACCAGTTCCTGGTCAGGTCCAAAATCTGATCCACCTTTTCTTGGTAAGGTCCAAAGTCTGATCCACCTTTTCCTGGTCAGGTAAAAAATCCAACCCACCATTTCTGGTCAGGTTCAAAATCTGATCCTTCCTTTTCTGGATGGGTTCAAAATCCAATCCACCTTTTCCTGGTCAGGTCCAGAATTCAGTGTACCCACCTGTTCTTATCATCTAAAATCCACCTTTTATTGGTTGGGTTAAAAATCCAACCCACCTTCTCCTTATCCTTTCCAAAATCGAACTCACCTATTCCTTGTTTGGTCTAAAATCTAACCAACTATTTTCTGGTAAGTCGAAATCTAACCCTACTTACTGTTTGTAGTACAGACCCACTTATTCCTGGTCAAGTCCAAAATCCAACCCACCTTTTCCTGGTCAATTTCAAAATCTGATCCACCTTTTCCTGGCCAGGTCCAAAATCAAATCCACCATTTCCTGGTCAAGTCCAAATTGCAACCCACCATTTCCCGTTCAAGTCCAAAATCTATTCTTGTATAGTTCATGGACTATGTAACAAAGCATTCTGTATCCAGATTTATTTCCCTGTTGTGCAGTTCTGATTCTGAAAATGTGGGAGTTTTGATGTAGTACACAAAAATTTGTTTTCTAGTGTTCTAGTACTAAAAGGCTTTCTGTAATAGCATAGTGTAGTAAAATGTGTTTTGTAGAGTGGTTGTAAAGTATGATGATGCGTTTTCATGTTTTAAAAGGTAAAATATGTTTTGTACAGAAAATGATGTTTTATGGTGTTTCCTAGTACAGTGAAATGAGTTTGTGTTATAGTTTGTCTTTTGAATAGCAAAATGTGTTTTATGGTGTTATAGTAGAGAATTTGTCTTTTTGGATTGTTACATTCCAGAAAACGCTGTTAAAGAAAAAGACGTTTTGTAATACCATAGTACAGTACAGTACAGGCGTTTTGTAATATGTGTACAGTAAAATGTGTTTCCTTATGTAGTTGTTTTGTAATCTTATAATACGGTAAAACATGTTTTTTTTTTAGATGAATTACGCTGAATGGTGTGACACAGTACAGTAAAATGTGCTTGTGTTTTAGTATAGTGAACACGGTTTTGTAGTCCTACAGTACAGTAAAGAAATGTTTTGCAGTGTTTTAGCACAATGGAATCTCTGTTTTGATCTGTTTTAGTGTACTGAAATGTAAGATTTTTTAGCAATATTTTAAGAAATGTGTTTTGGTGGAAAATACATTTATAGTGCAGAAAATGTTTGTAGTGTTACAGTAAAGTAAAATGTCTTTTGTATGTGTTAAAATACAATTTGGTATAGGACAGAGAAACGTGTTTTGTATTGTCATGCCTGAAAAATGTGGGCATTTGTTATAGTGCTGCATGATGATATCATAAAGGAGTAAAATGTGTTTTGTTGTGTTATAATTGTAAAATGTGTTTGCTGTGTTATGTGAATATATAGTTTTATGGTGTTATATCATATTGTGTTAAACAATAGTGTACAATTTGTTTGTGCCTCAGTGTACTAAAATACTTGTAGTAAAATGTGTGTTGGCAGAGTTACATTATAATAAACAGAGAGAAATGTGTGTTTTCTGCAGTTATGATAATTTTATGGTACATTAAAGTAAAGTGCAATGTGTTTGTGCTATAGCGTTGTAAAATACATATAGTAAAATGTTTGTTTATAGTGTTACAGTATAGTAAACACGTGTTCTGTAGTGTTATGAGAGTGAAATGTGTTTTGTGCAGTTATGATTCTGTATTTGTGAGTCTCTTGGGTGTATTATTCTTTCTTTCTGTCTTTCTTTTTTTTATAGTGCAGCAAAATGTGAGATTTGAGGAGTACAGAAAATGTGTTTTGTAATCTGTAATCTGTAATTTTCTATATAGTACTGCACTTTTTCTTTTCGTTTTTTTGCCGCGTAATTGTAACTGAAAATCCGTTTTGTAGTGTTATAACATGGTAAAATATTTTGTGTGTGGAGTTTTACAGAAAATTGTGTTTAATAATGTTAAAGTACAGTAAAATCTGTTTTTCTACAACAGTTTTGCTGGTGCAATGAAAAATCCCAATCACTTTTTCATCATTGAGTCAAAGGTCCAACCTACTATCTTTTGGCCAGGTCCAAAAATCAACCCATCAGGTCCAAAATTGAGCCCATCATTTCCTCATCAGGTCCAAAATCTGATCCACCTTTTCCTGGTCAGGTCGAAAATCCAAACCACTATATCATGTTGAGATCCAAAATCGAACCAACCATTCCCTGACCAGGTCTAAAATCTGATCCACGTATTACTGGTCAAGTCCAAAATCCAACCCACCATTTCCTGGACAGGTCCAAAATCTGATCCACCTATTCCTGGTCAGATCCAAAACCAAAACCACCATTTCCTGGTCAAGTCCAAAATGAAACGCACAATTTCCTGTTCAGGTCCAAAATCTGATTAACCTTTTCCTGGTCAGGTCCAAAATCCAACCCACAATTTCTGGTCAGGTCCAAAATCCAACCCACCATTCCATAGTCAGGTCCCAAATCTGATCCACCTACTCCTGGTCAGGTCCAAAATCTAACCCAGTATTTTCTGGTCAGGTCCAAAATCTGATCCACTTCTTCCTGATCAGGTCCAAAATCCAACCCACCATTTCCTAGTCAGGTCAAATATCTGATCCACCTTTTCCTTGATGGGTCCAAAATCCAATCAGGTTTAAAAAATCAGGTTTAAAATCTGATCCATATTTTCCTGGTCAGGTCCAAAAGGAAACCCACCATTTCCTTGTCAGGTCCAGAATCCATCCCACCACTCGATAGTTAGGTCCAATATCTAATCAACCTATTGCTGGTGAGGTCCAACAGGTCCAAAATACAACCCACCTACTCCTGGTCAGGTCCAAATCCAACCCACTATTTCCTGGTCAGGTCAAAAATCTGATCCACGTATTACTGGTCAAGTCCAAAATCAAACCCAACATTTCCTGGTCAGACCATAGTGCAACCAACCATTTCCTGATCAAGTCCAAAATATGATCAATATTTTTCTGGTCAGGTCCAAAATCCAACCCACCAATTCCTGGTCAGGTCCAAAATCCAACCCACCATTCCCTCATCAGGTACAAAATTTGATCCACCTATTACTAGTCAGGTCCAAAATCAATCCAACCATTTCCTGGTTAGGTCCAGAATGTGATCAACCTTCTCATAGTCAGATCCAAAATCCAACCCACCATTTCTTGGTCAGGTACAAAATCTGATCCACGTTTTCCTGGTCATATCCAAAATCCAAACCAAAATTTCTTGGTCAAGTCCAAAATGCAACCCATCATTTCCTGATCAAGTCCAAAATCTGATCCATATTTTCCTGGTCAGGTCCAAAATCAAACTCACCATTTCCTGGTGAGGTCCAAATACCAACGCGTCATTCCAATCAGGTCCAAAATCTGATCCACCTTTTCCTGGTCAGGTCTAAAAACCGAACCCATCATTTCCTTGTCAAATAAAAAATCTGATCCAATTTTTCCTGGTCTCTTCGAAAATCCAACCCACCATTTCTTGGTCAGGTCCAAAATCTGATCCACCTTTTCCTGGATGATTCCAAAATCATTTCCACCTTTTACTGGTCAGATTCAAAGTTTAGTTTTGCCACCTTTTCCTGGATCAGATTCAAAGTTTCGTCTTGCCACCTTTTACTCATGGTCTAAAATTCACCCTTTTTTTAGTTGGGTTAAAAATGCCACCCACCTTTTCCTTATCCCGTCAAAAATTTGTCTCAAATCTAACCCACTTTTTTCTGGTCAGGTCCAAATCCAACGTCATTATGTGTTTGTAGTACAGACACACCTTTTCCTGGTCAGGTCCAAAATCCAACCCACCTTTTCCCGGTCAGGTCCAAAATCCAACCTACCATTTCCTGGTCAAATTCAAAATCTGATCCCCCTTTTCCTGGTCAGGTCCAAAATCCAACCCACCATTTCCTGGTCAGGTCTAAAATCTGATCCATATTTTCTTGGATGGGTCCAAAATCCAATCCACCTTTTCCTGGTCATGTCCAAAATTCAGTCTACTCAGCTGTTCTCATCGTCTAAAATCCTCCTCTTATTATTTGGGTTAAAAGTCTATTCAACCTTTTCCTTATCCTGTCGAAAATATCACCCACCTCATCGTACTTTTGTCAAAAATCAAACCCACTATTTTCTGGTCAGATCCAAATCACACCTTATTTAGTGTTTGTAGTGCAGAACCACCTATTGCTGGTCAGGTCCAGAATCTGATCCATCTTTTCCTGGTCAGGTCCAAAATCCAACCCGCCATTTCCTGGTCAGGTCCAAAATCCAACCCAACATTTCCTGGTCAGGTCCAAAATCCAACCCACCATTTCCTGGTCAGGTCCAAAATCCAACCCACCATTTCCTGGTCAGGTCCAAAATCCAACCAAACATTTCCTGGTCAAGTCAAAACTGCAACCCACCATTTCCTAAACAAGTTCAAAATCTTATTTATATTTTCCTGATCAGGTCCAAAATCCAAGCCACTATTCCCTGGTCAGGTACAAAATCTGATCCACCTATTCCTGGTCAGGTCCAAAATTCAACTCACAATTTCGTGGTCAGATCCAAAATCTAATCCAGCTTTTCCTTATCAGGTCCAAAACCCACCCCACCATTTCTTGGACAGGGTAAAAATCTGATCCACCTTTAACTGGTCAGGTCCAAAATCCAACCCAAAAGTTCCTGGTGTAGTCCAAAATGCAACCCACCTTTTCCTGATCAGGTCCAAAATTTATCCATATTTTCCTGATCAGGTCCAAAATCCAACCATTTCCTGGTCAGGTCAAAAATCAAACCCACCATTCCCTCATCAAGTTGAAAATCAAACCTACCTTTACCTGTTCCAGTTCAAAATCCCACCCACCAATTCCTAGTCCGGTCCAAAATCTGATCCACCTTTTCCTGGTAAGGTCTAAAATCTGATCCACCCTTTCCTGGTAAGGTCCAAAATCCAACCCACCTTTTCCTGGTCAGGTCCAAAATCTGATTTACCTTTTCCTGGTCAGGTCCAAAATCAATCAGGTCAGGTCCAAAATCTGATCCACCTTTTCCTCGATGGATCCAAAATCCAATCCTCCTTTTTTTTGGTCAGGTCCAATGTTCAGTCTACCCACCTGTTTTCATCATCTAAACTCAACCATTTATTGGTTGGGTTAAAAATCCAACCCACCTTTTCCTTATCCTGTCCAAAATGCAACTCACCTCTTCGCTGTTTTATCTAAAATCTAAACCACTATTTTCTTGTAAGTCTATCTCTAACCTCAATTTGTGTTCATAGTATAGACCAACCTTTTCCTGGTCAGGTCCATAATCGAACCCACCTTTTCCTGGTCAGGTCCAAAATCTGATTTACCTTTTCCTGGTCAGGTCCAAAATCAAACCCACTGTTTCCTGGTCAGGACCAAAATCCAACTCATCATTTCCTGATCAGGTCCAAAATCTGATCCACCTTTACCTGGTCAGGACTAAAATCCAACCCAACATTTCCTGGTCAAATCCAAATAGCAACCCACCATTTTTTTTTTCAAGTCCAAAATCTAATTAATATTTTCCTGGTTAGGTCCTAAATCCAACCCACCATTTCCTGGTCAGGTCTCAAGTCCAACCCATCATTCCCTGGTCAGGTCCAAAATCTGATCTACTTATTCCTGGTCAGGTCCAAAATCCAGCCCACCATTTCCTGGTCAGTTCCAAAGTCTGATCCACCTTTTCCTGGTCAGGTCCAAAATCCCACCCACCATTTCCTGGTCAGTTCCAAAATCTGATGCACCTTTTCCTGGTCAGGTCCAAAATCCTACCCATCATTTATTGATGAGGTTCAAAATCTTATCCACCTTTACCTGGACGAGTCCAAATTCAAATTCTCATATTCGTAGTCAGGTCCAAAATTCAGTCTACACACCTTTTCTCATCGTCCAAAATCTACCTTTTATTAATTGGGTTAAACATCAAACCCACCTTTTCCTTATCCCGTTCAAAATACAACCCACCTCTGTACTTTTATGTCAAATCTAACCCACTATTTTCTAGTCAGGTCCAAATCGAACCTCATTTTGCTTTTATAGTGTAGACCCACCTATTTCTGGACAGGTCCAAAATCCAACGCACCAACTCCTAGTCAGGTCCAAATTCTGATCCACCTTTTCCTGGTTTGGTAAAAAATCTGATCCACCTTTTTCTGGTCATGTCCAAAATCCAACCCACCATTTGCTGTTTAGGTCCAAAATCTTCTCTACCTTTTCCTTGATAGATCCAAAATCTAATCCTCATTTTTCTGGTCAGGTCCAATATTCAGTCTACCCACCCTTTCTCAACGTCTAAAATCCACCTTTAATTAGTTGGGTTAAAAATGCAACCCACATTTTCCTTATCATGTCCATAATGCAACACACCTCTCTATTTTTTTCTCAAACCTCATTTTGTTTCAAGTACAAACCCACTACTTCCTGGTCAGGTCCAAAATCCAACCCACTTTTTCCTGGTCAGGTCCAAAATCTGATCAGTATTTTCCTGGTCAGGTCCAAAATCCCACCCATCATTTCCTGGTCAGGTCCAAAATGCAACCCACTATTTCCTGGTAAGGCCCAAAATCTGATCAGTATTTTCCTGGTCAGGTCCAAATTCCAACCCCCCATTTCCTGGTCAGGTACAAAATCAAACCCACTATTCCATAGTCAGGTCCAAAATCTGATCTACCTATTCGTGGTCAGGTCCAAAATCCAACCCACCAGTTCCTTGTCATGCCCAAAATCTTATCCACCTTTTCCTGGTCCGTTCCAAAATCAAATCAATCTTTTCCAGCTCAGGTACAAAATTCAGTCTACTCATCATTTTTCATCGTCTAAAATCCACCTTTTATTCGTTGGGTTAAAAATCCAACCCACCTTTTCCTTATCCCGTCCAAAATCTAACCCACCTCTCCATACTTCTGTCTTAAATCTAACCCACTGTTTTCTGCTCAGGTCCAAATCTAACCTTATTTTGTTTATAGTACAGAAAATATAGTTTGCTTTAAGCAGAACATCTTGCGCACACGTTAAAACCCCGTTCCGGCTTTTGGAAGAGCAGGCCATCGTGTCCCGGTAGGCGCGGTTGACAAAACTATGAAAAAAACCCCAGCAAGCACACAGTTGTCATGTATAGACACCATCCCTGAAGAAAATTCGGGGAGTTGGAGTCCCCAGAGCAGTTTGGGGCTGTATATGGCAACGTTTCGGCGGCTCCTTCGACGGTACTGGAATCATTCGTATCGGTCATTGCCTTTCCAATGGATCATTCCAGTGACGTGGAGAAGGGAGTCTGCTGCATGTGTAACAGCTTGTCCTCCATACTTTTTTTTTACCCAGGCTTTGCGCTCTAAAGACTAGAACTCAACTCCATAGTCTTCCGAGACTGATGGGTGCCTACTACTACTACTAACACTACAAACACGCATTTTACTGTAAGTATTTTACTACACTATAACACAAATTTGCGCTATGCAATATACTATAAAGACTATAAAACATTATTTACTGTACGATAACAAAAAGGCCTTTTGTAAAAGCATTGTACAGTCAAATGTACAGTAAAGGCGTTTACAGAAAAATGTGTTTTCTTATGTGTAAAGTATAAACCCGTTTGCAATCTTATAATATGGTGAAATATGTTTTTTGTTGTCGTTAGTATTTTTGTTTGTTTTTTGTTTTTTTTTTTACAATGAATTAAGCTGAATGGCGTTAAAATGTAAAATGTGTTTGGTTTAAGTATAGTAAACAGTGTTTTGAAATATAGTACTGTGAAATGTATTTTGTAGCGTTTAAGGTGTTAGAGTAAAATGTGTTGTGTTTTTCAAAGGTTAGTTGTGTGCAGTTCTGATTCTGAAAATGAGGGAGTTTTGAAAACTGTTTTCTGGAGTTCTAGTACTAAAAGGCTTTCTGTAATAGCATAGTCGAGTAAAAATGTGTTTTGTAGAGTAGTTGTAAAGTAGGATGCGTTTTGTTGTTTTAAACGAGAAAACATGTTATGTACTGTAAATGATCTTTTATTATGCTTCCTTAAACAGTAAACAGACATGTTACTGTACCATCACAAAACGTAATCTACTGTACTGTAACACTGCAAAATTTGACCGTTTTATATTACTACTGAACGGATTTTACTTTACTGAAAAGCACATTTCTCTGTCCAAATACGCGTTACAAAACATAGCGTTTTGTACTATAAAACCACAGATTTTTTACTGCAGTGTAAACCCTAACGCATTGACCACAAAACGCATTTTATAGTATTCTAAACACAACAAAACACACTTTACATTGAACAAAACAGATTTTACTTATAACATTACGCAGTATTATACCAAACACCCCAAGCTTTATTGAATTGTACTATAACATATGGTTCAATCATAACACTACAAAACACATTCTACTTTACTGTAACATAACAAAACACAATTCACCTTATTGTAACATTACAAAACACGTTTATTGAACTATAACACCAAAAAGCACGTTAACACCACAAAATACGTTTGAATTTAAGACCACACAAACACTCTTTACTACACTATAACAAAAACAAGCACATGTTACTGTATTCTGTAACACCATTAAACGCAAGTTACGAACAAAAATCATTCCATCATATTATAAAACAACAAAATGCATCATACTTAACAACCACACTACAATACATAGTTTGCCGTAAACGCCTTCTACTTTTACAGTAACACTACAAAACGCAATCGACTGTACTACAAAGCAAAAAATATTTTCTGCGCTATAACAGCACAAAACACATTTTCCTGTAATAAAATTTTAAAAGCACACTTACTGTGTCATACCAGCACAAAAGACACATTTGACTGTACCTTAACACAACCAAATCACGTTATAAAACACATTTTCCGATGTGGAATACCAAAAAAAACACCCCATATTAACCAAAAATCCCCTTCCCTTCTAGTGTAACCCAACAGATCAAAACAGACATTTCACTATTCTATAACACGACCAAAGACATTTAGACTATACTGTAAGACTACAAAACACTTTACTATACTATCACACAAACACATTTTACTGTACTATGCATCACTATAATACACATTCTACTTTACACTACAAAACATATTTGACCCTACTGCAACAGCACAAAAAGACATTTTCTGCACTTAGAACAGCAGAAAACACATTTTGCTGTATTAGTTTTGAAGAAAAAGAAAAGAGATTTTACTATAGTACAAAACACGCATTTTGACTAGACCATAACACAAAGATGCACATCTTACCTATGTATACCATTAAACGTAACTTACTGTAAAAAAAACAACAAACATATCTTTAGAGAACAAAACCATCATACTTTACCACCACACTACAAAACACAGTTTAGCAAAAGCCTTTTCTGTACTGTACCAGGCCCAAACACACCCGCGTAAATTTTCTGAATCATAACTGAAATGGAGGGCAGATTTCACTCCTGTATTATGAAACTACAAAACACATTCCATTTTACTATAACAGTACACAACACATTTTACTATACCACCACAACAACAAACGATAAAAAGATAAAAAGTCATTTTGTGTACTGAAACACCATATTTTGCTATTTTGTATAACACACACACTTTCCAGTACTATAATGAAAATAATGCACAGCACATTTAACTGTATGAAATAACAGCTCCAAACACATATTTCACTGTACTACAAAACAACAAAACACATCTGACGGTACTACAACATAACAATCACGTTTTCTGTACTATAACACAGAAAAACACTTTTCTAAACTGTAGCAAAAACATTTTACTACAACAAAACATCATCTTACTCTATACAAAATATACAACTACTATACAAAATATGTATGTTTTATAACACTACCAAAAGGATTTTACTTTCCAGTTACACTAAAAAGCAAATTTCTCTGTACAAACACACGTTACCAAACGTATTTTCTGTATTCACTGTACAATAACACAACAAAACACATTTTACCGTACTAATACATGACAATAACATTTTCCGCACTGTGACACCAAAAACCCCACAGAATATGGGTTTCCTTATGGACATGACCAATTTTGTGTGCATTTCTCCTTCTTAAAAAATGAGGGTGTTTTGAAAACTGTTTTTTGGTGTTCTAAGTACTAAAGGGCTCTCTGTAATAGCATAGTGCAGTAAAATTTGTTTTGTAGAGTGGTTGTTAAGTATGATGCGTTTTGTTGTCTTAAACGGGAAAATGTTTTGTACAGTAAATGCTGTTTTGTTGTGTCCTAGAACAGTGAAATGAGTTTGTGTTAAAGAGTAAACAGTAAACACAGTAAACAGTGTGTTTGCCTGTAGTAGAGCAGTATGTGTTTAATGGTGTAATAGTATTGTTACATTCGAGAAAATGTCTTTTTCTGCTGTACAGTAAAATGTGTTTTGTAGTGTGATGGGAAAGTAGATTGTTTTTGTAGTGTTATCATACAGTAATGTACTGGACGGTAAAATCTGCAGTTTTGTGAAGTTGCGATTCCAGAAATGTGGAATTTAATAGTAGTACAGCAAGATGTTGCCGCCGCTGTAGTCTAGTGGTCAGGGCGTTGGTCTTGTAATCTAAAGGTTGCGGGTTCAATCCCAGCTTTCGGCTATGGCGTTGTGCCCTTGGAAAAGGCACTTTACAGCTATTTTCTCACCCTACCCAGTTGTAAAAGGGGTACCAACCTTGTATTGGAGGTTAACCCTGCGATAGAATGACGTCCTATCCATGGGAGAGTCTATGACTCTCAGTCGCTTAACGCCACAGAAACCGGGATAAGCACCGGCCTGATGAGCCTTAGGCTCGGGACAGACTTTAACAGCAAGATGTACGCTGGTTTAGGTGTCTGAGTCAAGCCTATAGCAAATCTTACATGACAAATGCTAAACACTCTACACAGGGTTTTGCCTACATCTGCATGTTGTAACAACGAATTGTTTGGCTGCCATTCTGCACACAGATTCATTTCCTTCATTGATTGTGCGTGATTATGTAAGTGATATGTGTGCTGTAGAAAGTTATATATCTCTAGTGATGCACTATTCTTGTATAGTTTATGGTCTAGCCTATGTAACAAAGCATTCTGCATCTAGATTTATTTCCCTGTTGTGCAGTTCTGATTCTGAAAATGTGGGAGTTTTGATGTAGTACAGAAAAATGTGTTTTCTGGTGTTCTAGTACTAAAAGGCTTTCTGTAATAAACTGTGTTTTATAGAGTGGTGTTATTATGCATTATATGATGATGCGTTTTGATGTTTTAAACGGTAAAATGTTTTGTACAGTAAATGATGTATTATGGCGTTTCCTAGTTCAGTGAATCGAGTTTGTGTTATAGCATAGTAAACCGTGTATAGCAAAATGTGTTTTATGGTGTTATAGTAGAGAATATGTCTTTTTGGATTGTTACATTCCAGAAAACACTTTAAAAGAAAAGGGCGTGTGCTCAGTGTACTTAAATATCGAAATCACTTTTTCTTCATTGAGTCAAACCTCCAACAGACTATATTTTGGTCCAGTCTAAAGGCAACCCAGCTATTCCTGCTCAGGTCCAAAATCAAACGCACAATTTCCTGGTCAGGTCCAAAATCTGATCCACCTTTTACTGGACAGGTCCAAAATCTAACCCACCATTCTATGGTCATGTCTAAAATCCCACCCACCATTCCTTGGCCAGGTCCAAAATATCTACCTATTACTGGTCAGGATAAAAATCCAACCCACCATTTGCTGGTCAGGTCTATAATCTGAGCCACCTTTTCCTGGTCAGGTCCAAAATCTAACCCCCCATTTCCTGGTCAGGTCAAATATCTTATCCACCTCTTCCTGGACGGGTCCAAAATCCAATCCAACTTTTCCTGGTGAGGAAGAAAATTCAGTCTACCCACCTTTTCTCATCGTCTAAAATCCACGTTTTATTGGTTGGGTAAAAAGTTCAACCCACCTTTTCCTTACCCTGACCAAACTACAACCCACCTCTAAGTACTTTTGTCTCAAATTTAACTCACTATTGTCTGGTCAGGTCTTAATCCAACCTCATTTTGTGTTTGTAGTAAAGATCCACCTATTCCGGGTCAGGTCCAAAATCCAACCCACCTTTTTCTGGTCATGTCCAAAATCTGATCCACCTTATTCTGCTCAGATCCAAAATCCAACCCACCATTTCTTGGTCAAGTCCAAAATCCAACCCACCATTTCCTGGTCAGGTCCAAAATCTGATCCACATTTTTTTGTGGTCAGTTCAAAACTCCAACCCACCATTTCTTGGTCAGGTTCAAAATCCAAACACACCATTCCATGGTCAAGTCGAAATTTGATCCACCTATTTCTGGTCAGGTCCAAATCTGATCCACCTATTTCTGGTCAGGTCCAAAATCCAACCCACCATTTCCTGCTCAGGTCCAAAATCTGATCCACCTTTTCCTGGTCAGGTCAAAAATCCAAACCATTATTTCCTGCTCAGGTCCCAAATCTGATCCACCTTTTCCTTGATGGGTCCAAAATCCAATCAACGTTTTTATGGTCTAGTCCAAAATTCAGTCTGGATTACCTTTTTTAATCGTCTAAAATCCATCGTTTATTGCTTGGGTTAAAAGTCCAATCAACCTTTTCCTTATCACATGCAAAATTGAACCTGCATGTTGGACGTGCAAAATGCATGTCTTCGTAATTTTTTATCGATTCTAAACCATTATTTTCTGGTCAGGTCCAAATCAAACCTCATTTTGTGTTTGTAGTACAGACCCACCTATTCCCGGTCAGGTCCAAATTCAAACCCACCTTTTCCTGATCAGGCCCAAAATCCAACCCACTATTTCCTGGTCAGGTCCATAATCCAACCCACCATTTCCTTGTCAGGTCCAAGATCTGATCCACCTTTTCCTGGTCAGGCCCAAAATTCAACCCACCATTTTCTGGTCAGCTCCAAACTCTGATCCACCTTTTCTTGGTAAGGTTAAAAAATCAAACCCACCATTTCCTCGTCAGGTCCAAAATCCAACCCACCATTTCCTGGTCAGGTCCAAAATCTAACTCACCCTTTACTGGTAAGGTCTAAAATCTGATCCACCTTTTCTGGTTAGGTCCAAAATCAAACCCAACATTTCATGGTCAGGTCCAAAATACAAACCAAAATTCCCTGGTTAGGTCCAAAATCTGATCCACTCTCTCCTGGTCACGTTCAAAATCCAAACCACCATTTCCTGGTCATGTCCAAAATCCAACCCACCATCCCCTGGCCAGGTCTAAAATCTGATCCATGGATTACTGGCCAGGTCCAAAATCCAATCCACCAATTCCTGGGAAGTCCAAAATCTGATCCACCTTTTCCTAGTCAGGTCCAAAATCCAACACACCAATTCCTGGTTAGGTCCAAAATATGATCAACCTTTTCCTGGTAAGGTCCAAAATCCAACCTACCATTTCCTTGCCAGGTCCAAAATCTGATCCACGTATTACTGGCCAGGTCCAAAATCCAATCCACCAGTTTCTGGGAAGTCCAAAATCTGCTCTACCTTTTCCTGGTAATGTCCAAAATCCAACCCACCATTTCCTGGTCAAGACCAAAATCCAACGCACTATTTCCTGGTCCGGTCGAAAATCTGTTCCCTCTTTTACTGCTCAGACCAAAATTCAAACCCACCATTTCCTTGTCAGGTTCAAAATGCAACCCACCATTTCATGGTTAGGTCAAAAATCCTACCCACAATTTCCTGGTCAGGTCCAAAATCCATCCCCCCATTTCCTGGTAAGGTCAAAATCTGATCAACCTTTTCCCGGACGGGTCCAAAATCCGATGCACCTTTTCCTGGTCAGGTCCAAAATTCAGTCTGTCCACCATTTCTCATTTTTTGAAATGCACCTTTTATTGGTTAGGTTAAAAATTCAACACACTTTTTCCTTATTCTATCTAAAATGCCACCCACTGCTTTGTTGTTTTATCTCAAATCTTTCCCATTTTTTTCTGGTCAGGTCCAAATCCAACCTCATTTTGTTTCTAGTACAGACCCACATATTCCTGGACAGGTCCAAACTCCAACCCACCTTTTCCTGGTCAGGTCCAAAATCTGATCCACCTTTTGCTGGTCAGGTCCAAAGCCAAACCCACCATTTCCTGGTCAGGTTCAAAATCCCTAATGACAAGGTTGTTTTAAGGAATCTGGTTTTGGTTTTGTCTCGTTTTAAGTGTGATCGATGTGGGTTTTCCCACAAAGCGGTTCCCGTCCTGGGCTGACCCTTATGGTTGGACGGGTCATCGATACAAGCAAGGACAGTTGAGTTGGTTTTATACCTCGTTTTTAAACCGTACATAGTCGCACACTTTTAATACAAGTTTTAACGTGTAATGAGGTTATAGCCCTAATATGGCCTATGAGGTCAGCGGGGCAATAAGCAACATCATTGGACTGGATTGGATTGGAGGTTCAAAATCGAACCCACCATTTCCAGGTCAAATCCAAAATGTGATCCACCTTTTCCTGGTCAGGTTCAAAATCCAACCCACCCTTTTCTGGTCAAGTCCAAAATCTAATCCACCTTTTCCAGGTCACGTTCAAACTGTGATACACCTTTTCATGATTAGGACCAAAATTTAACCCACCATTTCCTGGTCAGGTCTAAAATCAAACCCAACATTTCATGGTCAGGTTGAAAATCCAACCAACCTTTCCTGGTCAGGTTCAAAATCGAAACCATCATTTCATGGTCAGGTCTAAAATCCAACCCACCATTCCCTGGCCAGGTCTAATATCTGATCCATGTATGTCTGGCCAGGTCCCAAATCCAATCCACCATTTTCTGGTCAGGTCCAAAATATGATCCACCTTTTCCTGGTCAGGTCCAAAATCCAACCCACCAATTCCTGGTCAGGTCCAAAGTATGATCCACATTTTCCTGGAAAGGTCCAAAATCCAACCCACCATTTCCTGGTCCAGTCCAAAATCTGCTCTCTCTTTTACTGCTCAGATCCAAAATAAGACTCACCATTTCCTCGTCAGATTCAAATGCAACCTACCATTTTGTGGTCAGGTCCAAAATCTGATCCATATTTTTCTGGTCAGGTCAAAAATGCACCCACCAATTCCTTGTTAGGTCCAAAATCCAACCCACAATTCCATGGTCAGGAACAAAATCTGGTCAGGTCCAACAGGTCAAAAAATCAACCCACCTATTCCAGATCAGATCAAAAATCCAACCCACATTTTCCTGATCAAGTCAAAATCTGATTCACCTTTTCCTGGCAATGTCCAAAACCCAACCCACAATTTCCTGGTCCGGTCCAAAATCCAACCCACAATTTCTTGGTAAGGTCCAAAATCTCAACCACCTATTACTGTTTAGGTCCAAAATCTGAACCAACATTTCCTGGTCAGGTCCAAAATCCACCCCACAATTTCCTGGTCAGGTCCAAAATCCATCCCACCATTTCCTGGTAAGGTCCAAAATCTGATCAACCTTTTCCTGGACAAGTCCAAAATCCGATCCACTTTTTCCTGGTCAGGTCCAAAATTCAGTCTACACACCTTTTCTCATAGCTTAAAATCCACCTTTTATTGGTTGGGTTAAAAATCCAACACACTTTTTCCTTATCCTATCTAAAATGAAACCCACCTCTTCATTGTTTTATCTCAAATCTAACCTACTATTTTCTGGTCAGGTCAAAATCCAACCTCATTTTTGGTTTCTAGTACAGACCCACGAATTCCTGGTCAGGTCCGAAATCCAACCCACTTTTTCCTGGTCAGATCCAAAATCTGATCCACCTTTTACTGGTCAGGTCCAAATCAAAACCCACCATTTCCATGTCAGGTTCAAAATCCAACCCACAATTTCCTGGTCAAATCCAAAATGTGATTCACTTTTTCCTGGTCAGGTCCAAAATCCAACCCACCCTTTCCTTGTCATGTCCAAAATGCTACCCACCATTTTCTGATCAACTCCAAACCCTGATCCATATTTTCCTGGTCAGGTCTAAAATCCAACAGGTTCAAAATCTGATGGACATATTCCTTGTCAGGTGGAACATGTCCAAAGACCAACAGACGTATTCCTGGTCAGGTGAAAAATCCAACCCTCCTTTTCCTGGTCAGGTCCTAATTCCAACTCACCATTTCCTGATCAGGTCCAAAATGCACCCCATCATTCCCTTGTCAGATTCAAAATCTGATCCACCTATTCCTGGTCAGGTCCAAAATCCAACCCATCATTTCCTGGTCAGATCTAAAATCTGATCCACATTTTCATAGTCCGATCAAAAATCCAACCCACTATTTCTTGGTTAGGTCTAAAATCTGATCCACCTTTTTCTGAACAAAGCCAAAATCCAATCCACCTTTTCCTGGTCAGTTCCAAAGTTCAGTCTACCCACCTTTTCTCATCATCTAAAATCCACATTTTATTAGTTGGGTTGAAAATCGAACCTACCTTTTCCTTAACCCGTCAAAAAATGCAACAGACCTCTTTGTACTTTTTTCTCGAATCTAACCCACTGTTTTTAGGTCAGGTCCAAATCCAGACTCATTTTGTGTTTGTAGTACAGACCCACCTATTCCTTGTCAGGTTCAAAATCCAACCCACCTTTTCCTGGTCAGGTCCAAAATCAAACTCTATTTCATAGTCAGGTTCAAAATCGAACCCACCATTTCCTGATCAGGTCCAAAATCTAATCCACCTTTTTCTGGTCAGATTCAAAATCGAACCCACCATTTCCTGGTCAGGTCCAAAATCTGATTCACCTTTTCCAGGTCAGGTTCCAACTGTGATCCACCTTCTCCTGGTCAGGTCCAGAATGCAACCCACCATTTTGTGGTCAAGTCAAAATTCTGATCCATATTTTCCTAGTCACATCCAAAATACAAGCGACGATTTCCTTATCAGGTCCAAAATCCAACCCACCATTCCATGGTGAGGTTCACAATCTCATCCAAATATTCCTGGTCAGGTCGTACTGGTCCAAAAATAAACCCACCTATTCCTGGTCAGGTCCAAAATCCAATGCACCTTTTTCTGGTCAGATCCAAAATCGGGTCCACCTTTTCCTGATAAGGTCCAAAATCCAACCCATCATTTCCTGGTCAGGTCCAAAATCCAACCCACAATTTCCTGGTCAGGTCCTGAATCTGAACCACCTAATACTGGTGAGGTCCGAAATCCAACTTACCATTTCTTGGTCAGGTTCAAAATCGAACCCACCTTTTCCTGTTCAGGCCTAAATCCAACCCAACATTTCCTTGTCAGGTCCGAAATCTCATTCACCTTTTCCTGGACGCGTCCAAAATCCAATCCACCTTTTCCTAGTCAGGTCCAAAATTCAGTCTACCCACCTTTTCTCATAGTCTAAAATGCAACTTTTATTGGTTGGGTTAACAATCCAAATCACCTTTTCCTTACCCGGTACAAAATGCAACCCACCTCTTTGTTGTTTTGTCTCAAATCTAACCCACAATTTCGTGGTCACGTCCAAATCCAACCTCATTTTATGTTAATAGAGCAGACCCACCTATTCCTGGTCAGGTCCAAACTCAACCCAACCTTTTCCTGGTCAGATCAAAAACCTGATCCACCTTTTCCTGGTCATGTCAAAACTCTAACCCACAATTTCCTGGTTAGGTCCAAATTCCAACCCACACTTCCTGGTCAGGTCCAAAATCTGATCCACCTTTTCCTGGTCAGGTCCAAAATCAAACCCACACATCCTGGTCAGGTCCAAAATGTGATCCACCTTTTCCTGGTCAGGTTGAAAATCCAACCCAACATTTCCTGGTCAAGTCCAAACTGCAACACACCATTTCCTGATCAAGTCCAAAATCTGATCCATATTTTCCTGGTTAGGTCCACAATTTCCTGGTCAGGTCCTAAATTCAACCCACCATTTCCTGGTCAGGTCCAAAATCTGATCCACCTATTCCTGGTGATTTCCAAAATCCAACCAACCATTTCCTGGTCAGGTCCAAAATCTGATCCATATTTTCCTGGTCAGGTCATAAATTCAACCCACCATTTCCTTGTCAGGTCCAAAATCCAACCGACCATTCCATGGTCAGGTTCAAAGTCTTATCCACCTAGTCTTGCTCAGGTCAAACAAGGTCCAAAATCAACCCACGTATTCCTGGTCAGGTCCAAACTCCAACCCACGTTTTCCTGGTCAGGTCGAAAATCCAATGCAAAATTTCCTGGTCAGGTCGAAAATCTGATCCACTTATTACTGGTCAAATCCAAAATGGACGGGTCCAAAATCCAATCCACCTTTTCCTGGCCAGGTCCAAATTTCAGTCTCCCCACCTTTTCTCATTATCTAAAATCCACCTTATATTAGTTGGGTTAAAAATCCAGCCCACGATTTCCTTGTCAAATCCAAAATCCAACCCACCATTCCATTAAAAGTTAAAGTCTGTCCCGAGCCATAAGGCTCACCAAGCCGGTGCTTATCCCGGTCTCTGTCGCGTTAAGCAACTGAGAGTCATAGACTCCCCCCTGGATAGGATGCCAGTCTATCGCAGGGTTAACTCCCAAAACAAGGTTGGTACCCCTTTTGCACCTGAGTGGGGTGAGAAAATAGCCGTAAAGTGCCTTTTCCAAGGGCACAACACCATAGCCAAAAGTTGGGATCGAACCCGCAACCTTTAGATTACGAGTCCATCGCCCTAACCACTAGACTACAGCAGCGGCTACAATTCCATTGCTAGGTTCAAAATCTGATCCACCTATTCCTGGTCAGGTCCAACAGGCCCACAATTTAACCCACCTATTCCTGTTCAGGTCCAAATTCTAACCCACCTTTTCCTGATCAGGTTTAAAATCTGATCCATCTTTTCCTGATCAGTTCAAAAATCACATCCACCATCTCCTGATCAGGTCCAAAATCCAACCCACAATTTCCTGGTCAGGTCTAAAATCTGATCCATATTTTCCTGGACAAACCAAAATCCAATCCACCTTTTCCTGGTCAGGTCCAAAATTCAGTATACCCAGCTGTTGTCATCGTCTAAAATCCTCCTCTTATTGGTTGGGTTAAAAGTCCAACCCACCTTTTCCTTATCCTGTCCAAAATGTCACCCACCTCTTCGTACTTTTGTCACAAATCTAACCCACTATTTTCTGGTTAGGTCCAAATCCAACCTCATTTTGTGTTTATAGTGCAGAAGCACCTATTGCTGGTCAGGTCCAAAATCAAACCCACCATTTCCTGGTCAGGTCCAGAATCTGATCCACCTTTTCCTTGTCATGTCCGAAATCCAACCCGCCATTTCCTGGTCAGGTCAAAAATTCAACCGACAATTTCCTGGTCAGATCGAAAATCCAATCAAACATTTCCTGCTCAAGTCCAAAATGCAACCCACCATTTCCTGATCAAGTCCAAAAACAGACATATTTTCCTGATCAGGTCCAAAATCCAAACCACTATTTCCTGGTCAGGTCCAAAATCCAACCCACCATTCCCTGGTCAGGTACAAAATCTGATCCACCTATTTCTGGTCAGGTCCAGAATCTAACCCACCGTTTCGTGGTCAAATCCAAAATCTATTCCAGCTTTTCCTGATCTGGTTCAAAACCCACCCTACCATTTCTTAGACAGGGCAAAAATCTGATCCAGCTTTTCCTGGTCAGGTCCAAAATTGAACCCAACAGATTCTGGTAAAGTCCAAAATGCAACCCACCATTTCCTGATCAAGTCCAAAATGTATCCATATTTTCATAGTCAGGTCCAAAAATCCGAACCACTATTTCCTGGTCATGTCAAAAATCAAACCTACCTTTCCCTCTTCAGGTTCAAAATCAAACCTACCTTTTCTTGGTCCAGTTCAAAATCCCACCCACCAGGTCCTGGTAAGGTCCAAAATCTGATCCACCTTTTCCTGGTCAGGTCCAAAATACAACCCACCATTTTGTGGTCAGGTCCAAAATCTGATCCACCTTTTCCTCGATGAATCCAAAATCCAATCTTCCTTTTTCTCGTCAGGTCCAATGTTCTGTCTACCCACCTATTCTGATCATCTAAAATCCACCTTTTATTGATTGGGTTAAAAATCCAACCCACCTTTTCCTTATCCTGTCCAAAATGAAACTCACCTCTTCCCTGTTTTCTCTAAAATCTAACCCACTATTTTCTGGTAAGTCTTAATCTAACCTGAATTTGTGTTTATAGTACAGGCACACCTATTCCTGGTCAGGACCATAATCCAACCCACCTTTTCCTGATCAGGTCCAAAATCTGATTCACCGTTTCCTGGTCAGGTTCAAAATCAAACCCACCATTTCGTGGTCAGGACCAAAATCCAACCTGTCCAAAATGAAACTCACCTCTTCCCTGTTTTGTCTCAAATCTAACCAACTATTTTCTGGTCTGGTCCAAATCCAACCTCATTTTGTTTCTAGTACAAATCCACCTATTCCTGGTCAGGTTCAAAATCCAACCCACATTTTCCTGGTCAGGTCCAAAATCCAACCCACCTTTTCCTGGTCAGGTCCAAAATCTGATCAGTATTTTCCTGGTCAGGTCCAAAATGCAACCCACCATTTCCTGGTCAGGTCTAAAATGCAACCCACCATTTCCTGGTCAGGTCCAAAATCAAACCCACCATTTCCTGGTCAGGTCCAAAATCAAACCCACCATTTCCTGGTCAGGTCCAAAATCAAACCCACCATTCCATGGTCAGGTCCAAAATGTGATCCACCAATTCCTGGTCAGGTCCAAAATCCAACCTACCAATTCCTTGTCAGGTCCAAAATCTTATCCACCTTTTCTGGTCCTATTCCAAAATCCAATCAATCTTTTCTTGGTCAGGTCCAATATTCACTGTACCCACCCTTTCTCATCGTCTAAAATCCACCTTTTATTGTTTGGGTTAAAAATCCAATCGACCTCTTCCTTATCCTGTCCAAAATCTAACCCACCTCTTCATACTTTTGTCTTAAATCTAACACACTATTTTCTGCTGAGGTCCAAATCTAACCTCATTTTGTTTGTAGTACAGAAAATATATTTTGCTTTAAGCAGAACATCTTACTCACACGTTAAAACCCCGTTCTGGCTTTCGGAAGAGCAGGCCATCCTGTGCTGGTAGGCGCGGTTGACAAAATTATGAAAAAAAAAAGCCACAAGCACACAGCTGTCATGTATAGACACCATCCCTGAAGAAAAATCGGGGAGGTGGAGTCCCCAGGGCCGTTTGGGGCTGTATATGGCAACGTTTCGGCGGCTCCTTCGACGGTACTGGAACCATTCGTATCAGTCATTGCCTTTCCAATGGATCATTCCACCAGTGGCGTGGATAGGGGAGGCTGATGCTTGTCCTCCATACTTTTTTACCCAGGCTTTGCGCTCTAAAGACCAGAGCTGAACTCCATAGTCTTCCGAGACTGATGGGTGCCTACTACTACTAATAACACAACAAATATGCATTTTACTTAACATATTTTACTACACTATAACACAAACATACTTGCACTATGCAATATACTATCCTGCGATAGACTGGCGTCCTATCCAGGGGGGAGTCTATGACTCTCAGGCGCTTAACGCCACAGAAACCGGGATAAGCACCGGCCTGATGAGCCTTAGACTCGGGACAGACTTTAACTTAATATACCATAAAGACTATAAAACATAATTTACTGTACGATAACAGAAAGGCCTTTCGTGAAAGCATAGTACAGTTAAATGTACAGTATAGGCGTTTACAGAAAAATGTGTTTTCTTATGTAATTGTAAAGTGTAAATCGTTTTGTAATCTTTTAATACGGTGAAACATTTTTTTTTTTGTCGTTGGTTTAAAATTTTTTTTTTTTTTTTACAATGAATTAAGCTGAATGGTGTTACAAACACCAGTAAAATGTGTTTGGTTTTAGTATGGTACAGTGTTTTGAAATATAGTACTGTGAAATGTCTTTTGTAGTGTTTAATGTGTGTTTTGTGATAGGTGATACAGTAAAATGTGTTGTGTTTTTCAAAGGTTAGTTGTGTGCAGTTCTGATTCTGAAAATGAGGGAGTTTTGACAACTGTTTTCTGGTGTTCTTGTACTAAAGGCTTTCTTTAATAGAATAGTTGAGTAAAATGTGTTTTGTAGAGTGGTTGTAAAGTAGGATGCGCTTTGTTTTCTTAAATGGGAAAGTATATTTTGTACAGTAAATGATGTTTTATTATGTTTCCTAGAACAGTGAAACGAGTTTGTGATAAAGCATTATAGACACACATTTTACTTTACATTACCACCACAAAACATAATCTACTGTACTGTAACAGTACAAAATTTTACCGTTTTATAACACTACTGAACGGATTTTGCTTTACTGAAAAGCACAAATACACGTTACAAAACGCTACTTCTGTACTATAAAACCAGAGATTTTTACTGCATTGTAAACCCTAACGCATAATAACTTATAATACCACAAAACGCATTTTATAGTATTCTAAACAAGAAAACACACTTTACATTGAACAAAACACATTTTACTTATAACACTATACAGTATTATAGCAAACACCCCAAGCTTTCTTGAAGTGCCCTATATATAACATTCCAAAACAAATTCTACTTTACTGTACAACAACAAAACACAATTCACGTTATTGTAACATTACAAAACACATTTATTGAACTGTAACACCAAAAAGCATGTTAACACCACAAAATACGTTTGAATTTAAGACCACACAAACACTTTTTACTGCACTTTTAACAAAAACAAGCACATGTTACTGTACTCTGTAACACCATTAAACGCAATTTACTATACAAAACATATTTCATCGTTTTATAGGACAAGAAACCGCATCATACTTAACAAGCAGACTACAAAACGTAGTTTACCGTAAACGTCTTCTACTTTTACTGTAACACTACAAAACGCATTGGACTGTACGAGAAGAACGCAAACAAATTTTTCTGTGCTATAACAGCACAAAACACACATGTTCCTATAATAAAATTTTAAAAGCACAATACTTTTAACTGTATCATACCAGCACAAAACACACATTTGACTTTTTTTTTTTTACAACCAAATACAATTTACCGTACGTTATAAAACACATTTTCTTAAGTGGAACACCAAAAGAAACCCGACATTAACCAAAAATCCCCTTGCATTTTAGTGTAACCGAACAGATCAAAACAGACATTTCGCTATCCCTTAACACGACCAAAGACATTTTGACTATACTGTAAGAATACAAAACACTGTTTACTATGCTATCACATGAACACATTTTACTGTGCTATGCATCATTGTATCACTCACTCATGGCTTGGCTTCGCGAACGAAGACTAAGGGCACTGTCCACGTCTGGTGCAGGCTCGCTGGTGGCTGTTCAGTCCAATGCGTGACAAACAAACCCGGCCGCAGCGGCTGCAGGGGAAAGTCGATTCTGGGGTTGATGTAGAGGGGACGCGGTTCTTTCTCCTCATTCGCCTCTCCTCAAGGGCCGCTCTGCGATTGTCCTCAAAGGAGGAGACCGACTGATGCACAGTGTGTCGCCAGGCCTGCCGGTCAGCAGCAAGGACTGACCACTGGTTATGGTCTATGAGGCAGGCTGACAGAGATTTCTTCAGAGAGTCTTTAAATCTCTTCTTTGGTGCGCCTCTGTAGCGGTCTCCGGTGGAAAGTTCACCGTAGAGAACCATCTTCGGTAGGCGATGGTCCTCCATTCTAGAGACATGCCCTGCCCAGCGTAGCTGCGTTTTCAGCAACATGGCCTCAATGCTGGTGATCCCTGCTTGCTCCACCACCTCAGCATTCGTGGTGAAGTCGCTCCAGTGGATGTCGAGGATGGAGCGGAGACAGCGTTGGTGGAAGCGTTCCAGAATTCGCAGGTGGTGTCTGTATGTGACCCATGACTCAGAGCCATACAGGAGGGTGGTCAGTACCACGGCTCTGTAGACACTGATCTTGGTGTCTTTCTTCAGGTGTTTGTTTTTCCAGACACGGTGGTAGAGTCTGCCAAAAGCACTGTTTGCCTTTGCCAGTCCTGTTGTCTACATCTTTATCAATCTTTGCGTCAGAGGAGATTGTGCATCCCAGGTAGGTAAACTGCTGGACTGTCTTCAGTTCTGTCTCACCAATTGTAATGTGAGGTGGGTGGTACGCTACCTGAGGTGCGGGCTGGTAGAGAACCTCTGTCTTCTTCAGGCTGACCGAGTCCGAAGAGCTGGGCTGACATGCTGCAGGGCGGTTTCTGTGTGGGCTACAAGGGCAGCATCATCAGCAAAAAGTAGCTCTCGAATTTGTTGCTCCAGGGTTTTGGTGTGGGCCTGAAGACGCCGCAGGTTGAATAGGCTGCCATCTGTGCTGCCACCCCTCATTGTATCAGAACACTACAATACACATTCTACTTTACTGTAAAACTACAAAACATATTTGACCCAACTGCAACAACACAAAAAGACATTTTCTGTACTAGAACAGCACAAAACACATTTTACTGTATTAGTTTTGAAGAAAAACAAAACACATTTGTGACGCTCCGCCACGAAATGAGTCGCTTAGCACATTACCCAATTTTGCTCTAGGAGCCATTAAAGGCAGGCAGGGGTCAAGTTGTCAATTTTGATATTTTGATTAATTATTAAACTATATCCGTTTATCTACCTTATAATGAAATATCAAGGCATAATTTTTATCCCTTTTGCTTTTAAATGTGTTTTGAAAATACCCAAGCCCTCATTCTGACAACGTGTTACGAAAATAAACTTGTCTGTTTCTCATTTTGCCACTTCCTGTAGTCTATCATTTCAACTTGTAATAACTTTGCACAGAATTGTCCGATTTTCAATCTGTTTTTTGTATTTGATAGCCACTTTATTGTACATTAATAACATGTCAATAACTAAAAATTGACCTCATGTGCACTCCGTCTCATTATGTGGTGGAGCGTCACATTTTACTGTATTACAACAGTACAAAACACACATTTTGACTACACTATAACACAAACATACACATCTTATTGAACTATGTATAACCATGAAACGTAACTTACTGAAAACAAACAAACAAACAAACATATCTTTAGAGAAAAAAACCATCATACTTTACAACCACACTACAAAACACAGTTTGCCTTTTCTGTACTGAAGCAGCACCAAGCACACATTTTGCTGTACAATACCAACCTCCTACCTTTTCTGAATCGTAACTACATAAAGGGCAGATTTCGCACCTGTAAACACGTTCTACTTTACTATAACACTACAGAACACATTTTACTGTACCACCACAACAACAAACAATAACAAGATAAAATGTCACATTTTGCAGTACTGTAATGACAAAAAAACCACAGCACATTTAACTGTATGATTAAACAGTTCAAAACACATTTCACTGTACTACATCACAACAAAAAACAAATTTACGTACTACAACATTACAATCATATTTTCTGTCATAAAACAAAACAAAAAACCACTTTTCTAAACTGTAGCAAAAACGGAAAGTAAACACATTTTACCAGAACAAAAACAAATCTTACTGTACTCTACAAAAACTGCACCGTTTTTTAACAATACGAAACGGATTTTACTTTACAATAACACTAAAAAGGACATTTCTCTATACAAAGGTACGTTACAAAACGTATTTTCTGTACTCACTGAACTATAACACAACAAAACACATTTTACTATACTAAAACATTACAATAACATTTTCTGCACTAGTAGTAGGCACCCATCAGTCTCCGAAGAGAATGGACTTGCATTCTAGTCTTTAGAGCGCCAAGCTCGGGTAAGTAAGTATGAAGTGCAAGCTTGTTACCCATGCAGCAGACCCCCCCCCCCCCCCCCCTCTCCATGCCACTGCAATGATCCATTCGACAGGCAATGACCGATACGATTTCTTCTAGTAACATCGCAGGAGCCACCAGAATGTTGCCATATACAGCCCCGAGCCGCCCTGGGACTCCAATTCCCCGATTTTCCCTCAGGGATGGTGTCTAATACGACAACCCACAATTTCCTGTTCAGGTCCAAAATCTGATCTACATTTTCCTTGATAGATCCAAAATCCAATCCTTTTTCTGGTCAGGTCCGATATTCAGTCTACCCATCCTTTCTCATCATTTAAAATCCACCTTTAATTAGTTGGGTTAAAAATGTAACCCACCTTTTCCTTATCATGTCCATAATGCAACACACCTCTTTCTAATTTTTTTTCAAATCAAACCCACTATTGTCTGGTCAGGTCCAAATCCAACCTCATTTTGTTTCTAGTACAAACCCACTACTTCCTGGTCAGGTTAAAAATGCAACCCACTTTTTCCTGGTCAGGTCTAAAATCTGATCAGTATTTTCCTGGTCAGGTCCAAAATCCAACCCATCATTTCCTGGTCAGGTCCAAAATTCAACCCACCATTTCCTGGCCAGGCCCAAAATCTGATCAGTATTTTCCTGGTCAGGTCCAAAATCAAACCCAGCATTCCCTGGTCAGGTCCAAAATCTGAACCACCCATTCGTGGTCAGGTCCAAAATCCAACCTACCAATTCCTTATCATGTCCAAAATCTTATCCACCTTTTTCCTGGTCCCTTCCAAAATTAAATAAATCTTTTCCTGCTCAGGTCCAAAATTCACTGTACTCACCCTTTCTCTTCGTCTAAAATCTACCTTTTATTCGTTGGGTTAAAAATCCAATCCACCTTTTCCTTATCCCGTCCAAAGTCTAACCCACCTCTTCATACTTTTGTCTTAAATCTAACCCACTATTTTCTGCTCAGGTCCAAATCTACCCTTATTTTGTTTATAGTACAGAAAAGTCAAGTCAAGTAAAAAACACTTTAATCATCCCTGAAGAGCAATTACAATACTGACAGGCATATTGATACAAATCATAATCAAACACACGAAGGAGCTACATTTCTTTTTGTTCAATCATTATATAACTTCAAATAAAATGTCACAAACACTCACATTTTTAAGCGCGCGCGCTTGCACACACGCAAACACACGCATACACACACACCAATGTTTAGATACAATGTTCTTAAAAACCATTGACTAGAAAAGACATATGATCATCATTATTTACACATTATACGCACGCGTTCACACCCGCACATATACATGCATACACACACACACACACGCTCCCCCCCTCCCCATACAATCCACACCCACCCGCCCCCACACTCACACATACACACACGCTCCCCCCCCCCCCTATCCATACACACCATCCACACCCACCCGTCCCCCCCCCCAACACACACACACACGCACATAATTGGTAGAAGACATGTGAATTTACAAGCAATTCAAAAAAAAATCAATAAAGCCAAAAATAACATACTTATTTTATGGGTACATATGCATGCATGTGCACGCCTGTATGCATTGGCTACATACATAACAATGGCAGGTAAGTAATTCAGAGAAGCTTACACACACACACACACACACACACACACACACACACACACACAACACAGACACAGACACAGACACGACACACACACCACACACACACACACACACACACACACACACACACACACACACACACACACACACACACACACACACACACACACACACGCACGCACCACACACACACACACACACACACACACACACACACACACACACACACACACACACACACACACACACACACACACACACACACACACACACACACACCACACACAAGAGCAAACAAACAAACAAACAAACAAACAAACAAAAACAAAAACAAACAACCTCAGTCAGTGTTATTATGAGTTTAGAACTCGGATAGCTACTGGCACAAAGGAATTCCTTTTTCTGTTTGTTTTGCTGTTGTGGCATTGAAAACGACGTCCTGAAGGCAACAATTGAAATTCTGAAAACAGAGCGTGGGAGGAATTGGCCAAAATGGCTCTTGCTTTAAGTACAAGCTGCTGATTACAAAACGACCTGAGGTCTCTTTGTTCTTCTCCGATAATTTTAGAGCAGATTCTCACAATTCTCTGAAGACCATTCTTGTTCTTAATGCTAAGGTTATTGTACCAGCAAATGAAAGCAAAACTTAAAACGCTCTCTATATAAGACTTGTAGAACAAAGAAAGAATCTTTTTGTCGACAAAAAATGAGTTAAGCTTCCTCAGAAAATACACACGTTGTTGCCCCTTTTTGACAATGGTGTCAGTGTTAGCATCCCAATTTAGCTTGTGGTCAAAAACAGTTCCCAGATATTTGTATTTCAAAACGTTTTCAAACTTCTTCACTATGGATGATGGTATTCTCAGAAGTGTGCTCCGATCTTCTGAAATCAATAGGAAGGTCTTTAGTTTTAGAAACATTTAGCTCCAGATAGGCCTCATCACACCAATCTACGAACTCGGTAAGGGCTGGACCATGGTCTAGGACTGATCCAGATAAGAGAGACAGAAGAGCACTGTCGTCCGCAAATTTTACCAGAAATGAGGTATATCTAACTGATGAAGGTATTTTGTTGGCAAAAACACGCTGTGGCCTGTCAGTTAAAAATTCAATCAGCCAACGTATAAGTTGATTGTCTACATCAAATTTTGAAAGTATTTTGTTAACCAGAATATGAGGCTGCATTGTATTGAAAGCTGAACTAAAGTCAGCAAACAATATTCTGGCATGAGAATCAGGTGTTTCCAAGTGATTGTACAGCTTGTTCAAAATGAATAGTTTGGCATCTTCGACACCCCTTCTAGATCTGAACGCAAATTGTAATGGGTCAAGGTTTTTCTCTGTAATAGAAAGAATGAGAGATTTTATGATCTTTTCTAATGTTTTCATCACCAGTGATGTGAGAGCTACAGGTCTGAAATCATTAGGCCGAGTAGGATTGGGTTTCTTTGGAAGAGGTATAACATTGGAAGTCTATCTGGCAAGTGTCCAGCGAGGTCTGGAACAGGTGCTGAAAGACACTTGCAAGCTCAGTGGCACAGAACTTAAGGCTTCTACCGCATGTACCATCTGGCTCAGGAGATTTGTTAATGTTTATTTCCTTGAAGTGCTTGCAGATAACTTCTTCATCAACAATGACGCCTTTCTCAAAAAGCAGAGATTCTTTCAGGCCATTTATTTCCACTGAAAAATCATGCTTTTCAAAGCTAGTGAAAAATGCGTTTAAATGGTCAGGAAAATATAGTTTGTTTACGTTAAAACCCCGTTCCGGTTTTCGGAAGAGCAGGCCATCGTGTCCCGGTAGGCGCAGTTGACAAAATTATGAAAAAAAGCCAGCAAGCACACAGGTGTCGTGTATAGACACCATCCCTGAAGAAAAATGGAGTTGGAGTCCCCAGAGCGGATTGCGGCTGTATATGGCAACGTTTCGGCGGCTCCTTTGACGGCACTGGAACAAATGGAGAAGGGAGTCTGCTGCATGGGTAACAGCTTGTCGTCCATACTTTTTTTTTTTACCCACGCTTTGCGCTCTAAAGACTAGAGCTAAACTCCACAGTCTTCCGAGACTGATGGGTGCCTACTACTACTACTAACACTACAAACACGCATTTTACTGTACGTACTACACAAACAAATTTGCACTATGCAATATACTATAAAGACTATAAAACATACTTTACTGTACGATAACAAAAAGGCCTTTTGTAAAAGCATAGTACAGTCAAATGTACAGTAAAGGCGTTTACAGAAAAATGTGCTTTTTTATGTAATTGTAAAGTATAAACCGTTTTGAAATCTTATAATACGGTGAAATATGTTTTTTGTTGTCGTTGGTATTTTTTGTTTGTTTTGTTTTTGTTTTTGTTCTTTGTTTGTTTTTTTTACAATCAATTGAGCTGAATGGTGTTAAAATGTAAAATGTGTTTGGTTTTAGTATAGTAAACAGTGTTTTTAAATATAGTACTGTGAAATGTATTTTGTAGTGTTTAAGGTGATAGAGTAAAATGTGTTGTGTTTTTCAAAGGTTACTTGTGTGCAGTTCTGATTCTGAAAATGAGGGAGTTTTGAAAGCTGTGTTTTCTGGTGTTCTAGGCTCTCTGTAATAGCATAGTTGAGTAAAAATGTGTTTTGTAGAGTAGTTGTAAAGTAGGATGCGTTTTGTTGTCTTAAACGGGAAAATATGTTATGTACAGTAAATGATGTTTTATTATGTTTCCTAGAACAGTGAAACGAGTTTGTGTTAAAGCATAATAAACACATTTTACTTTACATTACCACCACAAAACGTAATCCACTGTACTGTAACAAAATTTTACCGTTTTATAACACTACTTTACTGAAAGGCACATTTCTCTGTCCAAATGCACGTTACAAAACGCTATTTCTGTACTATAAGACCACAGATTTTTACTGCATTGTAAACCCTAACGCATTGACCACATAACGCATTTTATAGTATTCTAACCACAACAAAACACACTTTACATTGAACAAAACACATTTTACTTATAACACTATGCAGTATTATACCAAACACCCCAAGCTTTCTTCAATTGTCATATAACATATGGCTCAATCATAACACTACAAAACACATTCTACTTTACTGTAACACAACAAAACACTATTCAGCTTATTGTAACATTACAAAACACGTTTATTAAACTATAACACCAAAAAGCACATTAACAGCACAAAATACGTTTGAATTTAAGACCACACGAACACTCTTTACTACACTTTAACAAAAACAAGCACATGTTACTGTAGTCTGCAACACAAGTTACTGTACAAAACACATTTCATCATATCATAAGACTACAAAACGCATCATACTTAACAACCACACCACAAAACGTAGTTTACAGTGAATGCCTTCTACTTTTACAGTAACACTACAAAAACACATTCGACGCAAAAAAATATTTTCTGTGCTATAACAGCACAAAACACACATTTTCCTATAATAAAACTTTAAAAGCACAACACGTTTTACTGTATCATACCAGCACAAAAACACACATTGGACTGTGCTTTATCAAAACGAAATCACGTTATAAAACACAATTTCTGAAGTGGAACACCAAAAGAAACCCCACATTAACCAAAAACCCCCTTCCATTTTAGTGTAACCCAACAGCTGAAAACAGACATTTCACAATTCTATAACACGACCAAAGACATTTTGACAATACTGTAAGACTACAAAAGACTACTATACTATCACACAAACACATTTTACTTTACTATACATCATTTTATCATAACACAATACACATTCTACTTTACTGTAACACTACAAAACATATTTGCCTATTGCAACAGCACAAAAAGAGATTTTCTGCACTAGAACAGCAGAAAACACATTTTGCTGTATTAGTTTTGAAAAAAAGCAAAAGACATTTTACTGTATCGTAACTGTACAAACCACGCATTTTGACTATACACAAACATGCACATCTTACTGAACTATGTATACCATTAAACGTAATTTACTGTAAAAAAACCAAACATATGTTTAGAGAACAAAACCATCATACTTTACACTACAAAACGCAGTGTACCAAAAGCCTTTATGTACTGTAGTAGCCCCCCCGCCCCCCCAAAAATAACAACAAAAAAACCTTACATTTTCTGAATCATAACTGAAATGAAGGGCAGATTTCACTCCTGTATTATGAAAGTACAAAACACATTCTATTTTACTATACCACCACAAAAACAAACGATATAAAGATAAAATGGCATTTTGTCTACTGAAACACCATATTTTGCTATTTTGTACAACACACAAAGACACATTACAAAACGTATTTTCTGTACTCACTGTACTATAACACAACAAAACACATTTCACCGTACTAAACCATTACAATAACATTTCCTGCACAGTGAGTAGGCACCCATAAGTCTTGGAAGACTATGGACTTGAATTCTAGTCTTTAGAGCGCAAAGCGTGGGTAAGTTAGTATGGAGGGCAAACTGTTTCCCATACAGCAGACCCTCTCTCTCCACGCCTCTGGAATGATCTGGAAAGGCAATGACCGCTACGAATTGTTCCAGTACTGTCGCAGGAGCCACCAGAACGTTGCCATATATAGCCCCGAGCCGCCCTGGGACTCCAACTTCCCGATTTTTCCTCAGGGATGGTGTCTTATGCGACACCTGTGTGTATGCTGGGTTGTTTTTTTTATAATTATGTCATCCCCTCCTACCGATGCACGATGACCTGTTCTTCCGAAGGGCAGAACGTGGTTTCAACGTGTTTGCAAGATATTCTGCGTGCGTTCGGACACGGTTGCCTTGGTTTACAGTCTCATCCAAATGACTTCTGCACTATAACACCAAAAAAAACACAGAGGGACATGACGAGAGGGTGATCTGGTGCATGGGTAACAGCTTGTCCTTCATACTTTTTTACTCAGGCTTTGCGCTCTAAAGACTA
The DNA here is from genome assembly GCA_030674155.1 of Stramonita haemastoma. NCBI lineage: Eukaryota > Metazoa > Mollusca > Gastropoda > Neogastropoda > Muricidae > Stramonita > Stramonita haemastoma. Next base: position 22,550,946 of record CM060341.1, on the reverse strand, counting down.
GAGTCTTCCGAGACTGATGGGTGCCTACTACTACTACTACTACTACTACTACTACTACTACTACTACTACTACTACTATACTACTACTACTACTACTACTACTACTACTACTACTACTACTACTACTACTACTACTACTGTGCTGCTACTACTACTACTACTACTACTACTACTACTACTACTACTACTACTACTACTACTACTACTACTACACTTGTTGTGCATCCTAGAACAGTGAAAAGAAATTGTGTTAAAGCATAGTAAACAGTGTGTTTGCCTGCAGTAGAGCAATATGTAATGGTGTAATAGTATTGTTACATTCGAGAAAATGTCTTTTTGTGCTGTACAGTAAAATGTGTTTTATAGCGTGATGGGTAAGTAGATTGTGTTTTTGTAGTGTTATCATACAGTAATGTACTGGACGGTAAAATCTGCACTTTTGTGAAGTTGCCATTCCAGAAATGTGGAATTTAATAGTAGTACAGCAAGATGTTCCGCCGCTGTAGTCTAGTGGTTAGGGCGTTCGTCTTGTAATCTAAAAGTTGCGGGTTCGATCGCAGCTTTCGGCTATGGCGTTGTGCCCTTGGAAAAGGCACTTTACAGCTATTTTCTCACCCCACCCAGGTGTAAAAGGGGTACCAACCTTGTGTTGGGGGTTAACCCTGCGATAGGCTGGCATGGGAGAGTCTATGACTCTATGAGTCTAATCCATGGGAGAGTCTATGACTCTCAGTCGCTTAACGCCACAGAAACCGGTGCGGCCTGATGAGCCTTAGGCTCGGGACAGACTTTTTAACAGCAAGCTGTACACTGGTTTGGGTGTCTGAGTCAAACCTATAGCAAATCTTACATGACAAATGCTAAACACTCTACACAGGGTTTTGCCTACATCTGCATGTTGTAACAACAATTTATTTGGCTGCCATTCTGCACACAGATTCATTTCCTTCATTGATTGTGCGTGATTATGTAAGTGATATGTGTGCTGCAGAAAGTTATATAGTGATGTAGTGGTGCAGTATTCTTGTACTATTCTTGTATCTTGCACTATAGTTCATGGACTAGCCTATGTAACAAAGCATTCTGCATCTAGATTTATTTCCCTGTTGTGCAGTTCTGATTCTGAAAATGTGGGAGTTTTGATGTAGTACAGAAAACTGTGTTTTCTGGTGTTCTAGGACTAAAAGGCTTTCTGTAATAGCATAGTGTAGTAAAATGTGTTTTATAGAGTGGTTGTAAAGTATGATGATGCGTTTTGATGTTTTAAACGGTAAAATATGTTTTGTACAGTAAATGGAAACACATTCTACGTTACTGTAACACTACAAACATTTTCTGTACTACAAACGTATTTTCTACCAAAACACACACATTTTTTTAAAAAGGTGTTTCCTAGTACAGTGAATCGAGTTTGTGTTATAGCATAGTAAACCGTGTATAGCAAATTGTGTTTTATGGTGTTATAGTAGAGAATATGTCTTTTTGGATTGTTACATTCCAGAAAACACTGTAAAAGAAAAGGGCGTTTTGTAAAAAGACAGTAAAATGTTATAGTACAATACAGGCGTTGTACAGTAAAATGTGTTTCCTTATGTCTTATAATACGGTAAAACATGCTTTTTTTTTTACGATGAATTACGCTGAATGGTGTGACACAGTACAGTAAAATGTGCTTGTGTTTTAGTAAAACACAATTTTGTAGTCCTACAGTACAGTAAAGATATGTTTTGCAGTGTTTTAGCACAATGGAATCTCTGTTTTCATCTGTTTTAGTGGACTGAAATGTAAGATTTTTGGAGCTATATTTTAAAAAATGTGTGTGTTTTGGTAGAAAATACGTTTGTAGAACAGAAAATGTTTGTAGTGTTACAGTAACGTAGAATGTCTTTTGTATGTGTTAAAATCTAATATGGTATAGGACAGAGAAACGTGTTTTGTATTGTTATGTCAAGAAAATGTGGGCGTTTGTTATAGTGCTGCGTAATGGTATCAGAGTAAAATGTGTTTCGTTGTATTATAAAATGGAAAATGTGCTTGCTGTGTTATGTAGTTATATAGTGCAATAGCTTGTTTTGTGGTGTTTTTCTTTCTTTCTTTTTTTTCTTTTTTTATAGTGCAGTAAAATGTGTCATTTTAGGAGAACAGAGAGTGCGTTTTGTAATCTTTAACCTGTAATTTTTTATATTGTGCTGCCCTTTTTCTTTTCCTTTTTTTTCAGTGTTATTGTAACTGAAAATCCGTTTAGTGGTGTTATAACACGGTAAAATATTTTCTTTGTGAAGTTTTACAGCAAATTGTGTTATACAATGTTAAAGTACAGTAAAATCTGTTTTTCTACAACAGTTTTGCTGGTGCAATGAAAAATCGAAATCACTTTTTCATCATTGAGTCAAAGCTTTAACCTACTATGTTTTGGCAAGGTACAAAAATCAACCCACCTATACCTGGTCAGGTCCAAAATCCAACCCACCATTTTATGGTCAGGTCCAAAATCGAGCCCGCCATTCCCTGACCAGGTCCAAAATCTGATCCACGTATTACTGGTCAGGTTCAAAATCCAACCCACCTTTTCCTGGTCATGTTTAAAATCTGATCCACCTTTTTCTAGTCAGGTCCAAAATCAAAACCACCATTTCCTGGTTAAGTCCAAAATGCAACCCACAATTTCCTGGTCAGGTCCAAAATCTGATCCACCTTTTCCTGGTCTGGTCCAAAATCCAACCCACCATTATCTGGTCACGTCCTTAATCCAACCCTGCATTTTCTGGTCCGGTGTAAAATCTGATCCAGCTTTGGCTGGTCAGGCCCAAAATCAAACGAACTATTTCTTGGTCAAATCCAAGATTCAACCCATCATTTCCTTTTCAGGTCCAAAATCTGATCCATACTTTCCTGATCAGGTAAAATAGTAAACGCACCATTTCTTTGTCAGGTCCAGAATCCATCCCACCATTCCATAGTTAGGTGCAAAATCTGATCAACCTATTCCTGATCAGGTCCAACAGGTAAACAAATCAACCCTCTTATTACTGGTCATGTCCAAAATCCAACCCATTATTTCCTGGTCAGATAAAAAATCTGATCCACCTTTCCTGGTCAGACCCAAAATCCAACCCACCATTTCCTGGTCAGGTCCAAAATCAACCCCACAATTTCCTGGTCAGGTCCAAAATCAAACCCACCATTTCCTGATTAGGTCCAAAATCTGATCCACCTTTTTCCTGGTCAGGTCCATAATCCAACCCACCATATCCTAGTTAGGTCAAAAATCTGATCCACCTTTTCCTGGACGGGTGCAGTATCCAATCCACCTTTGCTTCTTTAGGTCAAAATATCAGTCTACCCATCTTTTCTTACCATCTAAAACCCACTTTTTATTGGTTGGGTTGAAAATACAACCCACCGTTTACTTATCCCTTCCAAAACGCAACCCACCTAACCCACTATTTTCCGGTCAGGTCAAAATCCAATGTCATTCTGTGTTTGAAGTACAGACCCACATATTCCTTGTCAAGTTGAAAAGTCGAACCCACCTTTTCCTGGTCAGGTCCAAAATCTGATCCACCTTTTACTGGTCAGGTCCAAAATCCAACCCACCATTTCCTAGTCAGGTCCAAAATCGAACCCATAATTTCCTGGTCAGGTCCAAAATCTGATCCACCTTTTCCTGGTCTGGTCCAAAATCCAACCCACCATTTCTTGATCAGGTCCAAATTCTGATCCATCTTTTCTTGTTCAGGTCAAAAATCCAATCCATCATTTCCTGGTGAAGTCCAAAATGCAACCCATCATTTCCTGATCAAGTCCATAATCTGATCCATATTTTCCTGGTCAGGTCCAAAATCAAACCCACCATTTCCTGGTCAGGTCCAAAATCAAACCTACAATTCCCATGTCAGGTACAAAATATCATCCACATATTCCTGGTCAATACCAGATTCTAACCCAACATTTCCGGGTCACATCCAAAATCTGATCCACCTTTTCCTGGTCACATCCATAATCCAACCCACCATTTTCTGGACAGGTCCAAAATCTGATCCACCTTTTTCTGGACAGGTCCAAAATCCAATTCACCTTTTCCTGGTCAGGTCCAAGGTTTATTCTTGCCACCTTGTCTCATCGTCTATAATCCTACTTTTTTTTAGTTGGGTTAAAAAATCAACCCACCTTTTCCTTATCCCGTCCAAAATGGAACCCTCCTCTTTGTACTTTAGTCTCAGATCTAACCCACTATTTTCTGGTCAGATTCAATTCCAACCTCATTTTGTGTTTGTAGTACAGACCAACCTATTCTTGGTCAGGTCCAAAATCAAACCCACAAATTCTCTGGTAAGGTCCAAAATCTGATCCACCTTTTCCTGGTCAGGTCCAAAATCCAACAACTATTTCCCGCTCAGGTCCAAAATCTGATCCACCTTTTCCTGGTCAAATACAAAATCAAACCCACCATTTCCTGGACAGGTCAAAAATGCAACTCACAACCCACCATTTCCTTGTCATGTCAAAAATCTGATCCACCTCTTCCTGCTCAGGTCTAAATCAAACCCACCATTTCCTTGTCAGGTCCAAAATGCAACCTACCACTTCGTGGTCAGGTCCAAAATCTGATCCATATTTTCCTGGTCAGGTCCAAAATGGATCCCACCATTTCCTTGTCAGGTCCAAAATCCAATCTACCATTCCATAGTCAGGTTTCAAAATCTGATCCACCTATTCCTGTTCAGGTCCAACATGTCCAAAAATCAACCCACCTTTTCCTGGTCACGTCCATAATCCAACCCATGTTTTCCTGGTCAAGTCCAAAATCTGATCAAACTTTTCCTGGTCAGGTCCAAAATTGAACCCACAATCACCTGGTCAGTTTTAAAATGCAACCCACAATTTCCTGGTCAGGTCTAAAATCTGATTCACCTATTCCTGGTCAAGTCCAAAATCTAACGCACCATTTCGTGGTCAGGTTCCAAAATCCAACCCACCATTTTCTGGTCAGATCCAAAATCCAACCCACCTTTTCCTGAACGAGTCCAAAATCAAATCCACCTTTTCCTGGTTAGTTCCAAAATTCAGTCTACTGATCTTTTCTCATCATCTAAAATCAATGTGGATTAGATGGCTGGGTTAACAATCCAACCCAACTGTTACTTAACCTGTCTAAAATGCAATCTACCTCATCATTGTTTTGTCCCAAATTTAACCCACTCCTTTGTGGTCAGGTCCAAATTCAACTTCACTTTGTATTTGTAGTACACACCCACCTATTCCCGGTCAGCTCCAAAATGCATCCCAACATTTCCTAGTCAATTTTAAATGGAAGCCACCATTCCCTGATTAAGTCCAAAATCTGATCCATATTTTCCTGGTCAGGTCCAAAATCCAACCCACCATTTCCTGGTCAGGTCCAAACTCCAGTCCACCATTCCATGGTCAGGTGCAAAGTCTGATCCACATATTCCTCGTCAGGTCCAAAATGCAACCCACCATTTTGTGGTCAGGTCCAAAATCTGATTCACCTTTTCCTGGTCAGGTCCAAAATCCAACGCACCATTTCTGATCAGGTCCAAAATCTGATCCACCTTTTCCTGAAAAGGTCCAAAATCAAATCCACCTTTTCCTGGTCAGGTCAAAAGATTAGTCTTGCCACCTTTTGTCATCGTTTAAAATCCTGTTTTGAGCAACCCTCCTCTTTGTACTTTTGTCTAAAATGTAATCCCCTATTTCTGGTCAGGTCCAAAAAAAAACCTACCTTTTCCTTGTCAGGTGAAAAATCTTATCCACCTTTTTCTGGTCAGGTCCAAAATCCAACCCATCATTTCCTGGTCAGGTCAGAAATCCAACCCACCATTTCTTGGTGAGGTCTAAAATCTGATCCACCTTTTCCTGGTCAGGTCCACAATCCAACCCACCATTTCGTGGTCAAGTCCAAGAAGCAACCCACGATTTCCTGGTCAGGTCCAAAAGTCTGATCTATATTTTCCTGGACAGGTATAAAAGCCAACCTACAATTTTCTTGTCAGGTCCAATATCCAACCAACCATTCCATGGTTAGGTTCAAGATCTGATCCACCTATTCCTGGTCAGGTGCAACAGGTCCAAAAATCAACTGATCTCTTCCTGGTCAGATCAAAAATCCAACCCACTATTTTCTGGTAAGGTCCAAAACTGATCCACCTTTTCCAAGATGTGTCCAAAATGCAATCCACCTTTTCCTGGTCAGGTCCAAAGTTCAGTGTACTTAAAAATCCAAATCACTTTTTCCTCATTAAGTCAAACCTCCAACAGACTATATTTTGGTCCAGTCTAAAAGTCAACCCACTTATTCCTGCTCAGGTCCAAACTCGAACGCACAATTTCCTGGTCAGGTCTTAAATCTGATCCACCTTTTACTGGACAGATCGAAAATCTAACCCACCATTTCATGGTCAGGTCTAAAATCCAACCCACCATTCCTTGGCCAGGTCCAAAATCTGATTCACCTTTTCCCGGTCAGGTCCAAAATCTAACCCCCCATTTCCTGGTCAGGTCAAATATCTGATCCACCTCTTCCATGATGGGTCCAAAATCCAATCCACCTTTTCCTGGTCAGGAAAAAAATTCAGTCTATCCACCATTTATCATCGTCTAAAATCCACATTTTAATGGTTGGGTTAAAAGTTCAACCCACCTTTTCCTTATCCTGGCCAAAATACAACCCATCTCTTCGTAATTTTGTCTCAAATTTAACTCACTATTTTCTGGTCAGGTCATAATCCAACCTCATTTTGTGTTTGTAGTAAAGACCCACCTATTCCTGGTCAGGTTGAAAATCCAACCTACCTTTTTCTGGTCATGTCCAAAGTCTGATCCACCTTATTCTGCTCAGATCCAAAAAGCAACCCACCATTTCCTGGTCAAGTCCAAAATCCAAACCACCATGTCATGGTCAGGTCCAAAATCTGATCCACATTTTTTGGTGATCAGGTCAAAAATCCAATACACCAATTCTTGGTCAGGTCCAAAATCCAACACACCATTCCATGGTCAGGTCCAAATCTGATCCACATATTGCTGGTCAGGTCCAAATCTGATCCACCTATTTCTGGTCAGGTCCAAAATCCAACCCACCATTTCCTGCTCAGGTCCAAAATCTGATCCACCTTTTCCTGGTCAGGTGAAAATTCCAAACCATTATTTCCTGGTCAGGTCAAAAATCTGATCCACCTTTTCCTTGACGGGTCAAAAATCCAATCAACGTTTTTATGGTCTGGTCCAAAATTCAGTGTAGATTACCTTTTCTAATCATCTAAAATCCACCGTTTATTGTTTGGATTAAAAACCCCAACCAACCTTTACCTTATTCCGTCCAAAATGCAACCTGCATGTTGGACGTGCAAAATGCACGTCTTCATAATTTTTTCTTGATTCTAACCCACTATTTTCTGTTCAGGTCCAAATTCAACCTCATTATGTGGTTGTAGTACAGAATTCTGATACAACTTTTCTTGGTCAGGTCCAAAATCCAACCCACTATTTCCTGGTCAGGTCCAAAATCAAACCCACCATTTCCTGGTCAGGTCTAAAATCAAATCCACCATTTCCTGGTCAGATTTAAAATCTGATCCACCTTTACCTGGTGAGGTCCAAAATCCAACCCATGATTTCCTTGTCTGGTCCAGAATCTAATCCACCTATTCCTGGACGGGTCCAAAATCCAATCCACCTTTTCCTGGTCAGTCCAACATTCAATCCACCAATTCATGGTCAGGTCCAAAATCTGATCCATGTTTTCCTTTTCCTGTCAAAAATGCAGCCCACTTCTTTATACTTTTGTCTTAAATCTAACCCACTATTTTCTATTCAGGTCCATATCCAACCTCATTTTGTGTTTCTAGTACACATCCACCTCTTCCTAGTCAGGTCCAAAATCAAACCCACCTGTTCCTTGTCATGTCCAACAGGTCCAAAAATCAACCCTTCTATTCCTGGCCAGGTCCAAATTCCAACCCACCTTTTTGTCGTCAGGTTGAAAATCTGATCCATCTTTTCCTGGTCAGGTACAATCCCAACCCACCATTTCCTTGTCAGGTCCAAATCCCAATCCACAATTTCCTGGTCTGGTCCAAAATCTGATCCACCTATCACTGGTCAGGTCCAAAATCCAACCCACCATTTCCTTGTCAAGTCCAAAATCCAAACCACCTTTTCCTGGTCAGATTTAAAAGCCAACTCACTATTTCTTTGTCAGGTCCAAAATCGGATCAACCTTTTCCTAGACGGATCCAAATCCAACCCACCTTTTCCTGGTCAGGTTCAAAATTCAGTGTACCCTTCTGTTCTCATCGTCTGAAATCCATCTCTTATTGGTTGGGTTAAAACTCTAACCCACATTTTCCCTCTCACTCACTCACTCAGTCCCATGTCCCAAAGGACGTAGGGGGGACATGAGAGAAGACGCAACGGAGATCTTTTTCCATGCTTCACGATCTTGTGTGGCTAGTAGGAGGTGTTCCTTGCAAGATGGTTTTTGCTAGGGTGTTGTGTCTTGTGGTGTGACCAAACCACATCAGCTTTCTCCTCTTTATGGTGGAGAGCAAAGGCTCTTGGGGGCCCACACGCTTTTTGATTTCGTCTTTCCCTATCCTGTCCAAAATGCAACCCATCTCTTTGTACTTTTGTCAAAAATCTAACCCACTATTTTCTGGTCAGGTCCAAATCCAACCTCCTTTTGTATTTGTACTACAGACCCACCTATTGCTGGTCAGATCAAAAATCAAACCCACCATTTCCTTGTCAGGTCCAAAATCTGATCCATTTTTCCTAGTCAGGTCCCAAATACAATCCACCATTTCCTGTTCAGATCCAAAATAGCACCCACCATTTCCAGGTCAGGTCCAATATCCAACCAACCATTTCCTCATCAAGTCCAAAATGCAACCCACCATTTCCTGATCAAGGCCAAAATCTGACCCAAACTTTACCGATCAGGTCCAAAATCCAACACACCATTCCTTGGACAGGTCCAAAATCTCATCCACCTTTTCCTCATCAGGTCTAAAATACAACCCAACAGTTCCTGGTCAAGTCCAAAATGTAGACCACCATTTCCTGATCAAGTCCAAAATCTGATCCATATTTTCCATATTAGGTCCAAAATCAAACCCACCATGCCCTGGTCAGGTCTAAAATCTTATCCACATATTCCTGGTCATGTCTAAAATCTAACGTCCCATTTCCTGGTCAGATCCAAAATCTGATCCACATTTTCCTGGTCAGGTCCATAATCGAACCCACCATTTCTTGGTCAGGTCTAAAATCTGATCCACCTTTACCTCGAAGAGTCCAAATTCAAATCCTTTTCATGGTCAGGTCCAAAGTTCATTCTAACGACCTTTTCTCAGCATCTAAAATCAACCTTTCATTAGTTGGGTTAAAAATCCAACCCATCTTTTCCTTATCCCTCCAAAATACAATGCACCTCTTTGTATTTTTGTGTAAAATCTAACCCACTCTTTTCTGGTCAGGTCCAAATCCAACCTCATTTTGTTTTATAGTACAGACCCATCTATTTATGGACAGTTCCAAAATCCAATCCACCTTTTTCTGGTCAGGTCCAAAATCAAACCAACTACTTTTTGGTCATGTCCAAAATCCAACCAAACATTTCCTGGTCAGATCCAAAATCTGATCCACCTTTACCTGGTCAAGTCCAAAATCCAACCCACAATTTCCTGGTGAGGTCCAAAATCTGATCCACCTTTTTCTGGTCAGGTTCAAAATCAAACCTACCTTTTCCTGGTCTGGTCCAAAATCCAACCTACCAGTTCCTGGTGAGGTCCAAAATCTGATCCACCTTTTCTTGGTAAGGTCCAAAATCTAATACACCTTTTCCTGGTCTGGTAAAAAATCTAACCCACCATTTCCTGTTCAGGTAAAAAATCTGATCCTTTTTTTTCTGGTAGGGTCCAAAATCCAATCCACCTTTTCCAGGTCATGACCAGAATTCAGTTTGCCCACCTGTTCTGATTATCTGAAATCCACCATTTATTGGTTGGGTTATAAAGTCAACGCAACTTTTCCTTATCCTGTCCAAAATGGAACTCAACTATTCGTCGTTTTGCCTAAAATCTAACCCAATTTTTTCTGGTAAGTCCAAATCTAACTATTTTGTGTTTGTAGTACAGACCCACCTATTCCTGGTCAAGTCCAAAATCCCACCCACCTTTTCCTGGTCAATTTCAAAATCTGATCCACCTTTTCCTGGTCAGGTCTAAAATCAAACACACAATTTCCTGGACAGGTCCAAAATCCAACCCACCATTTTCTTGTTAGGTCAAAAATCTGATCCACCTTTTCCTGGTCAGGCCCAAAATCCAACCCAACATTTCCTGGTCAAGTCCAAATTGCAACCCACCATTTCCTGTTCAAGTCCAAAATCTGATCCATATTTTCCTGGTCAGGTCCAAAATCCAACCCACCATTTTCTGGTCAGGTCCAAAATTGGATCCACCTTTTTCTGGTCAGGTTCAAAATCAAACCCACCATTTCCTGGTCAGGTCCAAAATGCAATCCACCATTTCCTGGTCAGGTCCAAAATCTGATCAGTAGTTTCCTGGTCAGATCAAACCCACCATTTTCTGGTCAGGTCCTAAATCTGATCCATATATTCCTGGCAAGGTCCAAATATGCAACCCACCAATTCCTGGTCAGCTCCAAAATCTTATCTGTGTTTTTCTGGTCTGGTCTAAAATCCAATCCACCTTATCTTGGTCAGGTCCAAACTTCAGTATTATAATTGTAAAGTGCGTTTGCTGTGTTATGTGGTTATATGGGGGAATAGGGTATGTTTTATAGTGTTATATCATATTGTGTTTACTATAGTGTACAATGTGTTTGTGCTACAGTGTACTAAAATATGTGTAGTAAAATGTGTGTTGGTAGTGTTACATTATAATAAACAGAAAAATGTGTGTTTTGTGCAGTTATGATACTTTTATGGTACACTAAAGTAAAGTGCAATGTGTTTGTGCTATAGTGTTTGTTTATAGTGTTACAGTATAACAAACGCGTGTTCTGTAGTGTGATAAAAGTGAAATGTGTCTTGTGCAGTTATGAATCTGTATTCGTGAGTCTGTTGTGTGTGTTTTTCTTTCTTTCTTTCTTTCTTTTTTATTGTGCAGAAAAATGTGAGATTTGAGGTGTACAGAAAATACGTTTTGTAATCTGTAATTTTCTATATAGTACTGCACTTTTTCTTTTCTGTTTTTTTCAGTGTAGTTGTAACTGACAATCCATTTTCTAGTGTTATGACACAGTAAAATATTTTTGTGTGTAAAGTCTTACAGTAAATTGTGTTTTATGATGTTAAAGTATAGCAAAATCTGTTTTTCTAAAACAGTTTTGCTGGTGAAATGAAAAATCCAAATCACTTTTTCATCATTGAGTCAAAGCTCCAACCTACTATATTTTGGCCAGGTCCAAAAATCAACCCACCTATACCTGGTCAGGTCCAAAATGGAACCCACCATTTCCTGGTCAGGTCCAAAATCTGATCCACCTTTTCTTGGTCAGGTCCAAAATCCAAACCACTATAAAAATCAAACCCACCGTTTCCTTATCCCATCCAAAATGAAACCCACCTATTCGTACTTTTGTCTCAAACCTAACCTACTTTTTTCTGATGAGGTCAAAATCTAACCACATTTTGTGTTTGTAGTACAGACCCACATATTCCTAGTAAACTCCAAAATCAAACCAACCTTTTCTGGTCAGGTCCAAAATCTGATCCATCTTTTCCTGGTCATGTCCAAAAATCCAACCTAACATTTCCTGGTTAGGTCCAAAATGCAACCCACCATTGCCTCATCAGGTATAAATATCATCAACCTGTTCCTGGTCAGGTCCCAAATCCAGCCAACCATTTCCTGGTCAGGTCAAAAATCTGATCCACCTTTTCATGGTCAGGTCCAAAATTCAACCAACCATTTCTTGGTCAGGTCTAAAATCTGATCCTCCTTTTCCCGGTCAGGTCCAAAATCCATCCCAACATTTCCTCGTCAAGTCCAAAATGTAACCCATCATTTCCTGATCATGTCCAGAATCTGATCCGTATTTTCCTGGTCAGGTCCACAATCCAACCCACCATTTCCAGGTTAGGTCCAATATCCAACCCACCATTCCTTGGTCAGGTCCAAAAACAGATCCGCCTAGTGCTGGTCAGGTCCAAAATCAAACCCATCATTTCCTTGTCAGATTCAGTATTTGATCCACCTTTTCCTGGTCTCAAAATTCCAACTCACCATTTCTTGGTCTGGTCCAAAATCTGATCCACCTTTTCCTGGACGGGTCTAAAATCTAATCCACCTTTTCCTGGACGGGTCTAAAGTTCAGTCTTACCCTTTTTCTGATCATCTAAAATCCACCTTTTTTTCGGTTCGGTTAAAAATGCAACCCATCGTCTCTTTATCCCATCCAAAATACAACCCTTTTTGTATTTTCTCTCAAATCTAACCCACTATCTTCAGGTCAGATCGAAATCTAACCTCATTTTGTGTTTGTAGTACAGAACCACATAGTCTTAGTCAAGTCCAAATAAAACCTACCTTTTCCTGGTCAGGTCCAAAATCTGATCCACCTTTCCCTAGTCAGGTCCAAAATCCAACCCATGATTTCCTGGTCAGGTCAAAAGGCCAACCCACCATTTCCTGATCAGGTCCAAAATCTGATGCAGCCTTTTCTGGTCAGGTCCAAAATCAAATCCAACATTTTCTGGTCAAGTCCAAAGTGGAAACTACCATTTCCTGATCAAGTCCAAAATCTAAATTCATATTTTCCTGGTCAGGTCCAAAATCCAACCCACCATTTTCTGGTCAGGTCCAAGATCTGATACACCTTTTTCTTGTCAGGTCCAAAATCCAACCCACCATTTTCTGGTCAGGTCCAAGATCTGATACACCACTTCCTGATCAGGTCCAAAATCCAACCCAGCATTTCTTGGAAAGTTCCAAATTCTGATGCACCTTTTTATTGTCAAGTTCAAAATCCTATCCAACATTTCCTGGTCAAGTCCAAAATGCAACCCACCATTTCCTGATCAAGTCAAAAATCTGATGCATATTTTCCTGGTCAGGTCAAAATTCTCTACCACCATTTGCTGGTCAGGTCTAAAATTCAACCCACCATTCCCTGGTCAGGTCTAAAATCTTATCCACCTATTCCTGGTCACGTCAAAAATCCAACCCAACATTTCGTGATCAGATCCAAAATCTGATCCACCTTTTCCTGGTCAGATCAAAAATCAAACCAATTTTCTAGTCAAGTCCAAAAAACAACTTACCATTTTTATAGTCAGGTCCAAAATCTGATCTGTATTTCCTTTTCAGGTTTAAATATCTATCCCAGCATTCCATGGTTAGGATCAAAATCTGATCCACCTTTTCCTGGTCAGGTCCAAATTTCAGTCTACCCACCTTTTCTCATCGTCTAAAATCCACCTTTTTTTGGTTGGGTTAAAAATCCAACCCGCCTTTTTCTAATCCCATCAAAAATACAACCCACCTCTTCATACTTTTGTCTGAAATCTAAACAACTATTTTCTGGTCAGGTCAAAATCGAGCCTCATTTTGTGTTTGTAGCACAGATCCACCTATTCCTGGTCAGGTGCAAAATCCAAGATGCCTTTTCCTGGTCAGGTCCAAAATATGATCCACCATTTCCTGGCCATTGTCCAAAATCCAAACCACCATTTACTGGACAGGTCCAAAGGGCATCCCACAATTTTCTGGTCAGGTCAGAAATATGATCCACCTTTTCCTGGTTGGCTCCAAAATCCAACCCACCATTTTCAGGTCGGGTCCAAAATCTGATCCACCTATTCCTGGTCAGGTCCAAAATCCAGCCCATCATTTCCTGGTCAGGTCCAAAATCCAACCCACCACTTCCTGGTCAGACCCATCAGTATTTTCCTGGTAAGGTCAAAAATCCACAGCACCATTTCCTGGTGAGGTCCAAAATCTGATCCACCTTTTCCTGAATGGGTCCAAAATCCAATCCACCTCTTCCTGGTCAGGTCAAAAACTCAGTGTACATAAAAATCAAAATAACTTTTTCCTCATTGAATCAAACCTCCAAACTACTATTTTTTGGTCTCGTCCAAAATCGAACCCACTATTTCCTGGTCAGGTCCTAAACCTGATCCACTTTTTCCTGGTCAGGTCCAAAGTCCAACCCACCATTTTTTAGTCAGGTCCAAAATCCAATGCACCATTTCCTGGCCAGGTCAAAAATCTGATCCACCTATTACTTGTCAGGTCCAAAATCCAATGCATCATTTTCTGGTCAGGTCCAAAATCTGATCCACCTTTTCCTGGTCAGGTCCAAAATCAAACCCACCATTTCCTGGTGAGGTCCAAAGTCTGATCCACCGTTTTCTGGATGGGACCAAAATCCAATCGATCGTTTCGTAGTCAGGTTCAAAATTCAGTCTACCCACCTTGTCTCATCGTCTGTACTAAAGTGTTGTAAAATAAGTATAGTAAAATGGCTGTTTATAGTGTTGCAGTATAATAAACATGCGTTCTGTAGTGTTTTGAGAGTGAAATGAGTTTTTTGTGCAGTTATGATTCTGTATTTGTAAGGCTGTTGTGTTTTTTTTCTGTCTTTTTTGATAGGGCAGGAAAACATGTGATTTAAGGTGTACAGAAAATGCGTTTGGTAATCTGTAATATGTAATTTTCTATATAGTGCTGCGCTTTTCCTTATCCTTTTTTGTGTTAATGTAACTGAAAATCCTTTTGTAGTGTTGTAACATGGTAAAATATATTTTTGTGAAGTTTTACAGTAAATTGTGATTTACAGTGAAATGACTTTGTTTCTAAAATAGTTTTGCTTGTGCAATCAAAAATCCAAATCACCTTTTCCTCATTGAGTCAAACCTCCAACCTACTATATTTTAGTCAGGTCCAAAATTCAGCCCGCCTATTCCTAGTCAAGTCAAAAATCCAACCAACCATTTCCTTGTCAGGTCAAAAATAAAACCCAACTTTTCCTGGTCAGGTCCAAAATCCACTCCACCTTTTCCTGGTCAGGTCCAAAATTCAGTCTACACATCTTTTCTCATCATCTCAAATACACCTTTTATTCGTTGGGTTAAAAATCCAAAGCACCTTTTCCTTATCCTGTCCAATATGCAACCCACCTCTTTGTACTTTTCTCTCAAATCTAACCCACTGTTTTCTGGTCATGTCCAAATCCAATCTCATTTTGTGCTTGTAGTACAGACCCACCTATTCCTGGTCAGGTCCAAAATCCAACCCACATTTTCCTGCTCAGATCCAAAATCTGATCCACCTTTTCCTGGTCAGGTCCAAAATCCAACCCATGATTTCCTGGTCAGGTCCAAAATCTAACCCACAATTTTCTGGTCAGGTCCAAAGTCTGATCCACCTTTTCCTGTTCAGGTCCAAAATAAAACCCACTCTTTCCTGGTCAAGTCCAAAATGCATCCACCATTTCTAAATCTGGTCCAAAGTCTGATCCATATTTTCCTGGTCAGGTCCAAAATCCAACCCACCATTTCCATGTCAAGTCCAAAATCCAACCTACCATACCATTGTCAGGTTCAAAATTTAATCCACCTATTCCTGGTGAGGTCCAACAGGTCCTAAAATCAACCAACCTAATTTTCCTGGTCCGGTCCAAAGTCCAACCCACCATTTCTTGGTAAGTCTAAAATCTGATCCACCTTTTTCTGAACGGGTCCAAAATCCAATCTTCCTTTTTTCTGGCCAGGTCCTAATTTCAGTCTACCCATCTTTTCTCATTGTCATAAATCCAACTTTTATTAGTTGGGTTAAAAATCCAAAACAGCTTTTCCTTAACCCGTCCAAAATACAACCAACCTCTTTGTCCTTTTGTCTCAAATCTAACCCACTATTTTCTGGTCAGGTCCAAATTCAAACTCATTTTGTGTTTGTAGTACAGACCCACCTATTCATGGTCAGGCCTAAAGTCAAACCCACTGTTTCCTGGTCAGGTCCAAAATCAAACCCACTGTTTCCTGGTCAGGTCCAAAATCCAACACACTATATCCTGGTCAGGTCGAAAATCTGATCCATCTTATCCTGGTTAGGTCCAAAATCCAACCCACCATATCCTGGTCTGGTCCAAAATCTGATCCACCTTTTTCAGGACAGGTCAACAGTCTGATCTACCTTTTCCTGGTCAGGTCCAAAATGCAACCCACCATTTCGTGGTCAGGTCCAAAATCTGATCCATATTTTTCTAGTCAGGTCCAAAATGCAACCCACCATTTTCTTGTCAGGTCCAAAATCCAACCCACCATTCCATGATCAGGTTCATAATCTGATCAACCTATTCCTGGTCAGTTTGAAAAGGTCCAAAAATCAACCCAGCTATTCCTGGTGAGGTCCAAAATCCAACCCACCTTTTCCTCATCAGATCGAAAAACCTGATCCACATTTTCCTGGTCAGGTCCAAAATCCAACCCATCATTTCCTTGTTAGGTCCGAAATCCAACCCACAATTTCCTGGTCAGGTCCAAAATCCAACCCATCATTTCCTGGTCAGGTCCAAAATGTGATCCACCTTTTCCTGGTCAGGTCAAAAATCTAACCCAACATTTACTGGTGAAGTCCAAAATGCAACCCACCATTTCCTTATCAAGTCTAAAATCTTATCCATATTTTCCTGGTCAGGTCTGAAATCCAACCCACAATTTCCTGGTCAGGTCCAAAACCTGAACCATCTAGGTCAGGTCTGAAATCCAACCGACCATTTCTTGTTAAGGTCCAAAATCGAACCCATCATTTCCTTGTCAGGTCCAAAATCTCAGCCACCTTTTCCTGGACAGGTCCAGAAAGCAATCCACCTTTTCCTGGTCAGGTCCAAAATTCAGTCTACAAAACTTTTCACATTGTCTAAAATCCACCTTTTATTGGTTGACCCAAAGTCAACCCACCTTTTCCTTATCCTGTAGAAAATGAAACCCACCTCTTATGTTGTTTTGTCTTAAATCTAACTCACTATTTTCTGGTCAGGTCCAAACCCAACCTCATTTTGTGTTTGTAGTGCAGACCCACCTATTCCTGGTCATATCGAAAATCGAACCCACCTTTTCCTGGTCAGGTCCAAATTCTGATCCACCTTTTCCTGGTCAGGTTCAAAATGTGATCCACCTTTTCCTGGTCAGGTCAAAAATCCAACCCAACATTTACTGGTGAAGTCCAAAATGCAACCCACCATTTCCTTATCAAGTCCAAAATCTGATCCAAATTTTCATGGTCAGGTCCACTATTTCCTGGTCGCTTCATCAAATTTAACATTTTGGGTGGCCCGAGGTGCTGAGGTGGGAGAGCTTGCAGGAGCGTGGGACCTCCAACTTTCTGGCTTGCGGCTGCAAGTCCTGATATCAGTTTCTGCTGGAAAGGACTATAATCCTACTGAAAGAAAAAAAATCCTGGTCAGGTCCCAAATCCAACCCACCATTTCCTTGGTCAGGTCAAAAATTTTATCCACTTTTTTATGGTGAGGTCCAAAATCAAACCCACCATTTCCTGGTCAGGTCCAAAATTTGATCTACCTTTTCCTGGTCAGATCTAAAAAAAAAAACCCACCATTTCTTGGTCAGGTTCAAAATGCAACCCACTATTTCGTGATCAGCTCCAAATTCTGAGCCATATTTTCCTGGTCAGGTATAAAATGCCAATCCAACCCACCATTTCCTGGTCAGGTAAAAAATTTCATCCACTTTTTTATGGTGAGGTCCAAAATCAAACCCACCATTTCCTGGTCAGGTCCAAAATCCAACCCATTCCATGGTCAGGTTCAAAATCTGATCCACCTAGTCCTGGTCAGGTCCAACAAGTCCAAAAATCACACCAACGAATTCTTGGTCAGGTCAAAACTCCAACCCACCTTTTCCTGGTCGGGTCCAAAATCTGATCCACCATTTCCTGGTCAGGTTTAAAATCCAACCCACAACTTCCTGGTCAGGTCCAGAATCCAACCCACCATTTCCTGGTCAGGTCCAAAATCTGACCCTACATTTCCTAGTCAGGTCCAAAATCCAACCGTCACTTTTATGGTCAGGTCCAAAATCCAACCCACCATTTCCTTGTCAGGTTCAAAATTGGATCCACCTTTTCCTGGACAGGTCCAAAATCCAAACCACCTTTACCTGGTCAGGTTAAAAATTCAGTCTTCACACCTTTTCTCATCGTCTGCAATTCACCTTTTATTGGTTGCATTAAAAATCAGACCCACCTTTTCCTTATCCTCTCCAAAATGCAACCCAACTCTTCATTGTTTTGTCACAAATCTGACCCACTATTTTCTGGTCAGGTCCAAATCCTTCCTCATTTTGTGTTTGTAGTATAGTTTGGGTTAACAATCCAACCCACCTTTTCCGTATGGTGTACAAAAGGCAACAAACCTCTTTGTAGTTTTATCTCAAATCTAACCCACTATTTTGTGGTGAGGTCCAAATTGTTTGTTTTTGTAGAATTATAGTTCTTTCCAGATTTCTCTGATATCAGGATTGTAGTCAGAAGCCAGAAAGTCGGAGGTCCCACGCTTCGGCAAGTTCTTCCACTTCAGCATCACGCACCACTTAAAAAATGTTACAATTCTAGAAGCAATGTCATGAGATGAAACTCACTCTCAGGTCCAAATCCAACCTCATTTTGTGTTTGTAGTGTAGACCCACCTATTCCTGGTCAGGTCCAAAATCAAACCAACCTTTTCCTGGTCAGGTGCAAAATCTTCTCCACCTTTTCCTGGTCAGGTCCAAACTCAAACCAACCATTTCCTGGTCAGGTTCAAAATCCAACCCACCTTTTCCTGGTGAGGTCCAAAATGTGATCCACCTTTTCCTGGTCAGGTCAAAAATCCAACACAAGATTTCCTGGTCAAGTCCAAAATAGCAGCCCACCATTTCCTGATCAAGTCCAAAATCTGATTCATATTTTCCTGGTCAGGTCCACTATTTCCAGGTCAGGTCCCAAATCCAACCCCCCATTTCCTGGTCAGGTCCAAAATCAGATCCACCTTTTCATGGTCAGGTCCAAAATCCAACCCACAATTTCCTGGTCAGGTCCAAAATCTGGTCCACCTTTTCCTGCTCAGGTCTAAAATAAATTACACCATTTCCTGGTCAGGTCCAAAATGCAAACCACCATTTCGTGGTGAGGTCCAAAATCTGATCCATATTTTCCTGGTCAGGTCCAAAATGCAACCCACCATTTCCTTGTCAGGTCCAAAATCGAACCCACCATTCTATAGTCAGGTTCAAAATCTGATCCACCTAGTTTTTGTGAGGTCCAACAGGTCCAAAAATCAACCCACGTATTCCTGCTCAGATCCAAACTCAAACCCACCTTTTCCTGGTCAGGTTCAATAACTGATTCAACTATTCCTGGTCAAGTCAAAAATTGAACCCACCTTTACCTGGTCACATCCAAAATCTGATCCACCTTTTCTTGGTCAGGTCAAAAATCCAACCGACAATTTCCTCGTCAGGTCCAAAATCTGATACACATTACTGGTCAGGTCCAAAATTGAACTCACCATTTCCTTGTCAGGTCCAAAATCCAACCCAAACTTTCCTGGTCAGGTTCAAAATCAAACCAACCATTTCCTTTTCAGGTCGAAAATGTGATCCCCTTTTTTTTCTGGATGGGTCCCAAATCTAATCAACCTTTTCCTGGTCACGTCCAAAATTGAACCCACCGATTCCTGGTCACGTCCAAAATTTGATCCACCTTTTCCTTATCCTGTCCAAAATGCAAACCACCTCTTTATACGTTTGTCTCAAATCTAACCCACTATTTTCTGTTCAGGTCCATAGCCATTCTCATTTTGTGTTTTTAGTACAGATCCACCTATTTCTAGTCAGGTCGAAAATGCAACCAACCATTTCGTGGTCAAGTCCAAAATCTGATCCACCTTTTCCTGCTCAGGTCCAAAATGCAACCCACCATTTCCTGGTCAGGTCCAAAATCAGATAAGTATTTTCCTGGTCAGGTCCAAAATCCAACCCACCATTTGCTGGTCAGTTCGAAAATGCAACCAACCATTTCGTGGTCAAATCCAAAATCTGATCCATATTTTCCTGTTCAGGTCCAAAATCAAACCCACAATTTCCTTGTCAGGTCCAAAATCCAAATTGTTAGGTTAAAAAATTATGAACCTATTCCTGGTCAGGTCCAACAGGTTCAAAATTCAACCCACCTATTCCTGTTCAGGTCCAAATTCTAACCCACCTTTTCCTAATCAGGTTTAAAATCCAATCCACCTTTTCCTGATCAGTTCCAAAATCCAACCCACCATTTCCTGGTCAGGTCCAAAATCAAACCCACAATTTCTTGGTCAGGTCTTAAATCTGATCCATGCTTTCCTGGACGAGTCCAAAATCCAATCCACCTTTTACCGGTGAGGTCCAAAATTCAGTATACCCAGCTGTTCTCATCGTCTAAAATCCTCCTCTGATTGGTTGGATTAAAAGTCCAACCCAGCTTTTCCTTATCCTGTCAAAAATGCCACCACCTCTTTGTACTTTTGTCACAAATCTAACCCACTATTTTCTGGTCAGGTCCAAATCCAACCTCATTTTGTGTTTGTAGTGCAGAACCACCTATTGCTGGTCGGGTCCAAAATCAAACCCACCATTTCCTGGTCAGGTCCGGAATCTGATCCACCTTTTCCTTGTCAGGTCCAAAATCCAAACCACCATTTCCTGGTCAGGTCCAAAATCCAACCCACCATTTTCTGGTCAGGTCCAAAATCCAACCCACCATTTGCTGGTCAGGTCGAAAATACAACCCACTATTTCGTGGTCAAATCCAAAATCTGATCCATATTTCCTGCTCAGGTCCGAAATCGAACCCACAATTTCCTTGTCAGGTCCAAAATCCAAATTGTTAGGTTAAAAAATTATGAACCTATTCCTGGTCAGGTCCAACAGGTTCAAAATTCAACCCACCTATTCCTGTTCAGGTCCAAATTCTAACCCACCTTTTCCTAATCAGGTTTAAAATCCAATCCACCTTTTCCTGATCAGTTCCAAAATCCAACCCACCATTTCCTGGTCAGGTCCAAAATCAAACCCACAATTTCTTGGTCAGGTCTTAAATCTGATCCATGCTTTCCTGGACGAGTCCAAAATCCAATCCACCTTTTACCGGTGAGGTCCAAAATTCAGTATACCCAGCTGTTCTCATCGTCTAAAATCCTCCTCTGATTGGTTGGATTAAAAGTCCAACCCAGCTTTTCCTTATCCTGTCAAAAATGCCACCACCTCTTTGTACTTTTGTCACAAATCTAACCCACTATTTTCTGGTCAGGTCCAAATCCAACCTCATTTTGTGTTTGTAGTGCAGAACCACCTATTGCTGGTCGGGTCCAAAATCAAACCCACCATTTCCTGGTCAGGTCCGGAATCTGATCCACCTTTTCCTTGTCAGGTCCAAAATCCAAACCACCATTTCCTGGTCAGGTCCAAAATCCAACCCACCATTTTCTGGTCAGGTCCAAAATCCAACCCACCATTTGCTGGTCAGGTCGAAAATACAACCCACTATTTCGTGGTCAAATCCAAAATCTGATCCATATTTTCCTGCTCAGGTCCGAAATCGAACCCACAATTTCCTTGTCAGGTCCAAAATTCAACCCACCATTCCAATGTTAGGTTAAAAAAATGATCAACCTATTCCTGGTCAGGTCCAACAGGTTCAAAATTCAACCCACCTATTCCTGTTCAGGTCCAAATTCTAAACACCTTTTCCTAATCAGGTTTAAAATTCAATCCACCTTTTCCTGATCAGTTCCAAAATCCAACCCACCATTTCCTGGTCAGGTCCAAAATCAAACCCACAATTTCCTGGTCAGGTCTAAAATCTGATCCATATTTTCCTGGATGAGTCCAAAATCCAATCCACCTTTTACCGGTGAGGTCCAAAATTCAGTATACCCAGCTGTTTTCATCGTCTAAAATCCTTCTCTGGTTGGTTGGGTTAAAAGTCCAACCCAGCTTTTCCTTATACTGTTGAAAATGCCACTCACCTCTTTGTACTTTTGTCACAAATCTAACCCACTATTTTCTGGTCAGGTCCAAATCCAACCTCATTTTGTGTTTGTAGTGCAGAACCACCTATTGCTGGTCGGGTCCAAAATCAAACCCACCATTTCCTGGTCAGGTCCAGAATCTGATCCACCTTTTCCTTGTCAGGTCCAAAATCCAACCCGCCATTTCCTGGTCAGGTCCAAAATCCAACCCATCATTTCCTGGTCAGGTCCAAAATCCAACCCACTATTTGCTGATCAGGTCGAAAATGCAACCCACTATTTCGTGGTCAGATCCAAAATCTGATCCATATTTTCCTGCTCAGGTCCGAAATAGAACCCACAATTTCCTTGTCAGGTCCAAAATCCAACCCACTATTCCATTGTTAGGTTAAAAAAAATGATCCACCTATTCCTGGTCAGGTCCAAAATCCAACCCACAATTTCTTGGTCAGATCCAAAATCTAATCCAGCTTTTCCTGATCAGGTTCAAAACCAACCTCAATATTTCTTGGACAGGGCAAAAATCTGATCCACCTTTTCCTGGTCAGGTCCAAAATCGAACCCAACAGTTCCTGGTGAAGTCCAAAATGCAACCCACCATATCCTGATCAAGTCCGAAATTTATCCATATATTTTCCTGGTTAGGTCCAAAAATCCAACCCACCATTTCTTGGTCAGGTCAAAAATTAAACTCACCTTTCTCTCATCAGGTTCAAAATCAAACCTACCTTTTCCTGGTCCGGTTCAAAATCCCACCCAACAGTTTCTGGTCAGGTCCATACCTTTTCATAGCAAGGTCCAAAATCTGATCCACCTTTTCCTGGTCAGGTCCAAAATCCAACCCACAATTTCCTGGTCAGCTCCAAAATCTGATCCACCTTTTCCTGGTTAGGTCAAAAATCTGATCCACCTTTTCCTGGTCAGGTCCAAAATCCAACCCATTTCCTGGTCAGGTCCAAAATCTGATCCACCATTTCCTTGATGGATCCAAAATCAAATCCTCCTTTTTCTGGTCAGGTCCAATGTTCAGTCTACCCATCTGTTCTCATCATCTAAAATCCACCTTTTATTGATTGGGTTAAAAATCCAACCCACCTTTTCCTTATCCTGTCCAAAATGAAACTCACATCTTCACTGTTTTGTCTAAAATCTAACCCACTATTTTCTGGTAAGTCTAAATCTAACCTGAATTTGTGTTTATAATACAGACCCAACTATTCCTGGTCAGATCAATAATCCAACCCACCTTTTCCTGGTCAGTTCCAAAATCTGATTCACTTTTTTCCTGGTCAAGTCCAAAATAAAACCCACCATTTTGTGGTCAGGACCAAAATCCACCCCACCATTTTCTGGTCAGGTGTAAAATCTGATCCACGTTTACCTGGTCAGGTCCAAAATTACAACCCAACATTTCCTGGTCAAATCCAAATTGTAACCCACCATTTTTTTTATCAAGTCCAAAATCTAATCCATATTTTCCTGGTTAGGTCCAAAATCAAACCCACCATTTCCTGGTCAGGTCTCAAATCCAACCCATCATTCCCTGGTCAGGTCCAAAATCTGATCTACCTGTTCCTGGTCAGTTCAAAAGTCCAACCCACCATTTCCTGGCCAGTTCCAAAATCTGATCCACCTTTTCCTGGTCAGGTCCAAAATCCAACCGACCATTTATTGATTAGGTCCAAAATCTGATCCACCTTCACCTGGACTAGTGCAAATTCGAATCATAATTTTCCTGGTCAGGTGAAAAAATTCAGTCTACACACCTGTTCTCATCGTCTAAAATCCACCTTTTATTAGTTGGGTTAAATATCAAACCCACCTTTTCCTTATCCCGTCCAAAATACAACCCACCTCTATACTTTTGTCTCAAATCTAACCCACTATTTTCTGGTCAGGTCCAAATACAACCTCCTTTTGCTTTTGTAGTGTAGACCTACCTACACGTGGACAGGTCCAAAATCCAACCCACCTTTTCCTGGGCATTTCCAAAATCAAACCCACCACTTTCTGATCAGGTCCAAAATCTGATCCACTTTTTCCTGGTCAGGTCAAAAATCAAAGCTACCTTTTCCTGGTCCGGTCCAAAATCCCACCCACCAGTTCATGGTCAGGTCCAAAATCTGATCCACCTTTTCCTGGTTAGGTCAAAAATCTGATCCACCTTTTCCTGGGCAGGTCAAAAATCTGATCCACCTTTTCCTCACTAGATCCAAAATCCAATCCTTTTTTTGGTACCCACCTGCTCTCATAATCTAAAATGCACATTTTATTAGTTGTGTTAAAAATCCAACCCACCTTTTCCTTATCATGTCCAAAATGCAACACACCTCTTTCTACTTTTGTCTGAAATCTAGCCCACTATTTTCTCGTCAGGTCCAAATTCAAACTCATTTTGTTTCTAGTACAAACCCACATATTCCTTGTCAGGTCCAAAATCAAACCCACTACTTTCTGGTCAGGTTCAAAATCCAACCCACCTTTTCCTGGTCAGGTCCAAAATCAAACCCATCGTTTCCTGGTCAGGTCCAAAATGCAATCAATCTTTTCCTGATCAGGTCCAAAATTCACTGTACTCACCCTTTGTCATCGTCTAAAAAACACCTTTTATTGTTTGGGTTAAAAATCCAATCCACCTTTTCCTTATCCCGTCCGAAATGTAACCCACCTCTTCTTACATTTGTCTTAAATCTAACCCACTATTTTCTGGTCAGGTCCAAATCTAACCTCATTTTGTTTGTAGTACAGAAAATATATTTTGGCTTAAGCAGAACATCTTGCGCACACGTTAAAACCCCGTTCCGGGTTTTGGAAGAGCAGTCCATCGTGTGCCAGTAGGCGCGGTTGACAAAATTATGAAAAAAAACCCTCAGCAAGCACACAGGTGTCATGTATAGACACCATCCCTGAAGAAAAATCGGGGAGGTGGAGTCCCCAGGGCGGTTTGGGGCTGTATATGGCAACGTTTCGGCGGCTCCTTCGACGGTACAACAACCATTCGTATCGGTCATTGCCTTTCCAATGGATCATTCCAGTGGCGTGGAGAGGGAGTCTCCTGCATGGGTAACAGCTTGTCCTCCATACTTTTTTACCCAGGCTTTGCGCTCTAAAGACGAGCTCAACTCTTCCGAGACATACTACAAACGCATTTTACTTTACGTATTTTGCTACACTGTAACACAAACAAATTTGCACTATGCAATATACTATAAAGACTATAAAACATGATTTACTGTACGATAACAAAAAGGCATTTTGTAATAGCATAGTACAGTCAAATGTACACAGTAAAGGCGTTTACAGAAAAATGAATTTTCTTATGTAATTGTAAAGTATAAACCGTTTTATAATCTTAATTATACGGTGAAAGATGTTTTTTGTTGTCAGTTTTTATTTTATTTTATGTTTTTACAATGAATTCAGCTGAATGGTGTTACATACTCCAGTAAAATGTGTTTGGTTTTAGTATGGTAAACAGTATTTTGAAATATAGTACTGTGAAATGTATTTAATGTGTGTTTTGTGATAGATGATAGAGTAAAATGTGTTGTGTTTTTTATAGGTTAGTTGTGTCTAGTTCTGAATCTGAAAATGAGGGAGTTTTGAAAACTTTTTTTGTGGTGTTCTAGTACTAAAAGGCTCTCTGTAATAGCATAGTTGAGTAAAAATGTGTTTTGTAGAGTGGTTGTAAAGAAAGATGCGGTTTGTTGTCTTTAATGGAAAAAATATGTTTTGTACAGTAAATTATGTTAAATTGTGTTTCCTAGAACAGTGAAACGAGTTTGTGTTAAAGCGTAATGAACACATTTTAGTTTACATTACCACCACAAAACATAATCTTCTGTACTGTAACACTACAAAATGTTACCGTTTTATAACACTACTGAACGGATTTTGCTTTACTGAAAATGATATTTCCGCCACAGATTTTTACTGCACTGTAAACCCTAACGCATTTACCTATATTACCACAAAAGGCATTTTATAGTATTCTAAACACAACAAAACACACTTTACATTGAAAAAAACACAGTTTACTTATAACATTATGCAGTATTATACCAAACACCCCAAGCTTTCTTGAATTGTCCTATAACAGATGGTTCAAATGTAACACTACAAAACATATTCTACTTTACTGTAACACAACAAAACACAATTCACGTTATTTTTTAATTTTTTATTATATTTTTTTGCTGCCTCGTCTTCTGTGACGTTCCCGTACTGCTGTTCCCACGACGCTCATTTCAATCTCCCCGCCACAGCCATACCCAGATTTGTTGTGTCTCACCCCCGGGGTCGGGAGTCCACAGAGAACCCATTAGGCCGCCGCGGGGCCACCAGCCAGAGGGGCCCTGCACTTCTTGCTGGGTCACTTTGGTGGTGTTCAGTGGTGCCTGTTCTGAGGTAACATACCCAGGACACCATCTGCTAAGCCCCCTACTAACGACAGTATTAGCTCAGTCGCGGAGCCAGACTGAGTGAGCCACCCACCCAGGGTGGCGACCACCACAACGTCCCTCCAACGACCGCCTCCCCGCGAACCTCCAACCCCAAAGGCTTTGACACAAATTCACCACAGGCACAGAAGCGTACGGGGAAACCGAATCTGAGGTCACCATGAGACCAGAGCAACGGAGGCCACCGAATCAGAGGCAATTTTTATTATTGCATGATGATCAATGAGGATGAGGATGATATAATGATGCTGCTGTGGAAGTGCATCCGCTTTGAGACTACTTGACGGGGTTGTTCTCTACGCTTTACTGTCATAATATATCCCGGCGTCAACCAGGCCCGAGAGATACAGACACCTGCAGTGTTGGTCAGGTAATTTGAGCAACACTCTCAAATTCGCATCCGTAAAGTGGATGAAGCTCGACTGTGTGGTCCCAGTCTCCCCACTGAGCCCACAGCACACTCACTCTGGGTTGGAGCCGGCCGGAGCCCGAAAAAATCCCTATGACTTACGGGATTCGAACCCACGACCTTCCAGTCCGGAATCCAAGGCACTAACCACTGCGCCACGGCGGCTGGTACAATTCACGTTATTGTAACATTACAAAACACGTTTATTGAACTATAACACCACAAAGCACGTTAACACCACAAAATACGTTTGAATTTAAGACCACACAAACACTCTTTACTACACTATAACACAAACAAGCACATGTTACTTTACTCTGTAACACCATTAAGCGCAAGTTCCTGTACAAAACATATTTCATCGTATTATAAGACAACAAAACGCATCATTCTTAACAACCACACTACAAAACATAGTTTACCGTAAACGCCTTCTACTTTTACTGTAACACTACAAAACGCATTCGACTGTACTAGAACAACGCAAAAATATATTTTCTGTGCTATAACAGCACAAAACATATTTTCCGATTATAAAATTTTAAAAGCACAACACTTTTTATTGTATCGTACCAGCACAAAAGACACATTTGACTGTGCTTTAACACAACCAAATATTATTTACCCGCACTGTAACGTGCAAAACACATTTTCTGACAAAAGAAACCCCACATTAACCAAAAATCCCCTTCCATTTTAGTGTAACCCAACAGACATTTCCCTATTCTATAACACGACCAAAGACTATTTGACTATACTTGTAAAACACTGTCACACAAACACATTTTACTGTACTATACGCCATTGTATCAGAACACACATTCTACTTTACTGTAACACTACAACACATATTTGACCCTACTGCAACAACACAAAAAGAGATTTTCTGCACTAGAACAGCTGAAAACTTACATTTTGCTGTATTAGTTTTGAAGAAAAACAAGACATTTTACTATAACATAACAGTACAAAACACGCATTTTGACTATACTATAACACAAACATGCACATCTTACTGAACTCTGTATAACCATTAAACGGAACTTACTGTAAACAAACAAACAAACATATCTTTACAGAACAAAACCATCATACTTTACAACCACACTACAAAACACAGTTTACCAAAAGCCCTTTCTGTACTGTAGTAGCACCAAACACACAGCCTCCTACATTTTCTGAATCATAACTGCAATGAAAGTCTGATTTCACTCCTGTATTATGAAACTACAGAACACATTGTATTTTACTATAACACTACAAAACATAATTTACTATACCACAATAACAGCCAACGATAAGATAAAATGGCATTTTGTCTACTGAAACACCATATTTTGCAATTTTGTATAACACACTCATTTTGCAGTACATTAATGAAAATATGCAGAACACATTTAACTCTATGATATAATAGCTCCATACACATATTTCAGTGTACTACACAAAAAAACACATTTGACGGTACTACAACATTAACAATCACGTTTTCTGTTACTTTGTAGTAAAACAAACTTTTCTAAACTGTAGCAAAAAGGGAAAACAAACACATTTCAGAACAATGAAACATAATCTTACTGTACTCTACAAAAATTGCACCGTTTTATAACACTACCAAACGGATTTTACACACTAAAAAGCACATTTCTCTGTACAAAGACACGTTACAAAACATATATTCTGTATTCACTGTACTATAACACAACAAAACACATTTTACCGTATTAAAACATTACAATAACATTTTCCGCATTATTGCACCAAAAACCCCCCACAGAAGATGGGTTTGCTTATGGACATGACCAGAAAATGTCAGCAAAAAATACGTTGCATTTTACATTGTAAAAGATACATTTCAGTGTCCTCAAGAAAACAAAAAACAACATAAGGTGTATATGGTCGAGATGTAAACAAAGTTGGATTTTGGACCTGACTACAAAATAGTTGTTTTCAAACAAAACCACGAAGAGGATGTTGGGATTTTTTACACTTGGTCATGAAAAGGTGGATTGTTGAAGAAAAACAACAACACATTTTACTGTATCATCTTCACAGTACAAAACACGCATTTTGACTATACTATAACAGACACATGCACATCTTACTGGACTATGTATAACCATTAAACGTGACTGATAGTCAATTTTTATAGTACAGTAAAGGCGTTTACAGTAAAATGATGTTACATACTATAGTAAAATGTGTTTGTGTCTTAGTATAGTAAAAAGTGTTTTGAAATATAGTACTGTAAAATGTGTTTTGTAGTGTTTAATGTGTGTTTTGTGCTGTTATGATAGAGTAAAATCTATTTATGTGTTGCGTTTTTCAAAGGATAGTTGTGTGCATTTCTGATTCTGAAAATGAGGGAGTTTTGAAAACTGTGATTTTTGGTGTTCTAGTACTAAAAGACTCTATAATAGTATACTGCAGTAAAATGTGTTTTGTAGAGTGGTAGTTAAGTATGATGGGTTTTGTTCACTTAAACGGGAAAATAATTATGTTTTGTAAAGTAAATGCTGCTTTGTTGTGTTTCCTAGAACAGTGAAAAGAGTTTCTATTAAAACATAGTAAACAGTGTGTTTGTCTGTAGAAAAGCAAAACGTGTTTAATGGTGTAATAATATTGTTACATTTCAGAAAATGTCTTTTTGTGGTGTTGTAGTATAGTAAAATGTGTTTTGTAGTGTGATGGGAAAGTAGAGGTTGCGGGTTCCATCCCAGCTTTCGGTTATGGCGTTGTGCCCTTGGAAAAGGAACTTTACTGCTATTTTCTCACCCCATCCAGGTGTAAAAGGGGTACCAACCTTGTGTTGGGGGTTAACCCTGCGATACACTGGCGTCCTATCCATGGAAGAGTCTATGACTCTCAGGCGCTTAACGCCACAGAAACCGGGATAAGCACCAGCCTGATGAGCCTTAGGCTCGGGACAGACTTTAACAGCAAGATGTACGCAGGTTAAGGTGTCAAGCCTATAGCTTGAGCAAATCTTACATGACAAAGGCTAAACACTACACAGGGTTTTGTCTGCATCAGGAATAATTCATGTTATAACAACGAAATGTTTGGCTGCCATTCTGCACACAGATTCATTTCTTTCACTGATTGTGCGTGATTATTTAAGTGATATTTGTGCTGCAGAAAGTTATATATCTCTGGCAATGCACTATTCTTGTATAGTTTATGGACTAGCCTATGTAACAAAGCATTCTGCATCCAGATTTTTTCCCTGTTGTGCAGTTCTGAATCTGAAAATGTTTGAGTTGTGATGTAGTACAGAAGATTGTAGTACTAAAAGGCCTTCTGTAGTAGCATAGTGTAGTAAAATCTGTTCTGTAGAGTATGATTTAAAGTATGATGATGCGTTTTGATGTTTCAAACGGTAAAATATGTTTTGTACAGTAAATGATGTTTTATGGTGTTTCCTAGTACAGTGAATCGAGTTTGTGTTATAGCATAGTAAACCGTGTATAGCAAAATGTGTTTTATGGTGTTATAGTAGAGAATAATTATGTCTTTTTGGCTTTTTACATTCCTGAAAACACTTTAAAAGAAAAGGGCGTTTTGTAATGGCACAGTATAGTAAAATTTTATAGTACAGTACAGGCGTTTTGAATGGAGAAATATTGGAAGAGGTGAGCCAATTCAAATACTTAGGCTCCATCCTAACAAAAGATGGCACATCAAACAATGAGGTGAAAGCTCGCATTGCAACAGCAACATCTGCTCTAGTCAGACTCCAGAGGATCATCAGAAGCAACAACATCAGCTTCTGCACCAAATACCACCTCTACAAATCCCTCGTGTTATCTATCCTCCTATATGGCTGTGAATCATGGACTCTGACAGCAGAGTTAGAGAGAAGAATCCAAGCATTCGAGAACAAGTGCCACAGATGACTCCTCAAAATATCATACAAAGAACACAAGACCAATAACTATGTGAAAGAAGAAATCAAAAAGCGTGTGGGCCCCCAAGAGCCTTTGCTCTCCACCATAAAGAGGAGAAAGCTGATGTGGTTTGGTCACACCACAAGACACAACACCCTAGCAAAAACCATCTTGCAAGGAACAGTCGAGGGCAAGAGAAGAGGCCGCCAAAAGAAATCATGGGTTGACAACATCAAAGACTGGACTGCCCAACCCCTGCAACGCCTCCTACTAGCCACACAGGATCGTGAAGCATGGAAAAAGATCTCCGTTGCGTCTTCTCTCATGTCCCCCCTACGTCCTTTGGGACATGGGACTGAGTGATTGAGTGAGTGACAGGCGTTTTGTAATATCATAGTACAGTATAATGTGTTTCCTTATGTAGCTGTTTTGTAATCTTATAATATGGTAAAACATGCTTTTTTTAAAGATGAATTACGCTGAATGGTGTAAAATGTGCTGATGTTTTTGTATAGTGAACACGGTTTTGTAGTCCTACAGTACAGTAAAGATATGTTTTGCAGTGTTTTAGCACAATGGCATCTCTGTTTTGATCTGTTTTAGTAGACTGAAATGTAACATTTTTGGAGCTATATCTTAAGAAATGTGTGTATTTTGGTGGAAAATACGTTTGTTAATACAGAAAATGTTTGTAGTGTTACAGTAATGTAGAATGTCTTTTGTATGTGTGAAAATACAATATGGTAGAGAAACGTGTTTTGTATTGCTATGTCAAGAAAATGAGGGCGTATGTTATAGTGCTGCTTAATGGTATCATAATAGAGTAAAATGTGTTTTGGTGTATTACAAAATGTAAAATGTCTTTGCTGTGTTATGTGGTTATATAGTGCAATAGGTTATGTTTTATGGTGTTATATCTTATGGAATGTGTTTGTGCCATAGTGTAGTAAAATACGTGTAGTAAAATGTGTGTTGGTAGTGTTACATTATAATAAACAGAGAAAAATGTGTGTTTTGTGCAGTTATGATACGTTTATGGTGCACTAAAGTAAAGTACACTGCAATGTGTTTGTGCTATAATGTTGTAAAATACGTATAGTAAAATGTTTGTTTATAGTGTTACAGTATAATAAACGTGTGTTCTGTAGTGTTTTGAGAGTGAACTGTGTTTTGTGCAGTTATGAGTCTGTATTTGTGAGTTTGTTTTTTTCTTTCTTTTCCTTTGTTTCTTTTTTTTTTTTTTTTTTTACAGTGCAGTAAAATGTGTGATTTAAGGTGAACGGAAAATGCGTTTTGTAATCTGTAATCTGTAATTTTCTATAGAATGCTACGCTTTTTCTTTTCCTTTTTATTTTTAGTGTTATTGTAAATGAAAATCCGTTTTGTAGTGTTATAGAACGGTAAAAAGACACTCTTGTAAAGTTTTACAAGAAGTTGTGTTTTATGATGGTAAACTACAGTAAAATCTGTTTTTCTACAACATTTTGCTAGTGCAATGAAAAGTCCAAATAACTTTTTCATCATTCAGTCAAACATCCAACCTACTATATTTTCGCCAGGTCCGAAAATCAACCAACCTATACCTGGTCAGGTCCAAAATTGAACCCACGATTTCCTGGTCAGGTTTAAAATCTGATCCACCTTTTCCTGGTCAGGTCAAAAATCCAACCCACCATTTCATGGTCAGGTCCAAAATCCAACCCACCATTCCCTGACTAGGTCAAAAATCTGATCCACGTATGACTGGTCAGGTCCAAAATCCAACCCACCTTTTCCTCGTCAGGTCCAAAATCTGATCCACCTATTCCTGGTCAGGTCCAAAATCCAACCCACCATTTCCTGGTCAGGTCCATCATCCAATATACCATTTCATAGTCAGGTTCCAAATCTGATCCACCTATTCCTGGTCAGGTCCAAAATCCAACCCAGCATTTTCTGGTCAGGTCCAAAATCAGATCCACTTTTTCTGGTCAGGTCCAAAATCTATACCACCATTTCCTTGTCAGGTAAAATATCTGATCCAACTTTTCTATGACGGGTCCAAAATCCAACCTTTTCCTGGTCTGGTCCAAAATTCAGTCTACACACCTTTTCTCATTGTCTAAAATCGACCTTTTATTGGTTGGGTTAAAAATCCAATCGAACGTTTCCTTATCCTGTCGAAAATACAACCAACTCTTTGTACTTTTGTCTGAAATCTAACCTATTATTTTCTGGTCCGGTCCAAATCCAATGTCATTTTGTGTTTGTAGTACAGACCCACATATTCCTCGTCTAGTCCTAAATCTAACCCACCTTTTCCTGGTCAGGTCTAAAATCTGATCCACCTTTTTGTGGTCAGGTCCAAAATGCAACCCAACATTTCCTGGTGAAGCCCAAAATCCAACCCACCATTTCCTGGTCAGGTCAAAAATCTGATCCACCTTTTCCTGGTCAGGTCCAAAATCCAACCCATCATTTCCTGGTCAGGTGAAAAATCCAACCCACCATTGTGGTCAGATCTAAATTCTGATCCATCTTTCCCTGGTCAGGTTAAAAATCAAACCCACCATTTCCTCGTCAAGTACAAAAAGTAACCCAGGATTTCCTGGTAAGGTCGAAAAGTCTGATCCATATTTTCATGGACAGGTCCAGAAGCAAGCCAACCATTTTCCTTTCAGGTCCAATATCCAACTCACCATTCCATGGCTAGGTTCAAGATCTGATCCACCTATTCCTGGTCAGGTGCAACAGGTCCAAAAGTCAACCCACCTTTTCCTGGTCAGGTCCGAAATCCAACCCACCATTTCCTGGTAAGGACAAAAAGCTGATCCACCTTTTCATGGACGGGTCCAAAATCCAATCGACCTTTTCCTGGTCAGGTCGAAAATTCAGTGTACACAAAAATCCAAATGACTTTTTCCTCATTGAGTCAAAGAATAAATAAATAAATAAATAAATAAATAATATAAATAAATAAATAAATAAATAAATAATAAATAAATAAATAAATAAATAAATACATAAATAAAACCTCCAACAGACTATATTTTGGTCCGGTCTAAAAGTCAACCATGCTCAGGTCCAAAATTGAACAGACAATTTCCTGGTCAGGTCCAAAATCTGATCCACCTTTTTCTAGTTAGGTCAAAAATCCAAACCACCATTTCATGGTCAGAACCAAAATCCAAACCACCATTCCTTGACCAGGTCCAAATTCTGATCCAGCTATTACTGGTGGGGTTCAAAATCCAACCCACCATTTCCTGGTCAAGTCCAAAATCTAACCCACCATTTCCTGGTTAGGACAAATATCTGATCCACCTCTTCCTGGATGGGTCCACCTTTTCCTGGTCAGGTCGAAAATTCAGTCTACCCACCTTTTCTCATCGTATAAAATCCACCTTTTATTGGTTGGGTTAAAAGTCCAACCCACCTTTTCCTTATCCTGTGCAAAAGGGAACCCACCTCTTCGTACTTTTCTCTCAAATTTAACCCACTGTTTTCTGGTCAGGTCTTAATCCAACCTCATTTTGTGTTTGTAGTAAAGACCTACCCATTCCTGGTCAGGTCAAAAATC
The DNA here is from genome assembly GCA_030674155.1 of Stramonita haemastoma. Classification (NCBI taxonomy): domain Eukaryota; kingdom Metazoa; phylum Mollusca; class Gastropoda; order Neogastropoda; family Muricidae; genus Stramonita; species Stramonita haemastoma. The sequence goes on along the minus strand of CM060341.1, from coordinate 22,516,575 downwards.
CAACCCACCTTTTCCTGGTCATGTCCAAAATCTCAACCACCTTTTCATGGTCATGTCCAAAATCTCAACCACCTTTTCATGGTCATGTCCAAAATCTCAACCACCTTTTCATGGTCATGTCCAAAATCTCAACCACCTTTTCATGGTCATGTCCAAAATCCAACCCATCATTTCTTGGTCAGGTCCAAAATTCAACCCACCATTCCATGGTCAGGTCCAAATCTGATCCACCTATTCCTGGTCAGGTCAAAAATCCAACCGAGCATTTCCTGGTCAGGTCCAAAATCTTGTCCACCTTTTCCTGGTCAGGTCCAAAATCCAACCCATTATTTCCTGGTCAGGTCCAAAATATGATCCACCTCTTCCTTGACAGATCGAAAATCCAATGAATCTTTTTATGGTCTTGTCCAAAATTCAGTCTATATTACCTTTTCTAATTGTCTAAAATCCACAGTTCATTGCTTGGGATAAAATTCCAACCAACCTTTAGCTTGTTCCATCCAAAAGTCAATCCACCTTTTCCTGGTCAGGTCCATAATCCAACCCACCATTTCCTGGTCAGGTCCAAACTCTGATCCACATTTTCCTGGTAAGGTTAAAAAATCAAACCCACAATTTCCTCGTCAGACCAAAATCGAACCCACCATTTCGTGGTCAGGTCCAAAATCTGATCCATATTTTCCTGGTCAGGCCCAAAATGCAACCAACCATTTCCTAGTCAGGTCCAAAATCCAACCCACCATTCCATGGTCAGGTACATAATCTGATCCACCTATTCTTGGTCAGGTCCAACAGGTCCAAAAACCAACCCACCTATTCCTGGTCAGGTCCAAAATCCTACTTACCATTTCCTGGTCAAATTAAATATCTGATCCACTTTTTCCTGGACAGGTCCAAAATCAAATCCACCTTTTCCAGGTCAGGTCCAAAATTCAGTCTACCAACCTTTTCTCATCGTCTAAAATCAACCTTTTATTGGTTGGGTGAAAAATACAACACACCTTTTCCTTATTCTGTCCAAAATGGATCCCACCTCTTCGTACTTTTGTCTCAAATCTAAAATATTATTTTCTGGTCAGGTCCAAATCCAAACTCATTTCGTGTTTGTAGTACAGACCTGCATATTCCTGGTAAGGTCCAAAATAAAACCTAACTTTTCCTGCTCAAGCTCGAACATCTGATCCACCTTTTCATGGTCAGGTCCAAAATGCACCCCACCATTTCCTGGTCAGGTCAAAAATCGGATCCACCTTTTCCTGGTCAGGTCTTAAATCCAATCCACCTTTTCCTGGTCAGGTACAAAATTGATCCACCAGGACAGGTCAAAAATCCAATCCACCTTTTCCTGGTCAGGTCAAAAGTTTAGTTTACCCACCTATTTTCATCGTTTAAAGTCTCCTTTTATTGATTGGGTTAAAAATCCACCCCCGCTCCTTTCCTGATCGTGTCCAAAATGCATCCCATCTCTTCGGACTTTTGTCCCAAATCTAACCCCTTATTTTTTGGTCAGGTCCAAATCCAACCTCATTTTGTGTTTGTAGTATAGACACACCTATTCCTTGTCAGGTCCGTAATCCAACCCATCATTTCCTGGTCAGGTCCAAAATCTGATCCACCTTTTCCTGGTCAGGTCCAAAATCGAACCCACCAATACCAGCAAAGGTCCAAAATCCGACCAACCATTGCCTGGTTAGGTCTAAAATCTGATCTACATTTTCCTGGTCATGTCCCAAATCCAAACTACCATTTCCTGGTCAGGTCCCAAATCCAACCTACCTTTCCTTGGCCAGGTCTAAAATCTGATCCACGTATTACTGGCCAGATCCAATATCCAATCCACCATTTCGTGGTCAGGTTCAAAATCTGATCCACCTTTTGTGGTTAAGACCAAAATCTAACCTACCATTCCTGGACAGGTCCAAAATGCAACCCACCCTTTCCTGGTCAGGTCCAAAACCTGATCCACCTTTTCTTGTTAGGTCCAAAATCAAACCCAACATTTCATGGTTAGGTCCAAAACCAACCCACAATTCTTTGGTCAGGTCCAAAATTTGATCCACTTTTTCCTGGTCAGGTTCAAAATTCAAACCACCATTTCCTGGTCAGGTCCAAAATCCAACCCACCATTCCCTGTCCAGGGCCAAAATGTGATCCACCTTTTTCTGGTCAGGTCCAAAATCCAACCCACCAATTCCTTGTCAGGTCCAAAATATGATCCACCTTTTCTTTGTAAGGTCCCAAATCCAATGCACCATTTCCTGGGCAGGTCCCAAAATCCAACCCACCATTTCCTGGTCCGGTCCATAATCTGTTCCCTCTTTTCCTGGTCAGATCCAAAATCAAACCCACCATTTCCTCGTCAGATATAAAATTCAACCCACCATATCGTGGTGAGGTCCTAAATCTGATCCATATTTCCTGGTCAGGTCTAAAATGCACCAAGCACTTTCTTGTTAGGTCCAAAATCCAACCCACCATTCCATGGTCAGGAACAAAATCTGATCCTCTTAATCCCGGTCAGGTCGAACAGGTAAAAAATTCAACCCACTTATTCCTGATCAGGTCCAAAATCCATCCCACCATTTCCTGGTAAGGTCCAAAATCTGATCCACCTTTTCCTGGACGGGTCCAAAATACGATCCACCTCTTTCTGGTCAGGTCCAAAATTCAGTCTACCCACCTTTTCTCACCGTTTAAAATCCACTTTTTATTGGTTGGGTTCAAAATCCAACACATTTTTTCCTTATCCTATCTAAAACAGAACCCATCTCTTTGTTGTTTTATCTCAAATCTAACCCACTATATTCTGGTCAGGTCCAATCCAACCTCATTTTTTGTTTCTACTACAGACCAATATATTTCTTATCAGGTCAAATATTGAACCCACCTTTTCCTGGTCAGGTCCAAAGTCTGATCCACCTTTAATTGGTCAGGTTTAAATCCAAACCTACCATTTCCTGGTCAACTCCAAACCTTAATCCATATTTTCCTGGTCAGGTCTAAAATCCAACAGGTTCAAAATCTGATAGACATATTCCCAGAACTATTCCTGGTCAGGTCAAATATCAAACCCTCCTTTTCCTTTTCAGGTCCAAAATTCAACCCACCATTTCCTGGTCAGGTCCAAAATCCAACCCACCATTTCCTGGTCAGGTACAAAATACAACCCACCATTCCCTAGTCAGGTTTAAAATCTTATCCATCTATTCCTGATCTGGTCCAAATCCAACCCACCATTTCTTGGTTAGGTCTAAAATCTGATCCACCTTTTTCTGAACGGGTCCAAAATCCAATCCACCTTTTCCTGGTCAGGTCGAAAGTTCTGTCTACCCACATTTTCTCATCATCTAAAATTCATGTTTGAATAGTTGGGTTAAAAATCCAACCCACCTTTTCCTTAACACATCAAAAATGCAACCAACCTCTGTGGATTTTTGTCTCAAATCTAACCCACTGTTTTCTGGTCAAGTCCAAATCCAACCTCATTTTGTGTTTGTAGTACAGACCCACCTATTTTTGGTAAGGTCAAAAATCTAATCCACCTTTTCCTGGTCAAGTCCAAAATCAAACTCACTATTTCCTGATCAGGTCCAAAATCCAACGCACCATTTCCTGGTCAGGCTCAGAATCTGATCCTCCCTTTCATGGTCAGGTCCAAAATCTAACCCACCATTTCTTGGTGAGGTCTAAAATCTGATCCACATTTTCCTGGTCAGGTCCAATATCCAACCCAACATTTCCTGGTTAAGTCCAAAATGCAACCCACCATCTCCTGATCAAGTCCAAAATCTGATCCATATTTTCCTGGTCAGATCCAAAATCCAACCCACCATTTCCTGGTCAGGTCCAAATTCCAACCCACCCTTTCCTGGTCAGATCCAAAACGTGATCCTACTTTTCCTCCTCAGGTTCAAAATCGAACTCACCATTTCTTGGTCAGGTCCAAAATCCGATCCACCTTTTCCTGGACGGGTCAAAAATCCAATCCTCCTTTTCCTGGTCACGTCTAAAGTTCAGTCTTGCCATCTTTTCTCATCGTCTAAAATCCTCTTTTTATTAGTTGCTTTAAACATGGACCCACCTTTTTCTTATCCAGTCCAAAATGCAACCCACATCTTCGTACTTTTCTATCAAATCTAACCCCGTTTTTGTGGTCAGGTTCATATCCAATCTCATTTTGTGTTTGTAGTACAGACCCATAAATTCCTGGTCAGGTCCAAAATCCACCCCATCTTTCCCTGGCAAGGTCCAAAATCAAACCCATTAAGTTACCTGGGCAGGTTTAAAATCCAACCCACCATTTCCTGGTCAGGTCCAAAATCTCATCCACCATTTCCTGGTCAGGTGAAAAATCCAACCCACATTTACCAGGTCAGGTCCAAAATCTGATCCACCTTTTCTTGGTCATGTCCAAAATCCATACCACCATTTCCTGGTCAGGTCCCAAATCCAACGCACCATTAACTGGTCAGGTCCAAAATCTGATCCACCTTTTCCTGGTCAGGTCCAAAATCAATCCCACTATTTCCTGGTCAGGTCCATAATCCAACCCACCATTTACTGGTCAGGTCCTAAATCTGATCCACCATTTCCTGGTCAGGTCCCAAATCCAACGCACCATTTCCTGGTCAGGTCCAAAATCTGATCCACCTTTTCCTGGTCAGGTCCAAAATCAATCCCACTATTTCCTGGTCAGGTCCATAATCCAACCCACCATTTACTGGTCAGGTCCTAAATCTGATCCACCTTTTCCTGGTCAGGTCCAAAATCCAACCCACCATTTCCTGGTCAGGTCCATAATCCAACCCACCATTTACTGGTCAGGTCCAAAATCTGATCAGTATTTTCCTGGTCAGGTCCAAAATCCAACCCACCATTTCCTGGTCAGGTCCAAAATCAAACCCACCATTCCATGGTCAGGTCCAAAATCTCATCCACTTATTTCTGGTCAGGTCCAGAATCCAACCACCATTTACTGGTCAGGTCCAAAATCTGATCAGTATTTTCCTTGTCAGGTCCAAAATTCATACCACCATTTCCTGGTCAGGTCCAAAATCAAACCCACCATTCCATGGTCAGGTCCAAAATCTCATCCACTTATTTCTGGTTAGGTCGAAAATCAAACCCACCATTCCATGGTCAGGTCCAAAATCTCATCCACTTATTTCTGGTCAGGTCCAGAATCCAACCCACCATTTACTGGTCAGGTCCAAAATCTGATCAGTATTTTCCTGGTCATGTCCAAAATTCATACCACCATTTCCTGGTCAGGTCCAAAATCAAACCCACCATTCCATGGTCAGGTCCAAAGTCTCATCCACTTATTTCTGGTCAGGTCCAAAATCAAACCCACCATTCCATGGTGAGGTCCAAAATCTCATCCACTTATTTCTGGTCAGGTCCAGAATCCAACCCACCATTTACTGGTCAGGTCCAAAATCTGATCAGTATTTTCCTGGTCAGGTCCAAAATCCATACCACCATTTCCTAGTCAGGTCCAAAATCAAACCCACCATTCCATGGTCAGGTCCAAAATCTCATCCACTTATTTCTGGTCAGGTCCAAAATCCAACCCACCAATTCCTTGTTAGGTCCAAAATCTTATCCACCTTTTCTTGGTCCGTTCCCAAATCCAATTCACCTTGTCCTGGTCAGGTCTAAAATTCAGTCTACCCACCCTTTCCTTTTATTTGTTTGGTTAAAAATCCAACCCACCTTTTCGTCACCCCGTCCAAAATGCAACCCACTTCTTAGTACTTTGGTCTTAAATATAACCCACTATTTTGTAGTCAGGTCCAAATCCAACCTCATTTTGTGTTTGTAGTACAGAAAATATATTTTGCTTTAAGCAGAATATCTTGCGCACACGTTAAAACCCTGTTTCGGCTTTCGGAAGAAAAGGCCATCGTATGGCGGTAGGAGCTGTTGACAAAATTATGAAAAAAAACCCCACCCAGGAAGCACACATGTGTCGTACATAGACACAATCCCTAAAGAAAAATCGGGGAGTTGGAGTCCCCAGGGTGGTTCGGGATTGTATATGGCAACATTTCGGTGAGTCCTTCGACGGTACTGGAACCATTCATATCGGTCATTTCAATTCCAATGGATCATTCCAGTGGCGTGGAGAGGGGAGTCTGCTGCATGGGTAACAGCTTGTCCCTCATACTTTTTTACCCAGGCTTTGTGCTCTAAAGACTAGAGCGCAAGTCCATAGTCTTCCGAGACTAATGGGTGCCTACAACTACTACTAACACTGCAAACACGCATTTTACTTTACGTATTTTACTGCACTAAAACACAAACATATTTGCAATATGCAATATAATATAAAGACTATAAGACAATTTACTGTACAATAAGAAAAAGGCATTTTGTAATAGCATAGTACAGTCAAATGTACAGTAAAGGCGTTTACAGAAAAATGTGTTTTCTTATGAAATTGTAAAATCCATTACCCTTGACCCATTACCAAGATTACCCTTTTGTAATCTTATAATACGGTGAAATATGTTTTTTTGTGTGTTTTTGTTGTTGTTTGTTTTTGTTTTTTACAATGCATTAAGCTGAATGGTGTTACATATTACAGTAAAATGTGTTTGTGTTTTAGTGTAGTAAACAGTGTTTTGAAATATAGTACTGTAAATATTGTTTTATAGTGTTTAATGTGTGTTTTGTGCTGTCATTTTAACAGCACAAAACACACATTAAACACTATAAAACAATGTTGTTTTTCAAAGGTTAGTTGTGTACATTTCTGATTCTGAAAATGAGGGAGTTTTGAGGGCTGTTTTTTCTGGTGTACTAGTAACTAACCGGCTTTCTGTAATAGCATAGTGCAGTAAAAATGTGTTTTGTAGAATGGTTGTAAAGTAGGATGCGTTTTGTTGTCTTAAACGGGAAAATATGTTTTGTACAGTAAGTGATGTTCTATTGTGTTTCCTAGAACAGTGAAAAGAGTTTGTGTTAAAGGATAGTAAACACACATTTTACACACACACGTGGTAATGTACAGACATTACAACCACAAAACATAATCTACTGTACTGTGATACTACAAAATCTTACCGTTTTATAACCCTACTGAACGGATTTTATTTTACAATAACACTGAAAAGCACATTTACACGTTATGAAACGCTATTTCTGTACTATAAAACCACTTTTTTAATTTTTTTATATTTTTTTTACTTTTACTGCATTGTAAACCCTAACACATTGACCTATAATACCACAAAACGCGTTTTATAGTATTCTAAACAAAAAACAAAACACACTTTTACTCAACATTATGCAGTATTATACCAAACACCCTGAGCTTTCTTGAATTGTCCTATAACATATGGTTCAAATACAACACTACAAAACACATTCTACTTTACTGTAACACAACAAAACACAACTCACCTTATTGTAACATTACAAAACATGTTTGTTGAATTATAACACCAAAAAGCACGTTAACACCACAAAATACGTTTGAATTTAAGACCACACAAACACTCTTTACTACACTATAACACAAACAAGCACATGTTACTGTACTCTGTAACACCATTAAACGCAAGTTACTGTACAAAACATATTTCCATCATATTATAAGACAAATAAACGCATCATACTTAACAACCACACTGCAAAACAGTTTACCGTAAACGCCTTCTTGTTTTACTGTAACACAACAAAACGCATTCGACTGCACTAGAACAACGCAAAATTTTTTCTGTGCTGTAACAGCACAAAACACATTTTCCTATAATAAAGTTTAAAAGCACAACACTTTTTACCGTATCGTACTAGCACAAAAGACACATTTGACTGTGCTTTATCACAACCAAATACAATTTACCGTACTGTAACGTTACAAAACACATTTTCTGAAGTGGAATATTTCTGCAAAAGAAACCCCACATTAACCAAAAATCCCCTTCCATTTTAGTGTAACCCACCAGATCAAAACAGACATTTCACTATTGTATAACACGACCAAACACTTTTTGACTATACTGTAAGACTACAAAACACTTTACTATACTATCACACAAACACATTTTACTGTACTATGCATCATTGTATCATAACACTACAATACACATTCTACTTTACTGTAACACTACAAAACATATTTGACCCTACTGCAAGACAAAAGACATTTTCTGCACTAAAACAGCACAAAACACATTTTGCTGTATTAGTTTTGAAAAAAAAAAAAGACATTTCACTGTATGATAACAGTACAAAACACGCATTTTGTTGTTGTTTTTTTTTACAGCAAGTTATGTTTAACGGTTATACATAGTTCAGTAAGATCTGCATGTTTGTGTAAATTAAACATAACTTGCTGTAAAAAACAACAAACAAACATATCTTGAAAGAAAAAACTATCATACTTTACAACCACACTACAAAACACAGTTTACCAAAAGCCTTTTCTGTACTGTAGCAGCACCAACCTCCTACATTTTATGAATCATATCTGCAATGAAGCGCAGATTTCACTCCTGTATTATGAAACTACAGAACACAGTCTATTTTACATATAAACTACAAAACACATTTTACTATACCACAACAAACGATAAGAAGATAAAATGGCATTTTGTCTACTGAAATAGCATAATTTCCTATTTTGTATAACACTAATACATTTTGCAGTACTATAATGAAAAAAAAGCACAGCACATTTAACTGTATGACATAACAGCACCAAAAACATATTTCACTGTAATACAACACAATAAAACACATTTGACGGTACTACAACATAACAATCACGTTTTCTGTACTATAACACAAAAACCACACTTTTCTAAACTGTAGCAAAAAAGGGAAAACAAACACATTTTACTAAAACAAAACATCATCTTACTGTACTCTACAAAAATTGTACCGTTTTATAATACTACCAAACAGATTTTACTTTACAATAACACTAAAATGTACCAGCCGCCATGGCGCAGTGGTTAGCGCCTTGCATTCCGGAATGGAAGGTCGCGGGTTCGAATCCCGTAAGTCATAGGGATTTTTTTTTGGGCTCCGGCCGGCTCCTACCCAGAGTGAGTGTGCTGTGGGCTCAGTGAGGAGACTGGGACCACACAGTCGAGCTTCATCCACTTTACGGATGCAAATTTGAGTGTTGCTCAAATTACCTGACCAACACTGCAGGTGTCTGTATCTCTCGGGCCCGGTTGACGCCGGGATATATTATGACAGTAAGCGTAGAGAACAACCCTGTCAAGTAGTCTCAAAGCGGATGCACCTCCACAGCAGCAGCATCCTCATCATCATTGATCATCATGCAATAATAAAATTGCCTCTGACTTGGTGGCCTCCGTTGCTCTGGTCTCATGGTGACCTCAGATTCGGTTTCCCCATACGTTTCTGTGCCCGTGGGGTTGGGGTTCGCGTGGAGGCGGTCGTTGGAGGGACGTTGTGGTGGTCGGCACCTCAGGTGGGTGACTCACTCAGTCTGGCTCCGCGACTGAGCTAATACTGTCGTTAGTAGGGGGCTTAGTAGGTGGTGTCCTGCGTATGTTAGCTCAGAACAGGCACCACTGAACACCACCAAAGTGACCCAGCAGAAGTGCAGGGCCCCTCTGGCTGGTGGCCCCGCGGCGGCCTGTGGACTCCCGACCCCGGGGGTGAGACACAACGAATCTGGGTATGGCTGTGGCGGGGAGATTGACATGAGCGGCGTGGAAACAGCAGTACGGGAACGTCGCAGAAGATGAGGCAGCAAAAAAAAAAAAAAAAAAAAAAACCCACTAAAATGCACATTTCTCTGTACAAAGACACGTTACAAAAGGTATTTTCTGTATTCAGTGTACTATAACACAACAAAACACATTTTACCGTACTAAAACATTACAATAACATTTTCTGCACTCACTCACTCACTCACTCGGTCCCATGTCCGAAAGAACGTAGGGGGGACATGAGAGAAGACGCAACAGAGATCTTTTTCCATGCTTCACGATCCTGCGTGGCTAGTAGGAGGTGTTGCAGGGGTTGGGCGGTCCAGTCTTTGACATTTCAGTCTACTAAAACAGATCAAAACAGAGATGCCATTGTGCTAAAACACTGCAAAACATATCTTTACTGTACTGTAGGACTACAAAACCGTGTTCACTATACAAAAACATCAGCACATTTTACACCATTCAGCGTAATTCATCTTTAAAAAAAGCATGTTTTACCATATTATAAGATTACAAAACAGCTACATAAGGAAACACATTATACTGTACTATGATATTACAAAACGCCTGTCACTCACTCAATCACTCAGTCCCATGTCCCAAAGGACGTAGGGGGGACATGAGAGAAGACGCAACGGAGATCTTTTTCCATGCTTCACGATCCTGTGTGGCTAGTAGGAGGCGTTGCAGGGGTTGGGCAGTCCAGTCTTTGATGTTGTCAACCCATGATTTCTTTTGGCGGCCTCTTCTCTTGCCCTCGACTGTTCCTTGCAAGATGGTTTTTGCTAGGGTGTTGTGTCTTGTGGTGTGACCAAACCACATCAGCTTTCTCCTCTTTATGGTGGAGAGCAAAGGCTCTTGGGGGCCCACACGCTTTTTATTTCTTCTTTCACATAGTTATTGGTCTTGTGTTCTTTGTATGATATTTTGAGGAGTCATCTGTGGCACTTGTTCTCGAATGCTTGGATTCTCCTCTCTAACTCTGCTGTCAGAGTCCATGATTCACAGCCATATAGGAGGATAGATATCACGAGGGATTTGTGAAGGTGGTATTTGGTGCAGAAGCTGATGTTGTTGCTTCTGATGATCTTCTCGAGTCTGACTAGAGCAGATGTTGCTGTTGCACAAAAAAAAACCCACAGAAGATGGGTTTGCTTATGGACATGACCAGAAAATAGTAGCAAAAATTCTATTACATTTTGCATTGTAGACGATACATTTCAGCATCCTCAAAAAAACAACATTAGGAGACATAAGGTCGAGATCTAAATGAAGTTGGATTTTGGACCTGACTAGAAAATAGTTGTTTTGAGACAAAACCACGAAGAGGTAGGTGGGATTTTTTACACTTGATCATGAAAAGGTGGATTGTTGAAGAAAAACAAAACACATTTTACTGTATCATCTTAACAGTACAAAACACGCACTTTGACTATACTATAACACAAACATGCACATCTTACTGAACTGTGTATAACCATTAAACGTGACTTATTGAAAAACAAAACAAGAAACAAAACGTATCTTAAGAGAATAAAACCATCATAAATTACAGCCACACTACAAAACACAGTTTACCGTACTATAATATTACCAAAGGCCTTTTCTGTACTGTAGTAGTTTCACACATTTCACACATTCAGACATTTTGCACATTTTGCTGTACAATTTTCTGTTTCGTAACTGCATTAAAGGCTGATTTCACTCCTGTATTATAAAACTTCAAACACCTATTTTACTGTAACACTACAAAACACATTTTACTGTACCACAACAACAACAAACAATAACAAGAGAAGAAGGCATTTTGTATACTGAAACACCAAACACTACATTACACACACTTTTTGCAGTACTACAATGAAAAAAAACAACACAGCACATTTAACTGTATGATATAACAGCTCCAAACACATATTTCGCTGTACTACATCACAACAAAACACATTTTACGGTACTACAACATTACAATTACGTAAGTACGTTTTCTGTACTATAACATTAAAAAACACACTTTTCTAAACTGTAGCAAAAATACAAAATAAGCACATTTCACCACAACAAAACATCATCTACTGTACTATACAAAAATTGTACCAAACGGATTTTACTTTACAATAAAACTAAAATGCACATTTCTCTTTATGAGGACACTTTACAAAACGTATTTTCCGTACAACAAAACATTTCACCGTACTAAAACATTACATTAACATTTTCTGCACTAGTAGTAGGCACCCATCAATCTCGGAAAACTATGGACTTGCATTCTAGTCTTTAGAGCGCAAAGCCTGGGTAAGTAAGTATGGAGGGCAAACTGTTACCCATGCAGCAAACCCTCCCTCTTCATGCCACTGGAATGATCCATTGGAAAGGCAATGACCGATACGAATTGTTCCAGTACTGTCGCAGGAGCCACCAGAACGTTGCCATAGACAGTCCCGAGCCGCCCTGCGACTCCCAATTCCCCGATTTTTCCTCACGGAAAAATATCTGATAACGACATTTGTGTGCATGCTGTTTTTTTTTTTATAATTATGTCATCCGCTCCTACCGGCACACGATTGCCTGCTCTTCCGAAAGGCAGAACGGGGTTTTAATGTGTTTGCAAGAAGTTCTGCGTGCGTTCCGTCACGGTGCCTTGGTTTACAGTCTCATCCGAATGACTTCAGCACTATAACCCAAAAAGACCCACTGAGGGAGGGTTTCCTTATGGACATGACGAGAGGGTGATCTGCTGCATGCGTAACAGCTTGTCCTCCATACTTTTTTTTACCCAGGCTTTGCGCTCTGATGACTGATGGGTGCCTACTACTACTACTAACAGTGCAAACACGCACTTTACTTTACGTATTTTACTACACTATAACACACACATATTTGCACAATGCAACATGATATAAAAACTATAAAACATTATTAACTGTACGATAACAAAAAGGCATTTTGTAATAGAATAATTCAGTCAAATGTTTTAGTACAATAAAGGCGTTTACAGTAAAATGTGTTTTTTAAAAAGTAGTTGTAAAGTATACACCGTTTTGTAATCTTATGATACAGTGAAATATGTTTGTTGTTGTTGTTATTGTTGTTGTTGCTGTTCTTTTAACAGTGAATTACGCTAAATGGTGTTAAATGCTATAGTAAAATGTGTTTTTGTTTTAGTATAGTAAACAGTGTTTTGAAATATAGTACTGTAAAATGTGTTTTGTAGTGTTTAATGTGTGTTTTGTGCTGTTATCATAGAGTAAAATGTGTTGTTTTTCAAAGGTTAGTTGTTTGCATTTCTGATTCGGAAAATTGGAGTTTTGAAAACTGTTTTTTGTGTTCTAGTACTTAAAGGCTTTCTGTAGTGCAGTAAAATGTGTTTTGTAGAGAGTGGTCGTTAAATATGATGCGTTTTGTTGTCTTAAACGGGAAAATATGTTCTGTAACAGTAAATTCTGTTTTGTTGTGTTTCCTTTTTTCACTAAAAGTTTTTGTGTTAAAAGATAGTAAACAATGTGTGTGTCTATAGTATAGCAAAATCTATTTAATGGTGTAATAATATTGGTACATCCAAGAAAATATCTTTTTGTGCTGTTGTAGTACAGTAAAATGTGCTGGGAAAGTAGATTGTATTTTTGTAGTGTTACCATACAGTAATGTACTGCACAGTAAAATCTGCAGTTTTGTGAAGTTGCGATTCCAGAAATGTGGAATTTAAGAGTAGTACAGCTGTACTCTAGTGGTTAGGGCGTTGGACTCGTAATCTAAAGGTTGCGGGTTCGATCCCAGCTTTCGGCTATGGCGTTGTGCCCTTGGAAAAGGCACTTTACGGCTATTTTCTCACCCTACCCAGGTGTAAAAGTGGAGAGTCTATTATCTCAGTCGCTTAACGCCACAGAAACCGGGATAAGCACCGGCCTGATGAGCCTTAGGCTCGGGACAGACTTTAACAGCAAGATGTACGCTGGTTTAGGTGTCTGAGTCAAGCCTCTAGCAAATCTTACATGACAAATACTAAACACTCTACGCAGGGTTTTGTCTCCATCTGGGATAATACATGTTGTAACAACGAATTGTTTGGTTGCCATTCTGCACACAGATTCATTTCCTTCATTGATTGTGCGTGATTATGTAAGTGATATGTGTGCTGTAGGAAGTTATATATCTGTAGCAATGCACTATTCTTGAATAGTTTATGGACTATGTATCCAGATTTATTTCCCTGTTGTGCAGTTCTGATTCTGAAAATGTGGGAGTTTTGATGTAGTACAGAAAAATGTCTTTTTTGGTGTTCTAGTACTAAAAGGCTTTCTGTAAAAGCATAGGGTAGTAAAATGTGTTTTGTAGAGTGGTTGTAAAGTATGATGATGTGTTTTCATGTTTTAAACAGTAAAATAATTTGTACAGTAAATGATGTTTTGTGGTTTTTCGTAGTAACAGTGAATCGAGTTTCTGTTGTAGCATAGTAAACTGTGTATAGCAAAATGTGTTTTATGGTGTTATAGTAGAGAAAATGTCTTTTTGGATTGTTACATTCCAGAAAACACTGTAAAAGAAAAGGGCGTTTTGTAATAGCATAGTACAGTAAAATTTTATAGTACAGTACAGGCGTTTTGTAATGTACAGTAAAATGTGTTTCCTTATGTAGTTGTTTTGTGGTTTTGTCTTTTTTTACGATGAATTACGCTGAATGGTGTGACAGTACAGTAAAATGTGCTAACACGGTTTTGTAGCCCTACAGTGCAGTAAAGGTATGTTTTGCAGTGTTTTAGCACAATGGCATAGTGTTACAGTAAAGTAGAATGTCTTTTGTAAATGAATGTCTTTTACAGTAAAGTAGAATGTCTTTTGTATGTGTTAAAATACAATATGGTATAGGACAGAGAAACGTGTTTTGTATTGTTATGTCAGGAAAATGTGAGCGTTTGTTATAGTGCTGCATAATGGTATCAAAATAGAGTAAAATGTGTTTTGGTGTATTATAAAATGTAAAATGTGTTTGCTGTGTTATATAGTGCATAACCTATAAACATAAACCTATAAACATAACCTATTGGTTATGTTTTATGGTGTTATATCTTATTGTGTTGAACTACAGTGGAATGTGTTTGTGCGACAGTGTAGTGAAATACGTATAGTAAAATGTTTGTTTATAGTGTTACAGTATAATAAACGTGTGTTCTGTAGTGTTTTCAGAATGAAATGTGTTTTGTGCAGTTATGAATCTGTATTTGTGAGTCTGTTGTGTGTTTTTTTCTTTCTTTCTTTTTTTTTCACAGTGCAGTAAAATAGGTGAACAGAAAATGCGTTTTGTAATCTGAAATCAGTAATTTTCTATATAGTGCTGCGCTTTTTCTTTTAGTGTTATTAAAATTGAAAATCCGTTTCGTAGTGTTATAACACGGTAAAAATAAAAAAATTTCTGTAAATTGTGTTTTATGATGTTAAAGTACAGTAAAATCTGTTTTTCTACAACAGTTTTGCTGGTGCAATGAAAAATCCAAATCACTTTTTCATCATTGAGTCAAAACTCCAACTTACAATATTTTTGCCAGGTCCAAAAATCAACCCACCTATACCTGGTCAGGTCCAAAATTGAACCCACCATTTCCTGGTCAGGTCCAAAATCTGATCCACCTTTTCATTGTCAGGTCCAAAATCCAACCCACCATTTCATGGTCAGGTCCAAAATCCAACCCACCATTCCCTGACTAGGTCAAAAATCTGATCCACGTATTACTGGTCAGGTCCGAAATCCAACCCACCTTTTCCTGGTTAGGTCCAAAATCTGATCCACCTTTTCCTGGTCAGGCCCAAAATCCAACCCACCATTTCCTGGTCAGGTCCAAAATCCAATCTACCATTCCATAGTCAGGTTCCAAATCTGATCCACCTATTCCTGGTCAAGTCCAAAATCCAACCCAGCATTTTCTGGTCAGGTCCAAAATCTGATCCACTTTTTCTGGTCAGGTCCAAAATCCATACCACTATTTCCTTGTCGGGTAAAATATCTGATCCAATTTTTCCATGACGTCCAAAATCCAATCCACCTTTTCCTGGTCTGGTCAAAAAATCAGTCTACACACCTTTTCTCATTGTCTAAAATCGACCTTTTATTGGTCGGGTTAAAAATCCAACCCACCGTTTCCTTATCCTGTCGAAAATACAACTACCTCTTTGTACTTTTGTCTGAAATCTAACCTATTATTTTCTGGTCAGGTCCAAATCCAATGTCATTTTGTGTTTGTAGTACAGACCCACCTTTTCCTGGTAGGTCCCAAATCCAACCCACCATTTCCTGGTCAGGTCCAAAATCTGATTCACCTTTTTCTGGTCAGGTCAAAAATCAAACCCACTATTTCCTGGTCAAGTCCAAAATACAACCCACAATTTTGTGGTCAGGTCTAAAATTTGATCCACCTTTTCCTGGTTAGGTCCAAATCAAACCAACGATTTTCTTGTCAGGTCCAAAATGCAACCCAAAACTTCGTGGTCAGGACCAAAATCTGATCCATATTCTTCTGGTCAGGTCCAAAATGCAACCCAGCATTTCCTTGTCAGGTGCAAAATCCAACCCACATTCCATGGTCAAGTTCAAAATCTGATCCACCTCGTCCTGGTCTGGTCCAACATGTCCAAAAATCAACCCACCTTATTCCTGGTCAGGTCCATAATCCAACCCACGTTTTCCTTTTCAAGTCCAAAATCTGATCCACCTTTTCCTGGTCAGGTCGAAAATCCAACCCACATATTCCCTGTCAGTTCCAAAATCCAACCCACAATTTCCTGGTTAGGTCCAAAATCTGAACCACCTATTCCTGGTCAGGTCCAAAATTGAGCCCACCATTTCCTGGTCAGGTCCCAAATGTAACCCACCTTATCCTGGTCTGGTCCAAAATGCAACCACCATTTCCTGGTCAGGTCCAAAATGCAACCCACCTTTTCCTGGACGGGTCCAAAATACAACCCACTTTTTCTTCGTCAGGTTAATAATTCAGTCTACCCATCTTTTCTCATCATCTAATATCCCTTATTGGTTGGATTAAAAATAGAACCCACCATTTCCTTATCCTGTCCAAAACGCAACCCACCTATTTGTAACTTTGTCTCAAATCTAACCCACTAATTTCCGGTCAGGTCCAAATCCAACGTCATTTTGTATTTGTAGTACAGACCCACATATTCCTCTCAAGTCCGAAATCCAACCCACCTTTTCCTGGTCAGGTCCAAAATCTGATCCATATTTTTCTGGTCAGGTCCAAAATCCAACTCACCATTTCCTGGGCAGGTCCAAAATTTGATCTACCTTTTCCTGGTCAGGTCCAAAATCCAATCCAACATTTCCTGGTCAGGTCCAAAAACTGATCCACCTTTCCATGGTGAGGTCCAAAATCCCCCCCACAATTTCCTTTCAGGTCCAAATTCTGATCCATCTTTTCTTGTTCAGCTCCAAAATTCAACCCAACATTTCTTGAACGGGTCCAAAAACTAATCCACCTTTTCCTTGTCAGTTCAAAAATTCAGTCTACCCATCTTTTCTCATCATCTAAAATCCACTTTTTATTGGTTGGCTTAAAAAGACGTAAGACCAACCTTTTAGCTTATCCCATCCAAAAGTCAATCCACCTTTTCCTGGTCAGGTCCAAAATCCAACCCACCATTTATGGTCAGGTCCAAACTCTGATCCACCTTTTCCTGTTAAGGTTAAAAAAATCAAACCCACCAATTCCTCGTCAGGTCCAAAATAAAACCAACCATTTTGTGGTCAGGTCCAAAATCTAATCCATATTTTCCTGGTCTGGTCCAAAATGCAACCACTATTTCCTTGTCAGGTCCAAAATCCAACCCAGCATTCCATGGTCAGGTACAAAATCTGATCCACCTATTCTTGGTCAGGTCCACAAGGTCCAAAAATCAACCCACTTATTCCTGGTCTGGTCCAAAATCCTACCCACCATTTCCTGGTCAGGTTAAATATCTGATCCCTCTTTTCCTGGCCAGGTCCAAAATCCAACCCACCATTTCCTGGTCAGGTCCAAAATTCAGTCTACTCACCTTTCTCGTAAAATCAACCTTTTATTTGTTGGGTCAAAAATACAACCCACCTTTTCCATATCCCGTCCAAAATGGAACCCACCTCTTCATACTTTTGTCTCAAATCTAACTTATTATTTTCTGGCCAGGTCCAAATCCAATCTCATTTCGTGTTTGTAGTACAGATCTACATATTCCTGGTCCTGGTCAGGTCCAAAAAATCCCCTACGTTTTCCTGGTCAAGTAAAAAATCTGATCCACCTTTTCATGGTCAGGTCCAAAATCCAACCCACCATTTCCTGGTCAGGTCCAAAATCTGATCAACCTTTTCCTGGTCAGGTCCAAAATCCAACTGAACATTTCCTGGTCCAAAATCTGATCCATCTAATACTGGTCAGGTCCAAAATGCTACCCACCATTTCCTGGTCAGGTCCAAAATTATATCCACCTTTTCCTGGTCAGGTCCAAAATCCAACGCACCATTTCCTGGTCAGGTACAAAATTTGATCCACCTGGACAGGTCCAAACTCCAATCCACCTTTTCCTGGTGAGGTCAAAAGTTTAGTTTACCCACCTATTTTCATCGTCTAAAATTTGCCTTTTATTGGTTGGGTTAAATGTCCACCCCACCCGTCCCTTTCCTGATCCTGTCCAAAATGCATCCCATCTCTTCAGACTTTTGTTCCAAATCTAACCCACTATTTTCTGGTGAGGTCCAAATCCAGCCTCATTTTGTGTTTGTAGTATAGACACACCTATTCCTTCTCAGGTCCGTAATCCAACCCATCATTTCCTGGTCAGGTCCAAAATCTGATCCACCTTTTCCTTGTCAGGTCCAAAATCGAGCCCACCATTTCCAGCAAAGGTCCAAAATCCAACCGACCATTTCCTGGTCAGGTCTAAAATCTGATCTACATTTTGCTGGTCAAGTCCCAAATCCAAACTACCATATCCTGGTCAGGTCCAAAACCCAACCTACCATTCCTTGGTCAGGTCCAAAATCTGATCCACGTATTACTGGACAGGTCCAATATCCAACCCACCATTTCCTAGTCAGGTTCAAAATCTGATCTACCTTTTCATGGTTAGGACCAAAATTAAACGTACCATTTCCTGGTCAGGTACAAAATGCAACCCACCTTTCCTGGTCAGGTCTAAAATCTGATCCACCTTTTCTTGTCAGGTCCAAAATCAAACCCAACATTTCATTCTCAGGTCCAAAATCCAACCCACAATTCCCTGGTCAGGTCCAAAATCTGATCCACTCTTTCCTGGTCAGGTTCAAAATCCAAACTTCCATTTCCTGGTCAGGTCCAAAATCCAACCCACCATTCCCTATCCAGGTCCAAAATCTGATCCACCTTTTCTTGGTCAGGTCCAAAATCCAACTCACCAATTCCTTGTCAGGTCAAAATATGATCCACCTTTTCCTTGTAAGGTCCAAAAGCCAATCCACCATTCCCGCGTCAGGTCAAAAATCCAACCCGCCATTTCCTGGTTCAGTCCAAAATCTGTTTCCTCTTTTTCTGGTAAGATCAAAATCAAACCAACATTTCCTTGTCAGGCACAAAATGCAACCCACCATTTCGTGGTGAGGTCCCAAATCTGATCCATATTTTCCAGGTTAGGTCCAAAATGCACCCACCACTTCCTTGTTAGATCCAAAATCCACCCCACCATTCCATGGTCAGGAACAATATCTGATCCACCTAATCCCAGTCATGTCGAACAGGTAGAAAAATCAACCCACCTATTCCTGATCAGGTCTAAAATCCAACCCACCTTTTCCTGATCAAGTCCAAAATCTGATCCACCTTTTCCTGGCAATGACAAAAATCCAGCTCACCATTTCCTGGTCAGGTCCAAAATCCAACCCACAATTTTATGGTTAGGTCCATAATCTGAACCACCTATTACAGTTTAGGTCCAAAATCTGACCCAACATTTACTGGTCAGGTCCAAAATCCAACCCACAATTTCCTGGTGAGATCCAAAATCCATCCCACAATTTCCAGGTAAGGTCCAAAATCTGATCCACCTTTTTCTGGACGGGTCCAAAATTCAGTCTACCCACCTTTTCTCATTGTTTAAAATCCTCCTTTTATTTGTTGGGTTAAAAATCCAACACACTTTTTCCTTATCCTATCTAAAATGCAACCCACCTCTTCATTGTTTATCTCAAATCTAACTCACTATTTTCTGGTCAGGTCCAAATCGAACCTCATTTTTTGTTTCTACTACAGACCCACATTTTCCTGGTCAGGTCCAAAATCTGATCCACCTTTTATTGGTCAGGTCCAAATCCAAACCCACCATTTCCTGGTCAGGTTCAAAATTGAACCCACCATTTCCTGGTCAAATCCAAAATGTGATCCACCTTTTCCTGGTCAGGTCCAAAATCCAACCCACCCTTTCCTAGTCAAGTCCAAAATGCAACCCACCATTTTCTGATCAACTCCAAACCCTGATCCATATTTTCCTGGTCAGGTCTAAAATCCAACAGGTTCAAAATCTGATGGACATATTCCTGGTCAGGTGCAACAGGTCCAAAAACCAACAGACGTATTCCTGGTCAGATCCAAAATCCAACCCTCCTTTTCCTGGTCAGGTCCAAAATCCAACCCACCATTTCCTAGTCAAATACAAAATGCAGCCTATCATTCCCTGGTCAGGTCCAAAATCTGATCCACCTATTCCTGGTCAGGTCCAAAATTCAACCCACCATTTCTTGATAAGGTCTAAAATCTGATCCACCTTTTTCTGGACAGGTCCAAAATCCAATCCACCTTTTCCTGGTCAGGTCCAAAGTTCAGTCAACCCACTTTTTCTTATTGTCTAAAATCCACGTTTGACTAGTTGGGTTAAAAATCCAACCCACCTTTTCAGTAACCTGTCAAAAATGCAACCAACGTCTGTGTACTTTTGTGTCAAATCTAATCCACTGTTTTCTGGTCGGGTCCAAATTCAACCTCATTTTGTTTCTAGTACAAACCCAAATATTCCTTGTCAGGTCCAAAATCCAACCCACCTTTTTCTGGTCAAGTCCAAAACCAAACTCACTATTTCCTGGTCAGGTCCAAAATCCAACACACCATTTCCTGATCAGGTCCAAAAGATCAGTATTTTACTGGTCAGGTCCAAAATTGAACCCACAATTTCCTGGTCAGGTCCAAAATCTGATCTACCTTTTCCAGGTCAGGTTCCAACTGTGATCCACCTTTTCCTGGTCAGGTCTAAAATGCAACCCACGATTTCGTGGTCAAGTAAAAAATCTGATACATATTTTTCTAGTCAGGTCCACAATACAATTCACGATTTCCTTTTTAGGTCCAAATACAACCAACCATTCCATAGTTAGGTTCATAATCTCATCCAAATATTCCTGGTCTAGTCGTAAAGGTCCAAAAATATAAACATGTATTCCTGGTCAGGTCCTAAATCCAACGCACCTTTTTCTTGTCATATCCAAAACCTTATCCACCTTTTCCTGATCAGGTCCAAAATCCAACCAATCATTTTCTGGTCAGGTCCAAAATCCACCCACAATTTCTTAGTCAGGTCCAAAATCTGAACCACCTAGTACTGGTGAGGTCCAAAATCCAACCCACCATTTCTTGGTCAGGTTCGATATCGAACCAACCTTTTCCTGGTCAGATCTAAAATCCAACCCAACATTTCCTATTCAGGTCCCTAATCTCATCTACCTTTTCCTGGATGGGTCCAAAATCCAATCCACCTTTTCCTAGTCAGGTCCAAAATTCAGTCTACCCACCTTTTCTCATAGTCTAAAATCCAAGTTTTATTGGTTGGGTTAACAGTCCAAACCACCTTTTCCTTATCCTGTACAAAATACAAACCCACCTCTTTGTTGTTTTGTCTCAAATCTAACACACAATTTCGTGGTCAGGTCCAAATCCAACCTCATTTTGTGTTAATAGTGCAGACCCACCTATTCCTTGTCAGGTCCAAAATCAAACTCACCTTTTCCTTGTAAGCTCCAAAATCTGATCCACCTTTTCCTGGTCAGATCAAAACTCTAACCCACCATTTCCTGGTCAGGTCCAAAATCCAACTGACCACTTCCTGGTCAGCTCCAAAATATGATCCACCTTTTCCTGGTCAGGTTGAAAATTCAACCCAACATTTCCTGGTCAAGTTCAAACTGCAACACACCATTGCCTAATCAAGTCCAAAATCTGATCCATATTTTCTTGGTCAGGGCCACATTTTGTTGATCAGGTCCCAAATCCAACCCACCATTTCCTGGTTGGGTCCAAAATCTGATCCACCTATTCCTGGTGATGTCAAAAATCAAACCCACCATTTCCTGGTCAGGTCCAAAATCTGATCCACCTTTTCCTGGTGAGGTCTAAAATAAAATCCACCATTTCTTCGTCAGGTCCAAAATCCAACCCATCATTTCGTGATCAGGTCCAAAATCTGATCCATATTTTCCTGGTCAGGTCCAAAATCCAACCCACCATATCTTATTCAGGTCCACAATCAAACGAACCATATCATGGTCAGGTTCCAAATTTTATCCAGCTAGTTCCTGGTCAGGTGAAACAGGTCCAAAATCAACCCACGTATTCCTGTTCAGGTCCAAACTCCAACCCACCTTTTCCTGGTTAGGTCCAAAATCTAACCCATCACTTCCTTGTCAGGTCCAAAATCCAACCCACAGTTTCCTGGTCAGGTCCAAAATCCAACCCTACATTTCCTTGTCAGGTTCAAAGTCTGATCCACCTTTTCCTGGACGGGTCCAAAATCCAATCTACACTTTCCTGTTCAGGTTAAATATTCAGTCTAAACACCTTTTCCCATCTTCTACAATCTACTTTCCTTATTTCTCATCGTGTAAAATACACCTTTTATTAGTTGGGTTAAAAATGGAACCCACCTTTTCATTATCACGTCCAAAATGCAACACACCTCTTTGTACTTTTGTCTCAAATCTAACCCACTATTTTCTGGTCAGGTCCAAATCCAACCTCATTTTGTTTCTAGTACAAACCCAAATATTCCTTGTCAGGTCCAAAATCCAACCCACCTGTTCCTGGTCAGGTCCAAAATCAAAGCCACTACTTCCTGGTCAGGTCCAAAATCCAACCCGCCTTTTCCTGGTCAGGTCCAAAATCTGATCAGTATTTTCTTGCTCAGGTCCAAAATCAAACCCACCATTTCCTGGTTTGGTCTAAAATGCAACCCACCATTTCCTGGTCAGGTCCAAAATCTGATCAGTATTTTCCTGGTCAGGTCCAAAATCCAACCCACCATTTCCTGGTCAGGCCCAAAATAAATCCCACCATTCCATGGTCAGGTCCAAAATCAAACCCACTAATTCCTTGTCAGGTCCAAAATCTGATCCACCTTTTCCTGGTCTGTTCCAAAATCCAATCAATCTTTTCCTAGTCAGGTCCAAAATTTACTGTACCCAACCTTTCTCATCGTCTAAAGTCCACCTTTTATTGGTTGGGTTAAAAATCCAACCCACTTTTTGGTATTCCCGTCCAGAATCTAACCCACCTCTACATGCTTTTGTCTTAAATCTAACCCACTATTTTCTGGTCAGGTCCAAATCTAACCTCATTTTGTTTGTAGTACAGAAAATATATTTTGCTTTAAGCAGAACATCTTGCGCACACGTTAAAACCCCGTTCCGGCTTTCGGAAGAGCAGGCCATCGTGTGCCGGTAGGCGTGGTTGGCAAAATTATGAAAAAAACCCCAGCTAGCACACAATTGTCATGTATAAGACACCATCCCTGAAGAAAAATCGGGGAGTTGGAGTCCCCAGGGCGGTTTGGGGCTGTATATGGCAACGTTTCAGCGGCTCCTTCGACGGTACTGGAACCATTCGTATCGGTCATTGCCTTTTCAATGGATCATTCCAGTGGCGTGGAGAGGGGAGTCTGCTGCATGCTCCATACTTTTTTTTTTTAACCCAGGCTTTGCGCTCGAAAGACTAGAGCTCAACTCCATAGTCTTCCGAGACTGATGGGTGCCTACTTCTACAAACACGCATTTTGCTTTACGTATTTTACTACACTATAACACAAACATATTTGCACTATGCAATATACTATAAAGACTATAAAACATAATTTACTGTACGATAACAAAAAGGGATTTTGTAATAGCATAGTACAGTCAAATGTACAGTAAAGGCGTTTACAGAAAAATGTGCTTTCTAATACGGTGAAATATATTTTTTGTTGTCGTTGGTTTTAAAAATTAAAGAAAAAAATATTATTATTTTTTTTTACAATGAACTAAGCTGAATGAAGTTACATACTGGAGTAAAATGTGTTTGGTTTTAGTGTAGTAAACAGTGTTTTGAAATATAGTACTGTAAAATGTGTTTTGTAGTGTTTAATGTGTGTTTTGTCACAAAATACGTTTGAATTTAAGACAACACAAACACTCTTTACTACACTTTAACACAAACAAGCACATGTTACTGTACTCTGTAAACGCAAGTTACTGTACAAAACATATTTCATCGTATTATAGGACAACAAAACGCATCATACTTAACAACCACACTACAAAACGTAGTTTACCGTAAACGCCTTCTTCTTTTACTGTTAACACCACAAAACGCATTCGACTGCACTAGAACAACGCAAAAAAATATTTTCTGTGCTATAACAGCACAAAACACACATTTTCCTATGAAATTTTTTTAAAAGCACAACACCTTTTACTGTATCATACCAGCGCAAAAAACACATTTGACTGTGCCTTAAAACAACCAAATACAATTTACTGTACTGTAACGTTACAAAACACATTTTCTGAATTGGAGCACCAAAAGAAACCCCACATTAACCAAAATCCCCTTGCATTTTAGTGTAACCTAACAGATCAAAACAGACATTTCGCTATTCTATAACACGACCAAAGACATTTTGACTATACTGTAAGACTACAAAACACTGTTTACTATATACTATAACACAAACACATTTTACTGCACTATGCATCATTGTATCATAACACTACAATACACATTCTACTTTACTGTAAAACTACAAAACATATTTGACCCTACTGCAACAACACAAAAAGACATTTTCTGTACTAGAACAGCACAAAACACATTTTACTGTGTTAGTTTTGAAGAAAAACAAAACACATTTTACTGTATCATAGCAGTACAAAACACACATTTTGACAATACTATAATACAAACATGCACATCTTACTGAACTTTGTATAACTTAATGGTTAACATACTGAAAAAACAAACAAACAAACTTATCTTTAGAGAACAAAATCATACTTTACAACCACACTACAAAACACAGTTTACCAAAAGCCTTTTCTGTACTGTAGCAGCACCAAACACACATTTTGCTGTACAATACCAATCTCCTACATTTTCTGAATCGTAACTGCATAAAGGGCAGATTTCACTCCTGTAACTACAAAACACTTTCTACTTTACTATAACACTACAGAACACATTCTACTGTACCACAAAAACAACAAACGATAACAAAATAAAATGTCATTTTGTGTACTGAAACAACAATTTTGCTATTTTGTATAACTCACACACATTTTGTAGTACTATAATGAAAAAAAAAATCACAGCACATTTAACTGTATGATACAACAGCTCCAAACACATATCGATGCCTCAGAGCAAGAAAGGTCTACCGGCAGAGTTGCCATTTTCAAAAGTTTCGAGATATGCTCACTTGAAAAGTTTGAAAGGTCAGAACAAATCCAGGATTGAATGGAAGCGTTCGGTTTTCGGAGAGAGGAAGGGCATTATACATGTAGAAGAAACGCCATGATAGCAAAAACACTGGCAGTGGAGACAGACAGACCACCCGTGTCTGCAGAAAAATTACAGCTGAACTGACACTTCCTCCCATGCAAGCATGGCATGGTGATTAGCTTGACCCTTTTTCCCAGATAAGATCACTCTCCAGCCACCAGTGTTCCCACGCAAGAACCACACGGCATCCAGGCCCGCCAGTGTTGCGTAAACTCTGCCCAGTGGTCCTAGTGTATCCCTTCCCATGCAAGAAGGTTTTGCACAGCTGGAAGTCCTTCCTTACACAAATTACCAGGTTAATTAGCACTACAGCCTTTAGAGCAAAAGCGGAGTGCCGCGCAAGTCATCCCTTTTACCATGAGAAATTCACTCAGGTAATTTTGTGCAAGAACGGTTTTCTTCAAATATCTTTAAAATTAATAAAAAAAAATTATTTTATCGTTTTGTCATCTGAAAGTTACAGTAAATTCTACCAAATATCAAAAAATTGAAAATTGGTATTTTTTCAGCTCTGAGGCATCGATATTTCACAGTACTACATCACAACAAAATACATTTTACGGTACTACAACATTACAATCACATTTTCTGTCTTATAACACCAAAAAACACACACTTTTCTAAACTGTAGCAAAAAAGCAAAATAAACACATTTTACCACAAGAAAATATAATCTACTGTACTCTACAAAAATTGTACCATTTTATAACACTACCAAACGGATTTTACTTTACAATAACACTAAAAAGGACATTCCTCTATACAAAGACACGTTACAAAACGTATTTTCTGTCCTCACTGTACTATAACACTACAGTACACATTTTACCGTACTAAAACATTAAAATAACATTTTCTGCACTAGTAGTAGGCACCCATCAGTCTGGGAAGACTATGGACTTGAATTCTAGTCTTTAGAGCGCAAAGCCCGGGTAAGTAAGTATGGAGGGCAAGCTGTTACCCACCTCTCCATGCCACTGCAATGATCCATTCGGAGGTCAATGACCGATATGATTTGTTCTAGTAACATCGCAGGAGCCACCAGAACGTTGCCATATACAGCCCTGAGCCGCCCTGGGACTCCAATTCCCCGATTTTTTCCTCAGGGATGGTGTTTAATACGACACCTGTGTGCATGGTAGTGTTTTTATAATTATGTCATCCGCTCCTACCGGCACACGATGGCCTGCTCTTCCGAAAGGCGGAACGGGGTTTTAACTTGTGCGCAAAATGTTCTGCGTGCGTTCGCACACGGTGCGAATACGGTGTTTACAGTCTCATCCGAATGACTTCTGCACTATAACACCAAAAAAACACAGAGGGTGGGTTTGCTTATGAACATGACGAGAGGGTGGTCCGCTGCATGGGTAACAGCTTGTCCTCCATACTTTTTTTTTTTTTTTTACCCAGGCTTTGCGCTCTAAAGATTAGAGCGCATCTCGTCTTCCGAGACTGATGGGTGCCTACTACTACAAACACGCATATTTCTTTACGTATTTACTACACTATAACACAAACATATTTGCACTATACAATATAATATAAAGACTATAAAACATTATTTACTGTATGATAACAAAAAGGCATTTTGTAATAGCATAGTACAGTCAAATGTTATAGTACAGTAAAGGCGTTTACAGTAAAATGTCTTTTCTTATGTAATTGTAAAGTATAAACCCTTTTGCAATCTTATAATACGGTGAAAAATGTTTGTTGCTGTTCTTTTTACAATGATTTACGCTGAATGGTTTTACATACTATAGTCAAATGTGTGTAAACAGTATTTTGAAATTTAGTACTGTAAAATGTGTTTTGTAGTTTTTAATGTGTGTTTTGTGCTTTAATGATAGAGTAAAATGTGTTGTGATTTTCAAAGTTAGTTGTGTGCATTTTGGATTCTGAAAATGAGGGAGTTTTGAAAACGGTTTTCTGGTGTTCTAGTACTAAAAGACTTTCCGTAATAGCATAGTGCAAGTAAAATGTATTTGTAGAGTGGATGTAAAGTATGCCTTTTGTTGTCTTAAATGGGAGAATATGTTTTGTACAGTAAATGATGTTTTGTTGTGTTTCCTAGAACAGTGAAAAGAGTTTGTGTTTAAGCATAGTAAACAGTGTGTTTGTCTGTTGTATAGCACAATGTGTTTAATGGTGTAAAAGTATTGTTACATTCGAGAAAAAGTTTTTTTGTAGTACAGTAAAATGTGTTTTGTAGTGTGATGGGAAAGTAGATTGTGTGTTTGTAGTGTTATCATACAGTAATGTACTGGACAGTAAAATCTGCAGTTTTCAGAAGTTGCGATTCCAGAAATGTGGAGTTCAATAGTAGTACAGCAAGACGTACGCTGGTTTAGGTGCCTGAGTGAAGCCTATAGCAAATCTTACACGACAAATGCTAAACACACTACTCATGGTTTTGTCTGCATCTGGGATAATACATGTTGTAACAACGAATTGTTTGGCTGCCATTCTGCACACAGATTCATTTCCTTCATTGATTATGCGTGATTATGTAAGTGATATGTGTGCTGTAGGAAGTTATATATCTGTAGCAATGCACTATTCTTGTATAGTTTATGGACTAGCCTATGTAACAAAGCATTCTGTATCCAGATTTATTTCCCTGTTGTGCAGTTCTGATTCTGAAAATGTGGGAGTTTTGATGCAGTACAGAAAAATGTTTTCTGGTGTCCTAGTACTAAAAGGCTTTCTGTAATAGCATAGTGTAGTAAAATGTTTTTGTTTTTTTTAGAGTGGTTGTAAAGTATGATGATGCGTTTTGATGTTTTAAACGGTAAAATATCTTTTGTACAGTAAATGATGTTTTATGGTGTTTCCTAGTACAGTGACAATAACTATGTGAAAGAAGAAATCAAACAGCGTGTGGGCCCCCAAGAGCCTTTGCTCTCCACCATAAAGAGGAGAAAGCTGATGTGGTTTGGTCACACCACAAGACACAACACCCTAGCAAAAACCATCCTGCAAGGAACCGTCGAGGGCAAGAGAAGAAGAGGCCGCCAAAAGAAATCATGGGTTGACAACATCAAAGACTGGACCGCCCAACCCCTACAACACCTCCTACTAGCCACACAGGATCGTGAAGCATGGAAAAAGATCTCTGTTGCGTCTTCTCTCATGTCCCCCCTACGTCCTTTGGGACATGGGACTGAAGCAAGCAAGCAAGAAGTACAGTAAATCGAGTTTGTGTTATAGCATAGTAAACTGTGTGTTTGTCTGTAGTATAGCAAAACGTATTTTTATGGTGTTTGTTCTGGAACAAGACCGATTTTTGTAGCCCTCTCAATGCTTTGACCAGTCCCCGGTTTTAAGACATTTTTTCTATTTTTGCTATTGCGCCTTTCTTTGTCTTCATGTCGGCGAAACACCTTTGTGCCTGCCACATTGAAAATTACCGATCCCTGAAGTCCCCACACTTTGTAAGTTATTTGTATAATTTTAAATTCATTGTTTATCGATCAGTTCATCATGTCTGTGAATGATTTACAGGTTAGAGAATGGTGATTAATTGATTTCATTTGGTTTGATTTAGCAGGGACGTCTTCCAGTTTCGGTGCTGTTTTCGATGTCGTGTTACCTTCATATCACTACTTTTTATAGATAAACAAGGCGAAGTGTTGAGGCTTTGATCACCTTTCTTTTTTTGTTTATGCATGAACGTCGTAGTGACGCAGTAGCACTGAGGTTAGCAAATCTGGAGATCGTAACGATGTTTTCCTACTAGCGCCTGGTAAGGTTGGCAAGATTGTGCCGAAACATTTACGTACTGCATTTCTCCTCGTACATGACATTTATTGTATATTGAACTTGTCTACAGTTTATAAGCATTTTGTTCATCACTGAATTTAGTCCTAGCTGAGCCCTGTGATACGAGTGTGTTGCCACATGTACCTTGTTATTCATTTACACATTACACACTCACACATACTACTGCCTTTGGAAGGTGTGGTTTAATGGTACAGACTGAAACCTCATAATATGACAGTTTTGATATGTAAAGTATTTCCGCATGTACACATTTGACTTATTCTTGCTTTTGTATTTCAGCCACCAGTTATTGTCAGTTTTATTAGCAGTTTACTTAGTATTCTCTTTGGGGTTTTGTTTCAGTTCTTCACCACTACACTACAGCTTCTAGATCTATTGGCTCTCCAGATTTCCATAATTATTATGGATGGTTACGCATGTCTTTGGACCAATAGAGTTGTTTACGGTGACACTATCTGCGGGACTATTCTTTGAACGAAAGGCAGCCCCTGCGAGAATGTTCTTTGAATGCGAGGCAGAATAGTGTTATAGTAGAGAATATGCCTTTTTTGATTGTTACATTCCAGAAAACACTTGGCGTTTTGTAATAGCAGAGTACAGTAAAATGTTGTAATACAGTACAGGTGTTTTGTAATATCATAGTACAGTAAAATGTGTTTCCTTATGTAGTTGTTTTGTAATCTTATAATACGGTAAAAACATGTTTTTTTTACAATGAATTACGCTGAATGGTGTGACAGTACAGTAAAATGTGCTTGTGTTTTAGTATAGTGAACAGGGTGTTGTAGTCCCACAGTAAGTAAAGGTATGTTTTGTAGTGTTTTAGCACAATGGCATCTCTGTTTTGATCTGTTTTAGTGGACTGAAATGTAAGCTTTTTGGAGCTATATTTTAAGAAAATAATGTGTGTGTTTTCGTGGGAAATACGTTTGTAGTACAAAAAATGTTTGTAGTGTTACAGTAAAGTAGAATGTCTTTTGTATGTGTGAACGTGTTTTGTATTGTGATGTCAGGAAAATGTGGGCGTTTGTTATAGTGCTGCATAACGGTATCATAATAGAGTAAAATGCGTTTTGTTGTATCATAAAATGTAAAATGTGTTTGCTGTGTTATGTGGTTATATAGTGCAATAGGTTATGTTTTATGGTGTTATAACTTATTGTGTTAAACTACAGTGGAATGTGTTTGTGCTACAGTGTAGTAAAATACGTATAGTAAAATGTGTGTTGGTAGTGTTACATTATAATAGAGACAAATGTGTGTTTTGTGCAGTTATGATACTTTTACGGTACACTAAAGTAAAGTACAGTGCAATGTGTTTGTCCTAGTTGTAAAATACGCATAGTGAAATGTTTGTTTATAATGTTACAGTATGATAAACGTGTCTTCTGTAGTGTTATGAGAGTGGAATGTGTTTTGTGCAGTTATGAAACTGTATTTGTGAGTCTGTTGTGTGTTTTTTTCTTTTTTTTTCTTTTATCTTTTATTTTACAGTCCAGCAAAATGTGTGATTTGAGGTGTACAGAAAATGCGTTTTGTAATCTGTAATCTGTAATTGTCTATATAGTGCTACGCTTTTTCTTTTCTTTTTTTTTCAGTGTTATTGTAACTGAAAATCCGTTTTGTAGTGTAATAACATGGTAAAATTAATTTTTGGTGAAGTTTTACAATAAAATGTTTTATGATGTTAAACTACAGTAAAATCTGTTTTTCTAAGTTTTACTGTTGCAATGAAAAATCCAAATCACTGTTTCATCATTGAGTCAAACCTCAAACCCACTATATTTTGGCCAGGTCCAAAAATCAACCCACCTACCTGGTCAGGTCCAAAATCCAACCCACCATTTCATGGTCAGGTCCAAAATCTGATCCACCTTTTCCTGGTCAGGTCCAAAATCCAAACCATCATTTCATGGTCAGGTCCAAAATCGAACCCACCATTCCCTGACCAGATCCAAAATCTGATCCGCGTATTACTGGTCAGGTCCAAAATCCAACCCACAATTTCCTGGTGAGGTCCAAAATCTGATCCACCTTTTCCTGGTCAGGTCTTAAATCAAAACCACCATTTCCTGGTCAAGTCCAAAAAGCAACCCACAATTTTCTGGTCAGGTCTAAAATCTTATCCACCCTTTCCTGGTCAGGTCCAAAATCCAACCCACCATTTCCTGGTCAGGTTCAAAATCCAACCCACCATTCCATAGTCAGGTCCCAAATCTGATCCACCTATTCCTGGTCAGATCCAAAATCCAACCCAGCAATTTCTGGTCAGGTCCAAAATCTGATCCACTTTTTCCTGGTCGGGTCCAGAATCCAACCCATCATTTCCTGGTCACGTCAAATATGCAATCCACCTTTCCCTTGATGGGTCCAAAATCCAATCAACCTTTTCATGGTCTGATCCATAAATCAGTCTACACACTTTTCTCATCGTCTAAAATCCACCTTTTATTGGTCGGGTTAAAAATCCAACCCACCTTTTCCTTATCCTGTCCAAACTGCAACCCACCTTTTTGTACTTTTGTCTCAAATTTAACCCACTATTTTCTGGTCAGGTCCAAATCCAATCTAATTTTGTGTTTGTAGTACAGACCCACATATTCCTGGCCAAGTCTAAAATCAAACCCATCTTTTCCTGCTCAGGTCCAAAATCTGATCAACCGTTTCCTGGTCAGGTCCAAAATCCAGCCCACCATTTCCTGGTCACATGTAAAATCTGATCCACCTTTTGCTAGTCAGATCCAAAATCAAACCAACTATTTCTTTGTCAAGTCTAAAATGCAACCCTTTTCCTGGTCAGGTCCAAAATATGATCCATACTTTCCTGGTCAGGTCCAAAAGCCAATCCATCATTTCATTGTCAGGTCCAGAATCCATCCCACCATTCCATGGTTAGGTTCAAAATCTTATCCACCTATTCCTGGTCAGGTCGAAAAGGTCCAAAAATCAACCCACCTATTCCTGGTCAGGTCCAAAATCAGACCCACCATTTTCAGATTAAATTCAAAATCTGATCCAACATTTCCTGGTCAGGTCCAAAATCCAACCCACCATTTCCTGGTTAGGTCCAAAATCAAACCCACAATTTCCTGGTCAGGTCTAAAATCTGATCCACCTTTTCCTGCTCAAGTCCGAAATTAAACCCACCTTTTCCTGGTCAGGTCCAAAATCTGATCCACCTTTAACTGGTCAGGTCAAAAACCCCATCCATCACTTCCTGGTCAGGTCCAAAATCTGATCCACCTTTTCCTGGATGGCTCCAAAATCCAATCCACCTTTTCCTGTTCATGTCCAAAATTCAGTTTATACACCTTTTCTCATCGTCTAAAGTCCACCTGTTATTGGTTGGGTTAAAATACAAACCCACTTTTCGTTATCCTGTCAAAAATGCAACCCACCTCTTTGTACTTTTGTCTCAAATCTAACCCACTATTTTCTGGTCAGGTCCAAATCGAGCCTCATTTTGTGTTTGTAATACAGACCCACATATTCTTGGTCAGGTCCAAAATTCAACCCACCTTTTCCTGCTGAGGTTTAAAATCAAACCCACCATTTCCTTGTCAGGTCCAAAATCCAACCTACCATTTCCTGGTCAGGTCCATAATATGATCCAATTTTTCCAGGTTGGGTCCAAAATCCAACCCAACATTTCCTGGTCAAGTCCAAAATGCATCTCACCATTTCCTGATCAAGTCCAAAATCTTATCCATATTTTCCTGGTCAGGTCCAAAATCCAACCCACTTTTTCCTGGTCAGGTCCAAAATCCAACCCACTATTCCCTAGTCAGGTCAAAGATCTGATCCACGTATTCCTGTTCATGTACAAAATCTAACCCACCATTTCCTAGTCAGATCCAAATCTAATCCAGCTTTTCCTGGTCAGCTCCAAAATCCAATCCACCATTTCTTGGTCAGGTCCAAAATTTGATCCACCTTTTCGTGGATGGGTCCAAAATCCAATCCTGTTCCTGGTCAGGTCCAAAGTTCCATCTACCCCCCTTTTCTCATTGTCTTAAATGCATCTTTTATTAGTTGGGTTAAAGATCCAAGCAAGCTTTTCCTTATCATGTGTAAGATGTAACCCATTTCTTTGTACATTTCTCTCAAATCAGACGCTCCATTTTCTGGTCAGGTCCAAATCCAACATCATTTTGTGTTTGTAGTACATACCCACCTATTCCTGGTCAGGTCCAAGAATCCAACCCACATTTTCCTTGTCAGGTCCAAAATCCAACCCACTATTTCCTGGTCAAGTCCAAAATCCAACCAACCATTTTTTGGTCAGGTCCATATCAGATCCACCTTTTACTTGTGAGGTCCAAAATACAACCCACCACTTCCTGGTCAGGTCCACAATCTGATCCACCTTTTCCTGGTCAGGTCCAAAATCAAACTAACCATTTCCTCGTCAGGTCCAAAATAAAACCCACCATTTCGTGGTTAGGTCCAAAATCTGAAACACCTGTTACTGGTCAGGTCCAAAATCAAACGCATCATTTTCTTCTCAGGTCCAAAATGGAACCCATCACGTTGTGGTCAGGTCCAAATTCTGATCCATATTTTCCTGGTCAGTTCCAAAATGCAACCCACCATTTCCTTGTCAGCTCCAAAATCCAACCCACCATTCCATGGTCAGGTTCAAAATCTGATCCACCTATTTCTGGTCAGGTCCACACAGGTCAAAAACTCAACTCACCTTTTCCTAGTCAGGTCCATAATCCAACCCACGTTTTCCTGGTCAGTTCCAAAATCTGATCCACCTTTTCGTGGTCAGGTCCAAAATCAAGTCCACAATTTCCTGGTCAGTTCCAAACTCCAACCCACAATTTCCTGGTCACATCCAAAATCTGAATGACCTGTTACTGGTCAGGTTCAAAATCCAACCCACCATTTCCTGGTCAGATCCAAAATGCAACCCACCATTTCCTGGTCAGGTCCAAAATCTGATCCACCTTTTCCAGGATGGGTCTAAAATCCAATTGACGTTTTCCAGGTTAATTGCAAAATTCAGTCTACAAAACTTTTCTTATTGTCTAAAATCCACCTTTTATTGGTTGGGTTAACAATCCAACCCACCTTTTCCTTATCCTGTCCAAAAGGGAACCCAACTCTTCATTGTTTTGTCTCAAATCTAACCCACTATTTTCTGGCCTAGTCCAAATCCAACCTCACTTTGTGTTTTTAGTAGACTCACCTATTACTGGTCAGGTCAAAAATCGAACCCACCTTTTCCTGGTCAGGTCCAAAATCTCATCCAGTTTTTCCTGCTCAGGTCCAAGATCCAAAGCACCATTTTCTGGTCAGGTCCAAAATTCAACCACCCATTTCCTGGTCAGGTCCAAAATCTGATCCACATTTTCTTGGTCAGTTCCAAAATGCAACCCAACATTTACTGCTCATGTTCAAAATGCACCCCACCATTTCCTGATCAAGTCCAAAAACTGATCCACATTTTCCTGGCCAGGTCCAAAATCCAACCCACCATTTCCTGGTCAGGTCCAAAATCCAACCCACCATTCCCTCATCAGGTACAAAATATGATCCACCTTTTCCTGGTCAGGTCCAAAACCATCCCACCATTTCCTGGTCAGGTCCAAAATCTGATCCACCTTTTGATGGTCAGGTCCAAATTCCAACACACCATTTCTTGGTCAGGTCCAAAATTTAATCCACCTTTTTCTGGTCAGGTCCAATATCCAACCCATCATTTCTTGGTGAAGTCCAAAATGCAGCCCACCATTTCCTGATGAAGTCCAAAATCTGATACATATTTGTCTGGGCAGATCCTAAATCCAACCCACCATTTTCTGGTCAGGTCAAAAATCCAACCCACTTTTCCCTCTTCAGGTCCAATATCTGATCCATCCATTCCTGGTCAGGTCCAAAATCCAACCCACCATTTGGTGTTTGTAGTAAATACCCACCTATTGCTGGTCAGGTCCAAAAATCCAACCCACATTTTCCTTGTCAGGTCCAAATTCCAAGTGACTATTTCCTGGTCAGGTCCAAAATCCAACCAACCATTGCCTGGTGAGGTCCAAATCAGATCAACCTTTGACTGGTAAGGTCCAAAATCCAACCCACCCCTTCCTGGTCAAGTCCAAAATCTGATCCACCTTTTCCTGGTTAGGTCCAAAATCAAACTAACCATTTCCTCATCAGGTCCATAATACAACCCACCATTTCGTGGTCAGGTAAAAAATCTGATCCACCTTTTCCTGGTCAGGTCCAAAATCAAACCCACCATTTCCTTCTCAGGTCCAAAATGCAACCCACCACTTTGCAGTCAGGTGTAAAATCTGATCCATATTTTTCTGGTCAGTTCCAAAATGCATTCCACCATTTCCTTGTCAGCCCCAAAATCCACCCCACCATTTCATGGTCAGGTTCAAGATCTGATCCACCTATTCCTAGTCAGGTCCAACAGCTCCAAAACTCGACCCACCTTTTCCTAGTCAGGTCCATAATCCAACCCACGTTTTCCTGGTCAGTTCCAAAATCTGATCCACCTTTTCCTGGTCAGGTCCAAAATCCAACCCACCATTTCCTGGTGTGGTCCAAAATCCAACCATTTCCTTCTCAGATCCATAATCTAATCCACCTTTTCCTGGTCAGCTCCAAAATCCAACCCAACATTTCCTGGTCAGGTCCAAAATTTCATCCACTTTTTCATGGTCAGGTCCAAACTGCAACCCACCATTTCTCGGTCAGGTCCAAATTCTGATCCATCTTTTCCTGTTCATGTCCAAAATCCAACCCACCATTTTCTAGTTAGGTCTAAAATCCAACCCACAATTACCTGGTCAAGTACAAAATCTGATTGATATTTTCCTCGTCAGGTCCAAAATCCAACCCACCATTTCCTAGTTAGGTCTAAAATCCAACCCACAATTACCTGGTCAAGTACAAAATCTGATCCACCTATTCCTGGTCAGGTTCAAATTCTAACCTACGATTTCCTGGTCATCTCTAAAATCTGATCCACTGTTTACTGGTCACATCCAAAATCCAACCCACCATTTCCTGGACAGGTTCAAAATCTGATCCACCTATTCCTGGTCAGGTCCAAAATCCAACCCACAATTTCCTGCTCAGGTCCAAAATCTGATCCACCTTTTTTCTGGTCAGGTCCAAAATCGAACTCACCATATCCTGGTCAGGTAAAAAATCTGATCCACCTTTTTTTGGACAGGTCCAAAATCCAATCCACCTTTTCCTGATCAGGTCAGAAATTCAGTCTACCCATCTTCTCTCATGATCCAAAATCCACTTTTTATTGGATGCGTTAAAAATACACCCCACCGTTTCCTTATTCCGTCCAAAACGCAACCCACCTATTCGTACTTTTGTCACAAATTTAACCAACTAATTTCCGGTTAGGTCCAAATCCAGCATCATCTTGTGTGTGTAATA
The DNA here is from genome assembly GCA_030674155.1 of Stramonita haemastoma. Taxonomy (NCBI): domain Eukaryota; kingdom Metazoa; phylum Mollusca; class Gastropoda; order Neogastropoda; family Muricidae; genus Stramonita; species Stramonita haemastoma. The sequence continues at coordinate 22,479,872 of CM060341.1, read as the reverse complement.
CAGACCCACATATTCCTCATCAAGTCCAAAATCTAAACCACCTTTTCCTGGTCAGGTCCAAAATCTAACCACCATTTCTTGGTCAGGTCCAAAAACCAACCCAACATTTCCTGGTCAGGGCCAAAATTTGATCCACCTTTTCCTGGTCAGGTCAAAAATCCAACCCACCATTTCCTGGTAAGATCCAAATTCTGATCCATCTTTTCCTGTTCAGGTCCAAAATCCAACCCATCATTTCCTGGTGAAGTCCAAAATGCAACCCATCATTTCTTGATCAAGTCCATAATCTGATCCATATTTTCTTGGTACAGTCTAAAATCTAACCCACCATTTCCTGGTCAGGTCCACAATTCAACCCACAATTCCGTGGTCAGGTCCAAATTCTGATCCATCTTTTCCTGGCAAGGTCCAAATTCTAACCTGCCATTTCCTGGCCACATCAGAAATCTGATTCAAAAATCCAACCCACCATTTCCTGGTAAGATCCAAATTCTGATCCATCTTTTCCTGGTCACTTCCAAAATCCAACCCACCATTTCCTGGACAAGTCCAAAATCTAATCCACTTTTTCCTGGATGGGTCCAAAATCCAAATTTCCTTTTCCTGGTCAGGTCCAAAGTTTAGTCTTGCCACCTTTTCTCATCATCTAAAATCCTTTTTTTTTTATAGTTCGGTTAAAACTGCAACCCACCTTTTCCTTATCCTGTCCAAATTGCAACACACCTCTTTGTACTTTAGTTTCAAATCTAACCCACTATTTTCTGGTCAGATTCAACTCCAACCTCATTTTGTGTTTGCAGTTCAGATCCACATATTTGTGGTCAGGTACAAAATCCAACCCACATTTTCCTGGTAAGGTCCAAAACTTGATCCACCTTTTCCAGGTCAGGTCCAAAATCCAACCACTATTTCCTGCTCAGGTCCAAAATCTGATCCACCTTTTCCTGGTCAGGCCCAAAATGCAACCCACCATTTCCTAGACAGGTCCAAAATGCAACCCATCTTTTCCTGGTCAGGTCTCAAATCTGATCAGTATTTTCCTGGTCAGGTCCAAAATCGAACCCACCAATCCATGGTCACATCCAAAATCTGATCCATCTATTCCTGGTCAGGTCCAACAGGTCCAAAAATTAGCCCACCTATTCCTGATTGGTTCAAAAATTCATTCCACCATTTCCTCGTCAGGTCCAAAATCTGATTCACCTTTTTCTGGTCAGGTCCAAAATCCAATCCACCCTTCCCGGGTTAGGTCCAAAAGTCCAACCCACAATTTCCTGGTCAGGTCGAAAGTCTGATCCTCCTTTAACTGGTCAGGTCCAAAATCCAACCCATTATTTCCTGGTCAGGTCCAAAATGTGATAAAAACTTTCCTGGATGGGTCCACAATCTAATCGACCTTTTCCTGGTCATGTCCAATATTCAATCTACTCACCTTTTAACATAGTGTACAGTCCACCTTTTATTGTTTCCGTTAAAAATCCAAGCAACCTTTTCCTTATCCCGTCCAAAATGCAACCCACCTCTTTGTACTTTTGTTTCAAATCGAACCCACTATTTTCTGATCAGGTCAAAATTCAATGCCATTTTGTGTTTGTAGTATAAACCCACCTATTCTTGGTCAGGTCCAAATTCCAACCAACCTTTTCTTGATTAGGTCCAATATCTAACCCACTATTTCCAGCTCAGCTCCAAAATCCAGCCGAACATTTCCTGGTCAGGTCCAAATCTGATCTACCTTTTCCTAGTAAGGTCCAAAATCCAACCCACCATTTACTGGTCAGGTCCAAAATCTGATTCACCTTTTTCTGGTCAGGTTGAAAATCAAACCAACCATTTCCTGGTCAAGTCCAAAATACAACCCACCATTTTGTGGTCAGGTCTAAAATCTGATCCACCTTTTCCTGGTCAGGTCCAAATCAAACCCACCATTTCCTTGTCAGGTCCAAAATGCAACCCACCACTTCGAGGTCAGGACCAAAATCTGATCCATGTTTTCCTGGTCAGGTCCATAATGCAACCCACCACTTGCTTGTCAGGTCCCAAATCAATCCCACCATTCCACCTATTCGTGTTCAGGTCCAACATGTCCAAAAATCAACCCACCTTTTCCTGGTCCATAATCGAACCCACATTTTTCTGGTCAAGTCCAAAATCTGATCAACCTTTTCCTGCTCAGGTCCAAAATTGAGCCCACAATTTCCTGGTCAGTTCCAAAATGCAACCCACAATTTCCTGGTCAGCTCCAAAATCTGAACCATCTATTCCTGGTCAGGTCCAAAATCCAACCCACCATTTCCTGGTCAGGTCCCAAATCCAACCCACCTTATCCTGGTCTGGTCCAAAATCTAACCCACCATTTCCTGGTCAGGTCCAAAATCCAACCCACCTTTTCCTGGACTGGTCCAAAATCAAATCCACCTTTTCCTGGTCAGGTTCAAAATTCAAGTCTACCCACCTTTTCTCATCGTCTATAATCCACCTTTTAATGTTTGGGTTAACAATCCAACCCACCTTTTCCTTATCCATCCAAAATGCAATCCACCTCTTCATTGTTTTGTCTCAAATTTAACCAACTCTTTTCTGGTCAGGTCCAAATCCAACCTCACCTAATGTTTGTAGTACAGACCCACCTATTTCTGGTCAGGTCCTAAATCCAACCCTTCTTTTCCTGGTCAGGTTCAAAATCTGATCCACCTGTTCTTGGTCAGGTCCAAAATCCAACCCACCATTTCCTGGTCAGGTCCAAAATTCAATCCACTTTTTTTTGATCAGCTCGAAAATCTGATCCACCTTTTCTTGGTCAGCTCCAAAATTCAACCCAACATTTCCTAGGAAAGTCCAAAATGGATGCCTACATTTCGTGATTAAGTCCAAAATCTGATCAATATTTTAATGGTCAGATCCAAAATCTAAGCCACCAGTTCCTGGTGAGTTCCAAAATCCAAACCACCATTCCCTCATCAGGTGCAAAAACTGATCCACCTATTTTTGGTCGGGTCCAAAATCCAATCCAGCATTTCCTGGTCAGGTCCAAAATCTAATCCACCTTTTCCTAGTCAGGTCCAAAATCCAGCCCACCATTTCTTGGTCAGTTCCAAAATCTGATCCACCTTTTCCTGTTCAGGTCCAAAATCCAACCCAACATTTCCTGGTTAACTCCAAAATGCAGCACACCACTTCCTGATGAAGTAAAAAATCTGATCCACCTTTTCCTGCTGAGATCCAAAATCCAACCCACCAATCCCTGACCAGGTCCAAAATCTGATCCACCTATTACTGGTTAGGTCCTAAATCCAACCCACCAATTCCTGGTTAGGTCTAAAATCTGATCCACCTTTTCCTGGTCAGGTCCGAAATCGAACCCACCATTTCCTGGTCAGGTCCAAAATCTGATTGGGTTAAAAGTCCAACCCACTTTTTCCTTATCCCATCCAAAATGGAACCCACCTCTTCGTACTTTTGTCTCAAATGTAAGCCACTATTTTTTGGTCAGGTTCTTATCCAACCTTATTTTGCCTTTGCAGTAAAGACCCACCTATTCCTGGTGAGGTCTTAAATCTAATCCACCTTTTCCTGGTCAGGTCCAAAATCTGATCCACCTTTTCCTGGTCAGGTCCAAACTCAAACCCATCATTTCCTGGTCAAGTCCAAAATGCAACCCACCATTTCCTGGTCAGGTCCAAACTCTCCTCTACCTTTTCCTAGTCAGTTCCAAAATCCAACCCAGCAATTCCTGGTCAGGTCCAAAATCCAACCTACCCTTCCATGGTCAGATGCAAAATCTGATCCACGTATTCCTGGTCAGGTCCAAAATGGAACCCACCATTTCCTGGTCAGGTCCAAAATCTGATTCACCTTTTCCTGGTCAGGTCCAAATCAAACCGACCATTTCCTGATCAGGTCCAAAATCTGATCCACCTTTCCCTGAACCGGTCCAAAATCAAATCCACCTTTTCCTGGTCAGGTCCAAAGCTTAGTCTTGCCACCTTTTGTCATCGTCTAAAATCCTCCTTTTTTTTAAGCAACCCACCTCTTTGTTCTTTTTGTCTTAAATCCAACCCACTATTTCTGGTCAGGTCCAAAATCAAACCCACCTTTTGCTAGTCAGGTCCAAAATCTGATCCACCTTTTCCTCGTCAGGTCCACAATCCAACCCATCATTTCCTGGTCAAGTCAAAAATCCAACCCACCATTTCCTGGTCAGGTATAAAATCTGATCCACCTTTTCCTGGTCATGTCCAAAATCAAACTCACCATTTCCTGGTCAAGTCCAAAAAGCAACCCAAGATTTCCTGGTCAGGTCCAAAAGTCTGATCCATATTTTCCTGAACAGGTCCAGAAGCCAACCTACCATTTTCTTGTCAGGTCCAATATCCAACCCACCATTCGATGGTTAGGTTCAAGATCTGATCCACCTATTCCTGGTCAGGTCCAACAGGTCTAAAAATTAACCCATCTATTCCTGGTCAGGTCCCAAATCCAACCCACCATTTCCTGGTAAGGTCAAAAATCTGATCCACCTTTTCCTGGAAGGATCCAAAATCCAATCCACCCATTCCTGGTCAGGTCCAAAGTTCAGTGTACACAAAAATTGAAATCATTTTTTCCTCATTGAGTCAAACCTCCAACAGACTATAGTTTGGTCCAGTCTAAAAGTCAATCGGCCTATTCCTGCTCAGGTCCTAAATCAAACACACCGTTTCCTAATCAGGTCCAAAATTGGATCCACCTATTTCTGGTCAGGTCCAAAACCCAACCCACCATTTCATGGTCAGGTCCAAAATCCAGCCTACCATTACTTTGCCAAGTCCAAAATCTAATCCACCTATTCCTGGTCAGGTTCAAATTCCAACCCATTTCCTGGTCAGGTCTATAATCTGATCCACCTTTTCCTGGTCAGGTCCAAAATCTAACCCACCATTTCCTGGTCAGGTCAAATATCTGATCCACCTCTTCCTGGACGGGTCCAAAATCAAATCCAGCTTTTCCTGGTCAGGTCAAAAATTCAGTCTACCCACCTTTTCTCATCGCCTAAAATCCACCTTTTATTGGTTGGGTTAAACGTCTAACCCACCTTTTCCTTATCCTGTCCAAAATGCAACCCACCTCTTCGTACTTTTGTCTCAAATTCAACCCACTATTTTCTGGTCAGGTCTTAATCCAACCTCATTTTGTGTTTGCAGTAAAGACCTAGCGATTCCTGGTCAGGTCCAAAATCCAACCCACCTCTTTCTGGTCATGTCCAAAATCTCATCCACCTTTTCCCGCTCAGGTAAAAAATCCAACCCACCTTTTTCTGGTCATGTCCAAAATCTCATCCACCTTTTCCTGCTCAGGTCTAAAATCTAACCCACCATTTCCTGGTCAAGTCCAAAATCCAACCCACTATTTCCTGGTCAGGTCCAAAATCTGATCCCCTTTTTTTGCTGGTCAAGTCCAAAATTCAACACACCATTTCCTGGTCAGGTCCAAAATCTAACCCACCATTTCTTGGTCAGGTCTAAAATCCAACCCACCTTTCCATGGTCAGGTCCAAATCTGATCCACCTATTCCTGGTCAGGTCCAAAATCCAACCCACCATTTCCTGGTCAGGTCCAAAATCTGATCGATTTTTTCCTGGTTATGTCCAAAATCCAACCCACCATTTCCTGGTTAGGTCCAAAATCTGATTCACCTTTTCCTTGACGGGTCCAAAATCCAATCAACCATTTTATGGTCTGGTCCAAAATTCAGTCTAGATTACATTTTCTAATCGTCTCAAATCCACCGTTTCTTGCTTGGGTTGAAAGTTCAACCAACCTTTACCTTATCCCGTCAAAAATGTAACCCGCCTCTTCGTACTTTTGTCTCGAATCTAACCCACTATTTTCTGGTCAGGTCCAAGTTCAACCTCATTTTGTGGTTGTAGTACAGACCAACCTATTCCTGGTCAGGTCCAAAGTCAAACCCACCTTTTCCTGGTCAGGTCCAAAATCAAACCAACTATTTCCTCAACAGGTCCAAAATCTGATCCACCTTTTCCTGGTCAGATCCAAAATCCAACCCACCTTTTCCTGGTAAGCTTAAAAAATCAAGCCCAGCATTTCCTTGTCAGGTCCAAATCAAACCCACCATTTTGTGGTCAGGTCCAAAATCTGATCCATATTTTCCTGGTCAGGTCCAAAATGCAACCCACCATTTCCTTGTCAGGTCCAAAATCCAACACACCATTTCATGGACAGGTACAAAATCTGATCCACCTATTCTTGGTCAGGTCCAACAGGTCTAAAAATTAACCCACCTATTCCTGGTCAGGTCCAAAATCCTACCCACCATTTCCTGGTCAGGTTAAATATCTGATCCACCTCTTTTTGGATGGGTCTAAAATCCAATCCACCTTTACCTGTTCCGGTCCAAAATTCAGTCTACCCACCTTTTGTCATCGTCTAAAATTAACTTTTTATTGGTTGGGTCAAAAATACAACCCCCCTTTTCCTTATCCCGTCCAAAATGGAACCCACCTCTTCATACTTTTGTCTCAAATCTAACCCATTATTTTCTGGTCAGGTCCAAATCCAACCTCATTTCGTGTTTGTAGTACAGACTTACATATTCCTGGTCAGATCCAAAATAAACCCCACCTTTTCCTGATCAGGTCAAAAATCTGGTCCACCTTTTCCTGGTCAGGTCCAAAATCCAACCCACCTTTTCCTGGTAAGGTCGAAAATCTGATCCACCTTTTTTTGGTCAGGTCCAAAATCCAACCGAATATTTCCTGGTCAGGTCCAAAATCCAGCCCACATTTTCCTGGTAAGGTCCAAACTTTGTTCCATCTAATACTGGTTAGGTTCAGAATGCAACCGACCATTTCCTGGTCAGGTCCAAAATCTGATCCACCTTTTCCTGCTCAGGTCCAAAATCCAACGCACCATTTCCTGGTCAGGTACAAAATCCCATCCACCTGGACGGGTCCAAAATCAAATCCACCTTTTCCTTGTCAGGTCCAAAGCTTAGTCTACCCACCTTTTCTCATCATCTAAAATTCATCTTTTATTGGTTGGGTTAAAAATCCACCCTTCCCCCTTTCCTGATCCTGTCCAAAATTCAACCCATCTGTTTGGACTTTTGTCCCAAATCTCACCCACTATTTTCTGCTCAGGTCCAAATCCAACCTCATTTTGTGTTTGTCGTATAGACCCACCTATTCCTTGTCAGGTCCGTAATCCAGCCCATCATTTCCTGGTCACTTCCAAAATCTAATCCATCTTTTCCTGGTCAGGTCCAAAATCAAACCCATTATTTCTTGGACAGAACCAGACCAGGAAATGGTCGGTTGGATTCTGATCAACCGACCATTTCCTGGTCTGGTTCTAAAATCTGATCTGCCTTTTTCTGGTCAGGTCCCAAATCCAAACTACCATTTCCTGGTCAGGTCCAAAATCCAACCTACCATTCCCTGGCCAGGTCTAAAATCTGATCCATGTATTACTGGCCAGGTCCAATATCCAACCCACCATTTCCTGGTCAGGTTCAAAATCTGATCCTCTTTCTGTTATGACCAAAATTTAACCCACCATTTCCTGGTCAAGTCCAAAATCCAACCCACCATTTCCTCGTCAGGTCCAAAATCTGTTCCACCTTTTCTTGGTCAAGTCCAAAATTCAACCCACCATGTCCTGGTCAGGTCTAAAATGTGATAACCTTTTCCTAGATAGGTCCAAAATCCAATCCACCTTTTCCTGGTCAGTTTCAAAATTCAGTGTACAAAAAAAATCAAAATAACTTTTTCCTCATTGAGTCAAACCTCCAAAATACTATAGTTTGGTCAGGTCTAAAAATCAACCCACCTATTCCTGCTCAGGTCCAAAAACGAACGCACAATTTCCTTGTCAGGTCCAAAATCCAACCCACCATTTCATGGTCAGGTCCAAAATCCAACCAATAATTCCTGGCCAGGTCCAGAATCTGACGCACCTTTTACTGGTCAGGTCCAAATTCCAACCTACCAATTCCTGGTCAAGTCTATAATCTGATCCATCTTTTTTTGGTCAGGTCCAAAATCTGATCCACTTTTCCTGGTCAGGTTCTAAATCCAACCCGCCATTTCCTGGTCAAGTCGAAAATGCAACACACAAGTACCTAATCAATTCCAAAATCTTATCCATATTTTCCTTATCAAGTCCAAAATCCAACTCACCATTTCCTGGTCAGGTCCAAAATTCAACCCAGCATTCCCTGGTGAGGTCCAAAATCTGATCCATCTTTTCCTAGTCATGTGCAAAATCAAACCCACCATTTCCTGGTCAAGTCCAAAATGCAACGCACCATTTCGTGGTCAGGTCCAAAATCTGATCCATATTTTCCTCGTCAGGTCCAAAATGCAACTCACCATTTCCTTGTCAGGTCCAAAATCCAACCCACCATTCCATGGTCAGGTTCAAAATCTGATCCACCTATTCCTGATCAGGTTAAACAGGTCTAAAAATCAACCCACCTTTTCCTGGTCAGGTCCAAAATCCAACCCACCATTTCCTGGTCAGGTCTAAAATCCAAACCACCATTCCCTGGTCAGGTCTAAAATCTGATCCACCTATTCCTGGTCATATCCATATCAAACCCACCATTTCCTGGTCAGATCCAAAATCTGATCCACCTTTTCCTGGTCAGGTCCATAATCCAACCCACCATTTCTTGGTGAGGTCCAAAATCTGATCCACCTTTAATCTTGTACTGCGAGCAACGGCCATCGTGTTCTGGGCATTTCAGGCAGGGTTGGGATGGGTGAGAACTTTGATGAACCGGAATGGTTTTTGTAAGTAACTACTTAAAAATCAATCACAGCCACATGGCTTATTGTAACAGTAAAGTATATGCTATAATGAGTCTCCACATACCAAAAAGGGAAAAAGTGAAAAAGTGGCCAATAGCCGCTTATGGCAGGGAACCCTCAATATTTTCAACAAGGCTATGTCTAAATTTTGCATGGGAAGAATCTTGTAGGAAGGGGAAAAAAGGTGTAATAGAAATTTTAAAAAACATTACGAAAGCTTAATACGATAGACTGTTCCCTTTTCTGGAAATTATTTGACACACAAATAGAACCTTTGCTTACAAACGCTTCAGAAATATGGGGATTTAATGTAAATGCACAAAAGGAAAAAGTTCACACATTTGCCATGAAACATTTTTTAAATGTACCAATACATTAATCTAACACTGTACTTTATGGAGAGACAGGAAGATATCCTTTATATGTAAGAACTTTTGTAAATTGTGTTAAATATTGGTTAAAACTGTTGAAACTTCCACAGACACGTTTATGCAGGCAGTCATATGAAATGTTGATTATGCAGATGGAATTGGGTAAAGCGAACTGGGCTTATCAGGTTAAAAGAGTTTTGTCGGAACATGGCTTTGGGATTGTGTTGATGTCTCAGGAAGTAGGTAATGAGTGTCAGTTTCTTTCGGAATTTAAAGATAGGCTTATTTGCTCTTTTAAACAAAATCTGGAACTTAGATATGGAAAGTAAAAATAAATATAGCTGGTTCTTTTCTTTCAAATCCATCTTTCAGACGGAAAAATATCTTAAAGTAATCACTGATAAATGGCACAGGACTAATTATGTTCGATTCAGGTTAATAACATTGGGTTTCAATGCTGACAAAAGATGGTTCCAGACTGAGACATCCATACAGTTACCATGTCCATTATGTGGCCATAATATTGATGATGACGTTCATTTTCTGTTCCAATGTAAAGTATATGAAACTATACGTAATAAACATAATTTTCTAAGTCTACAACCAGCAGAAATTCAAGGTGTTGTTTCTATTTTGTCATCTGAATCTGTCGCTAAGTTTATTGCAGAAGCACACAAATTAAGACAAAGCAAAGACAGCACCCATTGTATTAATACGAATTGATATAGTCACTTTAAAGAGCTAACTATTATCGAGTAAGCAGATTTCAAAAAGGTTGATATCTATCATATGTAATTTGAATGGATGGTCGATTCGAAAGTTGTCGTTTGTAATTGCATTTCGGGTTGCTTCTTCCTTTTTCTTTCTTTGTAGGTGATTTGTAACTGTATAGACGCCAATGTTATGATTAGTTTGTTACAAGTGGGTGAATCCTATCTTTTTGTTAAACTGAATTGTACTGATCACGTATTTTACTTTTTGTTTATTGTTTCTAAAAATTTATATATATTTGAGTTACCTCCCTTGTCAAAAGGCCTAGTTGGGCAATGACAATAAATTGTTAAAGCGTTAAAGCGTTATAACACTACAAAACACATTTTACTGTACCACAACAACAACAAAAGGTATCTTTTTCAATGATAAGATAGAAAGGCATTTTGTGTACTGAAACACCATATTTTGCTGTTTTGTAACACACACACACACACACACACACACACACACACACACACACACACACACACACACACACACACACACACACACACACCACACACACACACACACACAACACACACACACACACACACACATTTTTCTGTACTATAATGAAAAAAAGCACAACACATCTTACTGTATGATATAACAGCTCTGAACACATATTTCACTGTACTACAACACAACAAAACACATTTTACGGTACTACAACATTACAATCACATTTTCTGTACTATAACACGAAAAAAAAACTTTTCTAAACTGTAGCAAAAAAGCAAAACAAACACATTTTACTGTACTTTACCGCCACAAAACATAATCTACTGTACTGTACAAAAATTTTACCGTTTTATAACACTACCAAACATATTTTACTTTACAATAAAACTAAAAAGCACATTTCTCTGTACAAAGACACGTTACAAAACGTATTTTCTGTACTCACATTTTACCGTACTGAAACATCACAATAACATTTCCTGCACTTTAACACACAAAAGAAATCCACAGAGGGTGGGTTTGCTTATGGACACACCAGGAGATGGTGTTTTGGATTGAAGACATTTTAATAAACTGTAGCAAAAAATCCCTTACATTTTGCATAGTAGATTAAAAGATACATTTCAGTGTCTTAAAAAACAACAACATAGGTGTATATGGTCGAGATCTAAATGAAGTTGGATTTTGGACCCCACCAGAAAATAGTGGTTTTGAGACAAAACCACAAAGAAGTGGGTGGGATTTTTTAGACTTGATCATGAAAAGGTGGGTTGTATTTTTAGCCCAATCAGTAAATGGTGGATCGGACTTTAGACAATGAGGAAAGACAGGCTGGATTTTGGATTTGACTGGGAAAAGGTAGATTGGATTTTGGGCCTGACCAGGAAAAGGTTGGTGGGATTTTAGGACCTGACCAGCAGAAGATGGACTGGACTTTGAGCCTGAGTGGGGAAAGGTGCATCGGATTGACTCGGAAAAGTGGGTTGTAGTTTGGACCTGACCAGGAAAAGGTGGATTGGATTTTGGACCTGGCCAGGAAAAGAAAGGTTGGATTTTGGACCTGACCAGGAAAAATGTGGGTTGGATTTGGACCTGACCAGGAAAAGGTGGGTTGGGTTTTGGACCTGGCCTGGATTTTGGACTTGGCCTTGAAAAGGTGGGTTTGATTCTAGACCTGACCAGGAGGGTAGGGATGGATTTTGCATTTGATAAGTAGAGGGTAGGTTTGGTTATGGACATGACTTTTCATAAACTCTAACAGCACAAAATATATTTTACTGTATTGAAACATCAATACTATAGCACAAACAAACACGGTAACGTTACAAAACACATTTTCTAAAGTGGAACACCAAAAGAAACTCCACATTAACCGAAAATCTCCTTCTATTTTAGTGTAACCTAACAGATCAAAACAGACATTTCACTATTCTATAACACTACCAAAGACATTTTGACTATACTGTAAGACTACAAAACACTGTTTACTATACTATAACACAAACACATTTTACTGCACTATGCATCATTGTATCATAACACTAAAAAACGCATTCTACTTTACTGTAAAACTACAACACATATTTGACCCTACTGCAACAACACAAAAAGACATTTTCTGCACCAGAACAGCACAAAACCCACATTTTGCTGTATTAGTTTTGAAGAAAAACAAAAGACATTTTACTGTATCATAACAGTACAAAACACGCATTTGACTATACTATAACACAAACATGCACATCTTACTGAACTATGTATAACCATTAAACGTAACTTACTGTAAAAAAAAAAGCAAACAAACATATCTTAAGAGAACAAAACCATCATACTTTACACCTCACCTCACCTCATTCTCCTGACCGAATGGTGGTAGAGGAGACATGAGGATGTCGATGTCGTTGTTCTCCTCCATCGAGGCCGGTCCTCTGCCCTGCGGATCAGCGTTGTGCTGTCCATCCCAGTCCACTCCTTGATGCTATCCATCCAGTTCTTGGGTTGCTTTCCTCTGCGTCTGTCCCTTCCAAGGTTCCCCGAAGAACTGTCTTGGGCAGCGTGTTGTGTCAGGTGACGTGCCCAAACCAAGACAGCTTCCTCCTCTTTAATATTGACAGGAGGGGTTCCTGGGGCCTGCCAGTTGTGTAACTTGGCCCCTCCCTCCATGAGATCCCAAGGAGGTGTCTGAAGCATTTTGTTTTGAATGCTTGAATTCTCTTGGTGGTTTCAGCTGTCAGAGTCCAACTTTCACAGCCGTAGAGCAGTATGGACATAATTAGGGACTTGAAGATTTTCATCTTGGTGTGGAAACTGATGTCTTTGCTCTTCCAGGTCTTGCTAAGTTTTGCCATTGCCAATGTTGCCATGGCCAGTCTGGTCTTGATCTCTGTTGCAGAGCGGCCATCTTTGGTGAAAGTGGCACCAAGGTATTTGAAGGTGCCCACTTCTTCCAATTGTTCTCCATTCATGAAGATTTGAGCATGGATGTTATTTGTGCTGTTGACCAGAACTTTGCTCTTTTCAGTGCTCACTTCTATGCCGTATGCTCTTGCTCTGTTTGTTAGTCTGTTTGTGAGATCCTGTAGCTCAGTGTTGCTGCAGCCCATCAGATCGATGTCATTGGCAAAGCGTAGGTTGTTTATCGTTCTCCCTCCTAGAGAGATGGTAGAATGGAAGTCGTGGAGGGTATCTCTCATGATGTTTTCCAGGAAGAGGTTCAGCAAGATTGGGGATAGCAGGCAACCTTGTCGGACGCCAACTGTGGTCTTGAAGTAGTCGCCTATCTGGCTGTTGAGGAGGACTGCACTGTTGGATGTGGCATACAGCGCCTGGATGGTTTGGACTAGACCCTCTTCTATGCCAAAGTTTCTCAGGACCTGCCATTGACCTTCGTGCCACACTCTATTGAAGGCCTTCTTGAAGTCTATGAAGTTGTGGAACAAGTCTCTCCGGTGATGTAGGTGTTTCTCCATCAGAATACGGCAGTTGAATATTTGCTCCACAGTGCTTCTGCCTGCCCTAAATCCTGCTTGCTCTTCAGCTAGGTGTTCTTCAGCCTCTTTCTTGAGCCGGTTTAGAATGACTTGTAGCATTTTGCTAGGGTGGCTGATGAGGCTGATTGTTCTGTAGTTTTGACATTGGTGGAGCTTTCCTTTTTTAGGAAGAGGGATGATGAGTGATTGGATCCATTCTCTGGGCCATTGTTTTGTCTCCCAAAAAATGTAAGAAAAATTATTAAGAAAATGTAAAAAATCATTGGGAGATGATGACTGACATAGATATTGCATAGCTAGGAGAGAATACAAAAACATGTTAGAAAGAAAAAATATTTTAATGATTCTTTGTTTAAACAAGTAACTGATTCAATTAATAATCAACAGGAGTTTTGGAAAAATGTTAAAGTTATACTTAAAAAGTGTGTGTCTAATCAGAATAGTATTACATTAGATGAATGGCATGAACTTTTTAAGAACATATTGGAAAAGGAAATAACGGCTGATGCTGATGACCAGGAAAGTGAATTTTCACCAGACGAGTACACACAATACTTAGATTGACCTATCACAAAACAGGAAGTACTAGGTGCAATACGAAAGTTGAAAAATGGTAAGTCTGCTGGACCTGATGGACTAATAAGTGAATTTTTGAAAAACCTAGATGTGGCAGCAGATTTTCTTGTTAAATTGTTCAATGTACTGTTTGATCAAGGGATCTATCCACAAAAATGGACAGAGTCAATTATCATTCCATTATACTAAAAAGGTGATAGCAATAACCCAAATAATTATAGAGGAATATCTTTATGTAGCATAACAAGTAAATTATACAATTCTATCATTAACAAAAGACTGTCAGAATGGGTTGAATTAAATAAGATAACAGGGGAATACCAGACAGGCTTCAAAAAGGGTTACAGTACAATTGATCATATATTTACTTTGTTAGCTGCTGTTCAGAAACAGTTTGTAAATAATCATAAATTATATGTTACTTTTGTTGATTTTCAAAAGGCTTTTGATTTAATTTCTAGAAGATTGTTGTGGCCTATTCTCATTAAAAATGGTGTGCAGGGGAAACTTTATATGTGCGTGAAGAAAATGTATGAAGATGTAAAAGCAAGGATAAGGATTGGTGCTAAGTTTAGTGATTTTGTATCATGTACTCAAGGCGTAAAACAAGGGGATGTATGCAGTCCTGTTCTTTTTTATATTTATTAATGAATTAGCCCTTGAAATTATTAGAAAAGGAAAACATGGTGTTACATTTGATTAACAGATTTGTTTACTTTGCTCTTTGCTGATGATATTGTTTTGTTGTCAGAAACTGTTGTTGGTTTACAGAATCAATTGAATAGTTTGTTCTGTGAAGCACAAAGATTAGAACTTAAGGTGAATATGGACAAAACAAAATATAGTAGTCTTTTGTAAGGGAGGTTGTTTTTTGGCAGCAAGAGAAAAATGGTTTTATGGAAATTCCAAAGTTTCAATTGTAAATGCATATAAATACCTGGGTATTTACTTTTCTACTAAATCTAAGTTCTTCCCGTGCTTGTCAAGATCTTGTTTGTAAAGGAAAGCTCGTCAAGATCTTGTTTGTAAAGGAAAGCATACAGTCATGAATCTTTTGCGTTTGTTATATAAATTTGAAAATAATTCAGCACATTTATTTTTCAGGTTATTTGATTCTCAGATTCAGCCAATTGTTCAGTATGGTGCTGGAATTTGGGCCTTTAAAAAAGGGCAGGAAATTGATAAATTACACTGTTTTGTGATGAAGCGTTTTTTGTTTGTTGACAAGAGAACTCCAAATGATTTGATTTATGGTTAACTTGGAAGATTTCCAATATACTTAAACTCATATCTCAAATGTATTAAATATTGGTTAAAACTACTTAGTATGCATGAAGGGAGACTGCCTGCTCAAGCTTATAAAGCACTCTATGATTTAGACAGCCGAGGTAAAATAACTTTGGAAACAAATAT
Organism: Stramonita haemastoma; assembly: GCA_030674155.1. Lineage (NCBI taxonomy): Eukaryota > Metazoa > Mollusca > Gastropoda > Neogastropoda > Muricidae > Stramonita > Stramonita haemastoma. The sequence continues at coordinate 22,464,494 of CM060341.1, read as the reverse complement.
TCGAAAGTGTTTAGACAGTCATGGGTTTTCTTGTGTATGGAACAATTAGGGTGTGGGTTGTGTTAAAAGTTTTTTGATTTGTTTTAAGCAACACATAATAGATTGTAGGTGGCAAAATTGGGCTAGTCATATTGAGAATAGTGATCGGTTTTCATTGTATAAGCTTTTGAAAATAAATAACCTTAAAGAACCATATATTGAAATGAATATGAACAAGTTTATTAGAAGTGCGCTGACTAAATTCAGATTTGGTGTCTCTGAAATAGCAGTTCATAGTCAAAGATATAGCAAAGGTGAGAAAATTTTTATATGTCCTATGTGTAGACTTGATAGAGAGAATGAAGTTCATTTTATTTTTTCTTGTCCACTGCTAAGTGATTTAAGAACAGACTACATTCCTGAAAAATATTATTGCAGACCAGCTCACTTTAGAATGATTTTGCTCCTGTCTTCTAAAAATGAAAATGTTACGAAAAATCTTGCTATGTATATCTACAAGTCTTTAAAAAGAAGACGTAGTTTGATTTCATAACACAGAAAACAGTATAAGTGTGTGTGTACGCATTGCATTGCAGTCCCTTGTACAAAGGCTTATGTACTTGTGTATAACGTTCTTCTAATTATGTGCCTTTTGTAAACCCCTTCAAATAGGGCTATGGCCTTTCTTAAAAAAAAAAAAATATCGTTATCGTTATCGTTATCATTATCATAATCGTTATTGTTCTCCTCTCTCCTCTCCTCTCTCTCTCTCCTCTCTCTCTCTCTCTCTCTCTCTCTCTCTCTCTCTCTCTCTCTCTCTCTCTCTCTCTCTCTCTCTCTCTCTCTCTCTCTCCTCTCTCTCTCTCTCTCTCTCTCTCTCTAACTTAAACCGAGGCCCCGTGTGTGAACGCACGCAGAACACCTTGCGCACACGTTAAATCCTGTTCCGCTTTTCGTAAGAGTAGGCCATCGTGTGCCGGTGGGAACAGATGACATTTACAAAACTGCATACAAACGGGGACTGGATGAAAAAAAGCATAAGAGTGCTTATTCCATTATCCTTGATATATAAAAGAACAGATCAAATTAAATCAAATAAATCAAATCTCTCTCTCTCTCTCTCTCTCTCTCTCTCTCTCTCTCTCTTCTCTCTCTCTCTCTCTCTCTCTCTCTCTCTCCTCTCTCTCTCTCTCTCTCTCCTCTCTCTCTCTCTCCTCTCTCTCTCTCTCTCTCTCTCCTCCCGGATGAGACTTTAAACCGCGACTCTGTGTGCGCACGCACGCAGAACATCTTGCGCATACGTTAAATCCTGTTCCGCTTTTCATAAGAGTAGGCTGCTTATTCCATTATCCATTATTATTACAAAGTTGGAGTTTGCAATTTGACGACCCGGGTTCGAGTCCGGTCGTGGAGATTTTTCTTCTGGAGTTAACAACATCAGTGCTGACTCCACTCTCCCCAAAAGTCCTTCGGATGAGACTTTAAACCGAGGCCCCGTGTGCGAACGCACGCAGAATAATAATAATAATAATAATACATGGAACTTATATAGCGCTATATCTTGTAAAAACAAATCAAAGCGCTTGCATTCGACCTATACATCACACAAGCAATTAATAACAATCTACGGTCCTCGCAAATTCGAACACACTCACACATGCAAGGGCACACACACGCACACGTGCACACGCCCGCGCACACGCACACACACACACACACATCACAAAGGCTATACACTTTGGCAGGTAGATGTCAAAGGCGGGGGCAGACAAGAGATGGAAACAGAAGGAGAAAATCTTAGGTTTGAAATAAGTGTGTCTTGAGGTTGGATTTAAAAGTTTCATAAGTAGGCTTTTGCCGGAGGGAGAGAGGGAGGTCGTTCCAGATCAATGGACCAGAAACAGAGAAAGAGCGGCGGCCAACGGTAGATAGGTTGAAACTAGGTATTCTTAAGGACAAAGTATCTGCGGCCGAGCGGAGGGAGCGAGAAGGTGTGTACAAGTGAAGACATTCACAGAGGTAGGAGGGAGCAGTTTTGTGGAGGCATTTGTAACAGAGGGTATTGATCTTGTAGATTACTCTCTGTGGTACGGGCAGCCAGTGGAGAGATTGCAAGAGAGGGGTAATGTGCTCAGATTTTTTCTTTCTTATGACCAGACGAGCTGCAGAGTTTTGTATACGTTGGAGGGAGTGGATGGATGATGCTGGCAGACCAGCTAAAAGAGAATTGCAATAGTCCAGACGTGAAAGAATAAGAGAAGTGACAAGTTTGGATGTTGCGTCAGTGGACAGGTACTTTCGAATTGCACTAATGCGCCGTAGTTGATAGTAGCATGACTGACAGGTCTGGGTAATTAATTTTTGCATGGAGAGTGTGTTGTCGACAACGACCCCTAGATACTTCACAGAAGTGGATAGTGGAACTGATGTATTACCGAATTCTATTGAAGTTGTAGAGATGGAGGAGAGTTTGTGTTTGGTGCCTACGAGCATGGCTTCGGTTTTATCTGCATTTAGTTGTAACTTGTTTTGTATCATCCAATGTTGGATATCTTGAAGGCAGTTGGTCATATTTGTCAAGAGAGATGG
>CM060341.1:22436926-22451926 GCA_030674155.1 Stramonita haemastoma | reverse complement strand
GCATCTCCGTGACCAACAAGCTGGCTTCCGAGAGGAAAGACCATGCACAGATCAGATTGCAACACTGTGCATCAGTCCCTGGAATGGAATTCGCCACTATACGTCAGCTTCATAGACTATGAGAAGGCTTTTGACAATGTCGACAGACAGACCCTCTGGAGACTACCGAGACACAATGGAGTGCCAGAGAAAATCACCAACATCATCAGGAAATCATATGAAGGAATGACCTGCAGAGTAGTTCATGGCAGACAGCTCACCGACGCCTTTGAAGTAGATACCGGAGTAAGGCAGGGATGCTTACTCTCTCCTTTTCTGTTCCTGCTGGCTATCGACTGGGTCATGAAGACCTCAACAGACCAGAAACGTAACGGCATCCAGTGGACACTTTGGAAGCAGCTGGATGACCTCAACTTTGCAGATGACCTGGCCCTTCTCTCCCACATCCAGCAATAGATGCAGGAAAAGACCAACATTGTTGCAGAGAACAGCTAGACTGAGCCTCAACATCAACAGAGGAAAGAGCAAGGTACTTAGGACCAATACAGCCAATGAGACACCCATCACAGCCCAAGGAAAGAGCTGGAAGAGATAGAAAGCTTCACCTACCTCGGCAGCATCATGGACACACAAGGGGGAACGGACGCAGACGTCAGAACTCGCATCGGCAAAGCAAGGGCAGCCTTCAAGCAGCTCAGAAACATCCGGGGATCAAGCGACATCAGCATCACCACCAAGACCAGGCTCTTCAACACCATCATCAAGCCAATACTACTGTATGGAGCAGACACCTGGAGAAACACCATCACCACCATGAAGAAAATCCAAGTCTTCATCAACACCTGCCTCAGGAAGATCCTCAAGATCCGCTGGCCAGACAAGATAAAAAATGAAGACCTGTGGCAAAAAACCAAACAACAGCCTGTTGAGAAAGAAATCCTACAGAGATGTTGGCAATGGATAGGACACACCCTATGGAAACCTGTATCCAGCATCACAAGACAAGTTCTCACCTGGAATCCACAAGGGAAGAGGAAGAGAGGGTGGCCTAGAAATACCTGGCGCTGAGATCTGGATGCAGATGTGAAACAGATGGGCAAGATGTGGGGACAACTGGAACGCCTAGCCCAGAACTGAGATGCCTGGAGGCAGCTGGTTGGTGGCCTATGCCCCAGAAGGGACCACAGGCAGACATGACATGACATAACATGTCTTTGTGTCTAAAATTAAATTTCAATGACAGCATTCATTCTCTAAAGACATCTCTGCTGAAAAACTTAACAACCACTTCATCAATGTTTCTTCTAACGTAATTAGCAAAGATAACTCAGAATCCAATGATCTCAATAAATTAAAACAATACTGCCAAGAAAAGCTTATACCTTCAAAACTTCACTTACCATTCATGTCTGTTTCAGAAGTCTATAACTATCTGACTCACCTCAAACAATTAAGAACGTGTGGTCTTGATGGAATAGACAGCAAAATATTAAAATTATCAGCTCCAGTTATCACAGACACCCTAACATATATATACAACCTTTGCCTTGATAAGAACTATTTCCCTAATGCCTTCAAATGTGCTAAAGTGATCCCCATCTACAAGTCTGTTGATACTTCAGATCCTTCAAACTATAGACCAATCTCTATTATACCTATCCTTTCAAAACCCCTGGAAAAACATATGAATAAACACTTAGTCCGTCATACAGAAACCAATCACTTACTTCATCCTAATCAGTCTGGATTTAGACAAAAGCACTCGTGCCATACAGCACTAACCAGTCTTGTTGACAGTTGGCTATCAAAGATTAATGACAATAAATTTTGTGGAGTATTATTTGTGGCGCTCCACCACGAAATGAGTAGCTTAGCACATAACCCACTTTTCCGCTAGAAACCATTAAAGGCAGGTAGGGTCAAGTTGGCAATTTTGAGATTTTGATTGATTATTAAAGTATAGCCGTTATTCTAACTTATAGTGAAACATCAAATCATAATTTTGTTTCCTTTTGCCTTTAAACGTGTTTTAAAAATACCCAAGCCCTCATTCTGACCACCTATTAGGATGCTAAACTTGTCAATTTCTCATTTTGTCATTTCCTGCAGTCTAGCATTTCAACTTTCAATAACTTTTCCTAGAATTGTCCGATTTTCAATCTGTTTTTTGTGTTGTATAGCCATTCCATTCCATTGCAGTTTGATATCATATCAATAACTAAAAATTGACCTCTGGTGCAATGCGTCTCACTATGTGGTGGAGCGTCACATTTGTTGATTTCAAAAAAGCATTTGATACAATTGACACAAAACTTCTCCTTAAAAAGGTAGAACTCTATAACATTTCTACAAAAACCCTAGGACTACTAGATTCCTATCTAGGCAACAGTGTGTCTCAATAACTACATCAACATCCAAGCTAAAATCCATTCATTATGGAATACCACAGGGATCAATATTGGGACCAATTCTCTTTTCATTATACATGAATGACCTTCCTCTACATATCAATTCCAAATGTAAACTATTTGCTGATGACACAACCATACATATGAGCCATAACGACATTGACTATCTTGCAACCATATTAAAAAAAAGCGCTGACGAACTTGTCAAATGGACAGAACAAAACCACGTGTTTATTCATCCCCCCAAAAAATGCATGCTTATCACCACCAGACAAAAGCGACAAAATTTATCACATAAACTTTTTTCAATTTACATAAAAAATGAAGCAATTGAACAAACCTCTCACCACAAAGTTCTAGGAGTGACAATCGATGCTAGAAATTGGCAGTTGGTGCAGCACCACACAACAGGGATGTAAGGGGTATCTCGGTGGAGGGAGTACCCAAGTTTGACAGTTGAGGGGAGAGTGTCTGTAAGAAAAAATACTTTCATAGAGCTGGAGAGGGTCCCATCCTTGTTGCAGAGCCTCTGGATTGAATCAGTTTTGAAGTTCTGAGCCTCCAAATCATTGCAAAGGAGCTTTTCTGCTTTGGATTCCATTGGGACCCCTTTGACAACACCAGTGACTATTGTTTTGGGGATCTGCGTTATAATTTTGATGGGCGTACCTGGCTCTCTGTGCCCGAAAGTTTACCCCAATCAACTAGAGTGTGAATGATGTTCTGGGTGCTAGTCTTTTGCATGAGACAATAAACCAAGGTCTCTTGTGCAACACGCATTTAGCACATATAGAAGAACCTACAGCAACAAGAGAGTTGTCCCTTGCAAAATTATGTACAAAAAACAGGGAAACAAATATACACATGTATACAGGAAATGAAAACGAAAAAAATGGGTGGCGCTGCACTTGGCTCTTTCCTCGGGGAGAGCAGCCTGCATTTCATACAGAGAAAATCTGCCATGGTAGACAAATACAAAGCACTTATCCCTTTGGAGTTAACAATACCCAATCTGTTCCCCATTATGGACCCGGTTTTTATTTTCATTTTTTTAGTTCAGGGGGGGGGATAGCCTAGTGCTTAGAGAGTTATGCTCACTACTTGACAGCCCGGATATGAGACACTATCTATCTATCTATCTATCTATCTATCTATCTATCTATCTATCTATCTATCTATCTATCTATCTATCTATCTATCTATCTATCTATCTATCTATCTATCCATCTATCCATCTATCCATCCATCCATCATCCATCCATCCATCTATCTATCTATCTATCTATCTATCTATCTATCTATCTATCTATCTATCTATCTATCTATCTATCTATCTGTCTATCTGTCTATCTGTCTATCTGTCTATCTATCTATCTATCTATCTATCTATCTATCTATCTATCTATCTATCTATCTATCTATCTATCTATCTATCCATCTATCCATCTGTCTATCTATCTATCTATCTATCTATCTATCTATCTATCTATCTATCTATCTATCTATCTATCTATCTATCTATCTATCTATCTATCTATCTATCTATCTATCTATCTATCTATCTATATCTGCCGTGGTAGACAAACACAAAGCACTTATCCCTTTGTCAATACCCAATCTGTTCCCTAGTAAATTGCCTGAATGGACCGGGTTTTTATTTTCATTTTAGTTCAGTTTTGTTCATTTCATCTTATGTACTCTGGCTTGGACCCCTTGTCTTGATACAACGGGTCCCAAGTACTTGAAGCTTTGAACCTTTTTCAGTTTCTGGTCTGGTCATTGACCCTGATATCAGTACTTGGTAATTCTATTATTTATTGGTTATGCTTTACGAATTAAAGGTACTACTTTGTGACCTAAACCGATAAAAAAAAGTGTTCAAAGCTTCAAGTGGTTTGTGGTTATTGGTCGTCAGTTTGGTCTTCTCTGCACCAATCTCCATGCCGTATATTTTAGAGGCTGTTTGTCTGGCAAGTTCTTCTTCTGATCCTGCTAGTCCGTCAATGTCATCTGCGAAGCGGAGGTTTGTGATTGTTCTGCCACTAATGCTGACTGATCCTTTGTTATGTTCCAGTGCATCAGCCATGATTATCTCAAGGAAAATATTGAAAAGAGTGGAGTGAGAGCCCTGCCTTACTCCAACTGTTGTTCGAAACCACTCTCTAATGTTGCTGTTGTGTTACATTGCACTGGTGGCCTATTTGTACAGCTCTTTGATGACTCTAAGTTTGCATTCATGCTGTACAAATTCATGGTTGTCCACAAAGCTGCATGCCACACCCTATCGTCTTCTTAAAATCAATAAATATGTGGTAGAGGTCTTGTTGAGGCACTATATGGAGGGGATTTCTACCCCTGGAGTTGTACCACAGATTTCTCTGCATGAAATTTGGGCTACTCTTCCCTGGTAAGAGTGTGTTGCCACAAGAGAAAAGTACCCATTGGTTTGTTGTCTTTTTTTCCCCTGTCTGCATGTGCATTTGTTTTCCTATCAGAGTGGGTTTTTTTCTACAGAATTTTGCCAGGGACAACTCTTGTTGTCATGGGCACTTTTACGTACATTAACTGCGTGTTGCAGATGGGGTTCTTGGTTTATCGTTTCATCTGAATCACTAATCATGGGGGGGGGGGGGGGGGGGGGGGGATTTCAGGGACAAACTGGGATCAAACCACAACACACTACGAACACGGACTTTTCGACTTGATTACCGATACACCTCAGAACTGATTCCACTACCACCAAAAAGTCATTCAGATAGGAGTATTAACCAGGTTGCCGTGTGCAAATGCACTCAAAACACTCGGCCACTGCGTCTGTCTTAGGCCAGTACAATTGAAAGCCGTTGCCTTAACCCACTTTTTTGCTATTAAGTCTACATCGATCCTCTTTTTTTTTTATCAGTTTAGGTCACAAAGAAGTACCTGTAATTCGTAAAGCATAAATCATTCAACTATAATCTTTTCGATTTTGGTTTATGTGCATGACAATTTTTTTATGTGAAGTCATAATAAGTTTTGCGTCTTGTGTCCTGAGTTCCAAAACTTTTCCGTCATGCAACAACAACAACAACCTGGGCTCATTGGCCTGCTTCACAACACTTCTGGCCTCCACTCATCCACTCCAGACTCCGCACTCCTGGTCCCACCAGACGACAACATTCTAGAAGCCATTCCCGTGGTCACTGATGGCTTAGACGGAGGCTGGTTTGGCAAGATTGGCACCTCAGCCATCCTCCTCTTTGGAACCTTGGGAAACCTGATGACCATCACCATACTCCGACATCTCCACGCTGGCTGGTCAGCGATGAATGTGTACCTGAGCGCCCTGGCCATTTCCGACATGGCCATGCTGTACAGCGGGGCTTTGCCCATGTGGACGAGGAAGGTCATGCATTTTGACCTGTACGCCAGTCACGTGGTGGTGTGTAAAGTGCTGATTTGCATGATGAACAGTTCCGCGGCGTTTTCAGCCTGGCTTCTAGTGGCATTGACAGCTCAGCGAGCAGCTTCTGTGGTGTGGCCTCACCGCGTGAATATTCTGTGCACCCGTGAGAGGAGCGTCATCATCAGCATCGCTATTGCTGTCATCTGCTGTCTGCTTTATTCCCATACGTTGTATGGTTACCAAATCGTCCAGTTTCAAAACGGCACATCAGTGAGGTGCACGTTTGGATTTCCGGCATACCAGCAGTTTTGGGTCAGTGTTTGGGTGAGGGTTGATATGTTTGTGTATTCTCTTCTACCGTGCTTCTTTCTCATCTTGAGTAACGGAGTTCTAGGTTGGAAACTTGCAGTGTCTGTGAAGGAAGTGGCTCACACGTTTTCGTCTGCAAAAGAGGAACAAAAAAGTCACCGAAAGAAAAGAGTGTCGTCTACCACTGTGACCATCATCCTCGTTTCCACAGCCTTTGTGTTGATCACACTTCCTCTTATGACTTATAACACGTTCTTTCATAGTTTTGCTGTGGAAGATGAAGAATCCAGACGGTTTCATTATTTCCTTTATGATTTCTTTTTTGTGTTTGGGTTGTCCAATTTTGCCTGGAACTTCTATTTGTATTGTCTGACTGGGACAAAATTCAGGAAGGAGTTTTTGAAGATTGTATGTGGCTGTTGTGGATATAAGATGTCAACATCAGGATCTGGTTATGTCACAGATGGGGTGCAGGTATCTAGTCTAGGAACAACTCAGAAGATCAAATCTTCGAGAATGGAAACCAACGATGACTTTTGACATGGTTGATATATTTATGTAGTTGAAGCATTTTCAGTTTCGATGTTATTTTGCATTTTATATTCATTTTAGGAACAGAAAATTAGAGGTGGGCCTGTTTTGAATATATGGAAACTCTGGCATTTCTAAATAAAACTCCCTAATTTTCTGTTTCCCTTAGGTTTGCCTATTCATAACTTTCCCCGGGGGGGCCTTAAAAAGCATACTTCTAAAAAGAATTCAGCTTCTGCTAAGAATTCCCTTTTCTGTTCCTCTCTTGGTGTATCTTGTTCCTTCTCTTCCTGTCGAATCTTCCTAGTCTATTTTCTGCCTTCTTGCCAAAATCCTATGTGCTGGGCTGTTCTGACTCAGTTCGTCCCAACAACAGTTCGTCCTAATTTCAGACGAACTGTGTCGGTCCCTGGGGGGGGGGGGGGAGGCTCGACACAGTTCGTTGTAAAATACGACGAACTGTGTTGGGACGAACTGTGTCAGAACATGAGCATTAGTAGTCGCGATGCTTGATTAACAGCAGCACAAGGCATTTTCCATCAAATAACAGACAACAATAGCTACTGTCAGAGTGTTCCACGTCAAAGAAAAAAAAAAGTAACTGAAAATGCCATGTCATCATGTCATAAAATTTCATGCATAGTTCTAAACTTCACTTTTATTCAAAATGTTTTTGCACGTGTCCCAATGGCATGTATTGATTTATCTGTAAATTTCTGTCTTTTGTATCAGGGCAGAAGTTTTATCTGTACATCATAAGCTATGATGTGGCACATGAACTCGTTAGGCTATTCCAATTTCTGTGCTGCATATCAGGTTAATATAGCACAGTACAATTTCTTTTTTAAGGGTGTAGTATGATAATGAAATAATAATGGTATAATATTAATAATAATGATGATGATGATGCAACTTCCAAACTTGTCACTTCTCTTATTCTCTCACGTCTGGACTATTGCAATTCTCTTTTGGCTAGTCTGCCAGCGTCATCCATCCACTCCCTTCAACGTATACAAAACTCTGCAGCTCGTCTGGTCCTCAGAAAGAAAAAATCTGAGCACATTACCCCTCTCTTGCAATCTCTTCATTGGCTGCCCTACCACACAGAGTAAACTACAAGATCAATACCCTCTGTTACAAATGTCTCCACAATACTGCACCCTCCTACCTCTATGAATGTCTTCACTTGTACACACCTTCTCGCTCCCTCCGCTCGTCGGCAGATACTTTGTCCCTAAGAACACCCAGATTCAACCTATCTGCCGTTGGCTGCCGCTCTTTCTCTGTTTCTGGTCCATCGATGTGGAACGACCTTCCTCTCTCCCTCCGACGAAAGCCTACTTATGACACTTTTAAATCCAACCTTAAGACACACTTATTTCAAACCTAAGTTTTTCTCCTTCCGCTTCCATCTCTTACCTTGCCTTCAACATCCACCTGCCAAAGAGCATAACGTTTGTAGATGTGTGTGCGTGTGCGTGCGTGCGTGCGTGCGTGCGTGCGTGCGTGTGTGTGTGTGTGTGTGTGTGTGTGTGTGTGTGTGTGTGTGTGTGTGTGTGTGTGTGTGTGTGTGTGTGTGTGTGTGTGTGTGTGTGTGTGTGTGTGTGTGTGTGTGTGTACATTCGAATTTGTCAAAACTGTAAATTGTTGCTGATTGTGTGTTGTGTAGGTCGAATGCAAGCGCTTTGATTTGTTTTTGCAAGATTTAGCGCTATACAAATTCCATTTATTATTATATTATGATGATGACAAGAAGAAGAAGAAGAAGAAGAAGAAAGAAGAGAAGAAGAAGAAGAAGAGAAGAAGAAGAAGAAGAAGAGGAAACTCACGTAGAGCATGGAAGCAGAGAGTTCTCAGAGGAGAAACCCCCTTCAAACAAGTGTTTCGGGCCTTTTATCTTCCTTACACTCTAGGGAGGTCGGCCCACATCCAGTTCATGACTCTGGATGTCTCTCTGCTGCCCTTTTATTGATGTGATGAGTTCAGACTCGGATTCGAATCCATCATCTCTGGATATGCACACTTTTTTTTTTTTTTTGGGGGGGGGGGGGGATTAGCCACCTATGGTCACCCATCCAAGTCCTGGATCAGCTTGGCACTGCTTAACCTTGATTGGGCGAGCACTCTACCAGCTGAGCTGAGGGGCCTCTCAATATTATGGGGTCATCTAAGCCTTATGTAGTTCACTTTTGTTCCTCCTTGACCAGATCCAGTTTGAACATCTCTCAGCTGCTTCTGTCATGGCTTTCAGGGCTCTGGTTTTTTCCTTCCCTGAAATGGAGAGCTGTTTCATGAGGTTGTAAGCAGATTCTCCAACAATCCCCTGGCTCCGACTTCTGCAGCGAGGACTTTGACCTGATAGCCTTCTTTCCTCAGGCTGTTAGCCAGATCTGCATACTTTTCAGTCTTGTAGGCGTGAGATGCCTCCATCCTGTTCTCATATGGAACAGTCAGCTCTATCACGATCAGCTGCTTGGTTGAATGGGAGTTGACTACTATGTCAGGTCTCATACCACTCTTGCTGATGATCTCAGGGTGACTGTTCCGTTTTGGGAGGTCTGCAGTGCACTCCCAGTCGTGTGCTCCATGCAGCAGACTTTGCTTGCAGGTTCCGAATGGCATTGTTGTTAGTGGCCATCATTTTTTTCCTCCTGCCGTGAAGAAGGTTGCGGGAGCTTTTTGTGTCCTGATTTTGATTGTGGAGCAGGTACTAAACCAGACTGCTTCTACAATCTCTTTGAGCACTTGGTTGTGCCTCCATGTGTGCTAAAGCTACCTTACATGAGCTGAGGACATGTTCCACTATTTTTCACGGCAGAGGGGCATGCGGGATCGTCTGCTTTTCCCCACTTCATCAGGTTTGCATTTGATGGTTAGAAGGTCATACACAGATCTGAGAATGAAGCTGAGCCTGAGAGGGGCCATGTGCCAAATGTCATTCCAGGTAAGACTTTTTTGGAGTGCATTCTCTCCAGGTTGTCCATTGCCATTGGAGTTTCTTTTGGTCTTGTCCTTTCCTCATCTCTTCAATAACCATGTCTCGTTTGTTTCGATGATGATGATGATGATGATGATGATAATGATTTTATATATATATATATATATATATATATATATATATATATATTATATATATATATATATATATATATATATATATATATATATATATATATTGATCATATATATTGATGATGATGACGACGACGACGACGATGATGATGATGACGAGGATGATGATGACGATGATGACGATGATGATGATAATGATAATAATCAATGGAGATTATAAAAAGGGTAAAGGTAAAGGTGTCCCATAACCTATGTGGTTGTAGGAAACCGAGGCGTCAGAGACCTCAACTTCTCTACGGGCCAGCATATTGAGGACGGTGCCCATCTCCTCTCCCTCGCTGTTTTACCTTCCCTGACCCTAAAGAGAAAAGGTACCCATTTACAGCTGGGTTAACTGGGGGGTTTTACTGGCCAATGCGCGCAAACGGTCACCCATCCAACTGGTAACCACGTTCGATGCTACTTAACCTCAGCTTGGGGGAAGCGAGTGCTCTCACCACTGAGCTATCCCCGGGCGCTTTTGCAAAAACAGGTCAAAGCACTTGCATTCGACCTATAACAATAACAATTTATCGTTTTAACAACACGCACGCACACACATACGCACCTGCATAAAAGTTATACACTTAGGCAGAGTGATGGGGATTTTAGCTGTTGATGGCAGGGACAGATATGAGATCAAAACAGGATGGAAAAATCCTAGGATTTAAATAAATATTTTTGAGGTTGGATTTAAAAGTATCTAAAAGTAGACTTTTGGCAAAGACAGAAAGGAAGATCATTCCAAATCGATGGACCGGAAAAAGTGACGGCCGACGGTGAAGTAGTTGAATCTAGGTATTTGTAAGGTTAAGGTATCTGCAGCAGAGTGGAAGGAACGAGGAGTGTACAGTATAGCACAGTATAGTATAGCATTGTATACCACATTAATTTTAGTCAAAGCAAATGTTCCTAATTTGCAAATCAGGTGGGGAGCAGGTTGCTACAAGATCAGCACCACCCATTATTTTGATGAACCTTTTCCTATCTGCATATTGCCCTATCAAAGTTTCTTCTATATGTTTTTGCCACGGACAACCCTGTTGTTCCTGTGGGTTTATTAACAAGAGCAAAATGTGTGTTTGCACACAACACCACAGTTTATTGTGTCATCCCAGGGAATAGGACCCAGAGCACCATCACTTGCGGTCTAGTCCACAACTGGGACCGCGATCGAACCACCACACACAGATTCCGGACATTTTACATTCTGGGTTGGTGCGTTTAACCTCAAGACCACCGATCGAACCACCATCTGGTGCTGTGTGCAATCTCTGTCAACAGACTCCTGAAATACCAGACACAGGAAAGCTGACAGGGAGACCACATAGCATCACTGGTATCAGCTGCGCATCGAACAACAAAGCTAAAAATCAGCATGCACACAGGTTTCATGTTTATACATCGTCCCTGAGGAAAATCGGGAAGTTGGATTCCCAAGGGCGGCTCGGGACTGTATATGGCAACGTTCTGGTGGCTCCTGCAACAGCACTGGAACATTTATGATTGCCTTTCTATTGGACCATTCCAGCAGCGCGGAGACAGGGCGGGGGGAGGGTTGTCTGCTGCATGGGTAACAGCTTGCTTTCCATACTTACCCAGGCATTGCGCTCTAAGCTCTAGAGCGAACTCCATAGTCTTCGGAGACTGACGGATGCCTACTACTGGTGTCAGTTCTCTCCCGTTGCAACATCTTAGAGCTTTCCCCGTGGGGATGCCAGGGGCCTGTCAGTGTAAATAGCATCTCCACCTTCTGGAAATTCTGTGCTAAGAATTCCGTTCTCTATCCCTTTCCTTGTTCCTTTGCTTCCTGTCACCTCCTTGTCTGTTTTCTGCCTTCTTGGTATAATCTCCTGCCTTTTTGTCCAGAAAGACTTCATAGAGAATAATTCTATCCCATGCCGAAGTCGGATGCGCTGTACCTGACTTGTCAGACGCTTAACGGTAGCACAACGCATTTTTGCTCATATGACAGACAACAATCGTTGCCATCTGCGCATCTAATGATGAGTGATGATCAGAGTGATGCGCTCATGATATGCTGACCCGCGTTCGAATCTCGTTCAGGATGATTTTTTTCTCCACTCTCCCCAAAAATTCTTCGGACCGAGGTCCCATGTGCGAACGCACGCAGAACATCTTGCATACATTATAAAATCCGTTCCACTCTTCCTAAGAGTAGGCCATTGTGTGCCGGTGGGAACACGAATAACAAACTTTACACAACTGCATACACACAGGAACAGGATGTAAAAACAAAAAGAAAAGAAAAACGCCCATGAGTGCTTATTCGATTATTTTCCACATAAAGAAATACAGATAAGGAAATAAAGATAGGTACGAAATGGCCTAACCAGTTTTTAACGTGCACAGGATGTTCTGCGTGTGATTGCACACGAAACCTCGGTTTATAGTCTCTTCAGAAGGACTTTTGTGGGGAGAGGAGTCAGCACTGGTGTTGACTCCAGAAGAAACAATCCCCTCGGGTCAGCAGATCATGAGCGCATCATTCTGACCACTAGCTTTATCCCATCTATGCATGCACACAATTGTCGTGTTTAGACCAACAACAAAATAGACTCCATCCCCGAAGTCAGAGCGTGGCTACCTTGATGTTGGGTGGAAATGGTCGCATACACAAAGTCTCACCATTTTGGTAAACTTTGGAGCTTTAGCCGAGGAATGGAAAAAACCAGTTTCCACCTTTTTTTTTCTTATTCTGTTGCCGTTTGTTTTGTTCCTGCTGTTGCTTATGTTGCTGTTTGTTCTGCTATTGTTGTTGTTGCTGTTTGTTCTCTTGCAGTTGTTGTTATTGATGTTTGTTCTGTTACTACTGTTCTTGTTGTTGTTCTTGTTGTTGTTGCTGTTGAGTTCTGTTTCTGTTGTTGTTGTTCTTGCTGTTGTTGTCTTTGTTGCTGTTGCTGTGGCAGCTACTGCTGCTGCTGCTGCTGCTGCTGATGGTGATGATGATGATGATGAGGAGGAGGAGGAGGAGGAAGAGGAGGAAGAGGATGATGATCTCAGTGTTCAGTCTCCCTTAATTTTGCTTCCTTTGTATGTTTTTTGTCTTGTAATTGTTTACTTACTTTACGATTCTAGTATTTTGGGATGTAAATGGCAAGAGAGGCACCAGGACTCACTGTTTCGCCGTATTTCATCAGCTGTTTCTACAATATTGCCGATGGAATGCAAGGTGCAACGGTGAAACACCTATGTTCATTTACACACTTGTCCACATGATCAGAAACGCTTGATGATGATGATCATGACGATGATCATGATGATGATCATGATGGTATGGTAAAAACATCTTAAAATGACTACTTGTAAACAAAAATGTTTCTTTAAGACTAGCCGCCATGGCGCAGTGGTTAGCGCCTTGGATTCCGGACTGGAAGATCGCGGGTTCGAATCCCATGAGTCATAGGGATTTTTCGGGCTCCGGTCGGCTCCTACCCAGAGTGTGTGCTGTGGGCTCAGTGGGGAGACTGGGACCACACAGTCGAGCTTCATCCACTTTAGTGATGCGAGTTTGAGAGTGTTGCTCAAATTACCTGACCAACACTGCAGGTGTCTGTATCTGTCGGGCCTGGTTGACGCTGGGATATATTATGATAGTAAGCGTAGAGTACAGCCCTGTCGAGTAGTCTCAAAGCACATGCACCTCCACAGCAGCATCATTACATCATCCTCATTCTCATCGATCATCATGCAATCAAAACATTGCCTCTGATTCCGTGGGCCCGGTTGCTCTGGTCTCATGGTGACTTCAGATTCGGTTTCCCCATACGCTTCTGTGCCCGTGGTGAGTTTGTGTCAAAGCCTTTGGTGTTGGAGGTTCGCGGGGAGACGGTCGTTGGAGGGACGTTGTGGTGGTCGCCACCTCGGGTGGGCGTCTCACTCAGTCTGGCTCCGCGACTGAGCTAATACTGTCGTTAGTAGGGGGCTTAGTAGGTGGTGTCCTGCGTATGTTAGCTCAGAACAGGCACCAATGAACACCACCAAAGTGACCCAGCAGAAGTGCAGGGCCCCTCTGGCTGGTGGCCCCCGCGACGGCCTAATATCGATGAGCTCCCTGTGGACTTCCGACCCTGGGAATGAGACATGACAAACTGGGCATGGCTGTGGAGGGAAAGTTGAAGCGAGTGGCGTGGGAGCGGCGGGGACAGGATCATCACGGAAGATAAGGCAGCAAAAAAAAAGAAAAAAGTTTCTTTAAGGATTGAAATTGATCTTATTAAACAAACATGACGAGTTTCACAAAAAAGTTGCCCAACTTTGACCTTTGTTGACCATATTCTATCAGTGAGTACTAGTCAATAGCACTTTTTACTGAAGGTTTCCAGTCTTAGAAGTATTTTGAAGGAATCAAAGCAAGTTCCTGGAACTAACCAGCAGAAATGCCAGA
This sequence comes from Stramonita haemastoma, assembly GCA_030674155.1. Lineage (NCBI taxonomy): Eukaryota > Metazoa > Mollusca > Gastropoda > Neogastropoda > Muricidae > Stramonita > Stramonita haemastoma. Next base: position 22,437,774 of record CM060341.1, on the reverse strand, counting down.
GAGACAGACAGAGAGACAGAGCTTTTGCTTTTCTTGAGAGAGAGAGAGAGAGAGAGAGAGAGGGAGAGAGAGGAGAGAGGAGAGGAGAGAGAGGAGAGAGAGAGAGAGAGAGAGAGAGAGAGAGAGAGAGAGAGAGAGAGAGAGAGAGAGGAGAGAGAGAGAGAGAGAGAGAGAGAGAGAGAGAGAGAGAGAGAGGAAGAGAGAGAGAGAGAGAGAGAGAGAGAGAGAGAGAGAGAGAACACTGGACACTGGACACTGAATAATTTTATTAATGTACATCGGCTTTGGGCCACAATACGACGCAAAGAAGATTTGGGAAAGCATCACGATATAACGCATTGCATAATACACAGTAATCAGCATTTGATACATATTCATGCGTTTATAGCATACGTAAACATTTTTAGGGTGCTGATTAGCTAAGGTTTGCTTACATTTCACTTCCCTACTATTATCGGAATCAAGATTATCAAGGAGTAAAATGTTCGAATCTTTATGGTTACTTCTATCACAATGAAAGAATTTTTGTTTTCGTTCTGTGGTGGTAGACTCATGTCTCAATACTTAAGTATTTTTTCTCCTTTCTGATTATATATTAAAAAACAACATTTGTAAATATATCTTGCTTCGACATTATTATGTTTTGCCCTTGAATGCAAAACTGTTAACATTCTATATTACACACCATTCCATGCATTTTGCTGCACACCGATACACTAAGCTTGTATAAATAATTCATGCTGAGAAACACAAAAGTACTTTACAATCACAGCAAACCAAACACGACGATTAACACGTGTAATGTACATTTGACATTTGTTTGATATAAGGGTAGTTATCACAGCAGA
>CM060341.1:22426926-22434426 GCA_030674155.1 Stramonita haemastoma | reverse complement strand
AGTGCTTCAAAATTTCTGACTACACAAACTAGTAAATTGATCCTTCCCGATTACATTCCACTGGTGTTAACAAAAGTTTTATGAGGGGATTTTAAATAAAAACACTTTTTATGTCGAACTACTTTCTGTCGATTTCGCGAGCGGGCCGGAGTTTTAGTCGCGCGCGCAGCCTTGTTTTCGCGTCACTCGTTGTTTCTGTGTCAGACCCTGCTCAACGAATTAATCAGAGATAAACTTTCTTTGCTGACCATTATATAGCTGTAAATGGATGATCCAAAGTCCGTATTGTTTGTGAATCTTGCTACAGTCACAGAAAGATTGAAAGTAATGAATAAAACATGTATGAGAAATCCGCGGAGGAAGACAAAACGAAAGGCGTAGCAGACGCCACAGCACAGGTGTAAACAGACACATCCGCCGCAGTAGTAAAGTTACTATACAGTTTGTTTTGTAAAATCGGAAGAAATTGTGTTTAAAATAATAGTTGTTTTGATAAGCAGGTTGTGTGTATGTGTGTGTGTGTGTGTGTGTGTGTGTGTGTGTAATGTATCTTCAGTTTAACGTCTATTCACATTTTGTGATTTTAGACAAACAAAACAAGCAAACAAACAAACAAAAAACAAAACAAAACAAAACAAAAACCTGAAAGAATTAACAATAAACTGAAAAATGTCATTTAACATTGCTGAAATAAGAAACTAATCCTAACACTACAAAAACTGGATTATTGGACTTCTTTTCAACGCTAACACAATGTCCAACAGCAAAGAAGGTTCAGACAAAATCTGATCCAGTGACAAACTAGGTACAGCAGGTAAAAATGTTTTTAAATGTTCACAATTGAAAATGACATGACTATTTGTAATCTTCTCACCACAAATACAGTTTACATCTTTCACGTATTTTGTCCTGAATGCGTTTAGTTTAAATCTATAAATGAGGGATGACACATTTCTCCGATTATACCAACCAGAAACTTTGTTACATACTAAAGCATTTTGAAAATCTATCACATTGCTTGTGCAGCTATTATACGGACAATGGCCAGACTCATTTATCTTCTTTCTGAAATGCTTCCAGCAAGCGTTTTGTAGCAAGTTATATCCCTCATGCAGAGATAAAGCAACATTTATTTCACAACAATTATTTTTACACCTGGCTCCAAACTTTGCAAGGTAGTCAACTTTTTCATTAAAATAGATACCAGTATGTGAGGGAACCCAACAGAAAGTAATAGTGCTACCTCTTAAAATCAAAAAGTGTACCAGATGCCTGATTTCAGTGATGAGGTCTTTTCTTACTTTAGAAGTAGAATTGTTTAAAGCATGCAAAACCGATTTAGAATCGACACACATAAGGATGTTGAATATGTTTTTAGGGAAGTCAAGTACATGGTATATAGATTTATTTTTCCCCAGGTTGAAAGATCGTTCTACTTTCAATGATGGGATAATGAAAGCTGCACCTGTCTCATTAGTATTTAGAACAGACCCATCGGTATAGATATTTGAGAGTAAGGTATACTCCTAAAAATTTCACTGCTTGTTTGTATTCTAGATCTTCTCCATTAATTCGAAAATTAGGTAAATCTTGTGGGTCAACACCGTTGTTAAAAAGGACAAGGTTGGTTTTTTCAGGTGAAAGTGAGAGACCATTTTCAAAAAGATAACTACTGAGTTTGTCAATTTCTTTTTGATATACATTTTGATAGAACTTCAACTGTCTTTTGGGTGTTTTCTTTTTCATTGTAACATCCATCCACATGCATATGTCGTGAGATCTCTCAGTTAGACAAAGAAGTAAATGTCCTGAAGAAGGAAAACCATGCCCTGAAAAGTGAAGTGGGAAGCATCCGTGCAGACCTAAAAAAATACAAGCCTGCACGTTCATGCGATGCCTTCACACAGTGTGACAGCAAAGGACTGAAGCCTGCAGCTGATAACAAGGCCGGTTCTGTGCTACCCACCAAGACAACTGCCACTACCACCATGCTGTCTTGCAGTTCTTCACCTCCATCTACAACTAAGCAGCAAGATAGCCACAATGTCAACCCCTGTGACAATACCCAGAACGAACCAGACTCCCTGCAGTCAGATCTACCACAGAAGATCTCATTAGCAGCCTGTGAAAATCAAACTGTGCCCGTGGAATCTAATCTTGATCTTATGCAGAACAATTATCGTGACAGGAAGAGTATATACAATGTTCAGACAGTAAATCGCTTTCACCCCTTGAGTGAGAAAGCCAGTGCTGAACAAACCTCTGTGAACAACAAGGGTCGTGTGCCAGACTGTCCTAGTGCTACCCCAGACCCAGCTCCAAGAGACAAAAAACTTAATCGAAAACCAAGCGAGATTCTCTCTTCTCGCTCTGTTCCCAACAAAAGTTCTGCTCTGCTGATTGGGGATTCAGTCATCAGGGACATAGACCTACACAGAATATCAAAAACAGATGATTCTTCAAGAATCTGTGTTAGTGGCATGTCAGCAGCTGATTTGTCTGATTGGTTGCAGCAACAAAGTGGTTCTCCTCATCTCAAATGTTTAATTATACATGTTGGTGTCAATGACTGTAGAACCACAGGACAAGTGGCCAGAGATACTTGGTGTGACCTTATTCACCTGGCCAGTCAGGTGTTCCCCAACGCCAGGATTATTCTTAGCTCAATAATCCCAGCCCGTGGCAAACACCATCTCAATATGCTGATATCGCCTTCTAACCACAACATGCAAAAGGCTTGTGAACTGCTGAACACAGAGTTCATTGACAACACACCCACCTTCACAACCCACACTGGTGGTCCAAAGTTAGCTCTGTATGCTAACCTCATTCACCCTAGTCTTGCAGGCACTGCCAAACTGGCTCTGAAATTGAAGCCATTTTTATCTCCCTCTCGTTCTCATGTCAGTGACCACAGACGAAATGAAACCATGCTTCCTAACCAAGATTCTACATCCCCTCATAGTGACTACCCCCCTGTAGACTCCATGACCCATTATCCAAACCTGAACAGGGGTGACAGTGCTAACACTAATTCCAACAGGGGTGACAGTGCTAACACTAATTCCAACAGGGGTGACAGTGCTAACACTAATTCCAAACTAATTGCAAGCGCCTCTGATCCTGCCTTCCCCCCACCCCCTTTCCCATTGCATGACGTCACGCAGTCTAGTCAAGGGAATCGCATCAACGGCGTTAGGCCTAATGCCCAATGCGAGCAGTGTAACTGACACCAACCAATAAAGCACTATTATCAGTTAACCAACGCGAGCCCTGCCCCACATACTGAGTGGACCACTGAGCCAGTCTACTACCCGCCCCATCCCCCACTGAATAGGCCTAGGCCTAGCGCCATGCAGCCTAGTCAGTCAGCCCTCAACCAGTGGTATTCCCCACATCAAGGAATGACCACAGCAGTCACTGGCCAAGCTGGCATGTGGCATAGATCAACGCCGGCTCCTATCAACCCTTACGATCAGATTTTTGCTAACCTAATGGCTTACATGAACTCCCAACGCCAACTGTCTGCATAGGCCTAGTCCTCTTTACTCATTATCATGCATAATTATGTTTTAGGGTTTGAAAATGCTTGCCCTATGTGTGTGTGTGTGTGTGTGTGTGTGTGTGTGTGTGTGTGTGTGTGTGTGTGTGTGTGTGTGTGTGTGTGTGTGTGTGTGTGTGTTAGAAGAGAGAGAGAGAGAGAGAGAGAGTGCTTGTGCCTTGTGTGGTGTGTGTGTGTGTGTGTGTGTGTGTGTGTGTGTGTGTGTATGGGTGAGAGAGAGAGAGAGGAGAGAGAGAGAGAGAGAGAGAGAGAGAGAGAGAGAGAGAGGAGAGAGAGAGAGAGAGAGAGAGAGAGAGAGAGAGAGAGAGAGATTGCAAAGTTGTAAGTATGTGAATGAATGTGTTGCGGCATGCTGATGGTGGATGCAGATTACCATTTCTATCACTGATATTGTCTTGGCTAGTGCAGTACTTGCTGGCCAAGTTGTAAGGGTTGTGTCCAGTGCTTTTTTCTACACATATTAAGCGAATTTTATTTGTTCCAGTACTTGACTATATACATATATATATATATATATATATATATATATATATATATATATATATATATATATATATATATATATATATATATATATATATATACATACTTATTCTACCCTTTGTTTGTTGACTTGATTGATGATTATGCTTTAGTCACAATTAATGACTGGTAGGTAGTCACATTATTGTAGTAAGTTTGTCCTTTATTTTAAATTTTGATCGTATTGACTGATGATTGTGCTTTATTGACTGGTGTCACTTATATTACTTACATAGTAAATTTGTCCTTTGTTTTAAATTTGATTGTTGATTGACTGATTTTGTGCTTTATTGACTGGTATTAGTTACATTACTGTACTAAATTTTTCCCTTTTGTCTTAAAATTTTCATTGTTGGTTAACTGATAATAGTGCTTTATTGGTTGGTGTCAGTTACATTACTATACTTAGTTTTTCCTTCCATTTTGTTCTGTATTTCGATTGTTCCATTTTGTTGTATTTTGATTGTTGATTGACTGATTATGGTGCCTTACTGACTTGTGGTTACATCGCTGCACCAACTTTCTCTCTTTTTTGTTTACTCTAAATTTTGTACTACTTTGATTGTTGTTCTTTACCTTTTGATAATTTTCCTTGCCTAAATTTTGATTGTTGATCTGATTGATGATTGTGCGTCACTGATTGGTTGATAGTACATTATCGTACCCAGTTTTTCTTTCTCTTGTCCTGCAATTTTATTTTTTTTTTAATAATTTTTTTTTGGTTATACCATGTCTTCTACTCTAGATACATGGCCTTCTCAGGAAGGACTTCGTGTAGGATACCTAAATATCAATAGTGCCAGGAACAAAACTGAGGAAATATTATTAATTATAGACAATAAAGGAACTAGCTTTCATATATTTTGTGTAGCTGAATCGAGACTCAACAACTTAATTTCTGATTCAGATATGTATATCCCAGGTTATGACACTGTACGACTTGATCCAGTAAGTGTCAGATCTACCGGTTTGCTTTTATACTGTGCGACTTCTTTGTCGTGGAAAAGACTAACGCATCTTGAACAGTTTCATGTAGAATCTATATGGGTAGAAATCACGTTTAGATGCTGTAAATCGATTATACTTGGCTTCATCTACAGGAACCCGGCTGAAACAATTGACTGGTATGATAAATTGAATTCAATGATGGATGCCGCAATTCTAGAGTCCAAAGAAATCTTTCTTATGGGAGATTTCAATATAGATCTGACAGTTCCTGGATCAAAGTGGAATATTAATTATGCCATGTATGGTTTAGAACAAATAATTGATCGTCCAACTCGCATTACTAATAACACTAGCACCCTCATTGATCACATTTACAATACTTCAAAAGCCAACATAGCAGAAACATGCTCAGTGCAGACAGGTTGTAGCGATCACTCTTCCATTTGTTTTACATGGCGGAAAAAAGGAATAAAGATACCCAAATCAGGACACAAGGAGATATCCTACCGCTCCTTTAGACATTTTGATAAAGATGCCTTTATAAATGATATTCTTAATTCAAACTTAGACTATGTTTATCAGATTACAAATCCAGATGATGCTGTTAACTATTGGATAGAGACATTTATAGCTACCTATGATAAACATGCTCCATTTATTAAGAAAAGAATAAAATATTTCATGAAACCTCCATGGTTAACAAAAGAAATTGAAAACGAAATGAATCAAAGAGATTATTTATTAAAATCAAAGCAAAAAGATGAATATAAAAAGCAAAGAAACAAAGTTAATTCATTGAAGCGCAAAGCCAAAACAAAATACTTTCAAGATTTGCTGTCTTCAGCCCAAAATCCAAAAGCAATTTGGAAAGCCATTAATACCTTAACTAATAAATCAAGACATAACTCCCAAAAAGTCATAAAAGAAATATCAGCAGAAAACCTTAATTCTCACTTTGCAAACATTGCTGACTCTATAATATCTAATGATAAAACAAAAACAAACGAGCTGATAGAATTAAAACAATACTGTTCATCAAAGAACATCTCATCTGATTTTGTTATACCCCCAATAACAGTAACAGAAGTGCTTAATAGTATACTCAGATTGAAACAGTCAAGATCAAAAGACCTTGACAAAATCGATAGTCAAATATTAAAAATCAGTGCATACGCCATAACTGACACCCTAACCTACATATTTAACTTGTGTATTGACAAAAATTACTTCCCAATGAAGTTCAAACGAGCAAAAGTAATACCCTTACACAAAGCAGGAGACCCAACCAATCCGTCGAACTACAGACCAATCTCCATACTATCAGTCCTATCTAAACTATTAGAAAAACATATACAATTTCTCTTACATTCTCATTTTAAAATATATAATCTAATTAATGAAAACCAGTCAGGTTTTCGTGAAAACCATCTAATTGAGCATTGTCTTTTGAATATCAATAACAATGAAATCACTGGAGTCCTTTTTCTAGACTTTGCTAAAGCCTTTGACGTTATTAGCCACTCTCTCCTCATCAAAAAATTAAAATGCTATAAAATTTCCGACCAAGCATTATCATTTTTAGACTCATTTCTCACTAATCGCCATCAACTTGTTGAAATCGGGCCTAGGAGATCAACCCTATTACCTGTGAAATATGGAATACCACAGGGATCAATACTAGGACCACTTCTTTTCTCCATTTATATTAATGACCTACCTCTGCATATCCATTGTTCATGTCAAATGTTTGCCGATGATACATCAATTCAATGTAACAACGATGATTCAAACCAGCTTGTGAAAGATATGCAGGCAGATATCAATAAACTTATCGAATGGACAGAACTCAATCATATGTCTCTTAATTCTAATAAAACAAAATGCATGTTTATAACCACTCGACAAAAAAGACAGAAATTGCGTTCTCCATTCGAGCCAATTTATATCCATGGACAACAAATTGAAGAAGTAGTCTCACACAAAGTACTAGGTGCAGTAATCGACAACGATTTGTCTTGGTCAGATCACATAGCCACATTAGGAAAACGAATCTCAGTAAGATTATATCAACTTAGAAAAATCAAAATTTTCTAAATTTACAGTCACGAAAACTATTTTTTCACGCCCATATTCTATCTCTTATAAACTATGTTTCTACCTTATGGGACAGTGCAAGTGAAACAAACCTAAAGCATATAAACCGCCTACATAAAAGAGCTGTTAAACTAATCCGATTGAATCCTAAAACACTGACCACCACCAACTACAAAGAACTAGACATTCTTCCACTCAAAGACAGACTGCAGTTCAGCAAGTATCTATGTATGTTTAATATATTAAACGGAAAAGCCCCAAAGAAAATTGTGGAAAAATTTGCTGTCAATAAAAATAGGCCTACCCATAGACTGTTACTGCCCAGGCCCCATAACAATCTCTATAAATCAAGCCTTGCTTATTCAGGAAGAACA
>CM060341.1:22416926-22421926 GCA_030674155.1 Stramonita haemastoma | reverse complement strand
TAACTGTGAAAAGAAATACACTTGTTTTTACATCTAGGGATTTGGGCACCTTTAATAGACCAGGTAAAACACAAAGGATAGTGATCACTAATACCATAGACTGGTACAGACAATTCTACTATGTTAGACAGATTAGTTGTATATATATGATCAATTAATGTTTGAGAATGCAGTGTTTTTCTTGAAGCAGTAGTTATCAATTGAGACAGATTATATACCTTAAACGTTTTTTCCCAATTATCATGTCGTTTGAGTAAATCGATATTGAAATCACCAAGTAGAATGATTTCTGCTGAGTAGTTAGAAACATTGTCCATCATGTGCTCAAATTGATCATACTAATTGATTTGTTCATTTGGGTTCCTATACAAAAATCTCATCAGTATTAGTTTAGTTCCTTTCAAGCGTATTTCTAACCATATGCATTCAATACCGGATTTATCAAATAATGTTATACGTTTGTAATTAACTGACTAATGGATATGTTATATTTCCTGTTTCTAACTTAGTTTTGGCATCTCGTCTCACAAAATTGTAGTCTGGAACTGATACTATTATTATCTGCTACATTATATGATAATCGTGACTCAGCAAAACCAAATAAATGAAAGGGACTGTTTGAATTTGACAAAATAGACGGTAAATCTGAAACTTTGTTTAACAGGTGGCAAACATTGAGAAAGCCTATTTTAAGTCCAAATTTAGTTAACCAGTCATTGTTATTTGATTGATTTGCCATAGCATAAGTAATTAAGCTAATAACAAGAAAAATAGAATTATCGGGTATATTTATCTTTCTTATACTATTTTAGGCAATTAACATTACAAAACAACAACAACAACAAAACCGATTTATAACAAATACAATATGTCTCCACAACACACACATCTATCAATAACACAAAATTGAAGATAAAAATTTAAAAGAAAATTACAATGTTCAGGAAAAAGCAAAACAAATGCAAGCACAAATTTAAAGCCAAATAATCAAGAGGCAGTTGCCAAGTCAATCACCAGCTGGGCGTCAACTATCCAGTTTCAAATTTTACATTCACTTGTCCTGTCAAGAAAGAGTATTCTTCTCTACCTTTTGATTCAATAACAATATCCATCAAAGTCCCTAGCACGAGTATAAGCTTGGCCATCACCATTCACTTGTTGACAGCTGTATTATGCTCATTTATTACAAGTAACATGAAAACGAATCGGAAAAAGCATTTAAGACATAGAGCAAGCAAACCATTCAGGTCACAAAACAAATTACAGTCTTGATCCTGTCACCAAAATAACTTGTTAGCTGAGGTCCTGTCATTCATTCTGTGTGTTCATTCATCTAATAGAGGGGGGGTTATCTGAATGTGCAAAATATTTATAAGACATAGAACACGCATATAGACATATATATCTCGGGGGGGGGGGGGGGGGGGGAATGCATCTGGGGAACAAGCTCAAACCTGAATGGGTCCTTTATACAGGATGTAACACCCCCCAAAAAAACAACAACCAACAAACAACAACAAAAAAACAAAACCTACACTTTACAGCAAAAGCAAAATGTCTATGAAAAGCAAATTGATACCACTACCCAAGGATACAGAGGCTTGCATAATTGACAGGTATGTCCAAATTTAGAAACAGAGAGAGAGAGAGAGAGAGAGAGGAGAGAGGAGAGAGAGAGAGAGAGAGAGAGAGAGAGAGAGAGAGAGAGAGAGAGAGAGAGAGAGAGAGAGAGAGAGAGAGAGAGAGAGAGCGTGCGTGCGTGCGTGAGTGTGTGTGTTTATGTGTGTGTGCACGTGCACGCCCAGGTGTGTGTGTATGTGTATGTGTCTGTGTGCATGAGTGCCTGCGTGATCTTTCTTTCTTTCTTTCTTTCTTTTTTACCTCTCAGAAGCTTATTCATATTTCAGAACACTGTCAGTCTATACAAAAGCAAAAAGTAGGAAACGTCTGTATCATTGTCTATACCCCTCCCCCTCTACACACACACACACACAAACATAGACAATGATACCATGGACTGTGGCAGTTTACACCCAAATAATAGATATCTCCGTCTGTCTGTCTGCGTGCCTGCCTGCTTGTTTGTCTCTGAAGCATACACACACATTCAGGCACACAATGCATGTGTACATGCGCGCGCACGTACACACACACACACACACACACACACACACACACACACACACACACACACACACACACACACACACACACACACACACACACACACAGCACAACCCTCCCACCACCACACACACACAAATGAACATGAACATAAGCATGTGCACAAGCATGCGTACGCATGCACATACACACACACGCACACACACACTCATGCCTCAAAAGTCCTTTGGATGAGACTATAAACCAAGGCCCCATGTGCGAATGCACACACGTTCGATCCTGTCCCGCTTTTCATAAGAGTAGGCTAATCATGTGCTGTGGGAACAGATGACAAGATTTACAAAACTGCGTATGCACGATGACTGGATATAAAAAACCTAAAAGTGCTTATTCCATTATCCTCATTATAAAACAATAAAAAAAAAAAAATAAAATAAAATATCGTAATTATGTGCACATATGCACACGCATACATACACATATTTAAAGATACGTGCACACACACACGCACATGCACACACACACACATGCCATCCACTTCAAAAAAGAAAATCAAAGCTTATTCAATGAATCATCCAGAAATAAAAAATAGACTTTGACCGACTTTGACTTGGACACATGTATGCACGCACAAATGCACACAGGCACGCATGCACGCACGAGCATGCACGCGCGCGCACACACACACACACACACACACACACAAACACACAATTTGCCTCAAACTCTCAAAAGTACTATCATGTAGGGCCTACCACCAGAGCTTAGCAGGGAGCAAAAATTCTCAGTACAAGGACAGGTGTCCTAGCAACCACGATGTAGGGAGGCCAAAAGGTAGTGACGTCATTCTGATGTTGTAATGAGTAACCCTTCTTTCAGAGTATGGGTGTGAACACACCCAGGACGTACTGGGAGTTTAAATGCTAATTAAGTGCATTTTTAATAAACACAAACAAACCATTTTTTGTGTAAGTGTAGAGCAGATGTTTCTTGACAAAGTCATGAAATTTAAAGGCTGTAGAGTTGATAGTTTTTGAGTTACAGAGCAAGGGTCTGGGTGTACATACACCCAGAGCGTATGAGGAAGGTTAAAACATAATTTTATAAACTGAAGATTACACACTGGTAAAAAGACACTGGAGATATCACCAGTAACAATGGGTAAATGTAAACTGCGTGCCCAAAAATGGCGTCTACATTGGCAGCAACAATATAAATTACAGTTAACATAGGCAGGATTAACACTTCTAGACTACGCATAATAGTGGCATGAAATGTCACCGCTAGGTATTCATGACATCCACATTGCCATTGACAATGTGAAAACTGCAGCCAAGGGTTGCATGATCGTGACTATCTATCTATCTATCTATCTATCATCTATCTATCTATCTATCTATCTATCTATCTATCTATCTATCTTATCTATCTATCTATCTATCTATCTATCTATCTATCTATCTGTCTGTCTGTCTGTCTGTCTGTCTGTCTGTCTGTGTCTATCTATCTATCTATCTATCTATCTATCTATCTATCTATCTATCTATCTATCTATCTATCTATCTATCTATCTATCTATCTATCTATCTATCTATCTATCTATCTTTTTGGTCTGTGCGGACTCGCTCTCTATGCTCTGGAGGCTATCACTTGCAGGAGCGTAAACCACCCTAAGCTTCAGGAGTTCTACGAACTGTATACTTCCTTGAGACAGGACGGGTGTGACATGGTTTTGGTTTGGGTCCCGGGGCACGCGGGCATTCGGAGCAACCAAACGGTTGACTGACTCGCCAGGCGTGCCACGGAGCAGGAGGTTTCCGGTCCACGGTGCCGTTCACTGATCTGAAACCTAGGAGCGAGCAATACGTGCATTTCCTCTGGCAGGAGGAGTGGAACGCTCAGACGGACAACAAACTTTTTCGGATCTGTCCCAACCTGTGTGTCAACAACCGAAGGGAGGCGACAGTGCTCACCAGGATACACAGGGGTCATTCTCATATCACTCACGTTCATTTGCTGAAAGGCGAGGGAACCCCATGGTGTGTGACTTGTGATGTGCGGGTAACCATCAGGCATCTGCTCCTGGAGTGTCGGGATGTTCAGGATATTAGGCACAAGCATTTTACCGCAGACTCCCTAAAGATCCTCTTTCGGGATGTTCCACCGGACACCATTTTTAACTTCCTGAGAGAATCGGGCTTTGCCCGTCTGATATGAGTGAAAGTGGTATGGTTGTTCTCTGAGGACAAGGTTGTTTTCAGGAATCTGGTTTTGGTTTTTATCTCGTGTTATGTGTGATCAATGTGGGTTTTCCCATGACGCGGTGGCCGTCCTGGGCTGACTCTTATGGTTGACCAGGGCGTCGATACAAGCAAGGACAGTTGAGTTGGTTTTATACCCCGTTTTAAACTGCACATAGTCGCACACTTTAAATACGAGTTTTAAAATGTAACAAGGCGACAGCCCCGATATGGCCTATGTGGTCGGCGGGGCTATAAGCAAAATAATTGGATTGGATTTATTGGAAATTGGATCTATATTTATCTATCTATATTTATCTATAGCCTATCTTCTATCTATCTATCTATCTATCTATCTATCTATCTATCTATCTATCTATCTATTCTATCTATCTATCTATCTATCTATCTATCTATCTATCTATCTGTCTGCCTGTCTGTCTATCTATCTATCTATCTATCTATCTATCTATCTATCTATCTATCTATCTATCTATCTATCTATCTATCCATCTATCTATGTTTTTGTTTTGTTTTGTTTAATGTCCTTCACTACTTGGTGATATAGACACACCCGCATTCTCTCTCTCTCTCTCTCTCTCTCTCTCTCTCTCTCTCTCTCTCTCTCTCTCTCTC
>CM060341.1:22406926-22414426 GCA_030674155.1 Stramonita haemastoma | reverse complement strand
TTGTGGTGGTGGTGGTGATGATGGTGGTGGTGGTGTTGTCTTCAATTTAACGTATTTTCACTATCTGAGATATTAGACGAGGAAAGTGTCAGGGAAGTTAAAGGAAGGGAAGAGGGTGTGGGTGTGCAAGAAAATATGAGTGTGAAGATGGCATGTGTGTTGGAATCTAGGAGCATTTAAAGAAAAAAACAACAAAAAAACAATCTTGAACATGCGAAAAATTTAAACGTAATAAAAAGTTAACATTGAAACGTTAAGAATTCAATTACAACAAGTATCCTAATGGACTGTGCAACAAACATTTAGCAATGTCAAAGGCTAACTTTGAATTTTCGAATACATTTTCAAGAGACTGCTCAGAAAATGCAGGTAGAAAAAGGTTTTACAACAGGGCACTCAAATATGATGTGAATATTGGAAATATGCTCTTCACATATACACCTGACATTTTTGCAAAAATTTGTAAGGAATGCATTCAATTTAATTCTAAAATGTAATGTAATAACCCTTCTTGCAGTTACGAAACAGATCTGTTTTAGGGATCATGCAACATGTACTATGGGCATTAGTTGGCACTCTTGGAAAATCATGCATTGTTACTTGCCCCACGACGCTTGTTCCAATAAATGATACCCCTCCTTTATGGATTAGGGAACATTTCAATCTAGTGAATGTGTATCATGTCTTGCACCTTAATTTGCAGCTGTCAGCCCATTCATTCGAAAAAATTCCCACGTGTGAAGGTACCCAACAAAAAGTAACAGTAATACTATATGAGGCATCTAATTTCCAAAATGACTGTGGACACATTCTTGGAAGTTGGCGATTTTATAGTGTATTTAGAGTCTACACCGATTTAGAGTCTACACAAAGAAGGATATGAAAGGTGGAACATGGCAAGTCAAGAATATGATTAAGGGCCATAATAATTGCAATAAAATCAGCTGTAAATATTGAATGTTTACCAAGATGGTACGATTTTTCTGCTTTAAGTGCAGGTATAACGAATGCTGATCCAGTATTTTGATTTTCTAAAACTAATCCATCTGTATATACTCTGAAGTAGTCAGCGTACCTATGTTAAATATGTGAACGGACTTCTGCGACCAAGACATTTTGATTTTTGCTCCTTTTTTTTTCACTGTTATATTCTACATAAAAACTTGCTTTATTTATCTCCCATGGAAGACATGGTAAAGTTTCTGTCTGTGTTTACAAATCATACTGATTGTTTAGCTTAAAATTTAAAAAAAAAAAAGGTCCAATACATAAGTACCAATAGGCATTACAGACTAAAATTTAGTATGTCTAGCCCTCTTTGGAAAATTTGTTTCTGCTTGAACTTGCAATTCATTAGAAACAAAATTTTTGTTAGTTGTGCTGCGTAACACATAATTGGTGCATGAAAGTTGTGGGTATTTAGCCAGGGGAAGTTCTCCAATATCCTTGTAAGTTCCCAAGTTAGATGCGTGGAATGGTATACCAAATATAAACTTTGTAAAGTTTGTACGCTTTACAAAGTATACTTTTTTGTATTTTTTTGTTATTTTGTACCACTTTATGTCACGCAGATTTTCTCTGCGTGAAATTCGGGCTGCTCTCCCCGGGGAGAGCGCGTCGCCACATGTGCAGCGCCTACCCATTTTTTTTTTCTTTTTCCTGCCTGCAAGTGTATTTTGTTTCCCTATAGAGTGGCTTCTTTCTACAGAATTTTGCCAGGGACAACCCCCTTGTTGCCGTGGGTTCTTTTACGTGCGCTAAATAGTGATGTGTAACACACGGGACCTTGGTTTATCGTCTCATCCGAAAGACTAGCGCCCAGACCACCACTCAGGGTCCAATGGATGGGGAAAAAGTTTTGGGTCCAAACGGGGTACGAACCCCGCACACTCCGACCCGGACTTTTTGCTTTCTAGGCAAGGCGCGTGACCACCTAGACCACCGATCCACCTTTGGAGTTTTTAGGCAAATAATTAGGAGCACTGAAAAATGCCTCTTGTCCACAGGACAATTTGGAACGCACAAGTGACGTAGATAAACATTTAAGATTACTGATATCTTGTCCCCAAGACTGTCTACTTACCATTTTAAGAAAATTAGTATATTTCTTGCTTTAGTTAAAATATCTTCAAAGTGAGCATTCCAAGTCAATTTTGAAGTACGCTGAATACCTAAAAATTTTACGTTTTTAAATTGAATTGGCTCACCTCCAGTCATATATCTGGATCACTGCCATTGTTAAAGAGCATGATGTGGGTGTTTTTTCTGTGGATAATGTCAGGTCATTGTCAAAAATACATTTATATTGATCATCTAGATCTTTTTGATGTATTTTTCTTGTATAATTTATCATCCTCTTTGTTGTTGTACGCTTCATATTGACATTCATCCATATGCATATATCATCTGCTTATTGTACTAAGACATCTTGACATAGTTTTGTGGGAAGGTCATATAGCAATATATTAAACAAAATAGGGGCTACAAGGGAACCTGTGGTAAACCCTGTGGACTTGAATATGAATTCCCTACGCTAACTTGGATACTTCTGTTACACAAATAGCTTTGATATAATGGTAAAAATGTCTGTTTAAGCCAATGGTCTTCAATTTATCCAGTAATTTAGCATGTCAGACTTGGTCATAGGCTTTATGATAAAAATAAAATAGTAAGTAAGTTTTTTCTTCTTGCAAACTATTGCTTTACTTGTGTTGTAAGTTTAACTAAATTATCTATCGCAGATCTACCTCTTTGAAAGCCTGCTTGATTGACTGGAATTACGTTATTTTTCTGACAATGATATGCAAGGCTCCTAAGAATGACTCTTTCCAGAAGCTTACCAGTGTTAGGAATCAGTGCTATGGGCCTGTAACTAGCTTTGTCTGTTTTAGGCTTTCTTTGTTTATAAATTGGAACAATGATAGATTGTCTCCATTTAACTGGCATTATACTCTCAGCCCAACATTTCTGAAAAAGCTTATACAGTAGCAGAATAAAATTTTCTGGTAACTGTTTAAGCATATCGTTCGAAATGGCATCTAATCCAACAGATGTTTTCTTATTTGGAGTATTTGGAGAAGATAAAATGTCCTTTACTTCAGTGATAGTTATTGGGGGTATTGATGTAAAATGTATTATCAGAAACTGGGTCTTCGTAGTCTGTTTTGATCTCTTCAGCTTTTCTGTAACTGCTGCTTTTATGTGAGAGACCTTCAATACACATGGATTCTGAGAACATATGTGGCGCTCCACCACGAAAATGAGTCGCTTAGCACATTACCCAATTTTGCACCAGGAGCCTTTAAAGGCAGGTGGGGTTGAAGCTGTCAATTTTGAGATTTTGATTGATTATTAAACTAGATCTGTTTATTTATCTTATAATGAAATATCCAGGCATAATTTTTATTCCTTTTGCTTTTAAATGTGCTTTGAAAATACCAAGCACTCATTCTGACAACCTGTTATTAAAATAAACTTGCCCGTTTCTCATTTTGTCACATCCTGCAGTCTATCATTTCAATTTGTAATAATGTTGCACAGAACTGTCCGATTTTTCAATCTGTTTTTTGTATTTAATAGCCACTTTATTGCACATTAATAACATGTCAATAACTAAAAATTGACCTCATGCGCACTCCGTCTCATTATGTGGTGGAGCGTCACATATCTGTGAAGACCTCAGCCTTTTCTGCATTGGATGGAGAATCGTTGTTTGCTAGATTGACTTGACAAGTGGGTGAGGTCACACCTTTTCTCATTTTATGAAATTTCTGAAGGATTGCTTCTAGTGGCTTGTGGTCGCTCTGAACCTTCACTGGTCGGCCAAATAGGTGGAATTTCTCCACAGAGAAGACAATGGCCAGTAGTTCCTTTTCTATCTGGGAGTACCTTGTCTCAGGATCTGTCAAGGCACGGCTGGCATAGGCGACAGGATGATCATTTTGAAGCAGGACTGCGCCAAGTCCACTCTTGACTTGCATCACACTGGATGGTCAATTCCTCATCAGGGTTGTAGAATGCCAGGACTGGGGCTTCTGTGACTAGTTTCTGGATGGTTTTGGAAGCCTTGTCCTGAGTCGGTGTCTAGATCCAAGTAGTGCCTTCACGTGTCAGCTGTCTTATGGGTTCGAGCACTTCTGATAGCTTTGGAAGGAACTTGGCAAGGTAGTTGACAAATCCACAGAAGCGCCTAACGTCTTCAACATCTTGAGGTTTTGGCATTTCCTGGACAGCTTCCTGTTTTTCTGGGTCAATCTGAAGGCCGTCTTTGGTGACCAGGTGTCCCAGAAAGGAGATCTGTGTTTTTCTCAGTTCAGCCTTGTTCTTGTTGAGTTTTATGCCTAGGGCACGGCACTTTTCCAACAGAGAAGTCAGGTTCTTGTCATGGTCCTCAGTATCTTTGCCATGTACAATTACATCATCTGATACACCAATCACGCCTTGAAGTCCTTCAAGAGCTTGATCAAGACGCTTCTGGAACAGTTTGCTACTGACAGATGTTCCAAATGGCAGTCTGTTCCACCGGTATTGTCCGTAGGGTGTCTGGAATGTGGTTAGCATACTTAACTCTTCATCCAAATGAACGTGCCAGTACGCACTGCTGAGGTCCAGTTTTGAGAAAACTTTTGAGCCAGCCAGCTTCGGCAAGATGTCGTCCATGACAGGGGGAGGATAGTGTTCTCTTTTCAGGGCCTTATTCAAAGGTCTTGGATCGATGCAGATTCGCAAGTTGCCAGATTTCTTTGTTGCAACTACCATGCGGCTGCACCAGCTGGTAGGTTCTTCAAAGGGCGTGATGACATCTGCATCTGTAAGTTTCTCTAGCTCAGCTTTCACCTTCTTCTTCATGGCATGTGGAATGCGGCAAGACGGCATAATGACTGGAGTGACGGTCTCATCAATCTGGAAGTGAGCTATGCCTGGGAGGCTGCCTTGGTTGTCAGCAAACACATCTGCGTAGCTTGAGAGAATGTCTGTGCTACCTTCTATCTTAGATATGCTTTCAAAGTTCTGATAGTGCACTGTAATCAGTCACATATCTTCAGATGTCTTCTTGCCCAGGAGTGTAGTGAAATCTTCCCTAACCACAACAAAATCAGCCTTGAAGTGGTGTCCTGTCCTGGGGTTTGTCAGATGAAGTTGAGTCTTGCCTTGGGCTTTAATGGTGGAGCCATTGTAGACATGCAGCTTGGTTTTGCATTCTTGTAGCTTGCTCCTCTTGATGTGTCATGACAAGATGACATTGACACTCGCCCCCGAGTCAACTTGGCATGTGACCTTCTTGCCTTCAATAATCATCTCAGCTTTGGTGATATTGTCCTCCTTTTCCTGTCCCACAGACAACAGTTATTCATCATCAGATTCAGATTATGATTCTTGGACATTATGAAGTTTCTTCTTTTGCTGACATTTTACAGCAAAGTGGTTCTTTTTCTTGCAGATTTTGCAGGTTTTTCCCCAAGCGGGACATTTTTCCTTCTTTAGGATGTGTGTTTGACCACAGAATTTACAGCTTGCCTTCTTCTCACTTGAAAATGCTTTTCTGGGTCTAGCCAATATGGCATGAGCTTCAGCAGAGAGTTCGTTTTCGCTCATAGCCCTCAGTTGCTGAGTGGTCGTTTTGGCAGCTCTGCATTTATCAATGCATGTCTGGAGGGTAAGTTCGGCTTCCTGCAGTAAACGTTCCCTAGTTGACTGGTTTCTGATGCCTAGCATGATTCTATCTAGCAGCAGTGAGTCTTTCATGTCATCACTAAAGTTGCAAGTTTTCATCAGTGTGCGAAGAGTAGCTATATAATCCTCAAAAGGCTCATTTGACTTTTGATCTCTTTTGTTGAATACAAAACGTTTGTAGGTTTCGTTAGTCTTACCAATGAAGTGACTCTCTAAAGCCCCTATAATGTCCTCAAGAGTGTGAGTATCATCAAGCTTCATCCCATTATATATCAACAATCCCTCAGGGCCTAGTGTGTGTAGGAACAAAGCTTTTTTGTAGTCATCAGCTTCGTTGTCTAGCCTGGCTACAATGACGTAATTGTCCCACATCTGTTTGAACAATTTCCATTCTGCACTACCTTTTTTAACATTAAGAGGAGGTGGATGACTTACTCTGGCTGTATGCCTAGCTGTATGTCGATGTTCAGCCATGCTAAATGTGTAGTGTGCACAGATAAAGTTAAATCTACAGTGCAAGGCTCACGGGATATGACGTAATTGATGAGGATAGAAGAAGAGAAAGAAAAATGACTTACAGTTTCTTCTTTAGTCAGAATTCAGAGAGTTTTCACAGAGTGTAGAATAACTATCAATCTACAGTTACTACCACTGCATCTGCCGCTACTTCTTCTGCTACTTGCATAGCTTTTACTGCTGCCACCACCACTGCCACCACCGCTGCCACCATGTTATAAACTTTCATACTGCGAGAACTCACTCAGCACGTAAGCTTCCCTTGCAGCCATCTCGGCAAGCAAACCATATAATCTCGGTTTGTCTTATTACGGAAATCGGTACAAATCAACGGAACGAAATCGAGGTCGAGCGATTTACAACAGAGTGAAGATACAGTGTCTATTATCTGCACTGCAGGTGGTACAAAGCATTCATATACAAAATGTCACCATTTAAAGTGTTTGTTTTTTTTATACAAAGGGACATTATTAATATTTTGCCGGGTATGTTGCCTCCACCTGGAGTAGTCCTGCTGGTAGACATACTGTCACTGGCTGAAGCCTGGCTGTTGCTGGTGGTCTTCAAAGGCATACGGTGGTGGTGGTTGGTACTGGTTCATGCGTTGAAATCTAGTCTTGGTTTTCTATTTGGCGTTTCCCAGAACAACGCATGAACGTGCCTGCCAATGTTTCTTGCCAGAATACTCGAACCTCAAACATTAAGATGAAATGAATCTTAAAGTGATCATGCATGTACATGTTTTCATGTGAGACAAATAACACACTGAACAATGTCATTGCATTATTAAAAAGGTCTCTTTCATTTGAAGGCCGAGATTTTTCAGGGGGCAAACTTTGCTTATTACAACGTGCAACTTTCATCTCCAGAAAAAAAGCCCAAACTTGTTTTACATTTTTAACTATTTGTTGGCTAGCTTCTTGGGGATATGGTTTTTTCAGATCATTCACCCCACATTGAATTACTAGAGCATGGGGCTTGTTAATATCAATGGCAGATTCATTATTAGAGAAATGACACTGATTTGATATGATTTTTTTTCCACTCTGAACCTATATGACTGTCCTATAGTTTGCCATCAACGCAGTTTAGGATGAGTTTTGCAGAATGATCACCGTGGGAAGAGAAGATTTTCTTTTGTAATACATTTTGTGACGTCAGAAGCTTTTTGCATTACAGTGGGGGCCTTCCAGTGGAGATCTTCCAAGCCAACATAGGAGGAAAGTTTGCCGCACTCACAGCCATCGACAATGATGTGGACACATTGGCCAACAACATCAAAGAAGTGCTAACGACAGCAGCAGAAGAAAC
>CM060341.1:22361926-22401926 GCA_030674155.1 Stramonita haemastoma | reverse complement strand
TGACTGTATCAAATCGTGTGTATATCGACGATCACTGTTTAATTACACTGGCGAGATATGAAAGGAAATGATTGATTTTAGTTTCCTTGATTAAAGAATTTGAATTTTCTTTTCGAACAATAAAAGCCAAACAAATGAGCCAAACAAATAGTCTTAGATAACTATAGACTCACGCTTGTACTGTGGTTCCTCTTACTGCAAATAAAAGCACAGCAGAGAGCCTAGCACAGAAATTCTGTAAAAAAACAAATGAGTAGTAATAAGAAAAACTCTACACGTCAAAATACAATGAATGACTTAACTCGATAAGAACAAAAAGCTAAAACGAAACCAAGTAACAGGAATTTAAAGTTACAGAACAATGTGTTCGGGAAACGAGATACTGAAAGAGAGAGAGAAAGAGAGAGAGAGAGATAGAGATAGAGATAGAGAGAGAGAGAGAGAGGAGAGAGAGAGAGAGAGAGAGAGAGAGAGAGAGAGAGAGAGAGAGAGAGAGAGAGAGAGAGAGAGAATGAATGAATGAATGAATGAATGAATGAACATTTTGAATGAACATTTTTATTGAGGGAAAAGATTAAGCACAATGGTGGCTTGTTTTCATCCAGCCCTCTTTAAAAGAAAAAAAAGAGAAAAAAAAGAAAAAAAAAAGAAAAAAAAAGTGAATCAATCAACCAATCAATCCAAATGCGTAGTTCAAGTATAAAGCTATGAAAATCAATATTTGGTGAATAAATCAACCAATCGTATGATTTGAGCATAAAGCTATAACATTTGAAAAGAGAGAGAGGGAGGGAGTGAGAGGAATAAGGTGCGGGCTGTTATTATCTTTTTCAGCTCCTGAAGAGGGTAAGAAGAAATGGACAAAGAAAAGAGAAAAATAGAATAGAGGGAAAGAGGGAGAGGAGGAGCAAGAGGAGGGGGAAGAGGAGAGAAAAAAAAGAAAGAAAAAAAAGGATCAGGGAAACAATAAGAACTACAATTATGCAAGTTAGTACCTACTTATGTCAAGTGAGCAAAATCATAACATACACAAGATTATACAAAGGTTTCATCATAAATCTGAAATATAAAGTGCACCTAGACAGTTCAGTGAAATAGAAACGCTTTACATAAGAGACGGACATAATGGTGGGGGGAAGAGAGAAAAGGTGGGGAAGGGGGAAAAGAAGAATAGGAGAGAGAGGGGGGAGAGGAGGAGTGAGGTAGAGAGGGAGAGGGAGGAGAGGGAGAGGGAGGGAGAGAGAGAGAGGAGAGAGAGAGGAGAGAGAGAGAGAGAGAGAGAGAGAGAGAGAGAGAGAGAGAGAGAGAGAGAGAGAGAGAGAGAGAGAGGAGAGAGAGAGAGAGAGAGAGAGAGAGAGAGAGAAGACAGACAGACAGACAGACAGACAGACAGACAGACAGACACAGACAGACAGACAGACACAGACAGACAGACAGACAACAGAAGGAAAAATAGAACAGACAGGGAGACAGTAGAACAGGCAGAGAGATAGGCAGGAAGACAGAGAGAGACAAAAGACAACCCTGGAGCGAGAGGGGTGTAGAGAGGGGAGGGTGGGGGGAGAGAAAGAGAAGGAGGCAAGAATAAAGAGGGGACAAAAGTATTGGGTGGTGGTGGTTAAGAGTTGACATAATACTTACACATGATTGAAATTACATGATACTAGTTATTAATGGTGTTGCAAATTAAAATCAATTTCATCAAAATAGTGATATATTGTCCATAAGATGTACGTGATAGACTTTTTTAAAAACAGAAACACTGCAAGCTTTGTGAAGGTTGAGGGTTGATATCTCATTCCATAGTGTACCACTTTAAAAGAACAAGTTTTAGAGCTCGTCTATGCACACTGAACAATGGCTTGAGAACATTTGCGCTAGCCGAATCCCAAATCGTTGAAGCATAACTCATATGGGATATAATATATGCATTGAAAAACATTTTCCTAGCGTTTAGGTCTAAGAAATGCTTTATTTTAGATAACTGGTGTACACATTTTGATACTTTTTTGCATAATGCAGAGATGTGGTACATCCGAGAAAGGTTATTGTCAATTGTAATTCCAAGAATTTTATGATGGTCTACTTCATCAATTTTGTTGTTATTAATATAGATAGCCGTAGAATTGTTTGAAAGATTTTGTCGATTTTGTCGAGTTGTTATAATTAAGTACTTAGTTTTTTTGGGATGAAGACTCATATGATTTAACTCTGACCATCGAAGCAGGCAGTGAATACTTTCTTGCAGAGCAGATGTAACTTCATTCAATTGAGAATGATTGGTATGGATAGTTGTATCATCTGCAAATAACTCGCACTGTGTGTTTAGAGATAAGAGTAAGTCATTTATATATAGAGAAAAAAGAATAGGTCCTAAAACAGATCCCTGGGGGACGCCATAGTTATTGGATAGTACTGCCGATGTCTTACCTTTATCAGAAACGACTTGTTTTCTTTCAGAAAGAAATGATAACATGAGTTTGACAGTACTATCTGACAGACCATAGATTTTAAGTTTTTTTTAGTAACAGAGTGTGGTCAATCACATCGAACGCCTTAGCAAAGTCTACTATAATAACTCCGGTGATTTTGTTATTATTGGTAAGCCATTGATCAACTAAGCTTGTCAAAGCAGTTTGACAGGAATGGTTAGCTCTGAAACCAGATTGATTAGGATGTAACAAATTATATCGGTTTAAGTGATGGAGAATATGTTTATTGATGTGATTCTCTAAAGGTTTTGATAATATGGATAGAATAGAGATTGGTCTATAATTGTAGGGATCTGAACGGTCACCAGATTTAAAGATAGGTATAACTTTGGCAGTTTTAAAAGCTTTAGGAATGGTGTTAGCAGAAATGCATAAATTATAAATGTATGTAAGAGATTCTGCCATAACAGGGGCAGCTATTTTTAGAATTTTACCATCAGTGCCATCGAGACCTTTCGTATTTGTCTGTTTCAAATGAGTAAGGGAATTGCAAACATCATTAATACACATAAGAGGGATATCTAAATTTGATAAAATGTTTTTAGATCTACAGTAATGTTTTAATGTTTCTAGCTTGTTAAGATGTGATCTGTCTATTGGTACTGTAGAAGAGGAGATATTGCAGAAATGGGCATTAATATCGTCAACGGATATATCTTTGAGCGATGAACTTTGAGATGTTACATTTTTATTTGTCAAATAGTTAATTGCTTTCCAAACAGATTTATTGTCTGACTTAGAGTATACGAGCTGTTGGAAGTACTTTTTTTTTACTTAAGCGTTTCATATTGTTTACTATATTTCGCTGTTCTTTATATTCTTCCCTGGTTCCTGTAACTGATAGTTGATTTCTTAATTTTATGGCATTTTCTAACTCCTCAGTTATCCATGGTACTTTTGGATTGCTCTTGACATGCTTACTTTTAATGGGTGCATGCGCATTGTAGATATTGAGAAAACTGTGGTACCATACCTCAAACGCTTCATCAGGGCTCGTAAACTGATAGACCAAAGATAAAGAAGAATTGAGTAAATCTAATAAAAATGCATTTTTGTCAAAAGAAGATAAACATCTATATTTAATGATCTTATGACTGTTCTTAGGAATCTTTATACCTTTTTTTGACCATGTTAAGCACACTGGAAGGTGGTCACTGCATCCAAAGGCAGGGCGACATACTTCTATTATATGATTTGGTGAAGTTGAATAAATGTGGTCAATCAGCGTTTTGGATGTGTCAGTAATTCTTGTAGGTTTATCAATTAACTGTGTCAGATGAAAAGAGTCATAAGTTTGTATCCAATTGTGGTTAGTTTTTAATAAATCTATATTGAAGTCACCTAATATGATAATTTCCTCTGAGAGTAGTGAAGCTTCCTCCATCATTAAAGTGAATTTGTCATGCCAGTCTATAAGTTCTTTTGGATTTCTATAAATAAAACCGACAAGGATTGGTTTCGTTTTTTTCAAGGATATCTGAATCCAAACTGATTCTAAACAATAATTTTCAAGTGATTCAACTCGTTTGTAGCGGATGTTTTCGTGTAAATAAATAAGAAAGCCCGTTTCCTTTCGTTGTAGAGGATCTTTGCGGATTATCTGATAACCAGAAATAACAAGTTCATTATTAGAAATGTGTTTAGATAGTCGGGATTCCGCAAAACCAAATATATGAAAATTTGTGTGTGAATTTGATAGAATATTATAAACATCGGACATTTTGTTAATAATATGATTGATATTTAAAAATCCTATTCTGAGACCATCTGCTGACGGCCAACTGTCGTCAGAGAGAGAGAGAGAGAGAGAGAGAGAGAGAGAGAGAGAGAGAGAGAGAGAGAGAGAGAGAGAGAGAAGACAGACAGACAGACAGACAGACAGACAGACAGACAGACAGACAGACAGACAGACAGACAGACAGACAGACAGACAGACAGAGACAGAGAGATACAGACAGACAGACAGACAGACAGACGGACGGACCGACGGACAGACAGATAGACAGACAGACAGACAGACACATAGACAGACAGACAAATAGACAGACAAATAGACAGGGACAGAGAGAGGGGTGCGGTAGTGAATGGAAAGAGAGGGAAATGTAAAAAATGTAGGGAGGAGATTGCTTTTAATTTTTCTTCATTGAGGCAGAGTTCAATACTGAATAAATGCATGCAGTATATCACTCTCATACTTGGACGCGACTGTACAACTCAGGTTTTTGGATGAATAGCATCCAGGGGGTGGGTAAAGGTAAAGGTGTTCCATAAATTGGTCGTAGGGGAGAGAGGCGCCAGAAACCTCAGCTACATAGTGCTGCTTTACCTTCCCTGACTCTAAAGAGGGCAGGTACCCATTTACAGCTGGTGTGAACTGGGGTACTGTACTGAAGCCAAGGCGCGCAAAAGGTCAACCATCCAACAGGTAACCACGCTCAATGCTGCTTAACCTTAGTTTGGAGAAAGCGAGTGCTCTGACCCGTCACCGAGACGTTCTTCTCTTTATTTTTCGTTCCTCATCTAGAGCTACAAAGTTCACCAATGGTGAGGTTTTTTTGCCTATGCAACCTGTTTGTTTCTTTACCTACCATGAAGATAGCTACATTGTGACTTCGGGGATATGCTGATATTTACCCTTTTTTCCGTTCTTCTCTTCTAGAAGAGTTATTGAGGAGAATGAGGCACAGCAATTTTTTCAGGTCCTGTCTCTTTTAGGCAAATTTGTTTTCCTGCACAGAAGGATACACAAGGCAACTTGCACCTGAGTACTTATTCCATTATCCTCAATATAAAAGAGCGAAATGAATAAAAGAAAAAAGAATAAATGAACCTTCTGAAATCCCAATTTATTTTAAATGTGGACGGCATATTATTTAAACAGTAGAAAGTTTTAACTATGTAGGTGTTATTTTTCATCAGAATAGTAAGTTTCAAGCAGCACAAGAACATTTAGTAAAACAAAGCAACAAACCATTGAAGGAGCGATTCACAGACAGACACAGCGATTCACAGACAGAATGAAAAAAAAAGAAAACACTACTGTAATGATGTGTTTATTCGAATGATTAATAATCCCTACTTTAACTTACGGAGCAGAAGTTTGGTTTTCTTTTTGTTTTCATGGGGAGACAGAGTTTCATATTGATGAATTGTTTAATAATGCTTATCAAATCAGTTTCTGTACGAACATTTTCATGTAAAATTTTGTTTTAAAAAAATACTGGAAGTTTATAGAAAAGCATTAGAACTACCCACTTTAGGTGAATTAGGAAGATTCCAATTGACCCTTAAAACCATATGCCAGATAATATTCTGTGGGATTCATTTGATAGGATTAAAACCAAACGCTTATATTAGAATGGTATATGATTATTTCTATTAGATGAATACATGTGATCAATGGATCAATACAGTGAAAAAAAATCCTTTTTTTTTTTTTTTTACACAATTAGATAAAAACATGATGCCATCCGTCCACCACACATATCATGTGTTGATAAACCAGAGTACTCATGGTGTTCATTGGTTAAGCTATGCAGTTTAAAGAAAGCTTGAGGCAATGTATGAAACATCTACCAGAAGAAACAGTATGCCACCCTAAGATATTATGATTTTTTTTACCAAAGAGTACAGACTGGAACAATATCTAATAAACCATGAAAACAAGAACCATAAAAATGCTTTTTGTAAATTTCACTTAAGCTGTCACAGTTTAGTTATAGAGAAAGGGAGGCACCATAATATGTCCTGAGAGGACAAAAAATGTAAATATTGTTTCAAAATAGATGAATTTAATTTACTCGATGAATGTCTTATATGGTGAACTTAGAAACAATTTACTACTAAAAAATAAAAACCAGAGACAAAGAATATAAAAATATATCGACATGTTAAGCGACATAATCACACTTGATATCTATCAAGCAGATATCATTAGATATGTGAATGAATGTTTGAAGAAAAGATACAAAGAAAAGTAGAATGCAACATGTTTTTAGCGGATATCATTTTGGGCAGAAAGATAATTAAAGCTGATCTTTGTTTTGTTGTGTTAAATAGGTCTGCGTGACTTAAATGGCAATAAATATTCTGAATCTGAATCTGAATCACACACACACAGAGTAAGGCTACCCCAATATTTCACCACAAAGCTTCCCCGGCATTAGCTGCTAGGCCCTGGATTCTCTACAGCCTCATGACCCATGCCTGACGTTGACACTGATCATTGTCAAGGTGCCGTGAAGCCACCCATGAAAAGGGACACTGCACTGTTGCTGGTTTTCTTTGGTGGTTTTCAACGGTGTCTGATCCCCCCAAAATTACATGTAAAAAATTTAAAAGATAAAGGTGTTCACATATACTATGCGTCATTGGGGAGCAAGGTGTCAGAGACCTTAGCCTCACTGGGGGCCAGCATGTTGAGGGCGGCGCCTATCTCCTCTCAACTCGCCGTTTACCTTTCTTGACCCTAATGAGGGCAGGTACCCATTATTTTGCAGCTGGGTGAACTGGAGGACTGTACTGAAGTCAAGGTGCTCAAAACGGCCTCCCAGCCGCTTGGTAACCATGCTCAATGCTGCTTAACCTTAGATTGGGGAAAGAGAGTGAGCGCTCTGACCACTGAGCAGGATTTTCAGACATTTCTATCAACCATGTATTTTACATGATGATTTCTAAGGACCTTTAAGAAACATAAATGAGAAAAAAAGAAAAAATGCAATCAATGTTTAAGAGAGGCATGATTCATTACAATTTGTGGCTTCAGAAATTTGTAGTGTTAATTGTTGTTGTTGTTGGTTGTTGTTTCTTCTTGTTCTTGTTCTTCTTCTTGTTCTTCTTGTTCTTCTTGTTCTTGTTCTTCTTCTTCTTTTTCATATGAACAAAAATGCGTTGCGTTGCCGTTAAGCACCTAACAAATGTGTCTGGAAAAAAGACAGGAAAAATGATCAAGTAGGCAAAAAAACCACCCCATAATGGAGGTGACAATTAGAAATGAAACAATGTAGAAACAAAGAGAGGGATAGAAAAGAGGGAATTTTTAGCTTGGAATTTGCAGAAGGTTAGGATGCCATTTATACCGATGGGCAGGTGCTGGCATCTCCCCAGGGAAGTCCAGCACTACATGAGTTTGGATGCGCATAAAAATTATAGAGCTTGCAGTGTAAAAGACTGAACCTTAATTCTATGATGAGAATGTTTTGAGAGCTTTTGGTGGTGTAATTCTGTCATAAAACTAAAAATTACACTTCTCAAATACTGAGAGACAGCCACCCTTCTCATAGCCTAAAAAAAAATTTCAATGTTAGAACAAATTAAGGCCTTTTTCAGTTATGTTCAATAGATTTGCTTATTTTGTTTATGAAAAGACAGTTGCAAATAATGTGCATTATGTAATACCACCATTATGTAAGTATGGTTTTTTGTTTGTTTATTTTCTTCAGTGTCATGTAGAGAACAGCCACACTACTTCAGGAATATGCTAAATAGAACTTTTGTCAAATTGAGAAAATTTATATAGCCAGTAGTTTCTGTAATAGGCTTGGCAGTCTTTTTTCATGCACAAGGCAAATTCTGCAAAAGGGTATGTCTTCATACAAGTGCGCATATAGATTTTGATATACAGGCTGGATTTTTTCTTAAAGTGTATGCTAAATCAATGTCTTTAACTTGATTTTAATGGACTTGCTAAGATAATGTAGAACTTAACACTCACTCCAATATCATCATACGTAGCTAAACTCATTCTGTCACATCCCTACAGTCAATAGTTTGATATTAAAATTTGGTAGCTGCAAGACCAGTTAGTAGAGTATTTGTATTTGTTTTTCATCTACTTTAAAGGGATAGCAAATATGCTTGTGAATGCAGTTGACACTTTGAATTCTGAAAAGTGTCTTGCTGTAGGGTACCATAGCAGGTGGAATTTTAATCACCACAGGGGCCTCTGATAAAGGCTCATCCAGGAGCCGAAACTCAAGACAGGTCAGGCCAAAAGCATGGTTCTTAGTCAAAAATGCCTAAAATTCCATTGAAATACATTATTCCCTAGAATTCATCTTTGAGTTTTGATCTCCTTTTTTTAAAATTTTTTTTATTGAATCTTTGATAAATCATTTTCAAAATGGTTGAGAAGTTGCACTTGTTTTTCCTCCACTACTTTTTCCTCAATAATAGTTTTTGGTCAAGTGGGGAATTGCATCTCTAGTAGATCCAAGTGTAGGCCATTTATATATATTTTCTCAGCTTATCTTGCCTGTGCTTGCACTTTACGTATATGGCAATGTTTGGGTCATTATCTTGCTAAGACTGACCAGTTGGTTGGATACCAACTCGGTGACCTCCCTTGCATCCTTTCACTAGGATCCCCAAACACAAGGTACACGGATTCACTGGGTTATGTATTTAATCTTATTAATTTTTTTTGGCAACATACATTCTTTGCATAAATTTCTTTCTCTTTTAATCATGATCTTTTGATGGCAGCTTTAAAAGGCCACAGGAATATCAAATATGTTTGTAAGTGCAATTGACACTTTTGAATTCTGAAAAGTGCCTTGCTGTAAGGTACCATAGCAGGTAAAACTGCAATCATTACCAGGACCTGTGATGAAGGCTCATCCAAGAGCCAAAACTCAAGTCAGTGCAGGCCAAAGGCCTGGTCCTTACTCAAAAATGCCTAAAATGCTCCTATTGAAATACATTATTCCATACAATTAATTTTTTATTTCGAATCTTTGATAAATCCTTTTCAAAATGGTAGAGAAGTTGTAAGTGGATACCTGCATGTGTTTTTCCTCCACTACTTTTTCCTTAATTCTGCTTTAAAGGGATCTGATCATAATAATACTGCTTTAAAGGGATACGATCATATCCATATTTTTGTACACCTGGATCATAACAGCAGAAATTAAAAGAAGGATACAAGCAATGGAGATGGGATGCTTTTGCAAACTCCTTTGTATCTCATACAGAGATCACACTAACCAGGAAAAATGCCAGCAGACCATATGGATGCTCCCTGATGTCAGTGAAAAAACGCTACCTAAAGTGTTATGGGCATGTCACACGAACATATGAAGTGGCAAAAACTGTCAACAGGAAACAGTACAAGGAGGGAGATGAAGAGGCAGACATAGAAAATGCTGAGAAGACAACATCAGAGTGGACTGGCCTTGGGTTGATTTGCTACGGAAAGCAGAGGGCTGTGGAGAGTGGAGGAAGCTGGTTGCAAAATCTTCAGTGGTACCCCCATGGTCTACAAGACTATGGAATAGGTAAAGGTAAAGAAGGTTACCATATTCTGACTTCAAAAATGTGTGCTGGGTATGTTTGTGTTTCCGCTGACCTGAATAATGGGATCTTTAAAGTGCATATTTGATCATCTGCATGTGTATATATACACGAAGGAGATTAAGCCACTAGCAGGTCTGCACTTAAACTTGACCTAGGAGATTGTAAAACTCTTTAACCCTAATTCACCAGACACCACCTAGATTCGAGCCCATAAATTCAGTGACTCAAGATATTGAAATCAAACAATAATAACCACTTGACATATGGACATTTGTTTTTTGGTTTTCTCAAAATAAAACAAAATGTATTCATGAATGAGTCGGCAAAGCTAGGAGGGTGTGGTTTCAATGAGTACCTCACACAAAGAATAATATCTGTGTAGAGTCATGAGTGCTTGGGGTATCTTCAGGAATGTTTCCCACATCACCTCCAGAGGCTTCGCCTCCTCTCTACAGGAGTCCACAGACCTTCCCAATGCCCACAAAGTTCTGGAAGCCTTCCCTGTGGTCACTGACCCTCTGGACAAAGGATGGTTTGGGAAGATTGGCACTTCTGCCATTCTGGTATTGGGGACATTCGGCAACTTGATGACCATCGCTATCCTTCGGCTGTATCACTCCAGCTGGTCAGCCATGAACGTGTATCTGACAGCACTGGCCATCTCGGACACTGCCATGCTGTACAGCACTGCCCTGCCTATGTGTCTCCGAAAGGTCACGGATTTCGATATGTACATCACGTATCCCCTGGTGTGTAAAGTGCTGATCTGGATGACCAACAGTTCAGCCATGGCCTCAGCCTACATTTTGGTAGCTTTAACGGTCCAACGAGCACTCTCGGTGGTGTGGCCACACAGAGTGAACGTGTTGTGTACCCAAGGAACAAGTGTGATTCTCATCATGATTGTAACAGTGGTGTGTGGTCTGACGTGGTGTCATGTCCTCTATGGCTATGACATTGTCCATATTACCAGCAATGGTACGTCTGCCAGGTGTACCTTTGGTTCTCAGAGCTACCAAAACTTCTGGGTCAACTACTGGGTCAAGGCAGATTTGTTGATCTCAACCATCATTCCCCTCATCCTTTTGGTAATCAGTAACACTACTCTTGGATGGAAACTTTCCCTGTCAGTGAAAGAAGTCCAACAGCGTTTTTCATCATCAGCACAAGAGGGACAGAAATCGGACAGGAAAAAGAAAGTGTCTTCAGTAACGGTTACCATTATCCTGGTGTCCACTGCTTTCATGATCACCACGCTTCCTTTCATGATTTACAACACGCTGTATCAATCCCTCGCCTCTCAGGATGAGAACTCCCGACGTTTGCATTATTTCATCTACGATTTGTTTGTTGTGTTTGGCTTGGCTAATTTTGCATGGAATTTTTATTTCTACTGCATGACTGGTACAAAGTTTAGGCGCGATTTTGTGAATGTTCTTTCAAAATGCTGTGGGTGTGTGATGTCAGCATCAGGAGTCAATCAGGTAAGAGAAGTGCCGGTTACAACAGCTGCAGACAGTTGTCATCTGAAGATACATGCTGATGTGGAAAACAATGATGAGTTTTAGACTTGTTGAATTAAATTTTTGTTCTTTAATTTTTTGTTCAGTGTTACAAGTTGTTGTTGTTGTTTTTTTTTTTTTTTGCTGCCTCGTCTTCTGTGACGCTCCCGTACTGCTGTTCCCACACCGCTCATTTCAATCTCCCCGCCACAGCCATACCCAGATTCGTTGTGTCTCACCCCCGGGGTCGGGAGTCCACAGGGAGCTCATCAATATTAGGCCGCCACGGGGCCACCAGCCAGAGGGGCCCTGCACTTCTGCTGGGTCACTTTGGTGGTGTTCAGTGGTGCCTGTTCTGAGCTAACATACGCAGGACACCACCTACTAAGCCCCCTACTAACGACAGTATTAGCTCAGTCGCGGAGCCAGACTGAGTGAGTCACCCACCCAAGGTGGCGACCACCACAACGTCCCTCCAACGACCGCCTCCCCACGAACCCCCAACCCCAAAGGCTTTGACACAAATTCACCACAGGCACAGAAGCGTATGGGGAAACTGAATCTGAGGTCACCATGAGACCAGAGCAACGGGGTCACCGAATCAGAGGCAATTTTTATTATTGCATGATGATCAATGATGATGAGGATGATATAATGATGCTGCTGTGGAGGTGCATCCGCTTTGAGACTACTTGACAGGGTTGTTCTCTACGCTTACTGTCATAATATATCCCGGCGTCAACCAGGCCCGAGAGATACAGACACCTGCAGTGTTGGTCAGGTAATTTGAGCAACACTCTCAAATTCGCATCCGTAAAGTGGATGAAGCTCGACTGTGTGGTCCCAGTCTCCCCACTGAGCCCACAGCACACTCACTCTGGGTAGGAGCCGGCCGGAGCCCGAAAAAATCCCTATGACTTATGGGATTCGAACCCGCGACCTTCCAGTCCGGAATCCACGGCGCTAACCACTGCGCCATGGCGGCTGGTTAGCGTTACAAGTTCAGTTGTAGAAAATTGTCGTATTATGAAGACAGACACTGAAGTACAAAACAAACAAGTTTTAGAATTGTTAATTTCTTTAATATCTTGTTTATATATCATTACAAGTTTAGATGTCATTTCATTCAGAGTCAAATGAATTGTTTAGATCTGGACTCTATTTTTGATAGAGTATGGTAAATTTTGCACTGCAAAATAGATTTAGACTCTATTTTTGATAGAGTATGGTAAATTTTTGGGCTGCAGTTGAGTGCCTGACAAGTCAGGCCCAAGGCACCCCACTTCAGCTAATGTAAGCTCAATGATGTGTTTTTCTTTTTTCTGGATTCCTCGCCTAGACCTCCCAGGTTCACCACTTAGGTAACCACATTCCGACTTCTGGGATAGTGATGTATTTGAAATGATGTGACAAGTTCTAAAAATAGCACTAAGATGGCTTCACACAGGATCTATCATGCTATGCTATGCTATGCTATGCTATGCTATGCTATGCTATGCTATGCTATGCTATGCTATGCTATGCTATACTGTGCTGTGCTATGCTATGCTATGCTATGCTGTTATGTTATTCCCCTGTAGGGATAGGGGGGGGGGGCCTTTCAGTATAAATAGTATCCCCACCTTCTGGAGGTTCTGTGCTAGGAATCTCCTCTATTCTGTCCCTCTCTTTGCCTATGCCTTGTTTCTTTGCTACCTGTCAGTCTTCTTCATCTGTTTTCTGCCTTCTTGGTTCATTCTCTAGCCTTTTTTTCCAGAAACTCTTAGTCACGGAATTTGTTGTTACATCTTCATTGTCATGCCTTCCCCATCTCCATTTTCACCCACCCTTTGTCTGTAGACTGTCCTCTTCTGTCAATGGGATCTTTAATTCTATCATCAGCTCCCCATCAGGCCTTCTTTGCCCAGCTCTTCATTTCTCTGCTGCTGAGTGGTTGCTGCAAGCAACCTGTAATTCCACGCTGGAGCGACGTGGCCAGGGGGTGGCTGGCTGTGTCACTCCATCGTTAATGAGCCCTGTATGGAATCGTGCGGGCGTTTTCCATACAAGTATGCTTAGCCTCTTCCTCAGTAAAGCAGCTCTTCCAAGGTGACTGGATATTTCTGCCCTCATGGAACCTACGCTCCATTTACAAAAAAAACAAAACATAAAACCGAAAAGGAACATGAAAGAATCGGACTCCTTCGAAGACGTGTCAAGCGAGTCGGAGACGGAAGTGAGAGAGAAAAGTGGCTTTTGGCCAAACTGGTTGGTGGTTGAGGAGGTGAAGAAGGGAGCATCCTCTGACTAAATTGAGC
This sequence comes from Stramonita haemastoma, assembly GCA_030674155.1. Lineage (NCBI taxonomy): Eukaryota > Metazoa > Mollusca > Gastropoda > Neogastropoda > Muricidae > Stramonita > Stramonita haemastoma. Next base: position 22,388,342 of record CM060341.1, on the reverse strand, counting down.
CCATTTGCAGTGGCCAAGGGCCTAAAAGATGTTGTGGGAGACTTGAGCAACGTGAAAAAGTTGAGAAACGGTACACTGCTGTTGGAGTGCAGAACCAGAAAGCAGTTGCAGACGCTCCTGAAATGCAACAAACTGGTGACATGTCCCGTGAGGGTGACCACCCACAAGGCCCTGATCAACAGCAAAGGGGTCATCAGGTGCAGGGACCTGCAGGGGGTTCTGAGTCAGAAATAAAGACCGAGCTGGCCTCTCAGGGAGTAGTTGACGTATATCGAGTGCAGATCAGGAAAGGGGGGACAAGGTCCCCACGAACACCTTCTTTCTGACCTTTGGCATGACTGTGCTGCCTCAGATCATCAAGGTGGGTTACCTCAGCATGAAGGTCATGCCTTACATCCCCTCTCCGCTGAGATGCTTCAAGTGTCAGAAGTTTGGCCATGTAAGGGACAGGTGCCCTGGACAGGAAGTGTGTGGCATCTGTGTGAAGGCAGTACACAACGGGGAATGTCAGGACCCCACTCTGTATGTGAACTGTGGAGGCGCCCATGCCTCCTCATCCAGGCAGTCCCCTAGTTGGATGTTTAAAACAGAGATCCAGCAGGTTAAGGTGGAGAAGAGAGTTTCCTTCTTTGAGGCCAGGAAGATTGTCCAAGGAAATAACAGCAGCAGTATTCAATTAAATGCAGCTGTGGTTAAAAATTCGTGTGTTTCAGTGGCCTGTCAGATGGATTTTGGCTCTGGGATGGCTGGGGCTAGCTGACCAAACACCACAGGCGGCACGCCTACCCTGGTGAAGAGGGCCTCTGGCGGGGGCCTAAAACCCGCTCCTGTGCACCCTGTTGGTGCACAGAGAATGCCAGCTCCCATCCGGGGATCCAAACTGCCAACCGCCAGAGCCAAAGAAAAACCTGTTCCACCCCCAAAACCAGTTGAGGGCTGGAGAGCCAGTAGAGGCACCGAGGTGGTGGTGGTGGCAGGGGAGCAAAAGTCGCCCTCCAAGAAAAAAGGTATAAAATCTCTTTCAGATGGGCCAAAGAAAGCTGAGAAAGACTTTGCATGAAAGTTGGTTCTCCATGCTTTCTTAAGATATGTCAGAAATGGAATGAGTGAGAGCAGCAATATCGTATTTTATGACAACTTTTTACAATGGAATATTCACGGTCTGGCATCCAACAGGGAGGAGCTGCAGCTTCTCTGCCAAGATCAGAGACCAGCCATGGTGGCACATCAGGAGATGCAGTTAAGGGAGGAAAGAGATTTCACCTTGTCTGGGTATAGCTCCGTTCATGAAAGGGCCAAGCCCACACCGAGCGTGAAATCTCCAGCGGTGTGAGCTTCTCATCAGGAACTCCTTGCTGTACAGTTGTGTGGTCCTCGACACTCCTCTCCCGGTGGTGGCTGCTAGGGTCATGCTGCACAAGACAGTCACGGTGTGCAGCATCTACCTGTCTCCATCGATGGCAGTAAGGAAGGCGGAATTGGTGTCGCTGGTGCAGCAGTTGCCTCCCCCCTTTTTGTTGTTGGGGGACTTCAACCGGCATTCCCCCCTTTGGGGAAGCAAAAAGTCATCCTTGAGGGGCCTCCTTCTTGAAGAGGTGTTTCTGGAGCAGGACCTATGCGTGCTCAATGGCAAGGCTCCCACCTATCTTCATTCCTCAAACGGTATGCTGTCATGTCTGGATCTGTCAATCTGCAAACCTTCGTTGGTCTTGGACTTTGGGTGGGAAGTGCATGACGATCTGCACGGCAGCAACCATTTTCCGATGGTTTTGGTGTGGAGTGGGGTGGTAGAGGAATCCCGTACGCAGAGGTTTGACGTCAGGAGGGCCAACTGGGATGCCTTCAGGGCCAACATTATTTCCAGAATGGATGAGAAAGCTATCCTGTCTGCAGAAGATCCGGCGGAGGCACTGACACTGTGTAGTGCAGGCTGTGAGGCAGTCGGTTCCTAGGACCAGCAGTTGACTGGGGACACCCAGGGTGCCCTGGTTTGACATGAAATGCAGGGCGGTCCGCAGGGAACACAAAAAAGGAGCAGCGTCTGGTCAGGCAGCAACCATCTCCAGCAGCGGTCTTGGCCCACCAGAAACTGCAAGCCAAGTCCCGTTTTATTTTCAAGTCGAGCAGGCGTGAGGCATGGAGGTGCTTTTGCTCCAAGCTGAACAGCAGAACCTCCAGCAAGAAGGTCTGGAGGGTGATAACAAAGATCAAGGGGTAGGGCGCCTCCATGTTGATCAACCATTTATGCTCAGGGGATGCTTTGGCCACTGACAGAGTGGTGGTGGCTAATTTGCTGGTTGCCACCTTGATGGCAAACTCATCGTCAGAAACAAAAATGCAGGCATTCTTGAACACGAAGCTGCGTCGGGAGAAAGTGCCTTTGAGTTTTGTGTCCCGCAAGAACAAAGAGTATAACCTGCCGTTTTCTTTGCCTGAGCTGAAAAGCACCATGCAGTCTTGTGGTGAGACCTCAGCAAGCCCTGATGATGTCCATTATAGCCTTTTGAAGCACCTTCTGGAAGTCTGCCTGCAGACCCTCCTGAAGGTCTATAACTGGATCTGAATGACAGGATTTTTTCCCTCGTCTTGGCAGATGGCGTGCGTTGTTCCTATTCTGAAACCCATCAAAGACCTTAAGGACCCCGGCAATTGCAGACTGATCATGCTCACCAGCTGTGTTTGTAAGGTGCTTGAAAAAATGGTCAGCAACCACCTGGTGTGGCATCTGGAGGCAAAGGGCCTTCTGGCCAGGGAGCAATGTGGTTTCCACAAAAATCGCTGCACTGTGGACCACCTGGTTCACCTCGAGATGACAGTCTGGAATGCCTTTATCAATGGGCGGCACGTGGTGGCCGTTTTTTTTTAACCTGGAAAAGGCCTACGACACCATCTGGAGGTACGGCATCATGTCGGACCTGCGGGAGTTGGGATTTTGGGGTCGTTTGCCGCTGTTCTTACAAAATTTTCTGGCCAAGAGACAGTTCCAGGTGAGAATGGCCTCCATGCTCTTGGAGATCTTTGAGCAAGAGATGTGGTCCCACAGGGGAGCATCTTTTCCCTGGCTCGCTTTGGTGTCAAGATCAACAACATCATCAAGTTGGTCCATCAGGGGGTGGAGTGTTTCCTGTTTGTGAACGACTTTGCTTTGTACACTACAGGCAGTACGTTTGCTGGAGTTCAAAGGCAGATACAACTCTGTGTGAATAAAGCGCAGGAATGGGCGGACAATGGGTTCAAGTTTTCGGTTACCAAAACAAAGTACATTCACTTCACTGACAAGTCCAGAGAACACTTCCTGGACCCTGTCATTCGCTTGGGAAAATCCACCATCCCGGCGGTGGTGGAGGCCAAATTCTTGGGAATTGTGTTCGACCGGAGACTGAATTTCAGAAGTAACATCCAATCCCTGAGAACGTCCTGTCAGAAAGCCCTGAATCTCCTGCGGGTGATCACCCATACTGATTGGGGAGCGGACAGGAGAACACTGCTGCATGTCTACAGGGTGCAGGTGCACTCCAAACTGGACTACAGGTGTCAGGTCTACGGCTCGGCGAGGCCTTCCTACCTGAAAGCTCTGGACCCCATCCACCACCAGGGACTCTGGATCTGTCTCGGAGTCTTCTAAACAATGCCGGTATACAGCCTGTATGCAGAAATGGGAGAGCCCTCTCTGGCAAGCCGCCATCTGAAACTGATGCTCAATTACTACATGAAGCTCTATTCAGAGTATAACACCTTGGCTTATGATTGAGTTCTCAACCCCCGGTTTCAGGCCAAGTTTGAGAAATTACCCTCTGCCACCCCACCCCAGGGCATTTGGATCCTTCCCCATCTCCAGGAGGCGGGTATTGATTTGGGTGTCATCTGTGACATTCCCTGAGATGCCTATGTGGATGGTGGAAACCCCGGCTGTCAGTTTCGATCTTGCCGCTCACAGGAAAGATGTCACCAGCTCCACGGTGTACAGGGTCTTTTTCCGAGAACTCTGTACATTGTATCCGTCCTACACCAGGGTTTTCACAGATGGGTCCAAGTCGGAGGAGGGGGTGGCCTGCGCTGCCTATTGTCCCACGATCAAGGAGTCAGCGCTTTCAGGGCACCTGCCTTCGGATGCCTTGGTGTACACGGCTGAACTGAGCGCTCTGGTCTTGTCTCTGCACCTGATCCGGCGATCATGAAAAAAAGACTTCTTGGTCTGTGCGAACTCACTCTCTGCTCTGCAGGCTATCGCTTGCAGGAACGTAAACCATCCTAAGCTTCAGGAGTTCTACAAACTGTATACTTTCTTGAGACGGGACGGATGTGACAAGGTTTTGGTGTGGATCCCAGGGCATGCGGACATTCGGGGCAATGAAACGGTTGACCAACTTGCCAGGCATGCCACAGAGCAGGAGGTTTCCGGGTCCATGGTGCCGTTCACAGATCTGAAACCTAGGAGCGAACAATGCACGCACTCCCTCTGGCAGGAGAAGTGGAATGCTCAGATGGACAACAAACTTTTTTGGATCCATCCCAACCTGAAAGAGGTTTTCCCTCTGTGTGTCAAAAACCAAAGGGAGGCGACAGTGCTCACCAGGATACACAGGGATCATTCTCACATCACTCACGTTCATTTGCTGAAAGGCAAGGGAACCCCATGGTGCATGACTTGTGACGTGCGGGTAACCATCAGGCATCTGCTCCTGGAGTGTTGGGATGTTCAGGATATTAGGCACAAGCATTTTACCGCAGACTCCCTAAAGATCCTCTTTCAGGATGTTCCACCGGACACCATTTTTAACTTCCTGAGAGAATCCGGCTTTTTTCGTCTGATATGAGTGAAAGTGGCATGGTTGTTCTCTGAGGACAAGGTTGTTTTCAGGAATCTGGTTTTGGTTTTTATCTCATATTATGTGTGATCGATGTGGGTTTTCCCATGACGTGGTGGCCGTCCTGGGCTGACCCTTATGGTTGACCAGGGCGTCGATACAAGCAAGGACAGTCGAGTTGGTTTTATACCTCGTTTTAAACTGTATATAGTCGCACACTTTTAATACGAGTTTTAAGATGTGACGAGGTGATAGCCCCAATATGGCCTGTGTGGTCGGCGGGGCTCTAAGCACCATCACTGGATTGGATTTCACTCAGTAGTGGTTCTTTCTTGTACCTTGTACACTGTTCAAAGATCTTTGTGTACATCTTGCCTGTGTGGCTCAGAAGGGATATACCTTGGTATGTGTTGCAGTCTTTCTTACTGTCCTTCTTTTTTCCAAATTGGTACCAATACTGGATGCTGCCAGTCTTCTGGGACTTCCCTCTCTGCCCATACTCTCTGGAATATTATGGTTCTCCACAGAACAGGATATCTTTGGTTGTTATGCCATCAATTCCCACTGCTTTCTTCTTTAGGCTGGTCCTCAATGCCTGCTATACCTCTAATCACAGGATGTTTGGCTCTTCATGTTCTGGACATCTTGGGTCAAACTGGCTCTGTGTATTTTCCTGGCTGCTTGGGTTGAGGAGCTCCTTAAAGTATTCCTACCATCTCTTCTTGATGCTGTCTACATCACTGATAGGGTTGCCATCTCTATCATTGACTAGTGTTGTTGAACTGTGTGGCTCGTCTCGTAATCTCATTGCTTTGATGCTTTTGTAAAAAAATGTCTTGTTGAGAGCTTACACAGTTTGCTAGTTCCTCTCCATATGTCTTCCATGACTGTTCTTTGGATATTCTGACTGTCCTCTTGCTGTGTCTTCTTGCCAGTCTATATTTTACAAAGTCCTCCTCTAGCTTTGATTTCACCCATACCTTGTACAACTTTTTCTTTTCCTTGATAGCTTCCTTTCCTGTGTAACTTCACCAGGATGTCTGCTTTACTTGCTTTTTTCCTGTCTTCTTTGTGCCATAGATTTTACTGAGTGTATTGAAGACTGCCCATGTTTCCTCTGCTGTCATGTCTGTGTTGTCTACTTCTTGCAGCCTCTTTGTGACTTCTGTCTCCACCTCTAGTCATACCTCTTCCTTCTGGAGTTTTCTTAGGTTTATCTGCCTGTCATGTGCTATCTTCTTTGTTCATGATGTTCTTCCGTTCTGCAAAATAGAGATTAAGATCACAGGTTGGTGGTCAGTGTCCAGGTCTGCATTCGAAATGGGTCTTGCATCTGTGACCCTGCTTCCTTCTTCTATTCATTCTTCTATCTGAGATGACACATTCAGATCATTCCACTTGTACCAAGTTTGTCTCTGGCTGTGTCTGTGGTCAAAGAAGGTGTTTGCAATCCACAGCCTATGTTCTGCACAGAGTGCTAGGAGCTGTTCCCCATTGTAGTTGCATTCTGTATTGATGTCACTGTTGTAGGTTCAAGTGCTGTTCCCATGGTGCTCTTTATTGCCTACTCTTCCACAGAAATCTCCGATGACAATGAGTTTTTATGTGTCTGGGACTGTGTTGATAGTGTCTTGCATCCTCTCAAAGAATTCTTTCTTCTATTCTTCAGTGTAGGAGTCATTACAAGGTGCATAAGCCTGAATTCCTACCACCACAAAATGGCTTATTCCACCAAACAGGAGGCTTGGGTTTTAACGTGTGTGCAAAGATGTTCTGTGTGTTTGCACACCATACCATGGTGTATAATCTCATTCAAAAGACTTTCAAGGGAAGTGGAGTCAGTACAGAGAAAAAATACTCTCAAAATAAGGCCTCAGTTGTGGCTCAAACCTGGGCTCACAGGCTCAATGCACTACATTACCTTGTGTCCCCGGGCTGATTATCATTACTGTCCCAGACCATTTTTTTCTCAGTTGGAGCATATATTGCAGGGTTTCAAGTAATGTTGTAAGTATACCACTTTAAGTCAGGACAGATTTCTCTGCATTAAATTCGGGTTGCTCTAACTCGGGAGAGTGCATCGCCATAAAGAGCAGCACTCTTTTTGTACTTTTCCTGTCTGCAACTGTGTTTTTCTATCAGAATGGCTTTTTTCTATTTTGTTTTGCCAGGGCCAACTCTCTGTTGCCGTGGGTTATTCTACCATTACTAATTGCATGTTACACATTGGATTTTGGTTTATTGTCTCATCCAACAAGTGTTTTTATGCTTAGGAATATTATGTTGAAATTGTCATTGTTGGTGCCATGCTCTTGGCATAACAACCAATACTCTCTGTTAAACTCGTTGGTGTTGTGTCACAGCTATTCAAATGACACTTACTGCACCTCAAAACTCTGTGTCCTTGATTTTTATATGACATTAAAAAGATTCAAACAACATCAGCAGATCAACAGCAAATGTCCCACACGGGGTGACCCAGGAGGACATTAAGCCCTAGATAACCCTAAGTTATCAGTTGCCAGTTGAGTTAGTTTCCTTTCAAATGAGTTCCTTTCCTTTAAATTTCAGTGGTTTTGTGTGTATTCTTTTGAACTTTTTCTTAAATCATCATAAGTTGACAATTTTCCATGACGAAATGATAAAGAAGAGGTACAAGCTGATAAAGGTCACATTGGCAAATTTTACTTCAAAGTTATTCCTGACCCCCACAAAACATTACTATGTGGGAAGTCAATGCTATTGTATCTTGTGGACAAGCTGATGGATACTTACTCATTGTTGATGTGTGTGTGTGTGTGTGTGTGTGTGTGTGTGTGTGTGTGTGTGTGTGTGTGTGTGTGTGTGTGTGTGTGTGTGTGTGTGTGAATCTTTTTAAAAGCATTTTTAAGCATTCACAGACTTATTCAAAACACTAAAGCTGGAAGATCTGTGGACAAAAATCTGTGTAAATCTTAAAGGTACTTCTAAGAGACTTAACATTAATATGTCTTTTGGTTTTGTCAATGTGGGAGAACTTATAAAAGTCTTTCCTTTTTTTGTGGCCAAAATAGTGCATAACAGTTTTGTTGAGATGAGAAATACACAGCAAATCCATTGAGTTTTCAGGAAAAAATCTCCACTGAAAGTTGAGTAGGTCTATGGCTGCCTAGATGGTGAGGCACAGACACATTTCACATCCAGTGTGTATCTATTGTCTCAGAGTGATTCCCATGTAAGATAAGTGAGCAGAGATCATGTCTTGGATTACTGGTTAAAACAGTAAGAGTTTCCATAACTTATGTGGTTGTAAGGGAGCGAGATGTTAGAGACCTCAGCTTCTCCAGGGGCCAGCATATTGAGGGTGGTGCCCATCTCCTCTACCTCGCTGCTTTACCTTTGCTGACATTAAACAGGGCAAGTACCCATTTACAGCTGGGTGAACTGGGGGGGGGGGGGGGGCTGAAGCAAAGCTGCACAAATGGTCTCCCATCCACTTGGATAACCATGCTCATGCTGCATAAGCTAAGCTTGGGGAAAGCGAGTGCTCTGACAACTGAGCTACCACCGTCTCCTTTACTTGTCATATACTTAACAGAGGATGAAAGTCGTTGGTGTTGGTCAGTGAGGGATACTCTGTTTCTCTGCAGCTTCCACTGTAAATTCCAAGAGACGCTGGCAGAGATTCCAGACACATCTTTACAGTGTCTGTGAGCTCTTTAAAGTGCACAACAACCACACTGTAGCCTGAAACCAGTACATTCTCTTTTGTGTAAGGTTGTGTTGAGGGGCCAGAAATCATATTTGTATTTGTGTTTTAATGCGCGCGCAGCTCACACTACAACCACAGACACACAACACACACACTCACAACACACACACCAACAATCCACACCCCCACCCACCCACACCACACACACATCACATATACACCCGTGCAATGCGCCGGTTTGCACAGTTTGCGTTTCAACACACACACACACACAACCCACACCACACACACACACACACACCCACGTCACACACACAACACACACAACACACCACCACACAACACACACACACACACCCCACACCACCCACCTACACATATACACGCGTGCATGTGCCAGGTGCACCAGTTTGCGTTTTACACACACACACACACACACACACACACACACACACACACACACACACACACACACACACACACACACACACACACACACACACACCCTGAGGAATTCAATATCTTAGCAATGATCTTGAAAAACCGTGATACCATTTATATAGATGTATGTCATGATTCTAAGCATAATCGATGTATGTATTTAAGTATCAGTTAATGTGTTTACATAATTATTGTTACAGTTTTATCTTAAAGTTGTTCTTATCTATAAGAGAGAAAGCTTGTTGCAAAATCTTCACTGATGGCTCTAATAGTCTACCACACTATGGGGTATGGGAAGGTGAAGAAGGTGATATTTCTTGACCTTACTAGATAATAATTGTATAAGTCAAGGGGAGACTTACCTGGTGAGTTGAGCCTTGTCGAGAATTCTGATGAATTTCTCTCGATGAAACCGGAACAGAGTGCACTTGAGATAAACACCACTTGCCAGCCGTCAGTCATTGAGTGTGCAACGGATAAACACTGAGTTGGTGAAGATACAACACACAGGCTATAGACCTACTGGTCTATATGGGAGGGTAACAGAATTAAAGGGAGGGCAATTGCACTCTGTTCCGTTCATTGAGAAAAATTCGTCAGAATTCTCGACAAGGCTCAACTCACCAGGTAAGTCTCTCGCTGAAACCTACACTGAGTGCCCTTGAGATATTTGGAGCAACAGTGTTAATGAGTTGCAAAAAAGAACAGATCACACTTCATCTTTGACAAGATAGTATTTCATAAAGACCTGTCTAAAATATGGTTTGCCACAGTTAATCATTTTGCTCTAAAAGCAGATGTAAATAGACTCCCTAGTCCAGCCAGAATCTGTCATAACAACACTGATAGGCGCCTGCAGCCTGGGGCAGGCCTTACCAGCTTAGTAGGCCTACTGCTGCTGTATAAACATCAGTATCTTAGCCTGCATCGGCTAGAGTGTATGGCTTCCAGTGAGCTATAATAATAGTATCTCTGTTAACACTATGTTGAGGGCCTGTAAGGCAATGAAAAGTTTTATACTGTTGTCTTTTCTCAGAGAAGCTGTTCTCAAGTATTATATTAGTGTTATTACAACACATAGCTCTGTAATCATTGCGTTTAGTCAGTTCTATAGGATCCTGGTGATCCCCATGTCAAGTATGCTTCAATACGATATTTGCAAAAGAAAAAGTGCATTTTGTTGTCCATCATTGACATGCCTGACAAGTCTAGTGCATTCAGGTTTTGGCAACATTGTCCAGTGATTGGAGTAAGCATGGTAAGCTTTTTTCTTTATCTTTATTTTCAAAATTCTTTCAGTGTCGACATTTTAATATATCTAACTCCACATTAGCATCACAGGTTTTATTCCTTTCCTTTGACTGGTTAGCACTGGATTAGCTTCAAGCCCCTTCCATGAATATTTTAACTAGGCATGTATCACCAAAAGAAACATTAACACCATCAAATTTGTTTGGATAGCAGCTAACTGACTTTGCATTACAGTACATGTACAGATAGTGAGGCTTTCTCTTCTGATTTGAGAAAGGCTAGAAATTGATGCCATTGACTGAAAGTGATGAACCCTGGGGAGAAGCTTACCACTGCCACTTGTTGATGTACATGTTGTACATTAGGTACTTGGATGCCTGCTAGGAAAGCATGATGGCATCAGCAGTGTCTTGAACGGCCACATGTATCCCATCTTTGTCAGATATTTTGCATATCAGTACCTTGAATTCCTTCCTCACATGGTGTTTGACCTAGGATCGTGGGTTGATACAGAAAGCCATCTCTATTTGAGAAAAGCAGGGGTCTGTTTATCTCCCTTTTTTAAACCAAAAGATAAAACATTTGGGTTTGCCTGCAGAGGCACAACAGTTATTCCTTCTGTTTTGTCTAACATTCTTTGGCAGAACTCTTGGAAGCAAACACAAATAAAGAGGGTCGGAAACAACGGAAAGAGGGATAAATCAAGCTGATAGTGCAAGCATCAATTGCATGTCAGTCAGGTCAAAAAGACATAGATTCTATATCTAGAACAGGTTGTTGGCTTATGCATGCAGCAAATGAGTCCCCTTCAGGTGAGAAAGCAAGTAATGCTACAGCCTCTATAAGAAGGCTTGGTACAAACTACCATTTAAAATGACCATGAAATGGACAATTTTCTGACATGATTTTCTGACCCAGCAGTACAAGCATAACTGATTGTGATGTCTTTGCTGATATATCATTTTCAGATTTCTTTGGTCAAATGTCACAGGTTTATGATCTGCTAGATCCCCTTTAGTTAATACAACTGATAGTTGTGCTATTCTCATATCTAATAGATTATGACTATCAATAGCAGAGGCTTTACTTGAATTGAAGTTTGACCTTTGCTTTGATTATATGCACACCACCCCATCCATGTGAGAGCTGTCAGTAAACAATGTGGCCTAGGTAAGTGTAACTTTAATTTTCCCTCTTTGCTGAGGTAAGTTTGTGATCCACTACTTAAGGTCATTTTTTCCACAACAAACAGTGTCATATATCTGTCCGAATTCCCAGCACACTTATTACGAGCAGTGTTTCTACTGCATTTCAGAGTGTGGCAAAGGAGTTTCCCATGGGGAGCACCGATCAGATTTGCAACCCTCAGGCCTAACAAGAGGTCACTTTCAATTTAAGCTTTTCTTTGCTTTAGTAGGTGACTGCAAGCACTGAATGATTCATGTTCTCTTTCTTCAGTAAGTCTGACATTCAGGTCCTGCGAGTTGATAACAAACCCGTTTTGGGATGACTTTCTTGCATGGGATCAGTTATGATTTCTAATCATTTTTGCGAACCCCCAAATATCAATTTGATTTGACTATATCAACAGCCCATTCCATGACTTCTGTCTCATGTTCTGTATCCCCTACTATCATGCTGTCATCTTAGGAAATATTTTAGAGGATTCACAGGTTAAGTCTGGTAAGCTGGAATAGTTTCTATCAGCTCTGTTAGAATTCTGAGAATGGGATAATAAAAGCCCTTCTTGTAGCTTAGAAACAGTAGAACTTACCCTTCTATCAAGAAACGTGTGCAACACTCAAAAACGGGTCTCTGAATAAACTGCATGATGCAGATCAATTTATGCAAATAAATGGCCTGTTATGATAAAATCTAAGGCCTTCTAATAATTATGTTTCCATAGCAACCATTTTACATTCTATATTTTCGTTGAAGGCTCTCAAACTGAGAATCATGTAATAGATTCCATTTCCTATGGAAATATAACAACTTTTACAGGCTAATTCTCTTAAAATAACCAAAGATTTTTTGCAAAATTATATATCGCATTATTGATTTCTGAATCTACAGCCTCATTTTCTAATGAGCTACTTAGAGTCTGTGGGGTATGACTCAAGGAATATTGTCATCCCCTTGACTGTGTCAAACACTTATAATATATCAGAAGTGACTTAATTCCAATAATGTAACTCCTCTCTGACTTGCCATGCAATAAATGCAATGCAATAAATGCAATGCAATAATGCAATAAAATTGCAAAAATGCAAGAACAAATTTTATCATGAAGTTATTATTCCAATGGGAATATTAAATGTGAATTCATTAGGGAAAAAGAAAGGATGGTTTCCTTACTGACAAACTTTTCCTCACACCTTTTATCTCTCAGGGATTTGCCACTGCCCTGAGACTATCATTGGTTGTTTGGCTGGTAGTACCACCCAAAAATAAAAATAATATGCCAGCTGCTGTTGCTGCTGTGACCTCCATGACTCTATCCTTGACCCCAAGCTTTCCCCCCTACACTCCTTGAGTGAGATGCTCAGTTCCTGAGTAACTTTGGCCTCTTTCAGAGCTCTGTGAAAACTGCCCCAATTGGGGTAAAAGCCATTCACTGCTCACAGCTGTGTGTGTAGCACCAAGGCCTGCACTGTCTATGGAGTGGAATGTTATGCTTTCTAGGTGAGAGGTCAAAGGTTGCATGCCCTGTAAGGGAAAGGACGTCTGCCAGGGTGTCCTTAGCTGCTCAGGTTTCCTTATACCTATGCTGACCTGCACGTAAGTTCACAGCAGTGTACGTGCACGCTGCTGTATAAGCAATGCTCCATTTTGTGTATTCCACAGCCAGCTGTTATTGCCGTAGGCATTATAGCTGGCCTGACTCCTTGGTTTGTGCGTTGCACAGAGTCAGGCAGATTTGTGGAATGCGGTACTTGGCCGGTATGGCCTTGAGCCTGGCATCTTGTAGCTTTGACATCTGTTTAATGTAAGTTAGCCCTCTTATCTGACAAGGGTGGGGGGACTTTACTCCATTTCAATTAAAAAAGGGGGTCAGTTGGGGAAATATAATTGTCTCTATTTCCTCAAATTCAGATTAAACATCAGTCAGAGATTAATGATGTTTTTGTTTATCTCCAAATTATTGATGTTATGGCCTGCATTTAGCCTCCAAGTTACTGAATCAAGGCACATACTGTGTGTAAACTTGCTGAGGGAACATCTGTTGAGTTCAGCAGAAAAACTTCCTCCTCAAGTAAGGGAGAGAAAAGGGGGTGACTATTATGACTAGGGTGGTTCTCACAGTTGAGTCAAACAAGACTGTTTTAAATTGTCCAAATAGGTTACAATTATGTATATATACACATTTCCACCCACAGCCTACACCACAGAAATTCCAAAGCCTAGAACACTGAAAAGAAAGGCTGTACACATCCAACAGGAGAAAAGAAAGATTATTGTGCACACACACTCTAAAAGAAAGGCACAGAACAGAATACAGAGAAGAAAGGCACTCTATTCCTGATGTGACTGGTCCCGGGGCTAGGTGCAAACTGATGGCTGGCAAGTGGTGTTTATCTCAAGGGCACTCTAAGTGTAGGTTTCAGGGGAAGATGAGTTAGAATTGAACTGTGCCGGTCTTTCATGTTTTTTAAGGATGAATTTCATATAAAAAAAAGGCTTTCTCGACACTTTCGAATGGGTTTTCAAAATTCTTCATTGTTTTCATTTTTATCAGTACCATTTTGGGAAGCAGTTCTCCCACTTACTGTCACGTGGGCACCATCGATGACGTAACTGGATCTTTGAGTTGATGACTTATATCCACAACAACCAAACATGATAGTCAAGAACTCCTTTCTAAATTTCGTACCAGTCAGACAATACAAATAAAAATTCCAGGCAAAATTCACAAGGCAAAACACCAGGAAGAAATCATACAGAAAATAATGGAATGCCTTGGAGCCATCATTTTTTGATACATATTCATAGAAGAAGATATTATAGATCATAAGGGGTAGCGTGATTAACACAAAAGCGGTAGAAACGCTGATAATCGTCACTGTTGTAGAAGACACCATTTTCTGACGGTTAAGTTTCTGCTCCACTTTCGTGGACGAAATCGTCTTCTCTGCTTCCTTCACTGACACAGCAAGCTTCCAGCCCAGAACGACATTACTCATAATCAGAAATACACACGGAAGGAGACTATAGATAAAAATATCCACCCTCACCCAAACGTTGACCCAGAACTGTTGATACTTCTCAAAAGCAAACGAGCATCTCACTGATGTGCCATTTTCAAACTGGACGATTTGGTAACCATACAACGTATGGGAATAAAGCAGACAGCAGATGACAGCAATGGCAATGCTGATGATGACGCTTCTCTCACGGGTGCACAGAATATTCACGCGGTGAGGCCACACCACAGAAGCTGCACGCTGAGCCGTCAACGCCACCAGAAGCCAGGCTGATAATGCTGAAGCGGTGTTCATCAACCAAATTAGCACTTTACACGCTAACACGTGAGTTACATGCACATCCAAGTTCATCACTTTTCGTGTCCACATGGGCACAGCGGTAACGCACAACATGGACGTGTCAGACACGGCCAGTCCAGTCAGGTACACGTTCATCGCTGACCAGTTGGACCGAAGTCTGCGCAAGATGGTTATGGTCATCAGATTTCCGAACGTGCCAAAGACCAGAACTACGGACAGGCAGATCTTCCCAAACCATCCTCCGTCCAGTTCCTCTACCACCACAGGGATGACCTCCAGTATGTCGTCTGCTTCTTTCCCTAGATGTGGTGAGTCAGTCCAGGAGGCATTGATGTTGGGAGCGTTGTTGGTGAAGGATTGAACACTGTTCATGGCTTTTGACTGCTGCTATTGTGTAGCTGAAACTGGATGGTGATGTGATGATGATAATGATAATGACGATGATAATAATGATGACTGTGATTTGATTTCATTTGATTTATTCTTTTATATCGAGGATAATGGGATAAGCACTCTTGTACTTTTTTACATCCAGTCCCCATGTGTATGCAGTTTTGTAAATGTCATCTGTTTTCACCGGCACACGATGGCCTACTCTTACGAAAAGCGGAACAGGATTTAACGTGTGCGCAAGATGTTCTGCGTGCGTTCGCACTTGGGACCTCGGTTTAAAGTCTCATCTGAAAGACTTTTGGTGAGAGTGGAGTCAGCACTGATGTTAACTCCAGGAGAAAAATCTCCTCGACCGGACTCGAACCCGGGTCTTCAAATTGCCAGCGCAATGTTCTGTCCACTAGGCTATCCGCCCCCCTCTTCCACAGCAGCATCATTACATCATCCTCATCACCATTGATCATCATGCAATAATAAAAACTGCGATTCGGTGACCCCACTTATGATGATGATGATGGTGATGATTGGGATGATGATGTGATGGTGATGATGATAATGATGATGATGATAATAATAATAATAATAATAAAATAAAATAATAATAATAATAATAATAATAATAAAATAAAATAAAATAATAGAAGAAGGATGATTATGATCATGATTATGATGATGATGATGATGATGATATTACAAAAATACTAAACCGGCCGCCATGGCGCAGTGGTTAGCGCCTTGGATTTCGGACGGGAAGGTCGTGGGTTCGATTCCCTTAAGAGTCAGGGATTTTTCGGTCTCCAGCTGGCTCCTACCCAGAGTGAGTGTGGTGTGGGCTTAGTGGGGAGACTGGGACTACACTGTCGAGCTTCATCCACTTCATGGATGCGAATTTGAGTGTTACACAAATTACCTGACACAAACTGCAGGTGTCTGTATCTCACGGGCCCGTTGACGCCAGGATGTATCATGATAGTAAGCGTAGAGTACAACCCTGTCAAGTAGTCTCAAAGCGGATGCACTTCCACAGCAGCATCATTACATCATCCTCATCACCATTGATCATCATGCAATAGTAAAAACTGCGATTCGGTGACCCCACTTACTCTGGTCTCATGGTGACTCGGTTTCCCCATACACTTCCGTGCCTGTCGTGAGTTTGGGTCAAAGCCTTTGGGTCGGGGTTCGCGGGAGACGGTTGCTGGAGGAACGTTCTGGTGGTCTCCACCTTGGGTGGGTGACTCACTCAGTCTGGCTCCACGACTGAGCTAATACTGTCGTTAGTAGGGGCCTTAGTGGGTGGTGTCCTGCGTATGTTAACTAAGAACAGTCACCACTGAACACCACTTAAGTGACCCAGCAGAAGTGCAGGGCCTCTCCGGCTGGTGGCCCCAAGGCGGCCTAATATTGATGGGTTCCTTGTGGACTTCCGACCCTGAGGATAAGACAACAAATCTGGGTATGGCTGTGGTGGGGGGATTGAAATGAGCGGCGTGGGAATTGCAGAAGGTGAGGCATCAAAAAAACAAAACAAAACTATAACTAATAATGAGAATGTAACAATGACGACTGTAATTAAAATGACATCAATATGATGCAATAATCATATACGGAAATTTCTTAGAGCACTTAATCTCGCATAAACAAATAAAAACGCTTGCATTCAAATCCTTCACACATAGTTGACCGTTCACAAAAAGATTAACAGATGGTAAATGCCACACACACACACACACACACACACACACCACACACACACACACACACACACACACGGGGGGGGGGGGGGGTCGGGGTAGCCTAGTGGTCAGAACATCGCAATTTGACGACCCAGGTTCGATTCCCGGTCGAGGGGATTTTTCCTCTGGAGTTAACATCACTGCTGACTCCACTCACCGCCAAAAGTCCTTCAGATGAGACTATAAACCGAGGACCTGTGTGCGAACACACGCAGAACACCTTGCACACACGTTAAATCCTGTTCCGCTTTTCGTAAGAGTAGGCCACTGTGTGCTGTTGGGAACAGATGACATGATTTACAAAAAAAAACTGCATGCACACGGGGGCTAGTTGTAAAAAAGCACACGAGTGCTTATTCCATTATCCTCGCTATAAAAGAATAAAACACACACACACCGCGCGCGCGCGCGCTCACAGTGAGCTGTTTTCATCACTGAAGCAAGAGCTTTTTGGGGAGCTCTGCAGATTAATTGTTTTAAGTGAGGACATTAAAACTTGGTGGAAGAGACAGTGTATACCATGCCAATCAGGTCGGTATGTTTTCGGGACATTTTTTTCGCAATTTTTACTGGACTTTTTTCTGCTTCGTGGCAAGACTTGTACCGATGAAAATTGCCATGCGTTACAGAGTCGTGGTGTCAGCGGAAAAGTAGCTATTGTGTTGGTTCATCTTGTTGCGTTTCTGCTGCAATGCGGCGATGTGGAATCGAACACCGGCCCTTCTGTCAGGCGATCGTCAAAGCAATCCGCACTGACATCGCAAAACCAGCCATTCTCTACAGCTGCTGGAAGTGGGACAAATGTTTCCGATACTTCCAATGCCGAGGTCATAAAAATGCTCACGGCGGGGACAAGAAAATTGAAAATCTACAGTCCTTGATGGATGGGTACAACAAGACATTCCAAACGGGAATGGCAGGCATTCTCAAAGAAAACAGGGATTGGAAGGAAAGATTACACACTTCACGGCACACAGTACGAGGTCAGCCAGTACTTCCCCTGCTAAACTTGTAGACACTCTGATAAATATCATCATGAAAGCAGCTGGATGGACAAATGTTTCCACTATTGCAAAGTTGAAAATAAGAATGTGGGGCCAACACTGACCATGGGCCAATCCATCATGGAGCGCTTCCTACAACAGAAATAAGGTAGGACAGTTTCTTGTTTACGTGTGGTGGATGTGTTTTTGTCTCGAGAACAACGTGGCTTTAAAACATCATGTGCACATAGTAGAGGGATACAATAAATGAGCAAGAATTAAATACAACAAATCGAGACTTGCCTGATAAGTTGAAGCTGGTTGTAAATTCTTGTGAATTTATTGTAAACTGGAATGGAGTGCCCACCCATACACTTGTCTGCATGCATATCATGCAAATAAAATGAAATGCACACCATGCAACGAAACTAATACCACTTTGTGGATGTTTGATCAAAATTTCACAACCGTGTGAGCACACCATGCATCAGTAAGACATCCCACCCATTCAAAATGATAATAATGATAACACTGTTTATAAAATATTTAATGTTCCTGTTATAGTATGACACAGTGTTCTCTCGAGACTCTAAAAACTGACAGTAGGGGCTGTGCGCGGTTCCTGTCTACAGTAAATTCGCAAGAATTTACAACAAGCTTCAGCTTACCAGATAAGTCTTGCTTTGTTGTATTTAATTCTGTAGGACTTCTGGTTTCTTATGAACACCGGCGTGTACTCCGCTTAACTGAAGTAACAACACACTGCCACTGAAAGGAATTCCACGTTATGAGAAAAAAAACTTTAAATCCTCATTGCGTTCAGAGTAATGGATCTACCATTGAAGGTATATGTCACATTTTGCTCGCATGCCCAACATATGCAGCTTTGCGTAAGCGTTATATCCCCCTTTAACATCACAAGTTTCCATCAGGCTTTAAGGTGCAGATGCTGTGCTCAAACCCCAATGACAAACTGATTGTGAACTTGGCAAAAGAACAAAACAAAACAAACAAAAAAACTTGCAAGTTTATGTAATTGAATGTCTAAAGATCAGAAACATTTAAGTCTTTCGAAAGACTGCGGAGCTTACTGTATTATTTTACCTCAACTGCTCCATAGTTGCTCTTCATATTCTGTGTTCATATGGGTCTTATGGCCTACAAAATCTGACCAAAAATTCATTGATTTGATCGATTCACACACACACACACACACACACACACACACACACACACACACACACACACACACACACACACACACACACACACACACACACACAAATACACACACACACAAATACACACACGCGCACGCACGCACGCACGCGCACGCACGCACGCACGCGTGCACGCGCGCACGCACGCACACACACAGATAGAGAGAGAGACAGACAGACAGAGAGACAGACAGACAGACAGACAGACAGACAGACAGACAGACAGAGAGAGAGAGAGAGAGAGAGAGAGAGAGAGAGAGAGAGAGAGAGAGAGAGAGAGAGAGAGAGAGAGAGAGAGAGTTTGTTAAATCCTGTTCCGCTTTTCGTAAGAGTAGGCCATCGTGTGTCGGTGGGAACAGATGACATGTAGAAAACTGCATTCACAAGGGGACTAGATGTAAAAAAGCACAAGAGTGCTTATTCCATTATCCTCGATATAAAAGAATAAATAAAATAAAAATTAAAAAAATAAAATAAATAAAAAATAAAACACACACACACACACACACACACACACACACACACACACACACACACACACACACACACACACACACACAAACACTGTAAACAGAGGCCCCGTGTGCAAACGCACGCAGAACATTTTGCACACACGTTAACTCCTATTCCACTTTTCGCAAGATTAGGCCATTGTGTGCCAGTGGGAACAGATGACAATATTTACAAAAAAACTGCATACACACGGAGACTGGTGGAAAAAGACACATGAGTGCTTACTCCATTATCCTCGATATAAAAGAAAAAATATAGAAAGAATAATAAAAAATAAAAAATAAACACACACACATACACACAACACACACACACACACACACACACACACACACACACACACACACACACACACACACACACACAAACACACACACACTCTTGAAGATTTTTTTTTATGAGAGAAGAGATTTTCAGAGTATCACCGCTTTCAATCTGAGTATCATCAGCATCAAAATGAAGGTTGATCTGTTTACCGTTTATGATAATATATGACGATGGATCAGTGAAGAGAGTGAAAAGAACAGGGCCTGGAACCTTTCACTGCGGGACTCCACTTTCTAGTTTTTGGCAGGTATTGATTAAGTTTTGTTAACAGTGTGGGCGTGTATGGGGTGCTTAAGGAGAGGTGGTACCTTTGTAAACCTGGCAGTAGCATCCTTCGGGATGGACGGGAGCACTGGTCCTCACTTGGCACTCAACTCTCACTTCTGGGTCCGGGTCCTTAACCCACCCACACCCCGGTAACCGCTTCTACTGGCGGGCGAAACGTTGTGAGGGGCTGGTGCATTCTTACCCACCAGTAGGAGTCTTGGAGAGGAGATTGGCGCCACCAAGCTTCCTCAAGGCCACTGCAAGGACATGATGAGAAAAACAAAACAGAAAGACATGCCAGATCGGTCGAGGCCCGGATCAACAACGACCGCGCTACCCACTGCAAGCCTCCAGGGTGGGAGTGACAAGTGTGCTACTGGGGCAGAACCAACTCTAAAGCTTCCAGATAAAGGGGCAACCATTGGTACATGGAATGTAAGGACTCTGTACCAAACAGGAAGAGTACAGGAACTTATACATGAATTACAGAGGTATAAATGGGACATCATAGGGCTTGCGGAAGTCAGATGGATTGGCTTCGGAGAAACAACCACGCAAGACGGCCACAAAATGTGGTACAGCGGAGAAGAGAAACTACATCAACATGGAGTAGGCTTTATTGTCAGGAAAGAGATTGTGTCAAGCATCATCAGCTGCACACCAGTATCCAGAAGACTCATGTCAATCAGAGTTTCTGCAAAACCCCAGAATCTCACCATCATCCAAGTGTATGCTCCAACATCTGACTACGATGATGACCAGATAGAAGAATTCTATGAAGAACTTGAAAACGTCATCTCCAAAACGCCCAAAAAAGACATCCTTATTGTGGAAGGCGACTGGAATGCTAAGGTGGGACCTGATGCCTATGACACCTGGGCAGGAACCACAGGACGATTTGGACTGGGAGAAACAAATGACAGAGGACAGCGGCTGCTGGAATTCGCAAAGAAGCACAAACTGACTTTGGCTAACACACTCCACCCTCACAAGCCATCCAGAACATCAACCTGGCACTCACCAAATGGTCTGATTCATAATCAAATTGATTACATTCTGTCACCCCAAAGATTCAAATCCAGCATAAACAAGGCAAACACAAGAACATTCCCAGGAGCTGACATTGGCAGTGACCACGACCTTGTACTTACCACCATCAGGCTGAAACTGAAAGCAAAACAACAGCCAAAAAGCCCACGCATACGATTCGACCTGGAAAAACTCAAAGACCCAACAGTGGTTGAGATCTTCCAAGCCAACATTGGAGGAAAGTTCGCCGCACTCACAGCCATCGACAATGATGTGGACACATTGGCCAACAACATCAAAGAAGTGCTAACGACAGCAGCAGAGGAAACATTAGGAAGAAGCAGAACAAAGAAACAACCCTGGGTGACAAATGAGGTTCTTGACCTCTGGGACAAAAGAAGAGAACTTAAAAAACAAAAGTTCACAAGTCAAGAAGCCTACAAGAAGTACATGGATAGCCACAGAGAAGTGAGGAAAAAGATGAGAGAAGCCAAAGAAGCGTGGATAGAAGAACAATGCAACAATATCGAAGCTGGAATGACCAAGGGAAACAGCAAAACAGCTTACGACACTTTGAAAGCACTAACGAAAACCACACAACCTAAAGCCTCTGTTATTGAAGACAAAGAAGGAAATCTTTTAACGGAAAACAATGCCATCCTCCAACGCTGGACAGAATACTGTGAGGGATTGTACAACTACCCACTACGCCCAGATACCAACATAGTTTCTGACAAACCCCCTGAACACCAAGATAAAGACCCACCAATACTAAGGTGTGAAGTAGATGCAGCTATTAAACAATTGAAGAAGGGGAAGTCCCCTGGAATCGATAACATCCCAGCTGAACTCATAAAAAATGGAGGGAATGAAACAGCAAGGCGATTCACAGAACTTTGTCAGAAGATCCACGACACCAAAGAATGGCCAAAAGAATGGACACAGTCTCTTGTAATACCCCTGCCAAAGAAAGGAAACCTCAAGCAATGCCAGAACTACAGAACCATCAGTCTCATAAGCCATCCTAGCAAGATCATGCTGCAGGTAGTCCTCAACAGACTGAAAAACCAAGCGGAAAAACTCCTGGCAGAAGAACAAGCGGGCTTTAGACCAAAACGCAGCAGAATGGAACAAATTTTCAATCTGAGAATTCTGATAGAGAAGCATCTCCAACACCAAAAAGACTTGTACC
Source organism: Stramonita haemastoma (assembly GCA_030674155.1). NCBI lineage: Eukaryota > Metazoa > Mollusca > Gastropoda > Neogastropoda > Muricidae > Stramonita > Stramonita haemastoma. The sequence continues at coordinate 22,365,989 of CM060341.1, read as the reverse complement.
ACAATTTCATAGACTTCAAAAAGGCCTTTGACAGGGTATGGCATGACGGCCTCTGGCAAGTACTCAGGCACTTCAACATTGACAGCTGCCTAATTGAAGTCATCAAGGCTCTGTACGAGAACGCAAGAAGTGCAGTTTTCATGAACAATCACGTGGGCGAGTTCTTCAAGACCACGGTTGGGGTTCGCCAGGGCTGCCTTCTCTCACCTGTACTCTTCAACCTCTTCCTCGAAAACATCATGACAGAGACACTGCAAAACCACCACTCTTCCATCTCCATTGGTGGAAGACCCCTTTGCAACCTCAGATTTGCAGATGACATTGACCTCATGGGCAGCAGCAAACAAGAACTGCAAATCCTCACAGACAATTTAATAGATCGAGCGAGCGCATACGGCATGGAGGTCAGTACAGAGAAATCAAAGATCATGGTCAACAGCGCGAGTAACGACATCACGGAAATAAAGATGAATGGAGAAATACTAGAAGAGGTGAGCCAATTCAAATACTTAGGCTCCATCCTAACAAAAGATGGCACATCAAACAATGAAGTGAAAGCTCGCATTGCAACAGCAACATCTGCTCTAGTCAGACTCGAGAGGATCATCAGAAGCAACAACATCAGCTTCTGCACCAAATACCACCGTTACAAATCCCTCGTGATATCTATCCTCCTATATGGCTGTGAATCATGGACTCTGACAGCAGAGTTAGAGAGGAGAATCCAAGCATTCGAGAACAAGTGCCACAGAAGACTCCTCAGAATATCATACAAAGAACACAAGACCAATAACTATGTGAAAGAAGAAATCAAAAAGCGTGTGGGCCCCCAAGAGCCTTTGCTCTCCACCATAAAGAGGAGAAAGCTGATGTGGTTTGGTCACACCACAAGACACAACACCCTAGCAAAAACCATCCTGCAAGGAACAGTCGAGGGCAAGAGAAGAAGAGGCCGCCAAAAGAAATCATGGGTTGACAACATCAAAGACTGGACCGCCCAACCCCTGCAACACCTCCTACTAGCCACACAGGATCGTGAAGCATGGAAAAAGATCGCTGTTGCGTCTTCTCTCATGTCCCCCCAACGTCCTTTGGGACATGGGACTGAGTGAGTGAGTGAGTGAACTGTCTGGAAGGAAGGAAGGAGGGAAGGTGGCAGGGTGGTTAAGACCTTCGCCTGCCAAGGAGTAAACTGTAAGGTTCTGGGTTCGTACCCAGCCTCGCCCTTTCTTCCCAGTTTGACGAAAATATCGAACTGAATGTCAAAGTCATTCAGATGAGACTAAAAACCGAGGCTCCGTGTTTGAACGCACGCAGAACATCTTGCACACATGTTAAAACCCTGTTCTGCCTTTCGAAAGAGCAGACCATCGTGTGCCGGTAGGAGCGGACGACAAAATTATTATTATTATTATTTTTTTAAACAGCATGCACACAGATGTGTTTAGACACCATCCGTGAGGAAATATCGGGGAGTTGGAGTCTTAGGGCGGCTCAGGGCTGTATATGGCAACGTTCTGGTGGCTCCTGCGACTGTACTGGAACCATTCGTACCGGTCATTGCCTTTCCAATGGATCATTCCAGTGGCGTGGAGAGGGGGGGTCTACTGCATAGGTAACAGTTTACCCTCCATACTTACTTACCCAGGATTTGCGCTTTAAAGACTAGAGCGCAACTCCATAATCTTCTCAGACTGATGGGTGCCTACTACTAACTGTCTGGAAGTATCACTGGTGGAAGGACGATTAAAACAGAAAAATAGTCATACCGTTTCGTCTCTTCAGAGATTGCTTAAGAACAGAGTTACTTTGGGGAACAGTTTTATTTTAGGAGTGGTTGCAATGAAACTTTTTGTTATATGAGTGAAGTTTGTAAGGGAATAAGATGCATATTAATAATGATAATAATGATGATAATTACAATTTAAAATAATGATAATAATAATAACAGTAATGATAATGATGATGATAGTAACAGTAGTGGTAGTATTTGTTGTTGTAGTAATAATAATGATGATGATGATAATAATAACAACAACAACAATGGTGATGAGATGATGATGATGATGATGATGATGATGATGATGATGATGATGATGAAAAATAATTGTATATGGAATTTGTATAGTTTTGAATCTTGTTGTGAACAAATCATAGCGCTTAGTAGATATCCTGAGGAAATTTTTTTAATCATATGAACAAACTATTTTGAACTGTTTCTACTGTCATGTCGTACCAATTCATGGCACAACAGCAGATCCGGGAATCTACACACACAATTTAGATTTTCTTTAAGACTGAAAAAGACTTTTAATAGGTTTTCTTTTGGAAGTCTGTACATATTCCAGTCTTGAACAAAAACTAGAATGTGTGTGCACGTGAGTTCTTGTTTCTTTGCTAGTGTGTGAATAAAAAAAATATTTCATGCATGGACATCGTAAAGTCTTCCTTTCTAGAGGGATTGTTTTCGTTTGTTGCGAGTGTTGTTTGTTGTTGTTGTTGTTGTTGTTGTTGTTGTTGTTGTTGTTGTTGTTGTTGTTTTTTCTTCTTCTCTTCTTCTTCTTCTTCTTCTTCTTCTTCTTCTTCTTCTTCTTCTTCTTCTTCTTTCTTCTTCTTCTTCTTTTTTGCAGTCTTTTTTGCTGTCTTTTTCTTCTTCTTCGCAATTCTTCTTCTGCTTCTGCTTCTGCTTCTGCTTCTTCTTCTTCTTCTTCTTCTTCTTCTTCTTCTTCTTCTTCTTCTTCTTCTTCTTCTTCTTCATCTTTGTGATTCTTCTTGGCGATTCGTATTTTCTTCTTTGCAATTCTTCTTCGAGATCTTCACATTCTTCATCTTTCTTCACAATTCTTTGCAATTCTTCTTCACGATTTTTCTTCTTCTTCGCAATTCTTCTTCTTCGTAGTTCTTCTTCGCAATTCTTCTTCGCATTCTTCTTCACATTCTTCTCCTCTTTGCAAATTTTCTTCTTCGCAACTCTTCTTCGCAAATTTCTTCGCAATTCTTCTTCTCCGCAATTCTTCTTCGCAATTCTTCCTCTTCGTATTTCTTCTTTGTCACAACTTCTTTTCCGCAATTTTTCTTATTCTTGTTCTCGTTCTTGTTCTTGTTCTTGTCCTCCTTTTTCTTCTTCTTCTTCTTCTTCCTTCTTCTTCTTCTTCTTCTTCTGCTTCTTCTTCTTCTTCTTCTTCTTCTTCTTCTTCTTCTTCTTCTTCTTTCTTCTTCTTCTTCTTCTTCTTCTTCTTCTTCTTTTTCGTGTGTGTGTGTGTGTGTGTGTGTGTGTGTGTGTGTGTGTGTGTGTGTGTGTGTGTGTGTGTGTGTGTGTGTGTGTGTGTGTGTGTGTGATATTACTATTTCAGACGATGTTTAGACACACTGGTCCACCCTGATTAGCCACATCTGCAAGTTATGGTATTGTTTAAGTTTATGTACATCCAGGGGGGTGGGGGTGTTAAAAAATCTGAATCTTGAATCTTGTTATAAATAGCAACTCTAATACTTTATAATCTCAAATAGAGAAAAAGGTATGCTCACAGATTCTGTTATGTTTAGACACCATTCTCAAAGATTGGAATCCAGCTACCTTTATGGTTCCATACGCAAAATCTCACTTTTGGTATACCTCAGGGCTCTTTTTCAAAACGTGAAACAGCTTTCAAACCCATGGAACACTGCTCCTGAATGTGTGTCAGTGACCTTGACCTTGCTGGTTCTGGGGACAACGGTCGCCACCTTTGTTGTACTCCAGCACCACTTGTCACGGTGAAGTATTTTCTTCTTTTTGAGATATCCAAAATGGCTGTGCTTTCTCTGTCAACCTGTTTCCAAGATGTTGTTAAGTACTGTATAATCATGATGAAAGATCTAGTGCATATCCTACGTGAGTATATTTTTTTCTATTTTGAGCGGTTGAACTAACACGAGTTTCCGCTCCTTGAGGAGCACGCTTCTCAGGTCCTGGTGGTGGCTCCTGATTTATCACTCGTTGATGGATTCTGCTTCTTCTTCTTCTTTTGCTGCTTCTGCTTCTGCTTCTACTGCTGCTTCTGCTTCTGCTTCTGCTTCTTCT
>CM060341.1:22354426-22356926 GCA_030674155.1 Stramonita haemastoma | reverse complement strand
GATAGGAGGAGGATCAGGGAATGGAGTGAAAACAGAGATAGACTTGAACAGCAGTATGGAAAAGACAAACAAAAACGGAAACTGTCAAAAGGACCAGCATTTAGATCTGAGCATGTCGACCAAGGTGTGCTGCATTATCTGGTAGATGAGAGATCTGAAGGCAGGGTTTTGCGAAACAAGGACCTACAACGAAAAGCGATGGAACTGGCAGGTGCTTTCAATGTGGTGGGCTTCTCGGCATCAGACATGTGGTTAAGTGGCTGGAAACAGCGCCACTTGGTGTCTTGTCGACAGGGAACCAGCTCAAGCCAAAAGGTCTCTGCAGACTTTGAGGATCAACTTCAGTTCCGACGGAACCTTCTGCGACTACGTCATCGCCATGGTTATCCTCTGTCCAACATCATGAACATGGATCAGACGATGGTCCGGTTTGACATGATGGTAGCCCGTACCAACAACAAGAAAGGTGCGAAACAAGTTAGAATCAAGAGCACAAAGGCTGAAAAACGAGCCTTCTGTGGCACTCGTCCTCGTTGGCCTTCTTTGCCGCAAAGTCCCTTTTTTTCTATTTTCTTTCACTTCTACTCACACGACCTAACTTACATGTTTTCTAGGTTTGTATTCACTCAATTACAGATTGAGCACAAAAATTGCTTTGTGCAAAGGGGTCTATCCCTAGCAAACGCCCACCCCCCAATTTTGCCCTTAATCAGTGCAGGGGGGGGGGGGGGGGGGGTATGCTAGGGATTTTACGGTACTTCTCTAAACAATAATGTGCATCGTTACAGTGCAATTGCACAAAATAAAATGTGTCCTTGTTTCAAAGAGAGAATCGAAAATGAACATCATTTCCTATTTAAATGCACTGCCTATGAGGATCTACGTGCTAAATTTCCGAATCAGCGAAGCTTCCTTTTCATGCATTACTGATGGCTTCAAATCCCACTCACAGGCACAATTTGTCCAGGTTCGTGTTCCATGCGATTAACAGAAGAAAACACTTTATTTTGGAAACAGTGATCTAATGTTGTGTTGCTATGTTATCATTTTGAGAATGGCCACGCGCGCGTGCGAGCGTGCGCGAGGGCGCGCGCGTGCGAGCGCGTGTGCGTGTGTGTATGTGTGTGTGTTTTACTTTTATTTATTTTATTCTTTTATATCGAGGATAATGGGATAAGCACTCATGTGCTATTTTTCATCCAGTCCCCGTGTGTATGCAGTTGTGTAAATCTTGTCATCTGTTCCCACCGGCACACAATAGCCTACTCTTACGAAAAGCGGAACAGGATTTAACGTGTGCGCAAGATGTTCTGCGTGCGTTCGCACACGGGGCCTCGGTTTACAGTCTCATCCAAAAGTCTTTTGGGGAGAGTAGAGTCTGCACTGATGTTAACTCCAGGGGAAAAATCTCCTCCAACGGGAATCGAACTCGGGTCGTCAAATTGCCAGCGCAATGTTCTGACCACTAGGCTGTGTGTTTGTGTGTGTGTGTGTGTGTGTGGTGTGTGTGTGTGTGTGTGGTGCGTGCGTGCGTGCGTGCGTGCGTGCGTGCGTGCGTGCGTGCGTGCGTGGTGTGTGTGTGTGGTTGAGTATGTGGACGTGTATGTATGTGTGTGTGTGTGTGTGTGTGTGTGTGTGTGTGTGTGTGTGTGTGCGCGCGTGTGTGCGTGTGTATGTGTGTGTGCGTGTGTGTGTGGACGTGTGCGTGCGTACGCGCTCGTGTGTGTGTATGTGTACCCATGCAAGCATGCGCGCAAGCCTCTTATGTGTTTCTGTGAGTGAAAGCTGTATGTTGTGGGCACACTTTTCTGGTGCGGGGAATGTTTTGAGAATGCAGTAGTTTGTGAGTACTGCAACTATTTTGGCAGTGGAAGTATGTGAGTAAAATGATTTCAGTTGTCATGATGTACGATGTGCCTGATGTTTGTACTTTATGTGTTATAAAGTGTCAGCCTATATATATATATATATATATATATATATATATATATATATATATATATATATATATATATATATATATATATATATATATATATATAAAATTTCGTCATGATTTCGGAATATACATATTCAAAAGTGTTCTGTGTTCTGTAAACGCCAAAGAGTTTTTTGCAACGATTTTTTTTTACAACGTACAAGAAATCAGGAAATTTATTGCTTTCAGATTTAGGTTACTAATGTCTGTAACAAACCCTGAAACTGAAAAATTTGCCCACACACCTATATAAAGCATTTCAGATAAGAGAGACAGCAGTATCGTGATTTCATTATATTTCGTTCTAAGAATTAAGAATGTAAGACTTTAAATTTTGTTCTAAGAATTAAGAATGTTCAAATTTTCCGTATTTTCATATACTTTCCATATACCATATTTTCATATACCCCCCCCCCCCCCCCCCCCCCCCCCCCCCCCTCTGAATAAATTCCGTATTCTCTCTCTCTCTCTCTCTCTCTCTCTCTCTCTCTCTCTCTCTCTCTCTCTCTCTCTCTCTCTCTC
>CM060341.1:22349426-22351926 GCA_030674155.1 Stramonita haemastoma | reverse complement strand
CATCTGTTGTTCGAAAGCACTCTCCAATGTTGCTGTTGTAGTATACTTGCACTGGCGGCCTTGTTGTACATCTCTTTGATGACTGATCAGGTTTACATTGATGCTGTACCCACAAAGCTGCTTGCCACACCCTATCGAACGCTTTCTTAGAATCAATAAATACGTGGTAGAGGTCTTGTTGGTGTTGGAGGTACCGCTCAAGAGTTTTCTGAGGTTGAATATCTGTTCAGTAGCGCTACGCCCTGCTCTTAAACCTGCTTGTTCCTCAGCATAGATGGTCTCTGCTTGTGGCTTCAGTCTGTTCAATTATTCTCCCTCTCTCTCTCTCTCTCACTCTCTCTCGGGGGCTCTAAATTACGTTCACAACCTACAGATGTCACAAATTGACCTGGCATTTCATGTCAAGATTACAGGTGTTATACGCCTTAGAGAACCTCAAATCTTTGCAAGCGTCAACATAAGTGACTATGCCTTGCGGAAACTTGGAATTTAGGCAGAAATGTGGCTGCTTTGTCTTTATTTTCATTTCTTTCATGTACAAACGTACAAAATCAAAATTAGGAAAACTGGGCCTGCAGTTGAAGACGAAGATAGGCGGTGTTACCTTTGGCTGCCTCCTCTCATTTTTGTACTGGGGCAGTTTGCTACTTGGCGCGCTGTGGCGATGTGGAATCAAACCCCGGACCTGTGCGTCCAGGCATGCGTCAGTCAAAGCTGGGCTCTCGGTCTTCCGAGTCACCCAACGCCAAGGAGAAGGAGGAAACCGCCAGTGCAGCCAGTGAACCCTCGCTGACTGAAGTCATATCCAGACTGGATACGATGACCACAATATACCAAGAACTGAGGGAGGAATTCACGGGTCTGAGGGAGTGCTTCTCCGCCCTGAAGGAGGAGTTCACGGACCTCAGAAAAGAATGTGCCGGCCTTCGTGAGGAGAACGCTCAACTCTGGCAGAAGAACGCTGACCTGGAGAAGAGAGTGGAGGAGACCGAGAGGAAGATGGACGACTTGGAATGCAGGTCCAAACGGAACAACCTCATCTTCCACGGACTCCCGAGGCCAGAGAAGGAGACGCCAGAGGAGCTGGAGGCTGCGGTCAGGGATGTCTTCACGGACAAACTGGAGATGACACGTGATGTGCCCTTTGACAGACTGCATCGGCTCAATCGTAAGTCGGACTCTCCAGTCATTGGGTGTTGCACTTTTTTCAAAGATAAAGTCAGTGTGTTAAAGGCCAGGGGAAAACTGAAGAACACAGGGGTTTTCATTGGGGAGGACTTTTCCTTTAGGGTACGGGGGATCAGGTCACTTATTCCCCACCTTAAAAAAGCAAAAAGTGAGCAGAAAAAAGTGACCATGGTGTTTGACCACCTGGTCATTGAAGGGGAAAAGTTTTCTGTGGACAAGGAGGGGAATTTGATGGAGATTAAATAGGGAAATGGCCGCTCTTCATGCGGGGAAGTTTTTCCGTATGTTACCACTTGTTTTTCCCCCTCTGTGTTAAAGGGAACACCCAGAGACACGACACCGATTGTAAAATCAGTGAGCAGTTACGGCAAATTTGCATGTAGGGATGCACGTCCTTGTGTTCAAGCTTCACGTGCTAGGGTTTGTGAATTTCGTGATGGTGACAGTGACAGCCCAATGGGTGCAAGTGTACCGAATCTGTGTCATGATGCATGTGGTAACAGGCAACTGCAAACATATACTTCCCCTTCTTTCTTTTCCTCTGTAAATAAACCATTTCAAATTTTGCAATGGAATGTCAATGGTTTGTACAGTAAATTACGAAATAAAGATTTTCTTTCGTATGTTCGTTCTTTTGACTTAATTCGTTTTGTTGAAACTTTTTTGGAAACATTTCATTCTGATTTATTCAATGATTATATAAGTTATCATAAGTCTGCTGTTAAATTTACTAAGCATGGTCGTCCCTTGGGTGGTGTCCTATGTCTCATAAAGAAAGAGTATGCTTCATGCGTTCAGTGCATTGATGTTGACTACAACAACATTTTGGTGTTTCTTATAGATGAGAACATGTTGAACACTGAGAAAGATATTTTGTATTTTTGTGTATATGTGCCACCAGAGGGATCTCCGTTCTATTCCTATTTTGACATTGATTGTGGTATTAGTACATTGGAAGAATGCTTGACTGATTGTTTATTAAAATATGATGATGTGTTTGTTGTTCTGTCAGGTGATTTCAATAGCAGAATTGCTGATATTAATCCAAATGATGTGTCAAATGAAAATATTGATTTATTACATACAAGCCAACCAGTAAATATAGATAGAAAATCACATGATAAAGTAACAAATATTTATGGAAAACGTTTGCTGAATTTATGCATTGCATTTGATTTATGTATTCTTAATGGTGTATGTAAGGGTGACCCTCTAGGTTGCTATACATACATCTCAGACTCTGGTAGTAGCGTTAACGACTATTTCATTATGTCAAGTGATATGTTTGCTATTTTGCACTCTTCATGTCTGC
>CM060341.1:22339426-22344426 GCA_030674155.1 Stramonita haemastoma | reverse complement strand
GGTGTTAAAATAGATCGCTCTATTTGGTTGAGAGCTAAAGATGCCACCAAAGAGACGAGGCTGAGAGTTTTACAGTGGGAAATATTGCATAATATCGTGCTACACAAAATGACAGTCGAAGAAACAAACAAATGTTCATATCGTCGTGATGAAGTTGATTACATTGAACATTCTTCTAGGAGTGTCCAGCCGTAGCAAGGTTGTGAAAACTCATAGAAGAAAAAATATACAGTAAACCTAATATCCAGTTAAAACTTTCAAAAACAGATATTCTATTTGGAACAAAGGAATCAACTGGTCTGAAGAAAGACTTAAATTACATTAATTTCTTCATACTACTTGGAAAAATGTGTATAAATATCTTCAAAAATACAGAATCAGTGATTCCTATACATATGATTTTTGAAAAGGAATTTGAAATTAGACGGTCACAAAATAATATGTTTGGCCTAGTAGACAAGTCTATCAATTAAAAAAAGTTTTTCTCTATTAAGAGAGGGAGGAAGAGAAAGGTTCAACACTTGTATGTTACAGGGACTACCTTATTCATTGATATGTTTTTGAGTGTATTATTATTACTTTTTTTAGGTGTGGGGAGGAAAAGGGAGAGGGTGTATGGTGGGTGGGTGAGTGTGGGTGTGTGAGTGTGTATTTTGAGCCGTTGCCTTGTCACCTATGGAACAAAAACTTAAACAGCACCAAAGGAAAACATATTCAAAACAAAAAATACTCTATAATTTTTTGTAACTAAAAGGAAAAATAAAGGAAAAAGTAAAAAAGAGAGATGATGAGAAAAGGAATCCTATATGAATTAATTGTTTTTATAAGCATAGGAAGTATGAAAGAGTGAGAGAATGTTTACACAACAACAGACATTCAGCCCAGAAGCAAAGAAGATGCCGAAGAGAAAAGAGATGTCTTAGTGCCAAGTACATAATCAACTGGAAAAAAAGAACATTGCAAAGACAAAAGCAGACCCAGCCACACAAAACTGCCAGGCTCAACAACAATATGACAGACCAAAATGCCAAAGAACAACGTCACAGAAAGGACCAAGCATAGACAGTCAACCCCGAACAAGCAGACCAACAGATGACTCCCGGTGGATTGCAACAGATGAAGGGAGGAAAGAAGCAAGGAAAGGAAACGACAAACAACACAGAGAAAGAGAGAGAGCGAGAGACAAAGAGAGAGAGAAAGAGAATAATGCATGCTCAATCAGTTATGTCCATTACAATAGCAGTAGAAAAACGATGATTCCCTCTTCAGTACTCCCGAGGCTACATAGTCTATGTGATTCTATCACATTGTGGTTGATGACAGGAAAAACTGAAAATCTGATCTAAAAAAAAAGAGGATAATGAAGCACTCATGTGTTTAATTTTTTTTTTACATCCAGTCCCTGTGTGTATGCAGTTTTGTACATCTTGTCATCTGTTCCCACCGGCACACAATCGCCTACTCTTACGAAAAAAAAAGAGGTGTGTGTGTGTTGTGTGTGTGTGTGTGTGTGTGTGTGTGTGTGTGTGTGTGTGTGTGTGTGTGTGTGTGTGTGTGTGTGTGTGTGTTGTGTTTTATTTTTTTTATATTTTTTTTATTTATTCTTCTATATCGAGGATAACAGAATAAGCAATCATGTGCTTTTTTTCATCCGGTCCCCGTGTGTATGCAGTTTTGTAAATATTGTCATCTGTTCCCACCGGCACACGATGGCCTACTCTTACGAAAAGCGTGTGTTTTGTGTGTGTTGTGTGTGTGTGTGTGTGTGTGTGTGTGTGTGTGTGTGTGTGTTTTGTGTGTTGTGTGTGTGTGGTGTGTGTGTGTGGTGTGTGTGTGTGTGTGTGTGTGTGTGTGTGTGTGTGTGTGTTTGTGTTTCTGAGTTAGGTGTTTTTATATTTCTATTCTTTTATTTTGAGAATATTTGAATAAACACTCATGTGCTTTTTTTTTTTTAATCTAGTAGCCGGCTGTGTGTAGTGTGTAGTTTTGTAATTTTTTTCATTTATTCTTACTGGCACAGAGTCGCCTATTCTTCCAAAAAGTGGATCGGGTTTTAACGTATGCGCAAGATGTTCTGCGTGGGTTTACACTAGTGACAACGGTGTATAGTCTCATCCGAAGGTATTTCGGGGAGGAAGTAGAGTCACCACTGATGTTAACTCCAGGGGGAAATATCCCATTGAATTGGATTCGAACCCGGGTCAGCAGATCACCAGCGCAATGTGGAACGCTTTAACCAACCAGGCTATTCTATGTGTGCGTTTATTTATTTTTATTTTATTTATTCTTTTATATCGAGGATAATGAAATAACCAATCATATGCTTTTTTACATCCTGTCCCCGTGTGTACGTACTTTTGTAAATGTCATCTGTTTCCACCGGCAAACGATGGCCTACACATACGAAAAGCGGAACAGGATTTAACGTGTACGCAAGATGTTCTGCGTGCGTTCGCACTCGGGGCCTCGGTTTTTAGACTTTTGGGGGGAGTAGAGTCAGCACTGTGTGTGTGTCTGTGTGTGTCTGTGTGTGTCTGTGTGTGTCTGTGTGTGTCTGTGTCTGTGTCAAGTCAAGTCAAGTCAAAAGGATCTTTATTGAGGGTAAAAGATTGTTTACACAACTTTTTTTCATCCTGCTCTCACCTGCCCTGTGTGTGTGTGTGTGTGTGTGTGTGTGTGTGTGTGTGTGTGTGTGTGTGTGTGTGTGTGTGTGTGTGTGTGTGTGTGTGTGTGTGTGTATGTGCGCGTGCGTGTGAGCCGGCGTGTGAGCTGGCGTGTTAGCGTGTGTTTTCTTACTTGGCTCGAGCTCCGAGATAGACTGTTCAATCATGTTTCCGCTTGTGCAATTATGTTTGCCCACCTTCAAGATAAGCAACGTTCCGATTTTGGGAATAGTGTGCGTATGATATGGATGTGTGTGTGTGTGTGTGTGTGTGTGTGTGTGTGTGTGTGTGTGTGTGTGTGTGTGGTGTGTGTGTGTGTGTGTGTGTGTGTGTGTGTGTGTGTGAACCGAACCGAAACCGAACTGAACTGAACCGAACTGAACCGAACCGATTCCAATCTCTGTAGGAGAGTCTCCGGAAGCATCTCTGATCTCTACCGCCTGCACTCTTCTCTCCAAATCTGCAGTCGGGTTCCACGATTCACAGGCATTCAGAATTATGGATATGACATTAGTATGATCTTGAAGTTGAATAAGATATTTTATTCTTGCAGATAGTGTTCAGTTTTGACAGTGCTGTTTGTGCACATCCTGGCTTGGACCCGTTTGTCTGATGTGCCTCCCTAGTAGGCCTACTTGAAGCTTTGAACCGTTTCCAGCTTCTGGCCATTGACCCTGATATCAGGACTGACACCCTTGGTGTTATTGGTATCAGTTTGGTCTTCTCTGCACTGATTTCGTTGCGTATTCTTTAGAGGCCTTATTCAAGTGTTGTGTTCTGCTGGTAAGCTCTAGTTCTGATCCTGCATTTTTGATTATCATGCAATAATAATTATTTAAAAAAAAATAAAAGCCTCTGATTTGGTGTCACAATTGTTCCATGGTGACCTCAGATTTTGTTTCCCCATACACTTCTGTGCCTGTGGCAAGTTTGTGTCAAAGCCTTTGGAGTTGGAGGTTCGTGGGGGACGGTGATCCCCACCTTGGGTGGGAAACTCTGACACCGCGACTGAGCTAATACTGTAGTTAGTAGGGGGCTTAGTGCGTGGTGACCTGCGTATGTTGAACTCAGAACAGGCACTACTAAACACATAAGTGACACAGAAGTAGTGTAGGGCCCCTCTGGCTGGTGACCCCAAGGTGGCCTGATATTAATAGGCTCCAAGTGGATTTCCGACCCTGGGGATGCGACATTACCAATCTGGCTATGGCTGTGACGGGGAAGTTGAAACGAGCGGCGTGGGAACAGCAGGACGGGGACGTCACAGATGTCCCCCCCAAAAAAAACAAAAAAAACAAAACAAAACAAAAAAAACCCTGTCTGAAAATCTCTATCAGCATATACCTGTAGGTGGTAGAGAAACCAGAGGACATCCATCTCTGATCTTTTTTTCTTTGTTCAAATTCAATTTAAATATATATTTTTAGAACAAAACTATTGAAGACGGGAGAAAGGAGTATGCAGGGTGCTGGGAAAGACCACTGTTGAATGATATACGACTTGTAATTTATGTTCGAGATTGCCGATTGCTGATCTTTTGTATTGTATTGGTATTGTATTGTATTTAGTGAAGTGGAGTGGAGTGGGGTGGATTGGATTGGATTGGATTGGTGTTGTATTGTTATGCATTGTATTGTATTGCATTGAATTACATATCGTAATATTGTAATATTGTATTGTATCGACTTCGACATATCGACTGTATTGTATACGACGTCACGGCGGAGTTTACTGCATGAGATGACCACCCATTTCAAACCCCGACTTTTCGCTTATTAGGCACCCACCGAGCCAGCCACACACAGAGAGCAGAACAGGACATTCACAGCCAGGGATCACTTCATTTTCCCTTTCATTACAATCTTGTACTTCAAGGAAAATAAATTGGTACTCATGGCTCCAAAATTTACGAGGTGACAGCCTCGATATGGCCTCTGGGGTCGGCGAGGCTATAAACAATATGACTGGATTGGATCGGATTGCTGAGTGCTGGGTGTGTTTTTACATCCGATCTCCGTATGCATGCAGTTCTGCGAATGTTTCATCTGTTCCCACATGGTCAAGCCTTTCAAAAGGGGGAATACAGGATTTAACTAACGTGGAACGCATTGGGCTTCAGCGCCTGGGCTTTATCACAGTTCTTGGTTATACCATTGATGCTTGGGGGCTGTATGATCAATGGCTTTCCCACTCATGGAATTCCAGTTTACTACAGCTTAGTGATCGACTATGACTCTCTGGCTTTGACTCCTTGTGTGCTGCAGACAAGGGGGCTAGATGGCTTTTGGAGAACGTCTCCTACGCTGTCATAGGGAAGAGTGTGGGGATGTACGGTGG
>CM060341.1:22311926-22331926 GCA_030674155.1 Stramonita haemastoma | reverse complement strand
AGCCTAAGGCTCATCAGGCCGGTGCTTATCCCGGTTTCTGTGGCGTTAAGCGACTGAGAGTCATAGACTCCCCCTGGATAGGACGCCAGTCTATCGCAGGGTTAACCCCCAACACAAGGTTGGTACCCCTTTTACACCTGGGTGGGGTGAGAAAATAGCCGTAAAGTTCCTTTTCCAAGGGCACAACGCCGAAAGCTGGGATCGAACCCGCAACCTTTAGATTACGAGTCCAACGCCCTAACCACTAGACTACAGCAGCGGCTCTAATAACACTTTACACAGGTCTTTCATTACAATTATGTTGATACTCATAACACTTTACAATCCTCTTTCTTTACAATGATGCTCATAACAATCTACAGTCCTCTTTTTTTTACATTGATGTTGATGCTCTCTATATTATTGCTCTTTCTTTACACTGATATCGGTGCAGCTTAGAACACTTTACAGTGTTCTTTTTATAAACTGATGTTGATGATACTTTAGCACTTTATAATGCTCTGTCTTTACACTTATATTGATGTTACTTTTACACAACAGTGGTCTTTTTTACATTGATTTTGATGCTCCTAATAGCGCTACAACAAGGCTACTAGCGCAGTCTATTTCAATGGTGGCATAGGGGATTGGTTCAGGACGACCGTCGGCGTCAGACAAGGCTCCTTACTCTCACCTACTCTCTTTAACATCTTCCTTGAGAGAATCATGACTGATGCACTGGAAGATCATGAAGGAACAGTCGGCATTAGAGGCAAAACAATTACAAACTTGCGTTTTGCTGATGACATCGATGGACTGGCAGGGAAAGGAAAGCCTCGACAAGACTTCAACAGCCTATGGCATGGAGGTCAGTGCGCAGAAGACCAAGCTGATCGGCATCAACACCAACATCAGGGACGGTGGTCAGAATTTGGAAACGGTACAAAGCTTCAAGTATCTGGGAACAATTGTAACAAACAAGGGATCCAAACTTGAAATATTCGCAAGGATTGCACAGTTACATCACTTACAAAATTGAAGACCATTTGGAAGGACAGGAACATCTCGCATCAGGCTGATGCGCACTCTGGTCATCTCAATATTCCTGTATGCTTGTGAGTCATGGACCCTCACAGCGGATCTGGAGAGGAGAATACAGGCCACAGAGATGATATGCTTTCGCAGACTCCTTGGCATCTCTTACAAAGACCGCTTTAATAACGAGGAAGTGAAAATCAGAATCGGTCAAGCCATCGGGCCCTTTGAAGATCTCCTGGCCACAGTAAAAAACGCAAACTGATGTGGTATGGGCACGTCGCAAGATCAACAGGGCTTGCCAAGACGATTTTGCAGGGAACTGTGCCAGGCAGGAGAAGGAGAGGCAGGCAGAGAAAGAGATGGGAGGACAACATCTGAGAGTGGACGGGCCTCAGGCTGAGTGACACCCTGAGAAAGGTCGAGGACAGAGGGAAATGGAGAGAGCTGGTTGCGAGGTCTTCCGTGGCGCCCCTACGGTGTAAATAGACTACGGTATAGAAAAAAAAGAGAAGAGAAGAAGAAGAGAAGAAGAAGAAGAAGAAGAAGAAAGAAGAAGAAGACTCCCTCTTTACATTTGATGTTGATGCTCCTTATAATATTTCACAGCGCTTTTTCTTTACATTGAGGCATCACGCTGCACTACACTACACTGGTCTTTCTTTTCACTGATGTTGATGCTACTTTGAATTTTTATAGTGGTCTTTCTTTACACATTGATGTTGATGATGCTTATAAGACTTTACGGTGTTCTTTCTTCACATTGATGTTGATGCTACCCATAAAACTAAAATCCTCCGTGTGAATGTCAGAGGCATATCAAGCATGAATAGCATCGCCACCTTCTGGAAATCGTGGGCTAGGAATTCCTCTTTTCTATCACTCTCATTGTTTCTGCTTTAATCCTTTCTTCCTGTCCATCTCTTTCTTTTTCTATGTTCTGCCATCTTGGTCCATTCTTGTGCCATTTTTCCCCAGAAAGTATAAAAAAAAACGTCCATGCCGAGGTCGGGTGCACGTGGCTTGCCTTACAGGTAGTGGAGTCCATTTTCACTGATAGGACAGACACCAGTTGTTGCTATCTGAGTGGTTGATGATAAAGAGAAATCGGACACTACGGCGCTCTTTCCAGGTTGATGCTGAGGTTGATGCTGCTATTGATAACACACCTCATTCGGATAAGACTATAAACCGAAGCCCCGTGTACTAACGCACTCAGAACATCTTGTGTACCTGTTAAAATCCGTTCCGGCTTTTGGAGAGCAGGCCATTGTGTGACTGTAGGAGCAGATGATAACAAAATAAAACCCCAGCATGCACATAGGTGTCGTGTTAGACACCATCCATGCTGTATATGGCAACGTTCTGGCCACTCCTGCGACGACATTGGAACCTATCTGTCTGTATAAGGCCTTTCTAACGGATCATTGCAGCGACGTGGAGGGGGGGGGGGGGGGTCTGTTGCATGGGTCACGGCTTGCCCTCTATACTTAATTACCCAGGTTTTGTGCTCTAGAGTCTTTCGAGACTGATGCCTACCTGTGTGGTATAGAGTCTTATTCTCTTAGCATGACAAATATTTCGACAGACGTGATCTATCACAATGTCTCGACAGTTCCATTTCCCTAAATCAGAAATCTCCGCTGGGACGTAAATACAACTGATTGACCGTCTCTTAGACAAACTGAAAGTGTGGATCGGTGGTCTAGAGGTTAGCACGCCTGCCTAGAAAAGCGGAAAGTCCGAGTCGTAAGTGTACGGCAGTTTGAACCCCGTTCAGGCCCATCCATTAAACCATGAGGGGTGGTCTGGGTGCGTCTTTCGGATGAGACAATTAACTGATGTCCTGTGTGTTACACACATTATTTAGCGCACGTAAAAGAACCCATGGCAACAGGAGGGTTGTCTCTGGCAAAATTGTGTAGAAAAAAGCCACTCTGATAGGGAAACAAATACAGTTGCAGACTCGAAAAAAAAAAAAAGAATAATGGGTAGTGCTTCCCGGGCAGAGTAGCCTGAATTTCACGCAGAGAAATCTGCCGTGACTTAAATTGGTATAAAATATAAGATTTTAAATCCTGAAACAGAACATGGAATCTTGTTGATCGCCAGTAGCAGCAGTCAACTGATGTATTGTTTTGTTTCCTCGGCTGGTTCGTACATCACGGTCATTCTTTTGTACGAGTTCTGTCACTGGCCCGGTCAAACTTTTTTTCCCTTACCCACAGAGGATTTTAACTATTCATACATTTCTTTTTCTTTTATTCCGTGGATAATGGACTAAGCACTCGTGTGTGAATGTTTTTACATCCAGTCCACGAGTATATGCTGTTTTGTGAATTTTGTTATCCATTCCCAATGGTACACAATCGCTTCCTCTTCCAAAAAGCGGAACAGGTTTTAAGCGTGTGTGCACGATATTTATAGTCTCATATGAAGGACTTTAAAGTCGGCACTGATGCACTCCAGTGGGAAAAAATCCTCTTGAACGGGATTTAAACCCGGGTCAGTAGATCGCGAGTGCTTTGCACGACGCTCTAACCACAAGGATACCCCTTGTCCCTCTGTTGGGGTATACAGTCATACCCGTCACAGTGACGTAGCCTATTCAGTATCATGATCACTATGTCAGTTCTTATGGAGTCAGCATTTTCCAACAATGTAAACGTTAGGGGGAGGGGGGTGGGTGGCGAGATAGGTAGGTGGTTAGAGCACTCGCTTCCCCCCCCCCCCCCCCCCCGAGTCAAAATAAAGTAGTATCGAGCATGGTACGGTTTGCGACAGTCCTCCCGATCACCCTACTGTAAATGGGTACCTGCCCTCTTTAGGGACAGGGAAGGTAAAGCATCGAGAGAGAGAGGAGATGGGCGCCGCCCTCAATATGCTGGTCCCTAGAGAAGCTGAATTCTCTGATGCTTCTATCCCTACGATCACATAGGTTATGAGGACACCTTTACCCTTTTTTACAGGAAGGAGGAAGAAAAAAGAGGCAGACCAAAGAAGAGATGGAAGGATAAAACCAGCGAATGGACAGGCCTAGAACTCCACAGAACTTTGAGAAAGGCAGAACATAGAGGAATGGAGGGAACTGGTTGTCGAGTCTTCATGGGTGCCAACTACGGTCGCGAGACTAAAAGATAGATCTATAGATAGATAAGTCTTGTGTCATTGCCTTCCAGTCCTGAAATAAGAACTAGTGTTACTTGTTTGCAGCTTCTCACATAAAGTAATTAATTATAACTTTTACTAAAACTTAACATACATTTGTAGTTGGTAAACATAACTCTGACAATATTTCTGACTTTGCAAAAGGATTGTTATGGTAATTGAACACGTATAACTTTTACTAAAACTTAACATACATTTGTAGTTGGTAAACATAACTCTGACAATATTTCTGACTTTGCAAAAGAATTGTTTTGGTAATTGAGCACGTTAGAGTAGAATCTCTATGCGTTGTGTGCATGTCACCGTGGGGAATGCCTAGAGGGGCCTGTCAGTATTAATAGCATTCCCACCTTGTGGAAAGTCTGTGATAGGAATTCCCTTTTTTCTATCCCTATCTTAGTTTCTGCCTTGTTCCGTTTCTTCCTATCACTTCCTCTGTCTATTTCCTGCCTTCTGGGGCCATTTCCTGACTTTTTTCAGATTTACATGTAGGTTAGTGTTCCCTATGTCCCACCAAACGTTGACATGACGGGCATATGTCATCTTCTGCATGTACACACAAAGGGAAGAATGAAGTCACTGTCAGGTCTCGACTTTGAGTTGACCTGGGAGAAAGTAAAAATACCCAACCCGCCGAGATTCGAACCCGCATCTTCATTAATGAAGTGGAATGGTCTTAACCAATCGGCTATAGCATCTGTCAGTTTACACTTTACTTTTTTTTTTACATCTACATTTTACACGACTGTAAGTCACGGCAGATTTTTCTGCGTGAAATATCGGGCTGCCGGGGAGACCGCGTCGTCACAAGAGCAGCGCTACCTTTTTTTAATTATTTTTTTTTTATATAATTTTCCTGTCTGCAACTGTATTGTTTCCCTAATCAGAGTGGTTTTTTCCTACAGGATTGTTGCCGTGGGTTCTTTTACGTATGCTCTCAACCTCGGTTTATTATCTCATCCGAAACACTAACAACCAGACCACCACACTCATGGGGGAGGATTTTTGGGCCCAAACGGAGTTCAAAACACCGCACACTTCTGACACGAACTGTTCGCTTTCTTTGCAGGCGCGTTACCACCGATCCACTTTTGTTAACATCAAAAGTAGCTTATTCACTATGTAACTTCTGTGCATTGAAATCCCAAAGCCGGCAGGCAAGTCAACAATGCTACCAGTCAACCAGGATTGGACTGTTGTTGTTCTAGTGCGTTCCCCAAGCTTAATACTGTGGGGGTCACCCACAATGTGCAGAGTGCAGTCATCCCACCTAGACATCACTGTCAGATTGAAATTGCACACTGAATGAGAAGTTTGCCTGTATGACTGTTTTCAAGTACGCTATACTCAGACTTTAGAAGACTTTTACTTGTTGTGTAAAGGAGAGTGCAAGTTATTCTAAGAACTTGTCATGGCTGAAGGCAATCTCAACACAACATTTTACAACATATTGTTCTGTGCTGTATTGTAATGCAGATCACATATACTGCATTACGTTGTATTGTATTATGTTTTACATTGCATTGTATGTTGTATTGTACTTTACTGTATTGCACTGCATTGCATTACATTGTAGTATAGTGTATTGTATTGTATTGTGTTGTGTTGTGTTTTATTGCATTGCATTGCTGTTTGTATTGTATTGTATTGTATTGTATTGTATTGATTGTATTGTATTGTATTGTATTGTATTGTATTGTATTGTATGTATTGTATTGTATTGTATTGTATTGTATTGTATTGTATTGTATTGTATACCACTTAAAGTCACAGAAGAGTTCTCTGCGTCAAATTCGGACTGCTCTCCCTGAAGAGAACAGTGTCACCCTTCTCTTTCTCTTGTGAACAAATGATGTGTTTCCCTATCACAGTGGGTTTCTTCTACAGAATTTTGCCCGGGACAACTCTTTAGTGGGTTCTTTAAAGTGCGCTATTTTTTTTAATGCCTATTGTACATGAGACCTCGTTTTAGCGTCTCATCCCAAATAATACCACCCAGACCACCACGGGGTCAGCTCTATGTTCCCTCAGCTCTATGTTCCCTCAGCTCTATGTTCCCTCAGCTCTATGTTCCCTCAGCTCTATGTTCCCTCAGCTCTATGTTCCCTCAAGCTCTATGTTCCCTCAGCTCTATGTTCCCTCAGCTCTGTGTTCCCTCAGCTCTATGTTCCCTAAGCTCTATGTTCCCTCAGCTCTGTGTTCCCTCAGCTCTATGTTCCCTCAGCTCTATGTTCCCTCAGCTCTGTGTTCCCTCAGCTCTGTGTTCCCTCTATGTTCCCTCAAGCTCTATGTTCCCTCAGCTCTGTGTTCCCTCAGCTCTGTGTTCCCTCAGCTCTATGTTCCCTCAGCTCTGTGTTCCCTCAGCTCTATGTTCCCTCAGCTCTGTGTTCCCTCAGCTCTCTCAGCTCTGTGTTCCCTCAGCTCTATGTTCCCTCAGCTCTATGTTCCCTCAGCTCTGTGTTCCCTCAGCTCTCTCAGCTCTGTGTTCCCTCAGCTCTGTGTTCCCTCAGCTCTGTGTTCCCTCAGCTCTCTCAGCTCTGTGTTCCCTCAGCTCTGTGTTCCCTCAGCTCTGTGTTCCCTCAGCTCTGTGTTCCCTCAGCTCTATGTTCCCTCAGCTCTGTGTTCCCTCAGCTCTGTGTTCCCTCAGCTCTGTGTTCCCTCAGCTCTGTGTTCCCTCTATGTTCCCTCAGCTCTGTGTTCCCTCAGCTCTGTGTTCCCTCAGCTCTGTGTTCCCTCAGCTCTATGTTCCCTCTATGTTCCCTCAGCTCTGTGTTCCCTCAGCTCTGTGTTCCCTCAGCTCTGTGTTCCCTCAGCTCTATGTTCCCTCTATGTTCCCTCAGCTCTGTGTTCCCTCAGCTCTGTGTTCCCTCAGCTCTATGTTCCCTCTATGTTCCCTCAGCTCTGTGTTCCCTCAGCTCTGTGTTCCCTCAGCTCTGTGTTCCCTCTATGTTCCCTCAGCTCTATGTTCCCTCTATGTTCCCTCAGCTCTGTGTTCCCTCAGCTCTGTGTTCCCTCAGCTCTATGTTCCCTCTATGTTCCCTCAGCTCTGTGTTCCCTCAGCTCTGTGTTCCCTCAGCTCTATGTTCCCTCTATGTTCCCTCAGCTCTATGTTCCCTCTATGTTCCCTCAGCTCTGTGTTCCCTCAGCTCTGTGTTCCCTCAGCTCTATGTTCCCTCTATGTTCCCTCAGCTCTATGTTCCCTCAGCTCTGTGTTCCCTCAGCTCTCTCAGCTCTGTGTTCCCTCAGCTCTGTGTTCCATCAGCTCTGTGTTCCCTCAGCTCTGTGTTCCCTCAGCTCTGTGTTCCCTCAGCTCTGTGTTCCCTCAGCTCTGTGTTCCCTCAGCTCTGTGTTCCCTCAGCTCTATGTTCCCTCAGCTCTGTGTTCCCTCAGCTCTCTCAGCTCTGTGTTCCCTCAGCTCTGTGTTCCCTCAGCTCTGTGTTCCCTCAGCTCTGTGTTCCCTCAGCTCTATGTTCCCTCAGCTCTCTCAGCTCTGTGTTCCCTCAGCTCTATGTTCCCTCAGCTCTATGTTCCCTCAGCTCTGTGTTCCCTCAGCTCTGTGTTCCCTCAGCTCTGTGTTCCCTCAGCTCTGTGTTCCCTCAGCTCTATGTTCCCTCAGCTCTGTGTTCCCTCAGCTCTGTGTTCCCTCAGCTCTGTGTTCCCTCAGCTCTCTCAGCTCTGTGTTCCCTCAGCTCTCCTCTGTCTTTTTTTGCTACCTGTATTAAAAAAAATATTTTATTCTTTTATAGCGAGGATAATGGGATAAACACTTGTGCTTTTTTACATTCAGTCCCCGTGTGTATGCAGTTTTTGTAGATGTCATCTGTTCCCACCGGCACTCGATGGCCTACTCTTACGAAAAGTGGAACAGGATTTAACGTGTGCGCAAGATGTTCGGAGTGCGTTCACACATGGGGCCTCGGTTTATAGTCTCATCCAAAGGACTTTGGGGGAGATCTCTCTCTCTCTCTCACGTCATTTTCATTATAAACTCACGCTTAACCACTGGTCAGTTTAACCATTGCTTGACCACTGGACAGTTTAACCATTGCTTGACCACAGGTCAATCTGACCATTGCTTGGTTACTGGTCACTGACCATTAGTTGACCTTTGGTTATCATGTAACTTGACTTGAGGGAACATAGAGCTGAAGGAACATAGAGCTGAGGGAACATAGACATGCTCCCACCACCACCAGGGTCAGGTGGATGGGGGTGGGGTGGGGCGGGAGGAAGTTTGGGGCAAAAACAGGGGTTTCAAAACACCACATACTTCGATACCCAGGCTTTTTGCTTTCGAGGCAGGCGCATTACCTCTAGACCACCGATCTAGGGGGACGGGATGAAATAGCCTTGTGGTTAGAGGGTTGCACATTGCAGTCGTTATCTTGCTACCTCGCGTAGGAACCCCGTTCAAGGGGATATTATCCCTTGGAGTTAACATCGGTGCCAACTCCCCCCCCACCCCCCCTCCCTGCACGCCCAAATCCTTTGGGTGAAACTATAAACTGAGATCCTAGGTGCGAACACACTTGATGAAACCTGTTCCGCTTTTCAAAAGAGGCAGGCCATTGTGTGCCGATGGGAACAGATGACAAAACGTACAAAATTGCATACACACGGGGACTTGATGAAAAAAACACATGAGGGCTTATTCCATTATCCTCGAAATAAATAAAATAAATAAATAACAGTCAACCGGCCCATAAAGGGAGTGCAGTGGTGTAGTGGCCATGGACGTTCTGGAGTTCTTCAGCAATACCTCCAACACCATCCCCTCTTCACGGGAGGACCTCCTGATGCCTTCCAGACTGCCCAACGCTCTGGAAATCATGCCTGTGGTCACTGACCCTCTGGATGGAGGATGGTTCGGGAAGATCGGCACTTCTGTCGTTCTGGTGTTCGGGACATTCGGCAACTTAATGACCATCGCTATCCTTCGGCTGTACCACTCCAGCTGGTCAGCCATGAACGTGTATCTGACAGCACTGGCCATCTCGGACACGGCCATGCTGTACAGCACTGCGCTGCCCATGTGGGCACGAAAGGTCATCGACTTTGATATGTACATCACGTATCATGTGGTGTGTAAAGTGCTGATCTGGATGACCAACAGTTCAGCCATGGCTTCGTCATATACTTTAGCTGCCTTGACAGTTCAGAGAGCACTTTCTGTCGTGTGGCCACATCGAGTGAACGTGTTGTGTACGAAAGGAAAAAGTACAGCCGTCGTTGTCGCTATTGCTGTGATTAGTGGCTTGACGTGGGCACACGTACTATTTGGCTGCCAAATTGTGCCAATCAATAATGGCACGTCCGCTAGGTGTACGTTTGGGTCGCAGCAATACCAGGAATTTTGGATCAACTATTGGGTAAGGATAGATCTATTTCTTTTTTGTGTTATTCCTCTCGTCCTGTTATTGATCAGTAACGTGACACTGGGATGGAAACTTGCCGTGTCCGTGAAAGAAGCCCACCAGCGGTTTTCATCGTCTGCACAAGAGGGACAGAAATCGGACAGGAAAAAGAAAGCGTCTTCAGTAACTGTGACCATTATTATCGTGTCTGCCGCTTTCATACTGACTACTTTCCCTTTGATGATTTACAACACGATCTACCAAGACCTGGCTTCTAAAGACGAACACTCTCGGCGTTTGCATTATTTTGTCTACGATTCCTTCCTGGTGTTTGTCTCGCTGAACTTTGCATGGAATTTTTACCTGTACTGCTTGACTGGCGCTAAGTTTAGGCGAGAGTTCTTGAACATTCTTTTCAAATGCTGCAGGTGTGTGACGTCAGCATCAGGGGCCAATGAAATCAAAGTGTCGGCTACTGGTGGGAATATTCCTCGGATGAAAGTCGTGGAGCTTGAAAGTCATTGCGATTTTTGAAGCTGTGGAAGATTAAGATATTTTTCATATATGAAGAGGGGGGGGGGGTTGTTTTTGTTTTCCTTGATTTACGTGACAAACCTCGTCAGGACCTGCCAGTATCTTAGATAAATTCGTGTATAATTAACGATCAGGAAGACCACAAAATATACTTGTGGAAAATCTGGCCTAGGCCAAAAGTTGTGTCAGTTATTGATGTCAGCCCATTGCCAAGGCCTGCACTAAAATGTTGTGATGTAAAATGTTGTGTTGAGATTGCCTTCAGCCATGACAAGCTCTTAACAGAACAACCTGCACTCTCCTTCAAAGGAGAATAAATCTTCTGAAGTCGGAGTATATATGGCTGCCTATATGGCAAGGTACTTGAAAATAGTCATACACGCAAACTTCATTCAGTGTGCAATTTCAATCTCGCAGTGATTCCCAGGTGGGATTAGTGAGTCAGAGTGCACATTCTGGGTGACCCCCAAGAGGGTTAAGCTGGGGAACAACAACAACAACTTGTGGAAAACAGGATAAGCATGAACAAGGTGTGGGGTTCCTCATTCACAAGGACATTGTGAACACTGTCAGCCAGTGTCCAGCAGACTTATTACCATCCACTTGAGAGCAACCCCCTTCAACATCATCACAGTAGGCATAGGCATGCACCCCTACATCCGACGGCTCAGATGAAGAAACAGAGAAATTCTACGACCAACTACAAGAGGTTCTAAATCAAATTCCCAAGAAAGACATCCAAGGTGACTGGAATGCCAAGATAGGAGTAGCTGCCCACAGAGACTGTGAAGGCATTAGTGGACCACACTGCAACTAACAAACAAATGGAAGAGGCTTGAGACTCCTGGAGTTTGCCAGTCACAACAATCTCCAGGTAGTGAATACACTTGGCCCACAAAAAAAATCCAGAAGAGGGACATGGCATAGCCCAAATGATGACCACCACAACCAAATAGATTACATCATGGTGATTTAGGTCTAGCATAAACACTGCACTGACACGAAACTTTCCAGGAGCAGACATAGGGAGTGACCATGATCTTGTAATGATGACATTCCGACTCCGTCTAAAAAAAATCCACAAGCAGAAAAACATGATGGGCAAGTTTGATCTTGAGAAGCTGAAAGATCCAGAGGAAGCGGACATTTTTCAGGCAAAGATAGGTGGAAAGTTTGCAGTACTCACTCTGATAGACTCAGATGATATGGATATAGATACCTTGAATTATGGTTTCAACACAGCAGTAACTGAAACATCGACCAGTCAAAAAACCTTGGGTCACACTTAACACCCTTCAACAATGCAATTAATGTAGAGAGTTGAAGAAAAGGAAAAATGAAACAGAAGAAAGAACAGAAAATATAGGGCACTCGACAAAAGAATCAGAAAGTCCATGACAGAAGTGAAAGAGAAATGGATTGGTGAACAGTGCTAGAACATTGAAAAAAGCATCAAGAAAAACAATGGCAAGAAAGCATGGTGAAACTGGTGAAAGCCCTGACTGGCACAAAACAGAGAAGAAGCTCAACAATCCAAGACAAAAATGGGAAGTACCTCACTGATGACCAGGAAATTCTGAACAGGTGGACAGAATGCTGCTCCAACCTGTATAACTACAAAACCATAGGAGATCCAGAAGTCCTCAATGTCTCCACCCTGTCCTCTGAGAAAAAGTGGAAACATCAGTTAGATTGCTGAAAAAGGGGAAGTCAGCAGGGGCTGACAACATTCCAGCTGAGTTGGTTCAAGCTGGAGGGGAAGCCATGATCAATGCGCTACTAAAAATCTGCAACAAGATCTGGCAGACAGGAAAATGGCCAACATCATGGACACAGTCACTTGTCATCACCCTCCCCAAGAAAGGAAATCTTCAGCAGTACCAGAATTACCGCACAATCAGCCTCATATGCCACCCAAGCAAGGTCATGTTCAAGATTATATTGAACAGACTGAAGCCACAAGCAGAGACCATCATTGCTAAGGAACAAAGAGGTTTCAGAGCAGTGAGCGCGGTATCTTCAACACAGACAAGACCTCTACCACATATTTATGGATTTTAAGAAGGCATTCAACAGGGTGTGGCATGCAGTTTTGTGGGCAACCATGTATTTGTACAGCATCAATGCAAACCTGATCAGAGTCATCAAAGAGCTGTTATACAACAAGGCCACCAGTGCAGTGTACTACAACAGCAACGCTGGAGAGTGGTTTCGAACAACAGTTGGAGTAAGGCAGGGCTGTCTGCTCTCACCCACTCTTTTCAATATCTTTTTAGAGAGAATTATGGCTGATGCACTGGAACACCATAAAGGATCAGTCAGCATTGGTGGCAGAATGATTACAAACCTCCACTTTGCAGATGACATTGAGGGACTAGCATGATCAGAACAGGAGCTTGCCAGCCCTACAGAACACCTGAATAAGGCCTCTTAAACATACGGCATGGAAATCAGTGCAGAGAAGACCAAACTGATGACCAGTAAACGCCAAGGGCGTCAGCACTGATATCAGGGTCAACAACCAGAAGTTGGAAACGGTTCAAAGCTTCAAGTACTTGGGAGCCATTGTATCAGAGAAGGGGTCCAAGCCAGAGGTTAGTATGCAGGATAGCACAAACAATAACAGCACCTGGAAAGATAAAAATATCTTACTCAACTCACAAGATCAGACTAATGCGCTCCCGTGTTATATCCATATTCATGTATGCCTGTGAATCATGGACCCTTACTGCTGATTTGGAGAGAAGAGTTCAGGTGGTAGAGATGATATGCTTCTGGAGACTCTTTGGCATCTCCTACAGAGACCACAAAGAAGTGCATCACAGAATCCAGCAAACCATTGGTCCCTATGAAAACCTTCTATCAATCATAAAGAAATGTAAACTTAAATGGTACCGACATGTAACATGATCAAAAGGACTTGCAAAATCAATACTTCAATGCACTGTCCAAGGAGGAAGAAAAAGAGGCAGACCAAGAAAGAGATAGGAGGACAACATCAGTGATTGGACAGGCCTAGAACTCAACAAAATTTTGAGAAAGGCAGAACAGAGAGAGAAATAGAGGGAACTGGTTGTCAAGTCTTCAGGGGTTCCCCCCATGGTCGCCAGATAGGATAGATAGATAGATAGAAAGATAGATAGATAGGTAATTATGCATATGCAGAAGATCAACTATGCAGGCTAAAGATCTCATAATCCATGGAAGCGTTCAGTAGGTTACAGAAACACGAACATACCCAGCAAAATCCCCAAAGTCAGAATGCAGCTATCTTCATGGTGGGCAACCCCCCTGGTCATATACACAAAATCAATATCACCAGGTGTGAACTTCAGATCTTGGCTGAGGAACAATAAAAGTCCCTAGCCAACATCATGGTAGACTATATTGATGACCATGTTAAAGTATTTTTCCACCAACTTCAAGTGGTCATCACCACGTCCATGTGATAAAAAAGTATATTTTCTTTCTTTCTTATTTGTGTGAGAGCAGATTTTAAGACTTTCCTGTCATCGACTACAATGTGATAGAATCACATATGTAGCCTCAGAGGTACTGAATAGGGAATCTTTGTTTTCCTACTCCTTGTTATGTTATTGATTTTGAAGAACAAACTGTTTTGAAAACACTCCAGTGGACATAGAACGCTGACTGAAATGCCAAGAGATTGTTTCCGATTGTAACATAGTTCTTTTTATGAAGAACTCTGTTTAGACTATCCCTCGTGAATCACATCCAACAGAGCACACGTTGACTCAGGAATCAAGATGTATTTCTTTTATGTAACTGAATCACTTCAAAACAGTATTCATTTCCAGTACAAGAATTCCAAAAACAAAAAGAAAAATCCTTTCCCAAAATCACCATGGATTTACAACCAAAACTCTGTGACTACACTCACTAAACACAAATTCAATCAGCTAATGACTTTCACAGTCCTCATAGCTCTCCTATTCCTTCAATTTCTCTCCCCTGCTTCACGAAATCTCTTCATCTACCATCGGCATTGCCTCCCCTGCTCGCACACTAGGGCTTTGGGCCATGGAATGTCTTCCTCAACTCTCCTCCCTGCTCGATGCGATAACAGCCCCTTGTATATATACAGCCCCAGGCCCATTCTACTGACTGCTAGAAGATTCCAGAAACTTGAACTTTACACAAACATCTTAGGGTACAGTAGCATTCTGGCAACATCTTAGAATACTGTAGACCATTTTTGGACACTTCTAGAACTTTTTAGAATATTGTAGAGTATTCCATAAACTTCATGGGCAAACAAACATATACAAGCTACAGGTTATATTATTTCTCAATAAGACTAATATTCCATGCGACATAAGCAAAGAATGTTAATCACAGCAATCCTACAAATATTCTTAATAGTAGCTCCCAATCTGTTTGTAACACTCCTATTGTGATGGACATGAATGGTTGAGCATGTATTCTCTCTCTCTCTCTCTCTCTCTCTCTCTCTCTCTCTCTCTCTCTCTCTCTCTCTCTCTCTCTCTGGGACTGGATGTAAAAAAGCACACGAGTGCTTATCTATTATCCTCAAATAAAAGAATTTGCCTTGCCTTGCCTTGCCTTGCCTTGCCTTGCCTTGCTTGCCTTGCTTTGCCTTGCTTGCTGTCTGTCTGTCTGTCTGTCTGTCTGTCTGTCTGTCTGTCTGTCTGTCTGTCTGTCTGTCTGTCTTCTCTCTCTCTCTCTCTCTCTCTCTCTCTCTCTCTCTCTCTCTCTCTCTCTCTCTCTCTCTCTCTCTCTGTGGTGTTTGTCATTTTCTGTCTTTGCTTCTTTCCTCTTCTCTGGTATTCTTTTCCCCCAGTGCTTTCATCTTCAGCTCTTCTGAATCATCTGTTGTAATCCAATGGGAGTCGTGGTCTGTTGGTCTGCTTCATTGTGGGGTTCCTTTTGTGTTGTTCTATGGCAGGCTGGGATGGCCCACAGTTGATGGGCCCAGCAGCCCTGTGCGGCTGGGTCTGTTTTTCGTCCTTGCACTGTTCTTTCTTTACAAGTAGATCATGTACTTGGCAGAAGGGCCTAAGGCAACTTCTCTCTTCAGCATCTTCTTTGCTTCTTTTTTCAGACTTCTATACCAGTGAATACATTTAGTTCATATACTAAGATTCCCTAGCCCTTTCTCATCATCTCTGCTTTTTGTTCTTTTATTTTTCCTTTTAGTTGCAAAGAAATCATAGAACATATTTTTTTTTCGTTTTCATTATTGTTGTCTTCCTTGGGTGCTGTACAAGTTTCGTTTCACAGACAAAAAAAGAACAGCAACAACTAAAAAAATGTCCCCAAAATATAACAAAATGCACACACACACACACACACACACACACACACACACACACACACACACACACACACACACACACACACACACACCACCTGTGGACAAAATAACCCTATAACATACAAATCATCAACACCCCTCAGAAAGCCACTTCTTTTTAAGTGATGGTCTTGTGACATATAATTTTGTGGGTAATTTCAAATTCTTTTCAAAAACCAGCTGTAGACGGATTACTGATTTTGGTGGTTTAAAAAAAATACTTATGCATATGTTGCCAAGTAATATGAGAAAATTGATGTGATTACTAACTAAAAAAAAGTCAGAACAGTCAATTCCTAATCAGCCAGTCCCTACTAAAGGGGCAGAGGGGGGGGGGGGGGGGAGCTAAGTAACCTTGGCTTTGTTGGCTTTGTCTTCTCTTCTTTTCTGTGTTCCTCCTACAATGGGGCTTATTTCCCCTCTGTTGTGTGGTCTCTTTCTTTGTTCATGTGTAGGCAATGTGTAGCTGTGAGGGATCTGGAGCCTTTTTAGCCATGTTCACAGTGGATTTACCCTGTGATTTTTGTGTTCCCTTGTGTGTTCCCTGGTTTGACTTGTGCCTTCCTTTGGTTTGATTGGTTGTCACCTGTGATTGTGTTTGTGTGTTCCGGCTATGTTGTGCCAGGAAAGAGAGAACACTTTGTTTTTTTCTCTCTCCTGCACTTGGGTTGTTGAGGGTCTGGAGTGGTTCTTGTTGGTCCTCTGTTTCTGAGGATGGTGAAGGGAGATGGGCTGGATGGGGAGGGGGAGCAGGGGGAAAGCCTGGTGTTGGGGAGCCACTTGGATCTCTCTGCAGGCTGCTGGGGTTTGGCCTCTATGATAAATGGAGGCCCTGAACTGTCCAATTTGAAGATTTTGGGGAGAGATTTATTGGGGGAATCTACAAAGATAAAGCCCTGCCCTGTCTTCCATGGGTCTACTTGCCATCAACCCTCTCTCTCTCTTCGATAATGTTTGAACGTACATTAAATTAATCATGTAACCCAAGCTCTTGATCTTTCTGCCAGGTACATAAAAGAAATTTAGTTTCGGACTCTTCCATACAAAAGAAAAAAGACAAAATCAGAAATGGCCATTCCAAAAAGATCTATTGATATTACAATCTTAAGAAATCGCATGGTGGTAAAACACTAAGACAATGCCCCCAAATCAAACTAACTAAATTACAACAGCATCTTGTAAAGGCATCCTGGTGTTTTGTGCTCTCTTCGCATATTTCCAAATACCAACCATGTGCAAGTATTACAAATTCAAAGTACTTGCTTTAGAGTGAAGTTTTTCCCAACATTACTCACACACACAATTAAACTTATACAACATTACTAATGTGAAATGGACTAAACACACACTGTAGAAAACAAAGCACAATACTTAATCATAATGGCTACTTCAGCCATTCTCCAAACTTCTGTTTGGTAAAATGAACTTATGTTGTTAGCGACTAAACATAATATAGAGGAACTCCACTCCCACAGTGCTACCTGTTCCTTTTACACTTACATACATGCATGGTAATCCGAATGCACAAGTTACCCAACCATGGGTAGCAATACCTTTCACCCCAGGTGCCCTCTTAAACAACTACAACATATCTGCCACAACCCTTCCAAACTTCTTTACTCATTTGTTCCAACAGAGGAGTAGAATACATGGGAACATTTCTCCTTGAGAAATTCACTTGCCCTTTACATGAACGTGTGTTTTCATAATCCATATTTCACACACAAAGTTAACAACACATACATCAAAATGGACTAAAAACGCTCTCACTTATTCACTCAAAAGACTTATCAACACCATAAGACTCACAGCAATGGAAATGCTTGAAACATTGATGCATATCATTTTAACCTTAATGAAACTGCTTCAAAAGCAAGTTTCTTACAAAGCTAAAATTTCTCTCAACAAACCATTATAATAACACACATCAACATCTCACCTATAATAATAGAGCACACTTAAAAAGAACTGACAATTACCTAACAAAGAGCAGGATCATAACCCCAAACCGTTTGGGTGAACAGTAGGAGCTGCCTCTAGACCTACTACCAGTGTCTATATCCTTCCATGGCCATGCCTTACTTGGGACTATCAAATCAAATTCTTTCTAGGTCTCACGTGAAAATGACTCAGCAGGAAATGTCTAGATTCCTACGCCTTTCTTCACTATTAACATTTTCTAAGCATTTCTAAATTTTGATACAAACTAAAAATACTTTATAAACCAACCAAAACATTAAGAAAAAACTAACAATCCAAGTTTTTGTTGACTTAAAACAACTAAAACATTTTGGCACTATTTTCTTTTTTGGCTACACTCTAAAATAGTGCTATATTTGCTAACAGGTGTCTTTTTACTGGTGACCCTATAAAATTTTGTCCCCATTTTCCAAGCAAAATTTTGGGTTGGGTAACAATCAGTTTTTCAATGGTACATGTATGCCTTTGTTGTCAAAGGATAAGGGCAAATTGCTGATAATCACTTTAAGGAAGAGTATCTTCCTTTCACAACCATTGTCTTCCCTGAAAGTGTAGGGGGGTTTGTTTGTGGGTTGAATTGTTTGCCCCCTCAACACTACACTGCCTGTCTGCAGGGATGCACAGGCGTCAAGTTGTTTGTATACACATGCCACAAGTTACCAATTCTTTGGGCCCCTTCTACAGTCTTAAAACCACTTGTGTTTTCAGCAGCAGTACAAATTTCTGCCACAGAGTATCTGTTTTCTTCTTCAGCTGGTAATTGTCTGTTGAGCAGAAACACAGACTCTATAGTGGTTCCGCCATAGCCTACTGTTACACTGAGTATAGAGGTCACTTTTCACATCACATTATGACATATATAACTAGCACTAAACAAAAGAGAAAAAAATTGAAGGAAAAACAAAAACAGAAGAAAACAAACCCACAAACCCTCTTGCAGGAAAAGAAGCAAAGATACTTCCCTGGTCGTTCTTTGAAGAGCATGAATCCTGGTTGATGACGGATTGTAGGTACATGATGTTCACTAATTAAGAGAAAGGTTTAAAATTGGCATAAGAAACAATAGATACCCACAATTGTTGTGCTATAAGAAAGGAAACACTTTCTTGTTCACTCCGTGTAGAATTTAAATCCTTGTGTTTGATCATTGAGATTTTTTTGGATTTTGTTTTTTGGGACCACCTGTCCCACTTCAAACAGAATGGATCTCAGAATTATCAGCTTTGTTGTTGTGATTAAATTAATGTCCCAGCGGAGATTTCCAATTTAGGGACTGTGAGTAAGAGTCATGGTGTCTCTAAGGACAGGATTCTGGGGAGGCAGCAGTGGGGTAGTCAGTGGGATGGGGTTACTGTCTGAAAGATGTCTTGCAGGTGAGTTAGTCTTCTATAGAATTTTTAGGAAAAAATTGCCCAGAAGAAAAAGTAACAGGGAAGAGCTGATATGGGAAGTAAAATGCTAGGGTCAGAGGGAGAAAGAAAGAGTTTGGGGTAGGAGGGATACAGGCCTACATGTTGGGGTAGGAGGGATAGAGGCCTACATGTTGGGGTAGGAGGGATACAGGCCTACATGTTGGGGTAGGAGGGGTACAGGCCTACATGTTGGGGTAGGAGGGGTACAGGCCTACATGTTGGGGTAGGAGGGGTACAGGCCTACATGTTGGGGTAGGAGGGGTACAGGCCTACATGATGGGGTAGGAGGGATACAGGCCTTACATTATCAGCTTTTATGATTTCTTATTGTTTTATACTTCTCTGCGTGAAATTCTGTTGGGTTCCCTGGGGAGAGTGCATCGCCACAAGAGCAGCGCCACCCATTTTTTTCCTTTTCCCGTCTGCAACTGTATTTGTTTCCCTATCAGAGTGACTTTTTTCTACAGAATTTTGCCAGGAACAACTCTCTTGTTGCCGTGGGTTGTTTTTTTTTACATGCCTAAATGATTTATGTGTAACAGACGGGATCTCGGTTTATCATCTCATCTGAAAGACTAACACGCAGACCACCACTCATGGTCTAAAGGTCCTTCTTGTCTATTGTCTGCCTTCTTGGTTCATTCTCCTACCTTTGTTTTTTTTCAGAAAGACTTAAAATATAACACAATTCTCTCCCACGGTGACGTCAGACACAGTATCTAGGCCTAACTTGTCTGGGGCTTAATGGCAGCGCAACCTATTTTCACTCATATGACAGACAATAGTTGTCTGAGCATTTGAAGACGACGACGAAAAAGGAGAAGAAGAAGAAGAATTGCGAAGAAGAATTGCAAAGAAGATTTGCGAAGAAGAATTGCGAAGAAGAATTGCGATGAAGAATTGCAAAGAAGAATTGCGAAGGAATACGAAGAAGAAGAAGAATTGCGAAGAAGAAGAATTGCGAAGAAGAAGAATTGCAAAGAAGAAGAATTGCACAGAAGAAAAATTGCAAAGAAGAAGAATTGCGAAGAAGAAGAATTGCAAAGAACTGCGAAGAAGAAGAAGAAGAAGAAGAAAGAAGAAGAAGAAGAAGAAGAAGAAGAAGAAGAAGAAGAAAAAGAAGAAGAAGAAGAATTGCGAAGAAGAAGAAGAAGAAGAAGAATTGCGAAGAAGAAGAAGAAGAAGAATTGCAAAGAAGAAGAA
>CM060341.1:22301926-22306926 GCA_030674155.1 Stramonita haemastoma | reverse complement strand
CCCCCTCAAAAGTCCTTCGGATGAGATTATAAAGCGAGGTCGCTTGTGCGAACCCACGCAGAACATCTTGCGCACACGTTAAAATCCGCTCTTGCTTTTTGGAAGAGTAAGCCATTGTGTGCCGGGAACGGGGAATTTTTTTTTTATAAAATTGCATATACTCGGGGGCAGGGTGTAAAAAAGCACATGAGGGCTTAATCGATTAGCCAAAAAAAAGTAAAAAAAATAGATAGGCCGGAAAACATGTATTTTCATGTGTAGTAATGAGGGACTTAGCCATATGAGGAACTGCAATGACAGTAAGGTCCCTCGTAACCTATCTGATCGTAGGGGAGCGAGGCATCAGAGACCAACTTCTCTAGGGGCCAGCATATTGAGAACGGTGCCCATCTCCTGAACAAGATATGGAGAAGCGACAACATCAACTTCAAAACAAAAGTCAAATTGTTCAGATCCCTGGTCATCTCCATCTTGCTCTACGGCTGCGAAAGTTGGACAATGACCGCTGAAACCACCAAGCGGATCCAGACGTTCGAGACAAAATGCTTCAGGCGACTGCTTGGAATTTCCTGGAAGGATAGGAAAACAAACACCTATGTGCGAAGTCAAGTCGCACTGATGGCTGGCCCTCAGGAACCCCTACTAGCCACTGTCAAGAAAAGGAAGCTGGCATGGTTCGGCCATGTCACACGCCACAACACCCTCCCCAAGACAGTCCTACAAGGAACGCTAGAAGGTGGCAGACGCCGAGGCAGACAAACCAAAAGCTGGATGGATAACATCAAGGAGTGGACCCACCTGGACAGTCCAACACTCATTCGGAAGGCGGAGGACAGGGCTGGATGGCGACAGCTGACTGCAGAATCGTCTCTCATGTCTCCTCCACGACCATCCCGGTCATGAGAAAGAAAGAAGCCCATCTCCTCTCCCTCGCTGCTTTACCTTCCCTGACCCTAAAGAGGGCATGTGCCCATTTACAGCTGGGTGAACTGGGGAACTGTACTGAAGCCAACGCACGCAAACGGTCACCCATCCAATTGGTAACCACGCTCGATGCTGCTTAACTTTGGCTGGAGGAAAGCGAGTGCTCTGACCACTGAGCTATCCCGTTCTGTAAAATCTTGTAAAATAGATGTATTTGCATAATTATGATAGTGATGAGTGACCTACCAGTTTCAGCAACTGCATGGAAAATCTTTTTATCTGCCGGAAAAAATAGATATGTTTACATGTGTGTGTGTGTGTGTGCGTGCGTGCGTGTGGTGTTGTGTGTGTGTGTGTGTGTGTGTGTGTGTGTGTGTGTGTGTGTGTGTGTGTGGTGTGTGTGTGTGTGTGTGTGTGTGGTGCGTGCGTGCGTGCGTGCGTGCGTGCGGGTGAGGGAACCCCATGGTGTGTAACTTGTGACGTGCGGGTAACCATTAAGCACCTGCTCCCGGAGTGTCGGGATGTTCAGGATATTAGGCACAAGCATTTTGCTGCTGACTCCCTAAAGATTCTTTTTCGGGATGTTCCACCGGACACCATTTTTGACTTCCTAAGAGAATCGGGATTTTTCTGTCTGACATGAGTTAAAGTGGTATAGTTGGTCTCTAAGGACAGGGTTGTTCTTAAAAATCTGGTTTTGGTTTTATCTCATTTTAGGTGTAATTGATGTGGGTTTTCCCACAACGCGGTGCCCACCCTGGGCTGACCCTTATGGTTGACCAAGACATCGATACAAGCAAGGACAGTCAAGTTGGTTTTATATCCCGTTTTAATCTGTATATAGTTTGCACAGTTTTAATATAAGTTTTAAAATGTGACGAGGTGACAGCCCCAATATGGCCTGTGCGGTCGGGGGGGGGGGGGGGGGGGGCCTCTAAGCAACATCATTGGATTGCATTGCGTTGCATTGGATTGGAGTGTGTGTGTGTGTGTGTGTGTGTGTGTGTGTGTGTGTGTGTGTGTGTGTGTGTGTGTGTGTGTGTGTGTGTTCATTAGCACTAAATCAGCCACTGTACGATATTCACAGACAAACTAAAAGCGAGCATACAATCAAATAGGGCCCAGTTTCTTCATCAAGGTCGTAACGAAGATCACATGTGTTACTCCAGTTAAACACATTCGTTAAACTTGTCTTTTATCAAATGCGTTTACTCCCGAAGCAAACATGGTGAGAGCTTATCGCGACTTGCTGTAGAAGCAAAGTTGCAGCACACGACCTTCCAGATGATTTAAGTCACTCTCCAATCCAACAGGAGACGGGATAGCTTAGTGGTCAGAGCACTCACTTTCCCCAACGAAGGTAAAGCACTACTGAACGTGGTTACTAAGTGGATGGGTGACCGTTCACCCAGCTGTAAATGGGTACCTGCCCTCTTTAGGGTCAGGGAAGGTAAAACAACAAGGAGGAGGAGATGGGCGCCGCCCCCAATACGCTGGCCCCTGGAGAAGCCAAAGTCAAAGTCGATCACTAAAGGCTAAGCTGTAAAGTGGAATTCCATGAGTGGTAAAGAAAGCCCCTGATCATACAGCTTCTCACTTTGTTGTTGCCCCCAGCGTGAATGGTTTAATCAAGAACTGTGATAAAGCCACTGATCATACAGCCTCTCACTTTGCTGTTGCCCCCAGCGTCAATGGTTTAATCAACAACTGTGATAAAGTCCAGGCGCTGAAGGTGCACCAAAACAAAATAGTTGGAACTGAAACAATACATGGGGACTCTATAGCCGAGTAACCGACTTCAATTCCTTGGACCCATGAAGTCGCGGGTTTGAATCTTAGTGACGTCTGGTAAGTTAAAGGTGGGGAGTTTTATAATCTCCAGGGTCAACTTCAAGTGCAGACCCTGCCAGTGCTTTAATTTATCCCTAGTTTTTATATTGAAAATGTTAGGTGAGAGGAAGCATCTTTGTCTAACTTTCTTCTTCTTCTTCTTCTTCCTCCTCCTCCTCCTCCTCCTCCTCCTTCTTCTTCTTCTTCTTCTTCTTCTTCTTCTTCTTTCTTCTTCTTCTTCTTCTTCTTCTTCTTCTTCTTCGTTGTCCTCGTCGTCGTTGTCGTCATCGTCGAACACTCAGACAGCAACTATCGTTGTCTGCTATTTAGGCAAAAATGCGTCATGCTGCCGTTAAGCGCCTGACAAGTCAGGCCCAGCCCATCTGACTTCGGCATAAGAGGTAATTGCTATCTTTTAAGTCTTTCTGGAAGTAAAAAGGGCAGAATGGACCAAGAAGGAAAAAACTAACAGGGAGGTGACAAGGAAAAAGGAACAAGGCAGAAACAAAGAGAGTAATAGAAAAGAAGAAATTTCTAGCACAGAGTTTCTAGAATGTGGAGATGCTATTACATTTTATACTGACTGGTCCCTGGCATCCCCACAGGGAAAGTCTCACTTCTTTGGAGACGTTGAAGAATGTTTTGGTTGCCCCATCTGATAGTGTCGTCGTCTGCATAAAGTGAGGAGATAGGGAGAAAGTGGCTGTGCAGAAACTGACGCTAGAAATAAACACTTGACAATGAAACTGGTCATTCTAACTGTGCCATTGTCAGGTCAAAGGTGTCAAACTATGGATACACTTAATATCGATAATGGTAATCAAAATGGAAAAGTTTATAATAATCGTCTAGAAGAGAGCTCATCAATCACCATATCCTACTAATGTTGGGTGTTCTGGATGGAACAAACCTTTTACACATCAACAAATGTATGTTTTCAATGCGATCTATTCTGTTTACTTCCGGTACCCATATGCATAGAACAATGTTGTTTGAGTTTATATATTTGAAGTGTCATTTTTTTTGTATATTTTGAAACTCTTTAGGTAGCTGTAAAACAGCTTTCTTTCCTGTAGTTACTAAATGGTATGTACCCCTCTTAGCACTTAG
The DNA here is from genome assembly GCA_030674155.1 of Stramonita haemastoma. Taxonomy (NCBI): domain Eukaryota; kingdom Metazoa; phylum Mollusca; class Gastropoda; order Neogastropoda; family Muricidae; genus Stramonita; species Stramonita haemastoma. Next base: position 22,303,062 of record CM060341.1, on the reverse strand, counting down.
CTTAGTTTTAAAATTAAACCCTAAGTACCATTAACTCAAGACCACCTCAAGATTTTTGCAATTAAAACCTTGTTTTTTTATCAGAGAGAGAGAGAGAGAGAGAGGAGAGAGAGAGAGAGAGAGAGAGAGAGAGAGGAGAGAGAACTCTAAATGTGTTTAATATGTACATTGGCCTTAGGCCACAATACAGGGAGTTTGGGGGAGGGAGGAGAATCAACATACTGACCATGTTAATTGTGAAAACCAAGCAGGTTTTTCAAAGAAATATTCTACTTGTGACCAGATTTTCAACCTCTATGCTATTGTACAAAAATGTATGTTGAAAAAAGGCAAAAAGTTATATTTTGCTTTCGTTGACTTTAAGAAAGCATTCAACAGTGTCAGACATGACAAACTTCTTGCTTGTATCAAAAAAGCCATGGGATAAGAGGTAAGTTTTTTCTGCACTCTCAGCTATGTATATGTCCGTGTTGTCGTGTATCAGAGTAAATAATGTTTTTCAGAATTTTTTGAGTGCCCAATAGACAGGGCTACCTATTAAGTCCTACATTATTTACAATGTTCGTTAACCAGCTAGCTAACCAAATGAATGAATATGGCAGGCATGGAATCCAAATGTTACCTGATGTTTTTGAACTATTCATTGCAGCTTTCAGTGACACCATTTGGGTTACAAGAGCAACTGAATATTCTTCAAGCTTTTTGCAATAACACGCAGTTAACAGTAAATATTGACCAAACTAAGGTAATGGATTTAGGAAAGGAGGGTTTCTTAGAGAGAGAGAGAGAGAGAGAGAGAGAGAGAGAGAGAGAGAGAGAGAGAGAGAGAGGAGAGAGAGAGGAGAGAGGAGAGAGAGAGAGAGAGAGCGGACAGACAGAGAGAGAGAGAGAACTCAAACTCAAATGGTTTATTCACAAATAGGCCATTGGCCAATACATGAAGGGGGTTGCCAAACTGCCTAGTATTTTGGTGTGAAATAAAAGACAACAGCAATGACAACAGCAAAATTGTATAGCAACAAAATCAGTAGCAAAGAAATATGACTTACGATAATAAAGTATCTCTTATTCTAAAGGCTTTACACAAATATAGAGTGAGGCTGCGCACAACCTCAGGCTGACTTGACACCATGAGT
>CM060341.1:22259426-22296926 GCA_030674155.1 Stramonita haemastoma | reverse complement strand
CGAACTAAACCAGGTGAGGGCAGTGCCTTTAATACCGAAAGTGTTTTGGAGACGGGAGAGAAGAATTGAATGGTCTATAGTGTCAAATGCTGCAGATAAGTCGAGAAGAGTGAGGAGGGAGATTTTCCCTGAGTCAGAAGCATGTAGAAGCGAGTTTAAGGTGTGCACTAGGGTGGTTTCGGTGCTGTTGTTGATGCGGTAGGCAGACTGGAACGGGGGGGGGGGGGGGGGGGGGGAGACTGTTGGAATGGAGATGGCTGTTGAGTTGTTTAAGAACAACTTTTTCAAGGACTTTAGAGATAAAAGGCAGATTGGAAACAGGTCTATAGTTCTTCAGAGTGTTAGGGTCGAGGTCGTGCTTTTTGAGTAGGGGTGTAACTATTGCAGTTTTGAGAGCTGGTGGAAAAATCCCTGAAAGAAGAGATGAGTTTACAATTTTCGTGATGGTGGGTATAAGCTGTGGAAGGCACTGAGTGAAAAGAGAAGCAGGTATTGGATCAAGATCGCATGATTTTATCATTTCTTTCAAAATTGTCATGATTTCACTCTCGCTTGCTGGATGAAGGGAAAGGAGAGGAGTGCCAGCGAATTGGGGATCAGGAGGTGCAGGTTGGAAAGAAGACTGATCCAGTCTGGAACGAATATTGCGGACTTTGTCAGAGAAGAAGGAAGAAAAAATAGCAGGAAGTTCAGAATGGCTGTAGGCGGTAGGCAGAGGACTTGCCTTATCAGATCCAAGAAGAGTTGAGGTGAGGGAAAAAAGAGATTTCATTGATGTAGCATTGAGAATTTGAGCAGAATAGAAATTTGTCTTTGCTGAATGGATTAAGGATTTGACTTTGTTGGTTTGTTTTCGTAAAAGCTGTCTGTTAATTTCAGTTTTTATTTTGCGCCACTGCCGCTCTAGCTGTCGGCGTTTACGCTTTGCAACCAAAATTTCGTGAGTGTACCATGGGGCACAAGGTCTATCACGCAGGAAGAGGTCCGAAGAAGGTGCATGCTCATCGAGCAGTTGACTGAGAACATTACTGTAGTGTGTAGAAGGGTCAGTGTTATCAGGAGTTTGTGATAGGCGTTCAGCAGCTTGGGAAGAAAAGATTTGAATATTGATGGCCTTGAGGTTGCGACGGGTAACGTGCTTTTTCTTTCTGATAGGCTTTGCGATGTTGAGAAAGAAAAGGATAGCAGAATGATCAGAAAGCAGTTCATTAGTGACAGATACGGATGTGATGAGATTTAGTGAGGCATCAGTGATGAGCCAGTCTAAGATGTGGCCTGATCTATGTGTTGGTTCATTTACTAGCTGGGAAAGAGAGTGGTTAGACAAGGAAAGAGAAAGACGTTTGACATCGGGAGAAGACTGGTTGTCGAAGTGAAAGTTGAAGTCACCGAGAATGATAAGTTTCTTGGGAGACAAGCTGTAGTGATCAAGGAGGGACTGAAACTCTTGGTGGAAAACTGAAGATGTAAGGTTGTTTTTACGGCTAGGAGGCGGACAGTACAGACAGCAGAAAGTAATAGAATGGCCTGGTAAGTTGAGGTTGAGTTCAGAGACTTCAAAAGATTCAGGTGAGAAAGGGAGAGAGTTGCAGGAAGAAAGAGCTGGATGCAGTGTGTCTTTGTAGATGACAGCAATGCCACCTCCACGGGAGAGTCGGGGGGAAAGAAAGAGTCGTGTAGCCAGGTGGTGTCAGCTGTTCAATTATTGGTTCATGACCTTGTTGGTTTAGCCAGGTTTCTGTGTGTGTGTGTGTGTGTGTGTGTGTGTGTGAGAGAGAGAGAGAGAGAGAGAGAGAGAGAGAGAGAGAGAGAGAGAGAGAGAGACGACAGACAGACAGACAGACAGACAGACAGACAGACAGACAGACAGACAGACAGACAGACAGACAGACAGGACAGAAGGGATATATATATATATAGAGAGAGAGTATATATATATAAGAGAGAGAGAGAGAGAGAGAGAGAGAGAGAGAGAGAGAGAGAGAGAGAGAGAGAGAGAGAGAGAGAGAGAGGAGAGAGAGAGAGGAGAGAGAGAGAAGAGAGGCTTTTTCTTTATTGGTTTGGCTTGGTTTTCAATGTATGTGAAAGAAATTTGTGGCTCATTTGCTTCAGTACATCATTGAATTCCATGGCTGGAATTTGTTTTAAAAAAACTGGAAGGAACAAAGGGAAAACACGTGTTAACTCACTGGCAACAAGGTAAAGGTGTCCCACAACCTGGGCGGTCGTAGTGGAGCAAGGCACAAGAGACCTCAGCTTCTCTAGGGGCCAGCATGTTGAGGGCGGCGCCCATCTCCTCTCCCTCGCTGCTTTCCTTCTCTGACCCTAAAGAGGGCAGGTACCCATTTACAGCTGGGTGAACTGGGGGACTGTGCTGAAACCAAGGCGTGCAAACGGTCACTCATCCAACTGGTAACCAGGCTCGATGCTGCTTAACTGGGGAAAAGCCAGCGCTCTGACCACTGAGCTATTCCGGGGTCACAGTAAATTAACACTGTTTATCTTGCAGGTACAAAAGATGTGGGCCATATTCAAAAGAAATAACTTATTAACATTAAATAGCTTTTAAAGCAAAGAAAATTATATCATTAAGAACGTTTAGTAAGACTACTTTTTAAGTTTACAAACTGGTGTTTTTTTCATATGTATTTCTAATTATTTTTGAGAATGTTCCTACTTCCTCTTTAAAAAAAATAATAAAAATTAGGAAGCAAACTTGAAGTAGCCTACTCTTAATCTTATTTCAAAAGGCATAAAAAACGAAATACCAGTTTCAAGATCAGACTGCTACATTTCCTGATCTTGTCCATATTTCTGTAGGCATGTGAGACGTGGACCATAACAGCAGACAGTGAAAAACAAGGATACATGCAATGGAGGTGAGAAGCTTTCGCAAACTTCTTGGTATCTCATTCAGAGATCACATAACTATCGAGGAAATGAAAACCAGAGTTAAAAACGCCATCAGACCATATAAAAAAGCTCCTTGACTTCAGTGGAAAAACGCAAACTAAAGTGGTACAGGCCCCTCACACGAACATCTGGACTGATTAAGACTGTCCTACAGGGAACAGTACAGTGAGGGAGACGAAGAGGCAGACAGAGAAAACGATGGAAAGACAACATCAGAGAGTGGACTCGCCTTGAGTGGAACGACTTGGTGCGGAAAGCTGAAAACTATGAGGAGTGGAGGAAGCTGGTTTCAAAATCTTCAGTGGTGTTACAACGGTCTACTCGACTATAGGATAGGTGAAGGTGAGGAAGAGCAAAGTACCAATAACCTCATCCACTCGGAATAAAAACAAAAACAAAAATAAAAACGAGATGATAGCAAAGTTTTAGGCATAGTTCATGGGTCTTTTGAATCAGCTTCTATCCACCGGTTCACAGAATAAGAAGAAAAAGACATCGTATCACTGGACAGTCAGTCTGTTTGTTTGGAAAAAAACCCTTCGTGAAGCTATAGAGCTATGCAAGTTCATTGTCAACGGGAAACAGCTCTAGGTAGGAAATTTATATAAAAGCCTGAGTATTTTCCCATAGATTGATCCTCGCTCAGCATCATGATTATAATTTCGTATTATGTATTGTGCGTATGATATATCTCTCTCTCTCTCTCTCTCTCTCTCTCTCTCTCTCTCTCTCTCTCTCTCTCTCTCTCTCTCTCTCTCTCTCTCTCTCTCTCTCTCTCTCTCTCTCTCTCTCTTGTGTGTGTGAGTGTGTGTGATTTTTCTTTCATTTCCTTTTTTCGATTTTTCTTTTTTTGTGAGAGCATGGTGTAAAGAAGCTTTGTGCTTATCCATTTACTCTCAATAAACATTTCGAGTTCGAGAGTTCGAGTTCGAGTTCGAGTTCGAGTCTCTCTCTCTCTCTCTCTCTCTCTCTCTCTCTCTCTCTCTCTCTCTCTCTCTCTCTCTCTCTCTCTCTCTCTCTCTCTCTCTCTCTCTCTCTCTCTCTCTCTCTCTCTCTCTCTCTCTATATATATATATATATATATATGGGGGCGGGATAGCTAAGTGGTCAGAGCACTCGCTTTCCCCAGTCAAGCAGTGTCGAGCGTGGTTACCAGTTGGATGGGTGACCGTTTGCGCGCCTTGGCTTCTGTACAGTCCCCCCAGTTCACCCAGCTGTCAATGGGCACCTGCCCACTATAGGGTCAGGGAAGGTAAAGCAGCGCGGGAGAGCAGATGGGCGCCGCCCTCAACATGCTGGCCCCTAGAGAAGCTGAGGTCTCTGATGCCTAGGTTATGGGACACCTTTACACACACACACACACACACACACACACACACACACACACACACACACACACACACACACACACACACACACACACACACACATATATATATATATATATATATATATATATACATATATATCTCCATTTTTGTACTGTGCATGTATATATATATATATATATATATATATATATATATATATATATATATATATATATATATATATATATATATGTGTGGTGTGTGTGTGTGTGTGTGTGTGTGTGTGTGTGTGTGTGTGTGTGTGTGTGTGTGTGTGTGTGTAGAAAATTAAATATGCACTTTAAAGATCCCGTATTTCTTGCCAGCGTTCGGTGGGTTACGGAAACCTGAACATGCCCAGCATAAATCCTCTCAGTTGGAATGCGGTTACCTTCATGGTGAGAGCAAAAACGGCAGCAAACACAAAAAACCCACACTGGATTATCCTCGAGGCTCTAGCTTGAGGGGGGAAAAAGGAAAAAAATACATTTGTGTACTGTGCATAATGTTTCCCTCCAATGCTGAGCTGTTTTTGTTTATACAAATGTTTGTTCAGAACAGAAAAAACAGATTATACACAAAAACATTTGGAGCAGCAACAAGCTAAAAGCTTATAGTGTCAAACGAAAGGAAACTTGTCATTTGGCAGCTGAAAAAAACTCAAAACATTGTCACAAAACATCAGTCCTACTGAAACAATTGTAATTGATAAATTAAAGACATTCTTTCTGACTTGCCCCCTTCACACTTGTGGAAACTTGGAAACCTCATACATATTAGCATGTTGATATATCTATATTTAATGCCTAAAATGCTGTCGATGAAAGATAGTTTTCCAGACGATTTTTTCTTCTTTTGTTTTGTAATTCATTGAATCTTTGATCAACCCTTTTCAAAATGATTGAGAAGCTTGTAGGTGGTTACCTTGAGCTAGTTTTTCTCCATTACTATTTCCTCATTAATTTTGTGTATTTTTTGTATATTTTTTTCAGATTTGTCTATTTTGTGGGGGAAGAACAGGGTGACTTATACCCAAGATGTCATGTGGAGCGACGACTTCAGTGGTTGTGTTACACGTGCTTCTGCAGTTGTTGCTCAGTGCTACGTGTACCAGCAAAAAACTGTATAATCACAGAAAACCATCGTGGACTGGCCCTAACTGTACTCTCCATTCTTCCCTTTCTGCCAGGGTCTTTGTCTATTATATTTGTGTTTTTTTTCTAGGATTTTAGTTATTGAAGCCAGCAGAGTAGAGTACACGTGCTATAAATGAACGGTGTAAAATCTTTGTATGATCGTCTAACAGGGTTTTCTTTGGAAAGAAAAGAAGGGGGGGGGGGATATTTCTCTTGTTGTCTTATTGATAATTCTTCAAGTTCTTGTTGTTTCTAGTTCTTGCTTTTCTTGGTCTTGTTTTTATTCTTCCTTTTAACGTTTTTAACGTGTGCATAAAATGTTCTGAAACACAGTTTCTTGGTTTCTAGTCTCATCCGAAGAGCATCGAATTTTCATCAGACAAGGGGGGGGGGGGGAGGAGGGGAGATGGGGGGGGGACAAAGCTGGGAATTGAACCCAGGACCTCAAGTGATGTTTTATGCTTATTTTTCTGCCTATTTTGTGTGTATCCATATCTGGTAGCATGCCCTGGTCAAGGACGGTCAGTACCCGTGTCAGTACACCGTGAGACTGGAAGAGATGGTGAACGGGTGCCTCCTGTACCTGAATGTACCTACAGGGCAAATCAAACTGACACTGTGCTCCTGTCCAGGGGTGTATGTCCACCTACGTTTGTATGAGAATGGACAACGCGTGCAGTCAGACCCTAAACGGTACGGGTGTGTTACGGGAGAACGCAAAGAGATGTATATGGCGTCAAAAGAGGTAGTAGTGAACTTGAAGACTTATACCCGGGTTGTCCAATATCATACGAAATACAGTATGATTTTTAACGTCACGAACGTCAGTAGAGCCGAAAATCCTCGTTTGCTGGTGACGTTTCTCGATCCTTTTTTTGGTGAGTGTCGAAATTTAAAAATGAAATTTTGATTTTTTTTATGGTAGTTCTTTTCTGCCCTCAATATGTTGACCCCTAGAGAAGCTGAGGTCTCTGATGCCTCGCCCCCCTACGCCCAAAAGGTTATGGGACACCTTTACCTTTTTCTTTACTATAATAGTTATGGGGAAGACGGACTAGGGTAGTATACGAAGAATCTTTTTCTTCTTCTCTCCTGGCTTCATTGCATATCATTCTCTGTGGTAGGTATTTTTCCATCCCTTTCTTTTTAATATTTCTCGTCCAAAAATGTGAAATGACACCTTTTTGCTATATGAGGGGGCAGTGGGAAAGTGACATACCGCCGGCGTGGTATGAGTTCGACGCTGGCGTGTCACATGAGAGTTGCTGGAGTCTGACTTCTCTATGGCAAACCGAAAGTGTCAAAATTCGCCAGTTCCAGGAGTGCTGCATTCCTTTATGTTTACCATGTCTCCCAAGGGGCCAAAATCCATTGTTTCCTTTGCTAGTATGGTTCACACTGATTGTGAAATGTATGTGTGCAAACAGCCGCCAGAAAATTATTATTATTATTATTATTATTATTATTATTATTATTATTATTATTATTATTATTATTATTATTATTATTATTATTTCGAGGGTAATGGAATAAGCACTCGTGTGCTTTTTTACATCTAGTCCCCGTGTGTATGCAGTTTTGTAAATTTTGTTGTCCATTCCCACCGGCACACAATGGCCTACTCTTCCGAAAAGCGGGAAGGATTTAAACGTGTGCGCAATATCTTCTGAGTGCCTTCGCACACGAGACCTCGGTTTATGAGACATCCGAAAGACTTTTGGGGGGAGTTGAGTCGGCACTGATGTTAACCCCCACAAAAATCCTCTTAAACAAGATTGGAACCCGGGTCAGCAGATCACGAGCGCAATGCGCATTACTCTAACCACCAGGCTACCCTGTCCCCCCTTTGCTAGATTGTTCATAGGGGGTGGTGGTGGTGGGGAGAGTGGAGGGTGGGAATGTAGAACTGCTACTGACCAATGATAGTCCTTCATCATCATCATCATCCTTTACACCCAGTGGTGTGTAGGGCAGCAACAAAGACTTTCCACCTCTGCCTATCCTGGGCCAGCCTGGTCAATGAACTCCAAGAGTGTTGCATGGCTTCCATCTCACATTCCACTGTCCTCCTCCATGTTGTTCTTGGTCTTCCTCTCTTTCTCTTGCCGTCTGGGGTCCAGTGCAGTGCTGTTCTTGCAATAGATTGTGTCTCTCTCCGGAGTATATGCCCAGTCCATCTCCATCTTCGTTTGCTAATGATGGTGCCCCTGTCAGTTTGGTTGCATTTCCTCAGTAGATCTTCATTAATGATAGTCCTTGATGATACGTAATGTTATACGTAAACTGAAGTCACACTGTTTGATGTCATTGTTTTGTTCAATGCAAAGTGAAGTAGCTGTACTGATAATTATCAATATAAAAGCAGCTCCTCTTCCTCTCTTGTCACTTAACCGAGAGTCGCCGAGGAAAGAAGCCAAAATCTGTTATTGCAAAGGCTGGAAAAAAAACAACAAAATTTGCTGTCATTGTTGTTACTGGGTTTTTGTTGTTGCTGATGTTGCTGTCTGTAGAGAAATTGTTGCTACTACTGCTGCTTCCGCCGCTGTTGCTGCTGCTGCTACTACTACTGTTGCTGTTGCTGCTGCTTCTTCTGTTGTTGTTGCTGCTGCTGCTGTTGCTGCTGCTGCTGCTGTTGTTGCTGCTGCTGTTGTTGCGGCTACTGCTACTTCTGCTATTGCTGTTGCTGCTGCTACTGCTGTTGTTGCTGCTGCTACTGCTACTGCTGCTGCTACTGTTGTTGCTGCTACTACTGTTGTTGTTGCTGCTGCTGCTGCTACTGCTACTGCTGCTTCTGCTACTGCTGCTGTTACATTGACACTGTCGATGTAGGACACATACAGCCCTCACACAGCTTGGCAAGCCTAGCCCTGTTCTCAGACTGCGTGACCCTGACAGCGCCTAGCGGTCACGTGATCTTCTTAACCAGATTACAGCCAATCAAGCAGGGCGATTTGCTTCTTTTTACCGAAAAGTGCCAAAGGAACTGGAAAAAACAGTATCAAGAACCTGAAATGTTGCTTCATGAGTTCCGATGACAATACAATGGCGTTGTCATTCTCGTTTCTCAACGGACAACTCATTTCAAACCTGTTGAGCCCAAAGTTCAAGGTGGTGTTTTCTTTTCACCGGAATGTTTCGAAACCAGTGCAGATGGAGGGGTTGAGGTGGAACTGCTCCAGCAGTGTGTGGCCAAACTTGCACAGACATTTTCCCTGTGACCTGACACCCCAGTGTGCAAAGGCGGAGGATGAGATGGCCTGTGACTACGCATGGAAACCGCGATTCTCCCAGTTGGTAAATATGATAAGATCTGATATATGATATGATATGATATGATATGATATGATATGATATGATATGATATGATATGATATGATATGATATGATATGATATGATATGATATGATATGATATGATATGATATGATATGATATGATATGATATGATATGATATATCATATCATATCATATCATATCATATATATCATATTATATCATATCATATCATATCATATTATATTACATATACATATACATATACAACACTATCCCCGAAGTCGGAATGTGGCAACCTTCATTGTAGGCAAATAAAAAGGTCGCATACACAAAACTTCAGCATTGGTGAACCTCAGATCTCTAGCGTAGCAAGCCAAAAGAAAAGAACACTAAGAGAGAGGAGAGAGAGAGAGAGAGAGAGAGAGAGAGAGAGAGAGAGAGAGGAGAAGAGAGAGAGAGAGAGAGAGAGAGAGAGAGAGTTCAGACTTCAGACTTTTACTGTACTTTGGCCTTAGACCACAATACAAAAGCAAAATGGGCATAGGGAATGACACATAACAAGAGTTGTAAACATACAACTACCATCCTATGCTGAAAATGAAAGTGTCCCAATGTTTATGAAAACAAGATTATTACATCAGCCATTCCATGTATATTCAACAGTGAAAAAGGCTACATCATGATATTCATAGTCAATAGTGTTTACATATATATATGTAATTAATCAACACTAGATTCCATTCTTACAAATTTATCTTACTTCTTCTTTTGATTGCATGAAAGATGAAACGCGATAAATTATATCTATCCTTTGGATTTACAGCTTTCAGTAACAGGTGTAAAGGCAGTCTTGTTGAATCTTTGAGAAATTTGTTTCTCAACACATCGTTATAGTAGTGTAATTGGGACTAAAAATTGTTATGTTTGTAAAAACCAAGTTGAGAGAGAGAGAGAGAGAGAGAACACTGAACACTGAACACTGAAATGGTTTAATAGTACGTTGGCCTTGGACCACAATACACCAGGTGAGGGGGGCAGGGGTGTGAGTGTATTGCAAAATGTAAGCATGGATAAATATCATATATACTATGGCAGTGAAAAAAGCATGGATGAGTATCACACATACTGTAACAATGATGCATCAAACCATGTATACATTTGCCACATACTATAGCAATGAAATGTGAAACTGTTGATAAAGTTCATACATACTATAGTAATAAAAAGGAGGGCATGGATATATTTCATGCCTACTATGGCATTGAAAAATGAAATCGGGGACAAGTGTCACACATACTATAGCAATAAAAATGAATGCATTGATAAGTCGCACATACTGTAGCAATTAAAAAATGAATATGAAAAATTCCACACCTACTTTGGCAATGAAAAATGACATTATCATGCGAATGTGGCTATGTGGATAAGTTTGACAAATACTATAGCTATGAAAATGAATGCAATGATGAATCAAAGCATGGATACATTTCCTACATACTATATCAATGAAATGTGAAACCGTTGAAAAATGAAATCGTGGATAAGTTTCACACCTACTATAGCAATGAAAATGAAAACAATGATGAATCAAAGCATGGATACATTTCCCACATACTATAGCAATGAATTATGAACCCATTGATAAAGTTCACACATACTATAGTAATAAAAAGGAAGGCATGAATAAATTTCGTGCCTACTAGGACATTGAAAAATGAAATCGTGGAAAAGTTTCACACATACTATAACAATAAAAATGAATGCATTAACAGATTTCACACATACTATAGCAATAAAAGTGAATGCATTGGTACATCACACATACTGTAGCCATGAAAATTGAAAGCATGAATAAATTCCACACCTACTTTGGCAATGAAAAATGAAAGCATGGAAAATTTTCCCAGGCACTACAGCACTGAAAAATTGAAAAAAAGGATCAAGTTCACGTATACTATTGCAGTGAAAAAAGAAAGCATGGACACATTTTACACATACTATAGCAATAAAATATTACAACATAGAAAAATTTCCACTCATATTACTGCTGGAAAATGGGGGAGAGAGAGAGAGAGAGAGAGAGAGAGAGAGAGAGAGAGAGAGAGAGAGAGAGAGAGAGAGAGAGAGAGAGGAGGAAGAGAGAGAAAGAGAGAGAGAGAGAGAGAGAGAGAGAGAGAGAGAGAGAGAGAGAGAGAGAGAGAGAGAGAGAGGTTGTAGGAACTTGTTTAACATACATTTGCTGTTGGGCAATATATACCATACAAAAAGGAGAACAGCTAAACGTTTCATCCAGTAGACCCATTATGTTTCTATACATACCCCAAGGCTAGTCATCAAACATTCTGCAGAATAAATTTTGATAATTCATTATCCTCCAGCCCCTAGTGCCAATATAATCAAACATATAAGAAGACATCAATAAATAACAATTATAGTAATAATATTGATTACACATAAATTACACATAAAAAAATGGAACAGCCCATCCATGAATGTCAACAATAGTAGCTAAAAATGTAGTTCTTCCAATGAATGATCAAAGTACTTTGCAGACTTTGCTTAAACATCACTTCATTTACAATTATCACCAATTCAAAAGGACCCTTTGTTAACTTTATGACACCAAAAATTAATAGTAATCATATCATTCTGACAAAATAGAAATATGTACAGTGTTTCTAATCTGACGAAATTGTTGTTAGAGTTCCATCTCTCAAAAAAAAAAAAAAAAAAAAAAAAAAAAAATTAGCCTTTACTATTTTCTTTCTTCTGGGGACAACAACATACCAGAAGAAGACAAACAGTTACTGAACGAATTTTATTAACAATTTCACTTAGCTCTGGTAATAAAGTTGTGAGGTGGTAATTGCATACAACTTTTAGTTAACCGGCTCGTACCTTCTAGTTGAGCCCAGTGGAGCATTGTCTTCTCCTAATGGCATAAAAAATGAACTTTGACAGCTGTAAAGAACAACGTGAATCACTAACATGAAAAATAACAAATATAGGCCTATGAAGAAAATCATTAATAAATTTTACTCTAAGATCTGTATACATTGGACATATATATATTAAATGATATTCATCTTCAGCTACATTCTGACAGAAAGGACACATTTTGTCTTGAATATTATGACTGTATCTATGACGATTACTATTCAATGGCAGGACATTTAATCTGGCTTGTGACAAAGCAACTCGAAAGCAGTACACATCAATGCTACAAATATAAGATTCTTTTTCAAACACAGTTTTAAATGACCTGTAAATAGAGTATCTTTCATGTTCTCCAATAACGCTTTGCCATTCCTGCATAAACATATCTATCATCCTTTGCTTGAAAATTTTTAAAAATTGATGTACTTCCCCGACACCCTGCTGTAACCATACAATATTATAACCACACTCGCATAATAACACTCTTATGTTAGAAACCCAGCATTTTTTCGCATTGCTATCAAGCCTTAGCTGCATATCGTATGCCTGACGAGGTAATCTGTGATGGTCCATCTGCAGTATTTTAAACCAATATCGCAAAGCAGCAATGCTTGAATTAATATACAAAGGATATCTTCCAAGTTCTCCATAAACCATTTTGTTTGGAGTTTTGATAGGAAGTCCCAGAAAACGCTTGCATGCCATTAAATGAATCTTTTCTATATAATCTAATCGACTTAATCCCCAAACTTCAGAAGAATACAGTAATATAGGCTGTATTTTTATATCAAATACTTTAAAGAATATCTGCTGGGTAATATCCTTATTTTTCCAAAACGCCTTTATTAAACTAATTAGAGCCTTCTTACCTTTCGTAATGTGATTTTCAACACCAACTTTGATGCTAAGCTTAGTTGAAAAATTAAATCCTAGATAACAATACTTATTTACTACTTCTAATTGAACATTTTCAAAAAACCATTCTTCATCTCTTCCCAGAAAACCACCTTTTCTAAAAACCATAACTTTAGTTTTATCTTTGTTTACTTTTAATTTCATTTTTGAACAGCATGTATTCAGGACATTCAACTGGTTTTGAAGACCAACAGGTGTAGATGATAACAAGACGACATCATCTGCAAAAAGAAGCACAAACAATTCCATGATACCTGGTATTAGCTGGATACCATGCCTACCTTTCTCAGACATATCATTTGCTAGCTGGTTGATAAACATTTGAAACAGAGTAGGACTCAAAACGCATCCTTGTCGTACCCCTATTGGACACTCAAAAAGCTCAGTATTTTCAAAATTTGATCTGACGTATGATACTAAAGTGTTATACATTGCTTGAATTGAACAGAAAAATCTCCCTTTGACACCCTGATTTCTAATACAATGTAGTAATTTATCATGTCTTACTGAGTCAAATGCTTTCTTAAAATCGACGAAAGCAACATACAGCTTCTTACCTCTCTGAGACAAGCACTTCTGCACAACAGAGTATAAACAAAAAATATGGTCAATAGTGGAATAATGTTTACGAAATCCTGCTTGATTCTCAGATATTAAATTTTCTTCTTCCAACCATGAGTAAAGCCGTTTATTTAATATTGTACTGTAACATTTTGAAATCGTACTTAGTAAAGAAACACCTCTATAGTTATCTACATTCTCTGTGTCACCTTTTTTGTAAATTGGTATGACAATAGCTTTTCCCCATTCCTTTGGATATATGCCTTTTTTAAATATTTCATTAAAGAGTTTGTGTAAAAAGGGAATAGAAGTTTTGTTACCTGTCTTAAGCATTTCTGCAAGCACTCCATCCTTTCCGCATGCCTTGCAATCCTTCATTTTACTTACTGCATATGTGACTTCTTCTAAAGATATCTCAGCATTCAGTGCGTGTTGGTCTTCTTCTGAGAGGTCAAGGTGATCTTGACATTCCTCGTTGCAATCATTACAATCTGTAGAGAACACATTTTTAAAATGAACATACCATTCAGTGAGAGATATATTGTTTTTGTGCTTTGTTCTTTCTTTCCCACACCCCATTTCAGATAGCTGCTTCCAGAATTTTGAGGAATCTTTGATATTTGCAGAAAGCGATTCAACTTTTTTCTTTCTATAGCTTCTCTTTTTTATCTTAAGTAAACACTTGTAAGTTTTTCTAGCATTTATGTACTCTATTCTATTTTCCTCAGTCCTAGACTTTCTGAAACCTCTCAAAGATTGTCTACATTTCTGTTTAGCTTGCTGACATTCATCATCAAACCATTCAGAAGTATGTTTTTGTGAGTTAGGATACATTTTTCTTACCATGCAACTACTGGCTGATAATAAACAATCTACAAACATATCAAGCGCACTGTCTATGTCATCTTCTAAAATATTAGTCGCTAACTGAATTTTGTCTTGTACATTAGCACTATTTAGATTATCTACATAAACCTGTTCTTTTTCTTTATCCCATACCACTTTGTTAATACATAAGTTATCCCTCTTATTTTGATTATTTTCAGTGCTACATGCTGTAGAATATGTCAATACAACTGGTAAATGATCAGATTCCGATGAATCTTCCACATCTAAGGACATACCATGAGACATCATATACATACCATGTGACATGACAAAATAATCCACGGTGCTGCATCCCGTGTTACCTAGGTAGGTGTAACTGCCATCAAATTCACATTCACACAAACCATTTAGAATAATAAGATCAAAAGAACTACATATTTCCAGTAACTGATCTCCAAACATGTTTTTGTTTACATCCTGTGATTTTCTGTAAAAGGGAGACTGATAATTTATTCCACTATCTAAGCCATCATTTAAATCACAACAATCAGTATTTCTGGAGCCAGTTCTTGCATTTAGATCTCCACACAATAACAAATGAAAGTCATATAATTCATACAAGTCTAACAACGTTTGTTCTAGTATTTCTAAACCATATCCATTCTCATTGTTTTTCCAAACAGTAGAGTCATGAGGTGGTATATATGTACAGATCCAAAAGATATCCATATTGGTTCTAAAAAGTTGCTTATCAATACACAGAATGATCGTGTTATCTATATCAAAATCAACCTTGGTTACAAATTGTGCAAACTTCTTCTTTATCAAGACAATGACTCCTCCTGAATATCTACCCTGATAGGAAATCTTCTTTGCCATGGAACAGAATATAACATAGTCACTGAAAAGGGTAGACTCAAAATTTGAGCCAACAAAAGTTTCGGTCAGACAAATAAAATCATGGGATTTTATGTATCTGACAAAATCTGTAATTTCTAACTTAGGGAGCAAACCATTTACGTTAAAGTTAAGGAACTTGATATCATCTCTTTGAACATTATTTGCCAGAACAGTATTTACAGGAGTCTTACTTACTTTACATCTGCTGTTATTTTTTCTCCCCTTTATTTTACAACTATTTACATTGGCCCGGCCGAATTCCTATTGTGGGGGAGAACCCCGTTCAGTGCGCTTTTTTGTGCGTCCTCTATCTTGAGCCCCTTGTGTTCGCTCATTTGACTGCACACGTTTAAAGCTGTCCAGAATGCTGTTCTGACTGACAGCCCTAGCCCTGACAGTCTTTCTCTGTTGGCTCTGTTTAGGGGAGTTTACCTCGGATTGCCTGTGTTCTCCAGGGGTATCGTCCAAAGTGGACGTATCTCTCACCCCAGTAGAGACTGTATTTGCGGGTTGGGCTGTGTCATTGCCCTGCATGTTTGGGTCTGCGGCACTGGTGGCCTGTTGGACTTTGTGAATATCCCTTGCCATTGCCACCGCAGTTTCCCCTTGTTTCCCCTTGGCGCTTCCAGATGCACCTTTTCCTTTTCCTATTATACTCTTTGTTTGTCTACCACCTCCCTTTGGTTTACCCTTTGACCCCCCTTCTCTGTCCTGTACCTTCTTTTGCTTTCTTTCTGCTATTGTCATAGTAGAACTGGTGCCTGCTGTACCTTCCCTGGCTTCTACACTGAGTGAGTTCTCAGTTTCAGAGTTTTTGTTCCCCGTTTGATTTTGTATGGAATCATTCCGATTTATCTCCTGTAGGTCTCCAACATCATTGTTAGAGACTGGAGGTTTGTCACCCATGTCTTTTTCTTTGTCTGTAATGTCACTATTGTCCAGTTCACTGTCTCCAATGTAGCCATCAGTCTGTGCGACGTCACTGTCTACTCTGTCCCTAGCTCCGTCTATGTTAAACTTACCTAGGGCCTCTTTGAGGAGACCAGTGTTTCTATGTGCTTGAATGTGCACTGACTGTCTTTGTGATTGTTCCACAAGTGGCGAGACCTGGACTCTGGATTCACTGACAGAGTCTGCCCCTGGTGAGTAGTTCCGCTGGGATACCTGGCTGTACGTGAGGATCCCTGGTACCACAGGTTTAGTGGTATAACCCCGTCTTTTCCGCGTATAACTAGTCCTGTTGACTTGGTCTCTCCTCTTGGAGAGGGTTTGTGACTTTGGGTCTTCTCTTGTGCCCCTGAATGAGTGAGGCTGGCCGTTGCACTGCACCCCTGACTCAGGCTGCATTTTCTCCACCTCTGCTCCTCTTCCCGCACGGTCTCGATCCCCCCGATGGTCCCCCTGACTGTCCCTCCGATGGTCCCCCTGACGGACCCCCCGATGGTCCCCCCGACGGTTCCCCCGATGGTCCCCCTGCGAACTCCACTGACGGTCCCCCCGATGGAGAGAGAGAGAGAGAGAGAGAGAGAGAGAGAGAGAGAGAGAGAGAGAGAGAGAGAGAGAGAGAGAGAGAGAGAGAGAGAGAGAGAACACTAAACACTGAACACTGAAATGATGTAATGCACATTGGCCATGGACTACAATACACTTCTTGGGCTTGAGATGAAAACAAAGGGTTCATTCATATGACTGGCAAAGCAAATGCACAAAAGGCATAGATTCATGACTGATCAAAGAAGAAAAACAAAGACTGTTATAATTCATTGTCAGGACCCCTATATCAAGCATAACCAACTCACAAGTAGAAAATGATATCTAATGAAAATTTAGGAAATCATGCATATTAAGTTTAAATTAAATCGTAACAGTATTTTAATATATACAGCTTGAAGTAGAATTGTCTTCATTTTGTTGATAGAATGAAAAATATATCTAGATAAACTTTTACTCATTATTTGTTGCTTTGAACAGATCTGGCAGTGGCACCTTAACCACTTGCTTAAGAATTTTTCTCTCAAGTCTGGTACATGCAACATTCCATGAGAAAGTGGGCTTCTTTTATTTTACAAAAAGGACACATTTTTTCTTGAGCATTCTCACTATATCTATATACATTATTATTAAGAGGTGAAACGTTACATCTTGCTTGTGTAATGGCTACTCGAAAGCAGTAGACATCAGTAGAGTTTTTATATTGCTCTTTTTCAAAAATACCTTTAAACGATCTGTAATT
Source organism: Stramonita haemastoma (assembly GCA_030674155.1). NCBI lineage: Eukaryota > Metazoa > Mollusca > Gastropoda > Neogastropoda > Muricidae > Stramonita > Stramonita haemastoma. The sequence continues at coordinate 22,279,878 of CM060341.1, read as the reverse complement.
GTTATACCTCTCTATCTTGTATAGTCCCATCCCATTCTTGAATGAACAGATCTACTAATCTTTGCTTAAACATACCTAAGAAAGCTTTTACATCCCCCACACTTTGTTGCATCCAAACAATGTTAAAACCTGTTTCACACAAAATTTCTCTTATTTTTGAAATCCAGCAATATTTCCCATTTTTATCTAACTCTAACTGCATGCAATAAGCATTATATGATATTCTATTTTGATCTAATTGCAGTAGTTTTAAACCCGTACCTAATGGCTCTTATACAGGAATTGACATAAAGTGGATATCTTCCAAAAATCACCGTTTACCATCTTATTTGGTGTTCTTACAGATACTCCTAAAAATCTTTTACATGCCATCAAATGAAATTTCACGATGTGTTTTAGTCCGTTTGTGCCCCATATTTCTGATGAATACAATAGAATTGGCTGAATCTTACTATAGAATATCTTTCTTTTTTTTTTTAAAGTAGAACGTTCATCTCTTTATATATATTGAAAGACTTTATTTAGCCACTGCCATCCTTCCCTTAGTGACTAAATGTTCTTTACCCAATTTACAGCTAATCTTCGTTGTGAAATTAAACCCTAAGTAGCAATACTGATTCACGACTTCTAGCCTATTACCGTTGTAATACCATTGTTCCTGTTTTGAAAGGAATACCCCTTTCCTAAAGACTATCACTTTACTTTTATTGATGTTGACACTCAATTGTAAATCATTACAGCAGTCTTTTAAAATGTTTAATTGATGTTGCAAACCTTCTGGGGTTGTTGAAAACAGTGCAACATCGTCTGCAAACATCAGAATAAAGATATCCATGATATTAGGTAATAACTGGACTCCATGCCTTCCTTTTTCATTCATATCATTAGCTAGCTGGTTGATGAATACTGAAAACAACGTAGGACTCAGAACACAACCTTGCCTGACTCCTATTGGACATTTAAAAAACTCTTATAATTGGCTGTTTATTCGAATACACGATAATAATGAGTTATACATAGCTGACAATGAAGCAAAGAATTTTTCTTTTACCCCCCGACTTTTAACACAGTTCAAAAGTTTATCATGTTTAACCAGTCAAAAGCTTTTTTGAAGTCAACAAAGGCAACACAGAGAGAGAGAGAGAGAGAGAGAGAGAGAGAGAGAGAGAGAGAGAGAGAGAGAGAGAGAGAGACAGACAGACAGACAGACAGACAGACAGACAGACAGACAGACAGACAGACAGAGACAGACAGACAGACAGACAGACAGACAGACAGAGATACAAACAGAGAGAGAGACAGACACAGAGAGAGAGACAGAGACAGACAGAGAGACAGAGTGACAAAGACAGAGAGAAAGAGAGACCGAGAGAGATTCAGGCAGGCAGGCAGGCAGGCAGAAAGAGGCTTTTTGATTTTTAGAGACAGACAGACAGACAGACAGAGAGACATACAGACACACAGACTAACAGAGACTGACAGACAGACAGATACAGAGACACACAAACAGAAAACTAAAAAGTCTTTAACACTCATTCTTCTCCTCCCCACTCACACCACACTCACCCCCACCACCTCCCACCCACTCCCACCCCCACCACGATCACCCACCCACTACCACCACCACCCGCCTTCACCACCCAACCACCACACCACTCCCACCACCACTACCCCCACGACCACCACCCCACTACACCCACCGCCTCCTCCTCCCATCCTCCCCCCTGACCTGTTGCAGATCTTCGTGACAAACGAAAACTTCACCTCTCACCATTTCGGTGACCTGGACAAGCTGTGTAAAGACAGGGAGGCGGCGCCCCTCAGCTTCCAATCCACGCAGGAGTGGAGGGACTTGGTCGAGGCCCTCCGCTACAACACGCGTTTCATGAAACGCGTTTGGTGGGTTAATCTTCGTCCTCTGCGATTGGACAAGAGATACGCCAAAGACAGCTATCTGAGACGCCTGTAGGATTTGGATACGGGGTGTTTGTTTGTTTGTTTGTTTGTTTGTTTGTTTGTGTGTGTGTGTGTGTGTGTGTGTGTGTGTGTGTGTGTGTGTGTGTGTGTGTGTGTGTGTGTGTGTGTGTGTGTGTGTGTGTGTAGATACACACATATGCTTAGGTGCCTCATCCGACGGACTCTCGGGAATGGAGTCAATAGTCTACTGATATTAGACCTAACTCCAAGGTTAAAAAAAAAAAAGAAATCCCCTCAAACGGGCGGCTCGGTAGAGGTTCGAACCCGGGCAGTCAGGTCACGAGATCAACATTCTAACCGCTAAGCTATCCCACCACCCAGTGCTTGTTTATAATATTCTTTTTTCTTCTTCGTCAAACGCTCAGACTTTAACTATTGTTGTCTGTCATAATAATAGCGAAAATGCGTTGCACTGCATGCCGAATCCGGCCCAGCGCATCTGACTTCGGCGTGGGATAGAATAGTTATCTTTTAAGTCTTTCTGGAAAAAGACACTGGATCAAAAAAACAGAAAGTAAACAAGAAGGAGGTAATAGGGAAAAAAAGGAACAAAGCAGAGGCAGAGAGGAATAGAAAAGAGGGAACCCCGAACACAAAATTTGCAGAAGGTGTGGATACTTTTTCTTGCTGACAGATCCCTGTCCCCACATCTTAATCCTCCTCGCTCCGGGTGGAGCAAAAGGCGCCAACAAGTCTCCTCCAGCCATCTCTGTCTTGGGCAAGCCAGCTGATTTCATTCCATGTTTTGCCCATTATTTCCATTTCTTCTTCTATTGTTCTCCTCCATGTACCTAACGGCCTGCCCCTCTTCCTTTTCCCAGGTGGTGCCCATCTGAGTGCAGCATGTGGATGTTGGGTCTTGTTCATCCTGAGGATATGGCCCAGCCACCTCCATCGCCTTTGTTTCACTTCTTCTATGATATTGTTGATGCCAGTCCTTTTGCTCACTTCTCTATTGGTAACATGTTGTTCCCAGTGGATCTTGAGGATGCGGCGAAGACACCTGCTTTCGAAGCCTCTGAGTCGGCTTTCAATCTTTTTGTTGGTTCTCCAGGTCTCTGAGGCGTAGAGGAGGACTGAGCGGACGTTTGATTTGTACACTTTTAGTTTTGTGTTGGTCTGCACGACTGTTGACTTCCAGATGTTTTGCAGTCTGTTGAAGGCCTGTGCTGCAAGACTAATTCTAGTTGAGACCTCCTTCTCAATATCACTGTTGGACGAGATGTAGCTGCTAAGGTACTTGAAGTGTTGTACTTCTTCCAAGTCTGCGTCACGCACATTTGTCTTCCGTGCACTCTTTGTCTTTACTTTCATGATCTTTGTCTTGTCTGGGTGGATCTTGAGTCCCACGCTTCTAGCTGTTTTATCAACTTTTGTTGTTTTTTTCCTGGATGTCCGTCTGAGTGTGTGAGAGGAGAGCAATGTCGTCTGCAAAGTCACAGTCCTCAAGCCGGGATGTCAGTCCCCATACCAGTCCTCTTGGTCGGTTTTCTGTAGCTTACCTCAACACCCAATCGATGACGACAAGGAAGAGCGTTGGTGAAATCACGCAGCCCTGCCTGACACCAGTCTTCACATGGAACCATTCGCTTTGTTGTCCATTGTGGTGCACACAGCACTGGTTGTCAGCGTACATATCTTTGAAAATGTTGATGACTTTTGGCGGGAATCCGTAAGCTCTGAGAATCTTCCAGAGTGAGGGGTGATGGATGCTGTCAAATGCCTTTTCAAAGTCGATGTAGTTGATATAGAGTGACGAGTTCCATTCAAGTGACTGCTCCACAATGGTGCGTAAGATGAAAATTTGGTCTGTACATCCTCTTCCACTTCTAAATCCAGCTTGTTCCTCTCTGAGGACTCTCTCGATAGCTTGTCTCATTCTTTGCAGGAGAATTCTGCAAAATATTTTTCCAGGGACAGAGAGTAGATTTATGCCCCTCCAGTTTCCACATGTTGCTAAATCGCCTTTCTTGGGTAGCTTAATGATAATGCCTTTCTTCCAAGTGTCTGGCACTTTCTCTTCCTCCCATACTTTATTGAAGAGATTTTCCAGTGCTCTGGAACTCACAGTGGGGTCTGCCTTCAGCATATCTGCAGTGATTCTGTCTTCACCAGGTGCTCTGTTTCCTTTCGCTTCTCTAATGGCTTCTCGAATCTCTTGCTGTGTGATATGTCCTCTTTTCATTTCAATGAGGAACCCTGTGTCCTCAACGATTGCCTCTTCATCAGGATCTGGTCTGTTCAATGTTTCTGTGAAGTGTTCGGCCCATCTGTTGAGTTGGTCTTCTTCCTTCGTGAGGAATTTCCCTTCCCTGTCCTTGACTACTGTTGTCTTGCTGGTGAATCCTCCGGTGAGAGTCTTGGTGATCTTGTACTCAGTTCTGCTGTCACCTTTTTCAGAGGCTAACTGTGCTTCTGAGGCTAAAGTGTCTGTGTATTTTCTTTTGTCTCTCCGGACACTCTTCTTGACTGCTCTGTTCAGTTCTCTGTAAGTCTCTGCAGCTGTAGATCTGTCCTCCTCACTGCCAGTTAGCATGAGTTGTTTTGCTGCTTTTCTTTCATCAATAAGATTCCAGGTGCTTTCTGAGATCCATTCTTTCCTCTCTCTTTTCCTGTAGCCCAGTACCTCTTTACTGGCATCAGTAAATACTTTCTGCATACTGTCACAAAGGGTGTTGATATCGTCTGCTGGAAAGTCTTCAAGAGCTTTAAACCTGTTGGTCAACTCCACTGTAAACTGGGCCTTCACTCCTGGATCTTTCAGTCGCCCAGAGTCAAAAGGTTGTTCTCTGTTCTTTTTGTGTGTTCTCTTCAGCTTGAGTTGTAATTTGCACAACACAGGATGGTGGTCGCTGCCTGCGTCTGCCCCTCTCAATGCCTTGACATCTTTCATTGTCTTCTCCATTTCTGGTTGATGGCTATGTGGTCTATTTGGTTGCTCGTCTTCCCATCTGGTGACATCCATGTCAACTTGTGAATGGTTTTGTGCTGGAAGATGGTACCTCCGTTCTCCAGACACAAATCTACAAAACGCTGCCCATTGTCGTTTCGTTCTCCCTCACTTTCTTTTCCTATGCATGATTCATATCCAATGTTATCGGCTCCAACTTTTGCATTGAAATCGCCCATCAGAAGAAGGATGTCATGTCGAGGTGTCCTGTCGAGTTGTTCTTGGAGGTTGCTATAGAACAGGTCTTTCTCTTCTTCAGTAGCTTGGTCTGTGGGTGCATAGCACTGTATCAAGGTGGTCTTTGCATACCTGGAGAAGAACCTGGCTCTGATGATTCGGGCGCTGACTGGCTCCCATCCCATTAGACTCTTTCTTGTCTGCCTGTCCATAATGATTCCAACTCCTTCCTGGTGTTGTCCATCATTACGCCCGGAATAGCACACTGTTTCTCCTGTACCAAGAGCCATAATTCCGGAATCTGTCCATCTCATCTCGCTGATGCCTAGAATGTTAATGTTGTATCTTTTCATCTCCCTCACAATTTGTGCTGTCTTTCCACTTTCATACATCGTTCGTACATTCCATGCTGCCATTCTCACTTGTTGTTTGGGTTTCGCCAAGGACTCCGTCGGAGTAGAAACTTCCTTTCGGCTTTCATCTCTACTCTTCATCTGATGCATTGCTGCATCAGTCCCCAGCTCATCACCCAAGATTTGATGATTTGAAGATTTTGTTGGCGTTTCTGTAGCGTAGATTTCTTTACATGGTGGGTTGCTAGCCCAACGCAAGACCCTCCTCCTTATCGCATCCTGGACTTGGGACCAGGCAATGGCGGAGTTTGTCCACACATGGGGGTTTATAATATTGTTATTTTGATATGTCATCAGATATTTTTACATGTGGAGGTGGGAGGGGGGTGCGGTGGCCTATTACCTGGAGCATACTATGCAGCCCAGTGAGAACGAGGCTTTCGCCGTGATTCGCCCCTTCGCCACACGAACGTCACTCCTACCCAGATTCACCAAGAATGATATTGCTTACAACTCCGAAAGCACAGGTGGGTATGGAAATGGTTTATTTGCGATGCACTTTGCTTGCCTTGTTTTTAAATACGTGGAAAAAGTTTGAACATTGAGCAACTCTTCTTCTTCTGTCTCTCTGTCTGTCTCTGTCTGTCTATCTTTGTCTGTTTGTTTGTCTGTCTGTCTCTCAAACTTGTTCCGCTTTTCGAAGGAGTAGGCCATTGTGTGCCGGTGGGAACAGATGAAAAAATTTACAAAACCGCATACATACAGGGACTGGATGTAAAAAGCACACGTGTGTTTGTTCCATTATCCTCGATATAAAAGAATTTCTATCTCTCTCTCTCTCTCTCTCTCTCTCTCTCTCTCTCTCTCTCTCTCTCTCTCTCTCTCTCTCTCTCTCTCTCTCTCTCTGTATACAAATAAATGTTGTGTGATAACTTCACCAGAGAAGACAAGAATGGAATGAGCACGAACCTCCCATGACACTTTAACAGATGGGTTTGGGAAATATTTTACTGCATGCAGTTGACATTGTTGTAGCTGTTATTGCGCCTTCCCCATGGTTTTAATTAATTAAGCGTTATTGATGTTCATGCTGCTGTTTGTTGTATCAACCCATGTTTTATATAAAAATATAACTTCATTGTGGATTGCGTCATTATTGGACATCAGTGGTCCACTGCCAGTGAAGGTGGACAGACTGACTTGTGACCTGCTGCTGCCTTGTGTCTGTTCATAACCCACTTGGTGCTTTTTGAGCAGACGAAATTCAGATGGTGTTTTCGCCTTTGATCTCTTAGTTATCATTTAGGTTTTTTCGTTTTATTATTATTTTTTAAATCAGATATTCCTTTGTACACTCTTATTCTTTCCTAATATTTACTTTTTCTTTTCCATATGTTTATATATATATATGTATTATATTATATATAAATATATATATATATATATATATAACATTTATTCATACCTTTTCACTACAAAATTATGTTTAAGTGCATTGACCTTTGAAGGGATAGTTTAAACTAATAATATCTGTTGTGAAAGGTGTTTTTAAAAAGCCTTTTACGGTTTGAACAATGTAAAGAATGAATCTTTCATTGCTATTGAGCACATTATAGGCTTTCGTTTGTTGTTGCTCTGTTGTAAGTGTGTATGTGTATGATTTTTTCAGATAAAATGTTGTTCATCACCTTTCGGCCTCCCAGAATGTGCACTCTGACTCACTCAACCCACCTGGGAATCACTGTGAGATTAAAATTGCACATTGAATGAGAAGTTTTTGCAAGTATGACTACTGTCAAGCACGTCGTCATGATTATAAGCAGCCATAGTCGACTTTAGAGGATTTTTTTCTCTTCTTTTAAAGAATAGTGTAGGTTGTTATATTAAGAACTTGTCATCATGGCTGAAGGGCAATGTCAACACAACATTGTACAACATAACAACTATGCTCATGTAAGGCTTTGGCTACTTAGCTTACATCGTCCGATATCACTTTGGAGTGAACAGACATAAAATCGAAGACAACAAACAACTTAGATTACATCAATAATTGACAAAGAGTTACACTCCTGCTTTGTCTTGTAGGGGCCTATAGAGAAAAATTTGTGATGATTTTCACAGATTTTTTTAAAGTATGAAAAACTGCTGTGTTTAAACCATCCATCAAGGTAGATATCCGTATTATCTGAGTCTATCAGAGTGAGTGCTGCAAACTTCCCATTTATCCTTGCCTGAAAAATGTCTGCTACCTCTGGATCGTTCAGCTTGTCGAGTTCAAACTTGATCCTGATATTGTTCTGCTTATGAATTTTTTGAGACGGAGTCAGAATGACATCATTCAAAGATCATGGTCACTCCCTGTCCGTTCCTGAAAAGCTTTGTGTCTGTGCAGTGTTTACGCTAGACATGAATCGACTCTTAATCACGATGTAACCTATTTGGTTGTGGTGCTCAACCATTTGGGCTATGCCATGTCGATCTTCTGGATTTTTTTTTTACGTGGGCCAAGTGTATTTACTAGCTGGAGATTGTTGTTACTGACAAACTCCAGGAGTCTCAAGCCTCTTTCATTTGTTTCTTTATTGCAGTGTGGTTCACAAATGCCCTCCCAGTCTTTGTAGGCACCTACTCCTATCTTGGTATTCCAGTCACCTTGTACAACAAGGATGTCTTTCTTTGGAGTTTGATATAGAACCCCTTGTGGTTGGTGGTAGAATTCTTCAATTTCTTCATCTGATGTGGATGCATATACCTATACTACTGTGATGTTGAAGGGGGTTGCTCTCAAGCATATGTCTGCTGGACACTAGCTGACAGCTTATGACGGTGTTCACGATGTCCTTGTGAATGAGGAACCCCACGCCCTGTTCTTGAATACTCTGTGAGCAGTACCTTCAACACCAACAAGACCTCTACCACGTATTTATTGATTTTAAGAAGGCATTCGACAGGGTGTGGCATGCAGCTTTGTGGTTTCGAACAACAGTTGGAGTAAGGCAGGGCTGTCTACTCTCTCCCATTCTGTTTAACATCTTCCTTGAGAGAATCATGGCTGATGCACTGGAGCACCATAAAGGATCAGTCAGCATTGGTGGCAGAACGATCACAAGCCTCCGCTTCGCAGATGACATTGACAGACTAGCAGGATCAGAACAAGAACTTGCCAGCCTAACAGAACACCTGAACAAGGCCTCTAAAACATACGGCATGGAAATGAGTGCAGAGAAGACCAAACTGATGATCAATAATGCCAAGGGCATCAGCGCTGGCTGATGTCAGGGTCAGTGACCAGAAGCTGGAAACTTTTGAAAGCTTCAAGTACTTGGGAGCCGTTGAATCAGACAAGGGGTCCAAGCCAGAGGTAGTATGCACAGACAATAACAGCACTGTCAAAACTGAAAACCATCTGGAAAGATAAAAAATATCTCACTCAACTCCAAGATCAGACTAATGCGCTCCCTTGTCATATCCATATTCCTGTATGCCTATGAATTGTGGACCCTGACTGCTGATTTGGAGAGAAGAGTACAGGCAGTAGAGATGATATGCTTCCTGAGACTCCTTGGCATCTCCTACAAAGACCACATAAGCAACGAAGACGTGCATAAGAGAATCCAGAAAACCATTGGTCCCCACGAAAACCTTCTATCAATCGTAAAAAAGCGTAAACTTAAATGGCACGGGTATGTCACAAGATCAAAAGGGCTTGCAAAAACAATACTGCAAGGCACTGTCCAAGGAGGAATTAAAAGAGGCAGACCAAAGGAGAGATGGGAGGAGGACAGCAGCGAATAGACAGGCCTTGAACTCAACAAAACCTTGAGAAAGGCAGAACAGAGAGAGGAATGGAGGGAACTGGTTGTCAAGTCTTCAGGGGTTCCCCACCGGTCGCCAGACTAAGGGATAGATAAATAGATAGATAGATAGATAGATAGATAGATAGATAGATAGATAGATAGATAGATAGATAGATTAGATAGATTAGATAGATAGTAGATAGATAGATAGATAGATAGATAGATAGATAGATAGATTAGATAGATTGATAGATTGATAGATTGATAGATAGATAGATATGAAAAAATGCACTGTGTGCACTTATTTTGGGGATTGAGAACATAGAGCAACACCAGGTAGTGATGAGAAAGTTGGATATGACCATCACATGATTGCTTGTGTTGACCCTGCACATGCCTATTGTCCTTAGGAAGCTAGCAGATGACAAGGAACTGAGGGGGTATAGTGTTTGCTGAAAAAAAAAACAACTACCAAATTTGTGCAAAATCACACAAGTTTCTGTGGATGCCTTAGTACGTGCAGTGTGAATGCAAGTGTAATAATTATCAGCAAAACAGAAGGAAAAGAGACAAAATCCAAATCAGGTGAGTAGAGCCAAAAGCCTTTTGGTCTGGTTGCAGCACTTGAAGCCAGGCAACTGTGCGGAGTACCTCTACCGACCTCCAATACAACACTCGCCCCCAAAGGCACCATCGTCATCAAAGCTACGAACCGTAACTCTGCAGGCTCTCCTGTTCCTGTGGTCACCTGCCCATTGCTGCACGTCACCCATCTGGGTTTGGCCTGTGACCGGCACAGTCTGTGCTCGGGTCAGCTGGACAGCAGAGGCACTGTGTCACACGTCACTGCCCCGTGCAGAGTGGCCACGGGTCAACAGACAGCAACTCCTTATTTCATGTGTCAGACAACAGGGAAGCACGTGCCCTACAGCTTGGTGTGCGATTTGAGAGAAGACTGCGAGGATAACAGTGATGAATTGAATTGCCACTTCCCTGTTTGTGATGAAACCTTTTTCAGTTGTAGTGGTGGTCAGGTTGGTTTTTTCTGTTTTATGGGGTTTTTCGTTATTGTTTGTTTGTGTTTTTGTTAATGTTGTTGTTGTTGTTGTTTTTGTTGTTGTTGTTTTATTGGGGGAGGGGGATAGTTGGCTGCGAGTTTTGGTTTTCTTGTTTTGGTTTGGTTTTTAGTGCTTTTTTTGGAGTGGGGGTAGGGGGATTCCTTTTGATGTTGATGTTCTTGTTTTTGCTGTTTTTGTTCCCACCGGCACACACCTGGCCAACTCTTTCGAAAGTGGAACAGGTTTTAACGTGTGCGCAAGATGTTCTGCGTTCTGCACATAGGACTTGGGTTTAAAGTCTCATCAGGACGATTTTTGAGGACAGTGGAGTCGGCACTGATGTTAACTGTAGGGGAGAAATCCTCTTGAACGAGATTCGAACATGGGTCAGTTGTAGTAGTTGTTGTTTACTTTTCATTTTATTTATTCTTTTATATCGATGATAACGGAATGGCATTCGTGTGCTTTTTTACATCCAGTCCCCATGTGTATGCAGTTCTGTTAATTTTGTCATCTGTTCCCACCGGCACACGATGGCCTACTCTTTGGAAAAACGGAACAGGATTAACGTGTGCGCAAGATGTTCTGCGTGCGTTCGCACACAGGGCCTCGGTTAATAGTCTCAACCGAAGGACTTTGGGAGAGAGTGGAGTCTGCACTGATGTTGTTGTTGTTGTTGTTGTTGTTGTGTGTGTGTTGTTTTTGGTTTGCTATTGTTTTAGGGGGGTGTCTGGATTTTAGCTGATTTTTTATTTCTTTTTTTATATACTCTCTCTCTCTCTCACACACACACATACACACACATACACACACGCCACACACACACACACACACACACACACACACACACACACACACACACACACACACACACAACACACACCACACACACACACACACGCACACACACACAGATTCACACACACATACACACACACGCCTGTGCGCGCGCACGCATGCACACACATACACACACACGCGCGCGCGCCTGTGCGCGCGCACGCAACGCACACAAACACGCCTGTACGCGAGCGCGTGCGCATGCACGCACGCACACACACACACATACAGACACACAGACACACAGACACACAGAGACACAGAGACACAGACACACAGACAGACAGACACGCGCACGCACACACACACACACACACACACACACACACACACACACACACACACACACACACACACACACACACACACACACACACACACACACACTGTTATGATGAGAATGACCACCTCTCTAATTATCATTACTAGCATGTAATGAAATTGTCGATACTGCTAATACCTTATCATACCTGTCCTCCCAACATTTTGCAAAGAACAAGTGTCAGCTCCAGTGCTCACCAAATAGTGCAAGTTTGCGTATGCGACCGTTGACCCACCAATTTGACGACCCACGTTTGATTCCCGTTCATGGGGATTTTTCCTCTGGAGTTAACATTAGTGCTGACTCCACTCCCCCCCAAAAGTCCTTCGGATGAGACTATAAACCGAGCCCTCGTGTGCGAACGCACGTAGAACAACTTTCGCACACGTTAAATCCTGTTCCGCTTTTCGTAAGAGTAGGCCATCGTGTGCCGGTGGGAACAGATGACATGATTTACAAAAACAGCATACACACGGGGAGTGGATGTAAAAAAGCACATGAGTGCTTATTCCATTATTGTTGATATAAAAGAATAAATAAATAATAAAGAATAAATAAAAAATTAAGGTGGCAGTATTCCTACTTCGGATGTCATACCTAAACACGACAGTGATGTCGTGCATGCAATTTTGTCAACTTTGTCATCCTTCCCACCAGCACACAATAGCCTACTCCTCCAAAAGGCATGACGGGTTTTAACCTGTGCACAAGATTTTTTGGCGCGTTCACACGCAACGTCGGTTTACAGTGTTAAAGTGTGCGCTTTACCACTATAGCGTGTGAATTACAACCCCCCTTTCCTTATACAGTCTCATCCAAGGACTTTCGGGGAAGTGAAGTGGTGTTAAATCTATCCAGGGAAAATTTTCTCGAAAGGGTGTGGTGTTAAATCCATCAGGGAAAATTTTCTCGAAAGGGTGTCTAGGTGTTGGGTTCAAACCCGGGCCATCAGATCGTGCCCTGAACGCTCTAACCACTTGGACATTCTGCCCCCCTCTCCCCTCTCCTGTTTGTTGTTGTTATTGTTCTTGATACAGTGTATCCATTCAAGCCGCGTGTGTAATGGAATATGTGACTGCGAAACGTCAGTAGACGAGATGAGGTGCCCCAGTAAACTTCAGTACGACACTGTCACGTACAGTATGGTGACACCCCCGGCAGTGGTCAGTTTGGATGGAGAAGGACACTTCATGGCTGCTCCCCTAGCTGAGGGTACAGCTCAGTGTCCACCTACACACTACCAGTGTCCAGGTGATGGGTTTTGCTTACCTATCTACACCAGGTGTAATGCCATGCATGATTGTCCAGGTCAGGAAGATGAAATGGGGTGTGATGCATATACTTGTGAAGGACTGTACCGATGCCGGGGACTGGACAGACAAATCTGCATGCACGTGCAACACCTGTGTGATGGTGTGGCTCAGTGTCCGCAGCAGGATGACGAGGTGATGTGCCGCCACATGGACGAGGCCTGTCCTGACCAGTGTGTCTGTTTCGGTAACCACCTCGCTCGCTCAGAGACCTTTCTACATCTTCGCTACTTAGATGCCAGAGGGTCTGGATTGGCCTTGACCTTCATCCTCAACAACACCATGCTGATCCATTTGAACGTGGCGGCTTGTGGCTGGAGAAATGTCAGTGAAATCACATTACCTAACCTTCGTGTCTTGGACCTGAGTGATAATTTACTCTACGATCTCAACCTCAACCACTTCACACCGCTAAAGAATCTGAAGGAACTGGCTCTTGCTGGCAATCCTCTGTCACCCAGTCTTTCTGGTTTCAGTGGAAGTTTCCAGCTAACATCATTGGTAAGACTGAATATGTCTAGAGTCCTGGACCAGCATTCCAATCTACAATTGTTCTCAGACTTTATGCCTGAGGTACAAATTTTCGATTTATCCCACAGTGGACTGGAATCCCTGCAGACAAAGCCTTTGTTCAAAGAGTTGCAGATTCTGAATCTGTTAGGCTGTCCTGTGTCTGACTTCAGCCCTGACTTCATGAAGGAAATGGACAATCTGCAAAAAGTCACAGGGGACAACTACAAGCTGTGCTGTTCAGCTGTGTTGCCGGAAAGTTTCACTGGAAAATGTGATGCCCCAGTAGATGAAATCTCCTCATGTGAAAATTTGCTCAGGTCTGTCTTTTACGAAATCTCTGTTTTTCTGTTTGCCATTTTTGCATTTGTTGGAAATCTGTCCAGCTTTGTATATCGTTTCAAATTGTTTCATTCAGGGAAAAATAGGGTTGGTTTTGCAGTATTTGTCAGTTACCTCTGTGTGTCGGATTTTTTAATGGGAATTTACCTGTTCATCATTGGAATCGCAAACCGTGTCTATGCTGGCGTTTACCTGTGGCATGACTTAGCATGGAGGCACAGTGCAACTTGTAGCACTGCAGGATTCCTGTCCCTTCTGTCTTGTGAAGCATCATCATTTTTGATAGTCCTCATCACCTTGGATCGATTTCTTGTCATTCGTTTCCCTTTCAGTCGTCTTCGTTTTGGAGTCACATCTGCTCACATCGCCTGTGTTATGACTTGGGGACTGGGGGTGATCCTGGCCTCCATACCTTTACTCCCTGTGACAGCCAACTGGGCGTTTTACCGCCAGAAAGGAATCTGTATTCCTCTGCCAGTCACAAGAACTGACTTCCCTGGCCGCCATTATTCCTTCAGTGTCATGATTGTGATCAACCTGGTCATGTTTTTGTTGATTGCAATAGGTCAGAGCCTCATCTACTGGTCAGTGTCAACTACCGCAATGTCAGATGATGGACTGAAGAGTAAGGACAGTGCCATTGTCAAGAACACAAGCAGATCCAAAGAAGCCACCATAGCTCGTCGTCTTCTGGTCATTGCCATGTCAGACTTTCTGTGCTGGTTTCCCATTGGTGTCTGTGGACTTCTGGCCAAGCTGGACATCCCTGTGTCAGGGGAGGTCAATGCAGCAATGGCCACTGTTATTTTACCTTTTAACGCAGCTCTGAACCCTTTTCTTTACACATACACTGCCCTACGACAAAAACAGAAGAAAGAAAAAGAGAACAATTTTCAGGTGCTTATCATCACGCTGGTGAAAAGGGAAGTAGATCATCTCACTTCATCAAAATGTGTACAAAAAACGCGCTAAATAAGAATCAAAGATACCGGCACACTGGATTTTTTTAAAATGCTGTTGTCAATGAAAGAAATAGGCAGTAAAGTAGTTTGTCTCTTATCTCCATGACCTCTACGCTTTTTTTGTGTTCATTGAAAGTTTTCTCCCCTGTGAAGTCACTACTTTGGTCATGACAGTAACGCCATCTTGGTTTCTTCTTCTTCAAACGCTTAGACAGCATCCATTGTTGTCTGTCTGTTATCTCCCCTACCCTCCCTCTACTCTCCCCCATAGTTTCTCCCTCAATTTGAGTTTTCCCTCTACTCGTCCCATAGTCTCCCTCTACTCGCCCCATAGTCTCCCTCTACTCGCCCCATAGTCTCCATCTACTCGCCCAATAGTTCTCTCTCTACTCGCCCCATAGTTCTCTCTCTACTCTACTCTCCCCATAGCTCTCTCTCTACTCTCCCCATAGTTCTCTCTCTACTCTCCCCATAGTTCTCTCTCTACTCTACTCTCCCCATAGTTCTCTCTCTACTCTCCCCATAGTTCTCTCTCTACTCTCCCCATAGTTCTCTCTCTACTCTCCCCATAGTTCTCTCTCTACTCTACTCTCCCCATAGTTCTCTCTCTACTCTCCCCATAGTTCTCTCTCTACTCTCCCCATAGTTCTCTCTCTACTCTCCCCCATAGTTCTCTCTCTACTCTACTCTCCCCATACTTCTCTCTCTACTCTCCCCATAGTTCTCTCTCTACTCTACTTTCCCCATAGTTCTCTCTCTACTCTCCCCATAGTTCTCTCTCTACTCTACTCTCCCCATAGTTCTCTCTCTACTCTACTCTTCCCATAGTTCTCTCTCTACTCTACTCTCCCCATAGTTCTCTCTCTACTCTACTCTCCCCATAGTTCTCTCTCTACTCTCCCCATAGTTCCCTCTCTACTCTACTCTCCCCATAGTTCTCTCTCTACTCTCCCCATAGTTCTCTCTCTACTCTCCCCATAGTTCTCTCTCTACTCTACTCTCCCCATACTTCTCTCTCTACTCTCCCCATAGTTCTCTCTCTACTCTACTCTCCCCATAGTTCTCTCTCTACTCTACCCTCCTCATAGTTCTCTCTCTACTGTACTCTCCCCATAGTTCTCTCTCTACTGTACTCTCCCCATAGTTCTCTCTCTACTCTACTCTCCCCATACTTCTCTCTCTACTCTACTCTCCCCATAGTTCTCTCTCTACTCTACTCTCCCCATACTTCTCTCTCTACTCTCCCCATAGTTCTCTCTCTACTCTCCCCATAGTTTTCTCTCTACTCTCCCCATAGTTCTCTCTCTACTGTACTCTCCCCATAGTTCTCTCTCTACTCTACTCTCCCCCATAGTTCTCCCTCTACTCTCCCCATAGTTCCCTCTCTACTCTACTCTCCCCATAATTCTTCCTCTACTCTACCTCCCCCATAGTTATCTCTCTCTCTCCCCATAATCTCTCTCTACTCTTCTCTCCCAGAGTTCTCTCTCTTCTCTCCTTATAATCTCTCTCTACTCTACTCTTTACATAGTTCTCTCTACTCTCCCCATAGTTTTCTCTCTACTCTACTCTCCCTATAGTTCTCTCTCTACTCTTCCCATTCTCTCTTACTCTCCCCTAGTTCTCTCTCTACTCTACTCTCCTCCATAGTTCTCTCTCTTACTCTACTCTCCCCATAGTTCTCTCTCTACTCTACTCTCCCCATAGTTCTCTCTCTACTACTCTCCCCATAGTTCTCTCTCTCTACTCTCCTCCCCATAGTTCTCTCTCTCTACTCTCACTCTCCCCATAGTTCTCTCTCTACTCTACTCTCCCCATAGTTCTCTCTCTACTCTCCCCATAGTTTCTCTACTCTACTCTACTCTCCCCATAGTTTCTCTCTCTACCCCCTCCATAGTTCTCTCTCTACTCTACTCTCCCCATAGTTCTCTCTCTACTCTCCCCATAGTTCTCTCCTCTACTCTCTCCCCCCATAGTTCTCTCTCTACTCTCCCATAGTCTCTCTCTACTCTACTCTCCCCATAGTTTCTCTCTCTACTCCTACTCTCCCATAGTTCTCCTCTCTACTCTACTCTCCCCATAGTTCTCTCTCTACTCTACTCTCCCCATAGTTCTCTCTCTACTCTCCCCATAGTTCTCCCTCTACTCTACTTTTCCACATGTTATCTCTACTCTACTCTCCCCATAGTTCTCTCTCTCTACTCTCCCCATAGTCTCTCTCTACTATACTCTCCCGATAGTTTCTCTCTCTACTCTACTCTCCCCATAGTTCTCTCTCTACCTCTCCCATAGTTCTCCCTCTACTCTACTTCCCCATAGTTCTCTCTCTACTTACTCTCCCCATAGTTCTCCCTCTACTCTCTCCCCATAGTTCTCCCTCTACTCTACTCTCCCATAGTTCTCTCTCTACTCTCCCCATAGTTCTCCCCTACTCTACTCTCCCATAGTTCTCTCCTCTACTCTACTCTCCCCATAGTTCTCCCTCTACTCTACTCTCTCCCCATAGTTCTCCCTCTACTCTACTCTCCCCATAGTTCTCCTCTACTCTACTCTCCCATAGTTCTCCCTTACTCTTACTCTCCCCATAGTTCTCTCTCTACTCTACTCTCCCCATAGTTCTCCTACTTACTTCCACATTTTTACTCTACTCTCCCCATAGTTCTCTCTCTACTCTACTCTCCCCATAGTTCTCTCTCCTCTACTCTCCCCATAGTTCTCTCTCTCTCTACTCTACTTCTCTCTCCTATCTCCCAGTTCTCCTCTCTACTTCTCTACTCTCCCCATATTCTCCTCTACTCTCCCCATAGTTCTCTCTCTACTCTACTCTCCCCATAGTTCTCTCTCTACTCTACTCTCCCCATAGTTCTCTCTCTACTCTACTCTCCCCATAGTTCTCTCTCTACTCTCTACCTCTCTCCCATAGTTCTCTCTCTACTCTCCCCAATTCTCTCTCTACTCTACTCTCCCCATAGTTCTCTCTACTCTACTCTCCCCATAGTTCTCTCTCTACTCTACTCTCCCATAGTTCTCTCTCTACTCTACTCTCCCCATAGTTCTCTCTCTACTCTACTCTCCCCATAGTTCTCTCTCTACTCTACTCTCCCCATAGTTTCTCTCTCTTACTCCTACTCTCCCCATAGTTCTCTCTCTACTCTACTTCCCCATAGTTCTCTCTCTACTCTACTCTCCTCTTATCTCTCCCCTAGTCTCTCTACATCTCCCCATAGTTCTCTCTCTACTCTACTCTCCCATAGTCTTCTTCTCTACTCTCCATAATCTACTCTCCCCATAGTTCTCTCTCTATCTACTCTCCCCATAGTTCTCTCTCTACTCTACTCTCCCCATAGTTCTCTCTCTACTCTACTCTCCCCATAGTTCCCTCTCTACTCTACTCTCCCCATAGTTTCTCTCTACTCTACTCTCCCATAGTTCTCTCTCTACTCTGCCCATATCTCTCTCACTCCCCTCTACTCTCCCATAATTTTCATCTACTCTTTCCCCCATAATCTTCCTCTACTCTCCCCATAATCTTCCTCTACTCTCCCATAATCTTCCTCTACTCTCCCATAATCTTCCTCTACTCTCCCCATAATCTTCCTCTACTCTCTCCATAATCTTCCTTACTTTTCCCCCCATATCCTTGGTTTAACGAATTGTTCATTCAGAAAAAACATGGTTATTATACACATAAGCATAGAAAACAACAATAAGCCAACGACTTATAGTGTCCTTCAAAGTAAGTCATTATAGGCAAGGACGGTTGAGTTGGTTTTATGCCTCGTTTTAAACTGTACATAGTTGCACACTTTTAATACGAGTTTTAAAATGTGACGAGGCGGTAGCCCTGATATGGCCTATGTGGTCGGCGGGGCTAAAAGCACCATTATTGGATTGGATTGGCACTGCTCTGAACATAGTATCTGCTGTAAATACATATAAATACATACAAATTACTAATAGAAAGACATGGGAAAAACCATGACAACTGCATTCTATTAGAAGATTGAAACATTAAGACACAAATAAGAACAGAACCACATAAAAACAACCGACCAACCAAACAAAAACCAAACAAATAAACGGACAGAGGAAAACAAGGAGAGACAAATTTTACCCAAAATTTCTTAAACCAGAACCATAGTTAAGAAGTCTATGAGTACACAATTATTCTTTAAAATAGCATAAAGCATATTTATGTCATGTCTTCAGAGGTATATTAATACAATCTGTCATGAACGAGGTAGAGGTATTAGATTATAAACCGAGGGTTAAAACCCGTTCCACCTTTTGGAGAAGTATTCTATTTTGTGCCGGTAGGATTAAATGACAAAAATAATGTGTTTTTTTTTAAAAATGCATCCACACCGATTTCGTGTTTAGATACCATCCCTGAAGTCGGAATCTACCTGAATGGCGACGGGAGAGGGGGACGGCTGCATATGCAAAAATCTGCAAATTCAGCCCCTCCCCCACACCTCACCAACCTGTCATATCTTCCCTGATGAGCTTTGGGAGTGACTTCCCCTGCTTGGCTGTCAGCGAGACGCTCTCTCCACCACCTGCAGTGTGTGGAGTTTTCTGTTTTCACCTGCAGTGTGTGGAGTTTTCTGTTTTCACCTGCAGTGTGTGGAGTTGTCTGTTTTCACCTGCAGTGTGTGGAGTTGTCTGTTTTCACCTGCAGCGTGTGGAGTTGTCTGTTTTCACCTGCAGTGTGTGGAGTTTTCTGTTTTCACCTGCAGCGTGTGGAGTTTTCTGTTTTCACCTGCAGTGTGTGGAGTTTTCTGTTTTCACCTGCAGTGTGTGGAGTTTTCTGTTTTCACCTGCAGTGTGTGGAGTTGTCTGTTTTCACCTGCAGTGTGTGGAGTTTTCTGTTCTCACCTGCAGTGTGTGGAGTTGTCTGTTTTCACCTGCAGTGTGTGGAGTTTTCTGTTTTCACCTGCAGTGTGTGGAGTTTTCTGTTTTCACCTGCAGTGTGTGGAGTTGTCTGTTTTCACCTGCAGTGTGTGGAGTTGTCTGTTTTCACCTGCAGTGTGTGGAGTTTTCTGTTTTCACCTGCAGTGTGTGGAGTTTTTTTTCTGTTTTCACCTGTGCTGACTTTCAAAATGCCAGTGACAGGGCTCCCAGCAACGCTAGAGTGTCTGCTACATTCTGCTTTACAAGACATGGCGCTTTCCTCATTCAAAGTAGAGAGCAGAGGAGATCACACTGAAGTCATGCTCAGACTGCAGAGTAGCACAGCTTCCGGCAAGCCCTGTACGTCACTCCACTTTACAATGCAACGTTTAGGAGGAAGTGCCCATCTCTGGTTAATAGAGGCAGAAGGAGAGCAGAAACCAAGAAGTAAGCAGTTACATGTTTGTCGGTCGTGTTCGACAATGACCTCCGTTAAAAAGGAGGCAGCTGCTGTTTCAGAAATTGTGCAGAAATTTGATTATAGTGGAGATGCCTTGCCCACAGTACATCCCCACACTCGCGGCCAAGTGGAAAAGGACTGTTCAAATCAAGCCTCCTAGTCAGAGAGTCATAGTCGATCACTAAAGACTAAGTTGTAAATTGGAATTCCATGAGTGGTAAAGAAAGCCACTGATCATACAGCCCCTCACTTTACTGTTGCCCCCAGCGTCAATGGTTTAATCAATAACTGTGATAAACTCCAAGGACTGAAAAGTATCCCCGTTTTTAAAACAATACAATGCAGGTGATTCGTAGAAAATAGTCATGGACAGATCGAGGTCGTTCACACACACACACACACACACACACACACACACACACACACACACACACACCCCACACACACACACACACACACAACACACACACACACCACCACTCACTCACTCACTCACTCACT
>CM060341.1:22249426-22254426 GCA_030674155.1 Stramonita haemastoma | reverse complement strand
AGAGTCCTTCCCTACACTACCCTCATCATACTCCTTCCTTACACTACCCTCATCATACTCCTTCTCTACACCTAACCTCATCATACTCCTACCCTCATCATACTCCTACCTTTCATCATACTCCTTCCCTACAACTAACCTCATCATACTCCTTCCCTACACTATCCTCATCATACTCCTACCTTTATAATACTCCTTCCCTACACTACCCTCATCATACTCCTACCCTCATCATACTCGTCTACACCTACCCTCATCATGCTCCTTCCATACCCTACCCTCATCATCATCCTTTTATTTATTTATTTATTTAATCTTTTATATCGAGGATAACAGAATAAGCAATCATGTGCTTTTTTTCATCCGGTCCCCGTGTGTATGCAGTTTTTGTAAATATTGTCATCTGTTCCCACCGGCACACCATGGCCTACTCTTACGAAAAGCCGAACAGGATTTAACGTGTGCGCAAGATGTTCTGCGTGCGTTCGCACACGGGGCTTCGGTTTAAAGTCTCATCCGAAGGACTTTTGGGGAGAGTAGAGTCAGCACGGATGTTAACTCCAGGAGAAAAATCTCCTCGACAGGACTCGAACCCGGGTCGTCAAATTGCCAGCGCAATGTTCTGACCACTAGGCTAGCGTCCCCCCCTTCCCTACACCTACCCTCATCATACTCCTTCTCTACACCTACCCTCATCATTCTCTACACCTACTCTCATCATCATCCTTCCTACACCTACCCTCATCATACTTCTACCCTCAGCATACTCCTTTCCTACACTACCCTCATCATACTCCTTCCTTACAATACTCTCTTCATACTCCTCTACACCTACCTTCATCATACTCCTTCCCTACACTACCCTCATCATACTCCCTCCCTACACTACCCTCATCATACTCCTTCCCTACACTACCCTCATCATACTCCTTCTCTACACCTACCCTCATCATGCTCCTTCCATACCCTACCCTCATCATACTCCAACCCTCATCATACTCCTACTCTCATACTCCTTCCCTACACTTACCCTCATCATACTCCTTCGCTATACCTACCCTCATCATACTCCTTCCATACCCTACCCTCGTCATACTCCTTCCCTACACTACCCTCATCATACTCCTACCCTACACCTACCCTCATCATATTCCTTCCCTACACCTACCCTCATCATACTCCTACCCTCATCATACTCCTTCCCTACACCTACCCTCATCATACTCCTTCCCTACACCTACCCTCATCATACTCCTTCCCTACACCTACCCTCATCATACTCCTTCCATACCATACCCTCATCATACTCCTTCCCTACACTACCCTCATCATACTCCTTCTCTACACCTACCATCATCATACTCCTACCCTCATCATACTCCTTTCCTACACCTACCCTCATACTCCTTCCCTACACTACCCTCATCATACTCCTTCCCTACACTAGCCTCATTATACTCCTTCCTTACAATACCCTCATCATACTCCTCTACACCTACCCTCATCATACTCCTTCCCTACACTACCCTCATCATACTCCTTCCTTACACTACCTTCACCATACTCCTTCCCAACACCTACCCTCATCATGCTTCTTCCATACCCTATCCTCATCACACTCCTACCCTCATCATACTCCTACCCTCATCATACTCCTACCCTCATCATACTCCTACCCTCATCATACTCCTTCCTTACACCTACCCTCATCATACTCCTACTCTCACTATATTCCTTCCCTACACCTACCCTCATCGTACTCCTTCTCTACACCTACCCTCATCATACTCCTTCCATACCCTACCCTCATCATACTCCTTCCCTACACTACCCTCATCATACTCCTTCTCTACACCTATCCTCATCATACTCCTACCCTCATCATACTCCTTCCCTACACCTACCCTCATACTCCTTCCCTACACTACCCTCATCATACTCCTTCCCTACACTAGCCTCATTATACTCCTTCCTTACAATACCCTCATCATACTCCTCTACACCTACCCTCATCATACTCCTTCCCTACACTACCTTCACCATACTCCTTCCCAACACCTACCCTCATCATGCTCCTTCCATACCCTACCCTCATTACACTCCTACCCTCATCATACTCCTACCCTCATCACACTCCTACCCTCATCATACTCCTACCCTCATCATACTCCTACCCTCATCATACTCCTTCCTTACACCTACCCTCATCATACTCCTACTCTCATTATATTCCTTCCCTACACCTACCCTTATCATACTCCTTCCTTACACTACCCTCATCATACTCCTTTCCAACACCTACTCTCATCATGCTCCTTCCATACCCTACCCTCATCACACTCCTACACTCATCATACTCCTACCCTCATCATACTCCTACCCTCATCATACTCCTTCCTTACACCTACCCTCATCATACTCCTACTCTCATCATACTCCTTCCCGATACTACCCTCATCACACTCCTCTACACCTACCCTCATCATACTCCTTCCCTACACCTACCCTCATCATACTCCTTCCCTACACCTACCCTCATCATACTCCTACCCTCATCATACTCCTTCCCTACACCTACCCTCATGTTCCTACCCTCATCATACTCTTTCCCTACCCTCATCATACCTCTGCCCTCATCATACTCCTTCCTTACACTACCCTCATCATACTCCTTCCCTACACTACCCTCATCATACTCATTCCTTACATCTACCCTCATCATACTCATTCCTTACACCTACCTTCATCATACTCATTCCTTACATCTACCCTCATCATACTCATTCCTTACACCTACCTTCATCATACTCCTTCCCTACACCTGTCATACTTGTTCCCTGCACCTACCCTCATCATACTCCTACCTCATCATACTCGTTCCCTACACTACCCTCATCATACTCCTACCTCATCATACTCCTACCTCATCATACTCGTTTCCTCCACTACTCTCATCATACTCCTTCCCTTGTCATACTCCTTCCCTACACCTACCACTCATCATATTCCTACCCTCATCATACTCCTTCCCTACCCTCATCATACCCTGCCCTCACACCATACTCCTTCCCTACACTACCCTCATCATACTCCTATCCTCACACTACCTCCTCATACCTCATCATACTCCTTCCTCACATACCCTCATCATACTCCTTCCTACACCTACCCTCATCATACTCATAACTCCTTCCCTACACCTACCCTCATCATACTCCTACACTTAATACTCCTTCCCTACACCTACCCTCAATCCCCCCACCTACCCTAATCATACTCCTTCCCACACCTACCCTCCATCATACTCCTCCCTACTACTACCCCATCAACTCCCTTCACCCTACTCCACCACCTCACAACCCTAACACCCTCCCCTCCTCCCCAATACCTACCCCCACAATACTCCTCCCCTACAACCCCACTCCCTCCTGCACCCCTAACCTTCATCATACTCCTCCCATCCTGCACCTACCCTCATCTACTCCACCCCACCATACTCTCCCCCTAAACCCTCCTCCTTCCCCATGCCTACCCCACCATACTCCACCCCCCTATCTCCTCCTCCCCTTCTCATCCTCTCCCATCATGTTTCCCCCCCCCCCCCTTTTTTTTTTTTTTAATTGCTGCCATCATCTTCTGCAACGTCCTCGTCCTGCCGCTCATATTCCCAAACCCCGCCACAGCAACCCAGATCGTTTATGTCTCGGGTCCACAGGAGTATCACTTTTAGGCTGCCGTGGGGCCACCAGCCAGAGGGGCCCTGCACTTCTGCTGAGTCACTTCGAGGGCGTTCAGTGGTGCCTGTTCTGAGCTAACATACGCAGGACATCACCTAGTAAGCCCCCTACAGTATTAGCTCAGTTGCGGAGCCAGACTGAATTAGTCAGTCACACACACGAGGTAGCGACCGCGAACCTCCAACCCCCAACCCCATCTGCTTTGGGACTACTTGACAGGGAAGAAGTCTGCACCTACTATCACCGGCGTCAAAGATACAGACACCTGCAGTGCAGGTCAGATAATTTGACCAACACTCTCCAATTTGCATCCGTATAGTGGATAACACAGGACCACTAAACGGGAGCCCACTGAGCCCACAGTACACTCACTCTGGGTAGGAGCCAGCCATAGTCCGAAAAAATCCCTGTAACTCTTATGGGATTCGAACCTACGACCTTCCAGTCCGGAATCCAAGGCCACTGCGCCAAAGCGGCTTCCCATACACAGGTGGGTTTTTTGTGGTAAGTGCATAATTTTGACAACTACTACTGAAATTCGAACCCATGACACCGAGGACACACAGGTTACAAGTCCGTCCTCTTATCCAACAGGCCACGGTGCCTGTCTGTTAACTAACTCGAATGGGAAATATATATATATATATATCTGAAATCAGGATGAGAAGCATGTAGGATATAAACGATTCATATTGTGCTGTATTGTGTTCTATTCTACCATAATGATCCAAAAATATTGTTTTCCTTATGTTTATTTATTTTTATTTCATTTTATTTTTGGTTGTGTTTCCGGCAATATCCATGCTTTCGTAGATTTCCGTAAATAAACGGGAAAAGCCAAGATCTTTGAACTCTGCATTAAACTTTTGTTATGTGAGTAGTCGTCAATTGTTCACTTGATGGGGCAAAATGTAAATATAGTCTTATTTTCTTCATTCATATTCATGTTTGTGTATATTCTGATCATTTGGCATTTTGTGTGTGTGTGTGTGTGTGTGTGTGTGTGTGTGTGTGTGTGTGTTGTGTGTGTGTGTGTGTGTGTGTGTGTGTTGTGTGTGTGTGTGTGTGTGTGTGTGTGTGTGTGGTGTGTGTGTGTGTGTGTGTGTGTAAAAATGTGTGTTAGAGAGAGAGAGAGAGAGAGAGAGAGAGAGAGAGAGAGAGAGAGAGAGAGAGAGAGAGAGAGAGAGAGAGAGAGATTTGATTGATTTGATTTGATTGATTTATTCTTTTATATCGAGGATAATGGAATAAGCACTCTTGTGC